>CM050650.1:21301438-21901438 GCA_027574665.1 Rhynochetos jubatus | reverse complement strand
AGGGTGTTTCAGAAAGCCTATAGAGAACATAGCAAGTACACCACGGTACTTTGCCTAGTCTAGCCTCCTGGTTTCTGCTGCATTTTCTATTTACAGTTATTGCCCTTTGGGTATAGAATTAGCCTTGCACACTAGGTAAGATTCAGAATAATTACAAGATTAGGCCACTTGGATGGGTGGATTAAGTGAAAATTATCCTCCATGAACATTTAAAACACATGCAAACCTAAAATCCATGTATATGAATATCTTCCCAAAAAATTAATTTTTCTTTTTTAATTAAAACTGAAGCAGGCAGACAAGATCCTTGTCCAACAAAGAAAAAAAAGATTACTTGAAATGTTAAGAGTTTTCGCTTTCGGTACAAATACCGCTCTTTCACTACAGATGTTCTGTACATCTCTACAAAAATATTTACCCCCTGCCTTTTCAATTCAGTGTCTGTTTTCCTATTTAATTTACCTTAGAAGAGCCCTCTTCTTGCCACTTCTCAAAAAATAAAAGGCAAACTCCCAGTTAACCTCAAAGGGCAAACAGCCACTCTAAAAACATGCATGATCAGGATATGCAGATTCTTCCAAACACTATGCCTTATTTGGTCTATTATTTGCATGGGAGTAGCTGCACATTTGAAATAATCATATTAAGTAACCCCAGTTTCGTGGCAGCATAATAAGGATCAGGCCCCTTTGCCTAGCTGACTCTAACACAGATACATGCTGAGAGAATGGGTTGTCTGTCCTTATCTAGAGGGGTCTCTATTTCCAGTATGAAAACCCACACAGTAGCCCGCGTGTACAAGAGAGCACTGAAATACTGTGAAATAAAGTTGGCAAGGTCTCTTAAAAACACATTGTGAAGCTGGACATTTTAGGTTAAAAATACAAAATAATTTTTGTAATGATAAATTGGTCTCTGCTTATGAGTTTTATCCTGCTGGAAACAAAAGAAACCACTATGTGCACCTTATGGTAAGGTTTAAATAAATATTAGTTAAAAAAGCAAAAGTGCGGTCTCTTTTATTGCCAATTACAGGTTTACAAAGTTAAACAGGGAAAAGTAATACTATAGCCAAAACAGACTTCCAGAGAGCCCTCCAGAGTCTTACTTGCTGTTCACTGGACTAACATTAGTTATAGTTTTATACCACAAGAATGGGCAGGGACTATTATTAGGATTTTGGTAGCTTTATGATCAGCTTGACATTCAAGATATTTTCTTCCAGAAATCTCCAAGTTTATGCGTAAGCCTTAAGGAATATATCAATAAATTGGAAGAAGCAGTAGTAGTATTTGAAAGGAAAAGAAAAAAGGCAGGTCTGGGGTCAGTCTAGAAGTCAGATATAGTTGTAAAATTTGGTTCAACACATTCAAAGCAAGTTGCTGGCTTTCTGCTCCCTGTGTTCCAGGAAGAGAGCATTCTTTGGCAGGCACTTCATTCAGAGGTTTCGATTTATGGGAAAGAGGCTTGCCTCAAAGAGGTTATTTTTCTTATTTGACCAAAGTTTGGTGTTTTCCATCATTAGAACTTTTTGCCTCAAAAGAAAAAAAAGGTTACTTTTCAAGATGTTTGTTTCCATCCAGATAACCGGGAGTTCCTAGGCTTTTGTACTAAGGCACTTCCAGATGAAAGTGAAATATATAGGGGAAAGATCTTAAAAATTTCAGAAAATAAAAATACCTACCCTTAACTAGATGTGTGCAATCTTTCTGGACATCCATACTGATCCTACCGCTGTGGCAGCATGCCCAGGGGTGCCCGTGTAAGCCAGGGAAGTACGCTGGCAATGTTTTGCACACGGAAGCAAAGGCAACTCTGAATTGCCCACGGCTGCACCACGCTTGCAGCAGAATTCACAGCTGAACTGACATTTCCTGAGTGTAATCCAGGGCTGTTAACCACAAAAGAAAATAAAATATAATGGGCCAGATCTTCAGATTGAGGAGGTTATATCTCGGTTTTCCCAGTCTTATATATTGTCTATAGATCTGGCCCAATACACACTCACTGTGAGATTTCCATAAAATACAGGGGTTCTTGGCCTATCTGGTTTCCTACCTCAGATTTCAGATTTTTTCCAAGAAGAGAGATTTCCACTAAATGACATATTGTGCATTTTCCAGAGTTAGCATGCAATAATGCCATGCGTCTAGCAATTTGCCATCAGGATCTACATGAGGTAATGCCATCTGCATCACATCTCTTTTGCTATGGAGAAAGCACTAAAATGTAATTTGAGGTCAAGATTGTAGGGATTAAGATTACTGCTTCTTTTAAAGTGCACTATAAAGACGGAAACTTTAAGTGGGCTTGTAAAATGGAAGGATCCTTATGTCAGGCCATATTTTCAGCACATTGCCTGTTATTGCCTAGAAGAGTATTTAAAAATAAAGTAAATGCCCACCGTATTGTACCTTGATGTATGTACCACATGTTCTTTTTCTACTTGCCTGTGTTGATTTAGTAATCCCTATGCCTGATCTTCTTAAAAGCATTTCAGAAAGCAACATCATGTCTTGAATCCCAAGGCAGGATGAATCTCCCTTACCTTTAGATGTCTACATTGTGCACATCAGCCTGGTCACATGGTCCTCTAAATCATGTACTCATTTTGTCTCACTCTTTGAACTAAATTTGGTGCAGAACATAGAAGACCTCTAGCTGGATTTCTTTTTCTTAGAAAGAAGACAAGCCTCTAACAATTCAGCTGGAGACCTGACAGCATAAAGCATTAAGCAGTCTCAGCCACAGCAAGTGCTCAGCAGTACCTAAATCCAGACCACCTCTGTGCCTGATCTCTGTATTTGTGGCAGTACCACCGCTTTCCAGCAGCTTTATTTGTCTTGGGGCAATAGCAGCATCTCTTTTATTTCTGCAGGCTCTGACCCTGCTGACAATAGAGCTATTTATCTGTATAAGGGCAGAATTTGTTATGGATTTTATATATTTCTTTTTGTTTCATTCGAAGTTTGTGCTTAAATCCAGTCCTCTGAATAAGAATGTGCAAAGACTGCTGGAGGAAACAGCAAGTCAAAATAGAGGGTTGGAGGGGAACAACATGGCTTTTCTGCTTCACTGACCTGTATTTTCCCAGAGGTTCTTCTCTTGGGCACCTCCCTAGTTGCTCTTACCACACTGTGTGAGGGTATTTTTAATGGGTTTCTACACCCAGTTCCTCCGTAAGGTGCCATGACCTTCTTTTTTTCAGCCAGTGTTTCTGTGGTTATCTATTTATTTTAAATGGGCTTTAAAACACTTTTCTGCCTGATAGGAGAAAAAAAGAACATTGAAAATAGCATTTCATAAAATTGCACTCTGGTGAGCTGCTTTTACACCATCGGAGAAGCTCCCCAGGTGGTGGACTAAGTGGCAAGTTTCTAGACTTTCACATCACTAGTCCAAAACCTCCCCATTTGGCAAAGGAGCAGAGACATCTGCTGAAAATTGAGAAATTCTTATTAGCTGAGTTCAGGATAGAGAAGCCTGCAGCTAATCAATGACACCACTACCACCATCATCACCCAGAGCTGTTAGTGCAGCCCAGATGAATTCAGAGTCAGGGTTACAGAGACCTCATGATAACACAGCTAAACACTGAGAACAAAGAAGATTAGGGACTTTAGGAACCATGGGTCAAAGATTAAGTAGAGGTCAGTCTAGTCGTAAATAAAGAAATGGATAAATTCTCTCTGATGTGAGGCTGAGTAATGAGAAACAGAAAAACTCCATACTACCCAAATTAAAAGTACATGAAGCTCATTGCCTCTTTTTACCCTCAACCATTCCAGTGAACTGGACCAAACCAAAATTCCTACTACTGAAGATGTTGTCTCTGGACCTCATAGTCACACCTGTTGAAAGGTATGCCAACAATGCATAGCTGTATCAGAAATCTCCGACAACTTGAACAGGTGAAAACTTCTCGCGCATCAAGTCATTTGTGCTCCAGCCTAACTGATTATACAAGGTGTAACACAATGGTGAAGCTGTTCTTAGGTGCACATGCACATATCAGCAAGAAACAGGTGACACTCACCAGAGACATTTCAAATCTGCTGTCATCATCTTTACCAGAAGTTGCATGTAAAGAAATGTTTTAAATAGTTCAGATGGAAACAAGCACAGAATAGTTCAGAACATGTTTTTCAGTTGTATTTAAGAATCTAATTATTTTTTTAAATCTTATCTGACTAACTCTGCAGAGAGCTCTTTCCATTAAATGTCACTCCCTTGTGTGTTGGAAAATAAGACAACACAGAGCTCTGATGGTGCCTTAGAGATAAAGAGTAAAACTGATTTGGAAAAAACTCAGCAGTGAATCTGCAAAAGGACAAGTGGTATTTAAACTGCTTTACACTTCCACAACCTACAGTGTGAGTAAAAGGGCAAGGGCACCCCACAACACTAGTAAAATACTGGTTTTGGTTTTTTAACTCCAGGCTGTCATGACATGCTAGAGTAAACTAAGAGTGAGGCCAGAATCAGGCCCAAATTTTTTATAAAAGCTCTGAATTGACCCATCTGTATTTTAGTCATTATTACTTGCACTGCCTTGTAAACTTAATCACTGCCACTAAGTATGGCTTACAACTTCCAAGGATAGAAATATTTCTTGTCTCTAGTCCCAGCACATTACATTTATTCCTCCTGGACTGCTTTGGAAAGGACAAGTACTTTGTGCCCTTGAAATGAGATTGAAAACATGCTTTTAGGTACATTTTTTCAGGGCAGGGAGGAGCAAGACAGCAAACCCATAAGATCCACTCAATAGGCAGAGCCCACTTCATTCCATCTTAGAGCTCTCATAGAATGGTTGTAATTCCCTGTTTGCCACTGAGTGTCCCAAGACCCTAGAAACCCCTCAAGGCTCCACAATAGCCTCTGGAAATTCAGACTTCTCTGGTCCCATTTTTGCTGCAGAGCAGACGTGGTACAGAGAAGCTCAACCCACGCTTGATAGGGTTTAGCCTTTCACCGGGGCTAACCTGTATGAGTGCTGCACTGACACAATATGGCTATCTGGCTTCCAGAGCCTCATATATTCCTGACCATGGCTGTCCTGTGAGAGGGGACTTACTTACCGGCCAGCACAGAGCTCTATGGGTCGCAGACATGGCCACTCTTTGCCCCTTGCCTAGGCCCTGTCTTGTATTTTGAGCACCTCATTTAAAAATAAATAAAGACTGACTAAATCGGTTTTGCTCTCTTGTAATGACACATGCATGATTATGTGCCTGGCAAATTTTCACTGGATACACACAGAGGGATTGAAACGTGTAAGTGCTTTTTCCTACTGTGCGTATGATGAGGTATTACAACACTAGGATGCTCAGTTGAAAGCAAGGCTCGGGTTCAAAGGAAATGCAGGTGGTTTCGATTGTTTCTGTAGACCAGAATGCCTGCTTAATAAGAACAAGCAACTACATGCAGAATTCAGAGGATCAACAAACTGTTCTCATTAGAGCCTTTCTACCATAATGTGCCTACGGACACATGCACGCAAAATTAAATAAATGTCACAACATAAAAATGCGGGCTATCAGCTATTGTATTTCAGTTCACTCAGGGATAATTGATCAAGCAGTGCATTCTTTAGTGATGTAATATGAGAAAACTACCTCCTAATTGGCAACGATAAGTAAGTAATATGACAATAAAGAATAACGCGCAGTGTAGATGCAATTCAGAGTGTATGTGTTCTGTTTACCAGGCCACCATGGAGGTTGATTACTTTGGTCAGCCATTTTTCCATAGTTTTAATATAGCCGGTTAAGTAGTAAAACATTTTTATTTTTCCACAGCTGCCACCTGCCTGGAGTGCAACAGACACTTCTTAACCGGCACCTATTCTTACTGGAAAGAAATGTGCTGACTACAAGGTGGTCCTGACTATAGATTAGAAAGAACCTACCATCTGGAAGTTGTATTCCACTTAACAGCTTTGCCAATGACCTGAAGCAGGTGATGGAGCACACCCTCATCAAGCCTGCAGATGACACTTAAGTTAGCAGAAGAGTTGATGGGCGTGAGGGCAGGACTACCATTTAGAGGGCCAGAAATGGGCTGCAGGAATGTGCCGATGGGAACTTTATGAAATTCAAGGAGGGCATATGCAGAGTACCACATCACAGAAGGAGAAACCTCTTGAAACAGTACAGGCCAGGGGACTGCCTGGGAAGCAGCTGTGCTGAAAGGGGGCTGGAGGTCTTGGCAGAGCCCAAGCAGGGTATCCTGGCAGCAAAGGCAGGCAACAGCATCCTGGGCTTCATCAGCAGGATCATAGCCAGTTACTGAGGGAAGGGATTATTTCCCTCCACTCAGCCCATCTTAAGCACCATGTAGAGCTGTGCATCCAGTGTTGGGGCCACCAGAAGAAGAAAGACTTCAATAAACTGTACGTGACACTCTAGATGTAGAACAGGTTGCCCAATGAGGTTGTGCAGTCTTTATCCTTGAAGGTTTTCAGATAGATGAAGCCATGGTTTGACCTCATAGCTGACCTTGACCTCCTGTGAGCAGGAGGTTGGACTACAGATCTCCTGAGATCTCTTCCAGCCTGTTGTGTTCCATAATTCTGCAATTCTGTAAATTATTCTCTGGGAGAATAATCACTTTCAACTGATCTAAGAATAAGAATGATGCCCCAAAAAATTGAATGCTTAACTGGTCTCTTGGTGCACTAGAATAAATGAATGAAAAGGGAGGAAGATGAAGTATAAAGCAAGGAGGTATCACTTCTAACCACCAATACAACATTGTCTGCCTTTTGTGCACACTATACTTAGATGCGCTGCAAATGAGAAGTGTTAGTCTAACCTGTTCTTTAACACATTTAAATGAAGAAAATCCACAAGTGTCCCTGAGCAACATGCCCACAGGTTCAACTGTCCTCACCATTAGGACCTATTCCTTGAACTCTAACCTGAACATTTTTCCTGAATATTTAGTCAATTTTCTGTACTATCCTCAGTAGACATGCGGCAGATCGTTCCCTTTGGTTTTGCCTTTTGCATCTTTGTAGACTGTTATAAGTTCTCTAGGTTAGCCAACCCAATTTTTCCTAAGTTTCCTCTTAATTTATAGTTCTAGACCTCCAATTTTTTTTTTTCCTTGCTTTCCACTTTATCAGGTTTGTCAGTCTTGAAGTGCGCGGTTGGGCTTTTACCAGTATTGAGTAGTGAGAAAAGATTATTTCATTTGTCTGGTAGCCTATACATCTGTTCATACTTTCCAGTATGATGCCTGATTTTTCTTATGTAGTGTCTCTCTCTGAGAGTGGCCAAATAGCACCGCAGACAAATTTGGAAGAAGCATCCAGGAGGCAAGTCTGAAATTATCTTTTTCCTATATTTGGACTGAGTCTCATATAGCCAGGATGAGGCTAGATAACATAGGGAAGGCCCCACTCTACCTTCTCTCCTTCCTTTTCCCTTCCCAACTCATTCTTCTCCCCACTCTGACTCCTAGCTGTGGAGTCCCACTTGTTGCCCTTACTGACTTACTTTAACTGCCCAGTAATCCCGTTCAACTCAGAAATCCAGCAGATGGGGTTTGCTTTATTACATTAGTTTTCTTCTTTTTAACCAGTACACTTGGCTTCCTGTGGAGCCAAAAAAAAAGTAAAAGATAAGCAGGAACATGAGGGGGAGAAAGATGAAAAGGGAAGAAGACAGTTTTTTCTTTATCATTTCATGTCCCCTTTCAACATTTTTGGTGTGGAGGGCTTCCAGTGAACGCTCATTAAGCCTCACAACACCCTTGTAGAGCAAGACTCATCATCTTTAACGAACAAGTAAAGCAAAGTCCAGAAAGAAAAGACTTTCCTCAAGGAAATAAGGAAGGTAGGAGAAAAGATAGGTGTAGGACTAAGATCAAAACCTCTTGCTCAAGCTACTTACTTTCTCCCTTATCTTCATGGCCCAACTCTCATGCCAGTGCTGCTTTGCAAGTTTACAACAGCTGAGCTTTCAATGCTTTAAATATTGCTACCACAAATAATGTCCCTACATAAAGATATGCCAAAAATACAGATTTTGTCAAACATGGGCAGAAGGGATCAAGGGGAATACCTAAGAAAAGAGATAAGTATTAAAAACCTACGAGATGCGATGTCTTTTAGGTTTATGGCCTTCATAACTGAATTCCCAAGTGATGGGCAATACATAGCAGTTTTCAACACAGAGCAAGCTAAACAAAATGGGATCAGAAACTCAAGTACTTTGGGTAGTAATCTGTTCTATGTTAATATGCTGAGTTAACAGCTGCCTAAAATTATTCATCATTCTCCCTGCATGATTTCTGCCTTTTATTGAATACTTGTTTGACATAAAATATGCTAAAAGTCCCTGGAACCCAGACAAAAATCCATGGCTTCACCCTCCTTTTCTGATCACCTCAAGTCACAAAATCATGCTGTCACGCTGGTCTAGTGAAATTCTGTCACACAGCTTCAGGACAAGATGAAGGAATTGTGTCCAGCTTGACCCGGTCAGTAAGATACCCTCATAAGCAGTGTGATGGGGGAAAGAATTAAAACCAAACTTCTTGTAATGTTATCCCTATTACATTATTGAAAACATGAAAGAAGAAAGCAAATATGAAAGCAAGGGAGGGGACTTTTCCTGCTGCTGGATTAAAAGTAGTGGCTTCCATGTTGAGCAACACAATCTTCCCAAAGGACTTGACTAAAGTGTGTGTTTTGCAGATCCTTTTCAGGTGTAGACATAAGCATAGTGCAAAGTGGCACCATCTTCTTGAGACTAGAAAAGTTGTGAACATGAACAAAGGAGCACCTCAAGCTTCCAGGGAAAATGGAAAGGAAGTCAGGTAGAGCCAGATCCATGTGTTGGGAGGATTTAGGCACCCAGATGCTGTCAAGTCACACATTTTAAAACCTATAACTAGACTGCGCAGGGGCTACACTTTGTACAGCCCCTTCTGTATGCTTTTCACCCAAAGAACAGATAGTCCATAGGTCCTTGGTCACAAATTGTCCAGTCTGTGTCTCTGACCATAGCTTACCCTGAGTCCTTTACAGCACACAGGCCCAGGATTTCCTTCTTGGAAAGCATGCCACAAGAGGAGAGCTGGTGTACTGTGTTGCCTCAGTGCAACACAGAGTCAGGATGCTACCTGGGCACATATCCAGCCTCGAAGCCCTGAAGCCCTCTCAAGTACACCAGTTCCCCAGATACAGCCTTAGTCTCAATCTGAACATCCTTTTTGCTTTTGTGCTATCATTTTGTGAGTGAAACCTACCCCTTCTTGCAGCTGATGATCATTTTGATATCAGGAACACATGCATTTCAGCAATATTTGTTCTTTATAAAAAGGATATTAGGAACTTTGCAAATGCATTTACTGTACACAAAACTGTATGTGTAAAGCTGGACATCCACCTAAAGACTGATCCTGCAAGAACGTCACATACAAAAATCACATTTAATTCAGGCTGTTTTGCAGATTGACTGTAAACGCACCCAGAGCTCCCACTTGGCAAGGCAGAAGTATTTTTAATTGTTGTGGTAGGTGATCCTAACAAGTAGAAAAGTGCACAATGTAAAATCATATGCAGCCTTGCAGATACCACTGAGAATCATCCAAATGTATAGGGATTTTAGCAATATCAGCAAAATACACCTGGTTTTGTACAAAGGATGAATTTTGGCAAAACAACAAAGGGACAGCAAGGATGTGAACGCATACACTTAATGCACGTATACTTAAAGATTCTGCGAAGACGGCTGTACCGGAAATTTTTTGGGCCTGATCCTATGAAGGAGATTTCAAGTCCTGTTAGTGAGCAGCAAGGGTTGTCAGAAATTTACAGGATTCACACGTTAGCCTCCATGATGGGTATCTGCAAAGATGCATAGGAGACCTGCTTACAAAATGATTTTAAAACCTTGGTTTCAAATCTACTCAGAAGCCACTTACCTCTATAAACTGTTTTCTCAGCCCCAAATAAAGTGATGCAAAAAGATTATTACACAGGTTGGATTTGTTTTGAACTTGGGTTCAAAAATAAAGGGGGACCCAAGCAACCCTCTCTTTCCTACCCAGATACTTTAGAGGTGGCTGAAGCCAGCATAAGGGCAAGATTATGGCCCGCAGCTCATCTGAGGCAGGTGGATGCAAGGAGAGGGTGTGGGGGCTTCTGCCAGCTGTGTCACATTTTGGTCAGGCATCATTCCTAAACCAGGGATTTTGGGGAGAGAGATTTGATGCTGAACTACTACTGCTGTGTACGAGGAACACCACCGGAGCCAGACCCACCGTCTGTAGCTGAGGTTCAGCTGCCAGAGCTGGGCCCAGGGCCTCGGCCTAAGCCCCTGGCTGCAGAGTCAAACCCATAGCTGCTGAGGTACTAATCCCCGGTTTATAAGAAGTAAATCTATGCTTAAAAATAAAAAATATTCCACTCCTAAAATTCTGCTTCTAGTAACCAAGCTAAATATGACATAAATATCCCGGACAAATGTGTGGCTCTGGAAACACTGAAATCCTGGCCCCATGACATGGCTGCTGGGATTCCTGCCATTCGCTAAAAAGTTAAGATGGGAAACACTTTGTCCAATTACTAAAAAACAATGAAGATATAAAGGAATTATAACCTAAAAACAGAGGTGTTGAAAGAAAGAACACAGACCCACGTAATAAACAATATTGATTTAATTAAGGCAGCAGAGAAGAACGTTCACAAGCTTGGATGCCCCTGGTGCATGTGTGTGCATGGGGGGGGCAGGCGGGTGTAAGCCCGCTGATTGAGACTGGCTTCTGCCTGCATCCAAACAGAGGTGTCAGAGACACGAGGGACATAAGCATCAGCTCCTCTGATCTAAAGCTGACACAGAGAGCGGCACTGGAGAGGACCCTTACCAACATTCATGGCCTAGACCCCATCCACGGAAACCATTGCCAGTTGCATATGGGAAGACGGACACTGAAATGGGCTTTTGTGCCCTGAACTTCTGAACCCTGCAGGAGATCCGAATCACCGAACCACAGTTCACTTGTTTGTGAAGAGAGTAATTTATTGAGCTCCAGCCTGGAAGAAACCACAAGATGTTCTGAAGGGCTACATTCAACAGCTAAAAATACTCCTCCAGAATTGGATGCAATGAGAAAGACTTCAAGATTTAGACAGATGCATGTTTCCAAGGGCAGTCTGTTGTTCTCCAGCTCTCAGAAAGTAGTATTTTAGTGCTTCTGGTAATTGGAACAAAGACTCATTCAGCCCCACATTGCATAAAGTCCAAATGACCACAGAACAATTTCCAGTTGTCCTTTTCAGGTGATCAGCAACAGCAATAACATGTTTGGTAGTTCCCATTTCTCTAACAGGAACTTCCTGCACGCTTGTGAATGATGTGTGCTAGAAAGGTGAATAAACAGATACATCAGCTGAATGGAAAGTGATGTGAAGAGAGCGAGCAAGAGCAAAGAGAAAGAGGGGAACTTTATGTGCACTTAACTTGGAAATTACATGACCACATACAAAGGCATGTGTTTCTTTTCCTTTGCCTGTTGGTTTCTGAGCCTCTCAGGAATACCTGTGCCACATTTTGAAGCTTTTCTTTCATGCACATGGAATCTAGAAACTTGCTTTAAGACAAGGTCCACAAACTTTAACATTATCATTTACTCTAATACTGCAATAGAGGATCTAAACAAATCACCAAGTATCTTGGGAATCAAAATGAGGTGAGTTGGTACAGCCCATGTGAAAAGCAGCCACGTAATGTCAGAGTAGAAGGAGATTATAATGAGAACCATCTTATTTAAGCGATGCCAGAAAAGCCAAACAACTACTCTCAACACCAGATATTTTAGGGATCTTTCCACCATGCTCTAGATTTTTTGGCTGGTCACTTCCTAGATGATTCAATTCCTGTTCCTTTGGAAGTATGCTGAAAACCACACAAATAGCCATTAATATTTGGGAATGCTGAAGTCTTAAGCATCTCAAAGCTCCCAAATGTATTACAAGAAGCCTGTGTCTTTTCCCATAGGAGTTCAGCGATTTTTTGTTTCTAGGAAAGAACAGTTATAGACAGCACTCAAAGCAGACTAGAAAAGCAGACATAAATTTACAGTGCAGTTCAACTATGAGCTGAAGGACTTGGGGAGAGGGCTTTTGTCACTCCTGAATATGTAAAGACACTGCTAACAATTAGCTGTGAAGCAAATCTTCCATGCATGAAAAGGTGGGAGCAGATCCTCAGCTGCAAGGTATGACCTGTGTTCAGTGTCTTGAACACAGCCATGACTGTTTCACCGGTTCAGTAGCCACCCCACTACAGTTTCAGAAAACTATAGAGAAGAGACTGAAAAAGAGGATTGGGAGCCTGGGTTTTCCACAGGCAATAGGTCCACATGCCAGAAAAATGTAGTATCGCACTTGCACACAAGATCAACACTAATCACTTTGTCCTGCCAAACAAAAGTTTCTAGACAATTTTTGTCCCTGATGCTTTGGAAAACTGTCCACTGAGTTTCTTACTCAAGAGAAAGTTGATTACCTTGCTTACTGTTTTAGGAGTAGACTTCCCACTGTTTTTATAATCCTCCATTTACTTGTCTACAGCATCAAATCCAGCCAAAGGTACTAATGTCCTTCAAACTGAGTGAGACAAAGAAGTATAAAACAAGAGGTAAGAAGAACTACATACATGTATGTTCTGCATAGGGTATAAGCACATAGGCATATGCTGCACCCTGCAACAGTGGTGTTCGACACCACAAAGCTTCCAAATGTTACCAAAACACAAATATAACGATAATAGTCGACGAATGTATTAATTACTTGTAGGCTTGTTTGCTTCCACAGAACCATTCAGGTCGGAAGGGACCTCAGGAGGTTATTTAGTCCAACCACTTCCTCAGAATATTCTTTTCATGCCATGTCATTACAGCTTTTACTGTACACTTCTCCATGTACAATTATTCCTCTTTTTGTTACTGTCGTAATCTTTCTTTCAGAAGCTCCACAACAAGGCCTGTCTCATCCCATTTCACTGATTTTCTGTCTTTTCCTGTGTCCAGCTACTTTTTCACTTACATTCTCACCTCCAAAGCTCCATCGAAGGACCTGCTTCCTTGTAACACCTTCACTGTGCCTTTTTTCCATTTCCCTCGGGTCTGTACGACTTGTTTATCTGTGTGGGAATATATTCCCATTATTCTTAATCACTCTCCACTTCCAAAGACTCATCTTTATCTAGAAGAAATTGTATATGCATCTGATTTTATGCTATCAGAGGAAAATCTGGCTGGCAGGAACACATGCCTGCTTTTAACAAAACAAATTCCCCAGGTTCACCGCGAGCACATGCCCAAAGCAAGTGTTGTTAAAAAGTAAGGAGATATTTAAAGAGAGGAGGGAAATGAAGGCAGCCAGGGAAAACACAGCTTCTTAATTTTGCTGCAAATCATTCTCCAATGCTCCCTTCTCCCAAACCACCTTGATCAAACAATCAGTACGCAGCTTGCACTACGCTGAGTAAATAGTAGCCAACATCCAGCTGTGCCTGGCATGCAGGTGTTTGGGTTATGTGTTGCCAACTACAGGTGGACTGATTGATGTTGTGGTGGTTTTTTTCTTGGGAATGGGGCCAGGCAGGAAGGAAGGTGAGGGAACAGGCCTGGGCATGTCCTGCACTGCAAAGCTCACGGTCTACTGGCATTGCAAACCACCCTAACAGTGGTGTATTCAGAGCTCCTTCACATTTCCCTGTGTGACCATAAGTGCTGGACAATCTGGCACTTTTCTCCACTGCTTGGTAGTTACCTCTGAAGTGCAGTTCCCATTGGGTGGGTTTAGGTGGGCACATGAATTTCTGGTTGCTACCACACATTCTTTTGAAATATAACCTCACTACTGCAGCCCTTCTCAGACAAGACTTCAGGAAGAGCAGGTCAGGTCACCATGGGCAAGGGCTCCACACACCTCAGGAAGCAGCTATTGTCTCCAATCACACTCTGCTGCCTGGATTTTTCCTGTTAGTTTAAATAACAGCAGATAACTCCTCCCGACTTCCTGCCTGCCTTATCCTATGACACCAATGCATTAGCAACTGACGGTATCTGAGGGTTTCCAGCTGCTAGCTTTGGTGATAGGCCTCAGATTCTTCACTGATGTTAACAGTCTCTACCTGAAATGTTTGTATGGTTGAAGAAAGTTAATAAAACATCTCTGCACCTCCACATTAACATCTCTAAATGCTGCAGCAATAACAAGCTCCCACCCCGAGGATTTCCATTCTGCTTCTTCCAAACTGAAGGTGTCACAGCTGATGAATTAACAGCTAGCAAGTAGCAAAAGGGCTTAATGCAGAGTTCTCTGAGGTGCAATCTGTGCATTTATGTGAAGGGGGGCAATGTGTCTTTGGCATTTGGCACTGGAAATATACGAATGTCTCTCCAAAGCTGGGTCTGTTTGCAAAAACAAACTGCAACAAGGTTCAGCAGTTGCTGTTAGGATGATAGAATAGGGTAATAAAATTATACACACTGACAACAACATTATCAGTCCCTCATTCAATATGTTTGTATTTCTTGGAATACAGAAGAAATTTTGCAGAAGCTTCCTGCTCTTAGCAGGTGTGGAGTGGCATTCTCCAAAGGAATGCCATTATCTCCCACTTTGTGTTGGGGCAACTTCCACACATCTTCATCTTCTTTTTCCCTTCCAGCTCATTCTTTTCCATTTTCATTCACTGCTCCTTCTCCTTTCTTCCCACAGAAAGAGGGAGGGAGGATGTTGGCAGCCCCCTTCATACCCTGTCTCCTTGCAGCTCTCCAGCAGAAGGGGCAACCTCATGTAGCCAACTGTGTTTAGCTATTCAGCGTGTAAAAGCCAAAGTAGTAAAGCCGTGGTATGGGCACAGTTCTCAAGATCAAATCTCCTGTTTTCATGCTGCGTTGCCAGCACTTTTATGTCAATTAATGCTTTTCTGCAGTCAGGTGTTTTTCATTAGCAAGAAAAGAGAGATTCCAGGTGAAGATTTTATAAACGTGTTGACAAATGCCAAAATTTTTTATTCAAGTTATGATTGAAGTGATTGTAACCTCCTAAGGAAAATGCTAGGAATGCTCTTGATGTGGTTAGGAGGGGGGAAAATGGCTGAGGGTGCCAGAATGAACTCTTTGATTCTGCAGAAAAACTGGACAACAAGCCAGAAGGTAGTTTGTTCATACACACGTTGTGGATACATGGCTTAGCACAGTGTACTGTATACACAGGTTTGTAACTGAACCACAGAGGTGCCATTCTGATCTAGCTTACATTTTAACCTAAACACCTAAGTTCAACCACTTTCCACAGCCTGAAGCCCAAATCCTGGTCTTCTTATACAGATAGTGTTTCCTATCATCTGCAGGTTCTACTTGTTATCAGCGTACCAAGCAACACAACTGACCGTTGCCATGTACTTCTTCTATCACCTTCCCCGAAGGACACATGCATACTTATATTCCTGTCTTTATGGCTTCATTACAGCAGGTGACAAAGAATGGTGCCTTTCATTTAGAGCAGATAGATATATGGTTACTGACAGCCCTGAGGTCTTGTTTGTACTCACAGGTCTGTTGAAGATCCATGTCTCGTGTTATACTATCTGCAACCTTCGCATACTCTACTGAGAGTGGGTGTGTGGTTTAGCACAACAAATAATCCTGAAGTGGTTCACAGGAAAAGCTCTAGCTGTGTGAAATTTTCTGCCCCAACAGAGACATGGAAAATGGTAATGAATTCCAAACTCTTCCATACAGCAAAGGAGTGTCACTGCTGTCTCAGAAAGTATTTAATCTGGCAGTTGTTTGGCAACTCCAGTAAGTTAAAGAAACAGCAGACTAAGAATTTATATGTGAGTTGTCACCGAGACAGATTCCTTCCCTAATCCAAAAGAGCTCCCTCATTCTGTCTTCTTTTACACTGATTTCTCTGCTGTTACAGAATTTTTGTAGTGTGACCCCTGAAGTTCAGAGTCTGACTAACCCTTCTTCACACTGAGATTGTGTCATCAGTAATGTTTATGTTTTAAGGGTGCAGGACATTCAGGTCAAGGAGTTTCACAAAGAGCAAGGGCTGCTCTTACATCCAGGGCACGCAGGTGAAGGGACTCACATCGTGAGAACTAAGCAGCAAACAGCAGAGCAGCCTGCCCTGACCCCCACGTCCCCTTTGCCATTGACCATGCTGGCATCTGTCACACTACATGTTCCTAGAAATCCCTGTGTGAGATTCCAGCTCTGTGGCAAGACACGTTTTCCATTAGCAGTGGAGAGAGGTAAATCTATTTTACAAGCACTACAACCCAGCAATCCTATCAGCCCAGTAACCTGCTTTTGTGCACTTTCCCAATCTTGCTATTAAAAAACTCAGGTATGAAACAGCAGATTACTTTCTGTAAGTGAACACCTAACCTAATAAGAATAAAATGAGCATGCTCTAAAAATAGAGGGAATATGACACTCACCACTGCAAGGCCACTGAGGTGGCCTGTGTTACGAAGATCTGGTGGTTGTCGGTGCCTGTCTTCATTTCCCTCTGGACATGAAGCTTGTCCCTTTTGTCTTGTTAGGAACAGCCCGAGAATTAAGGCTGTTTACTGCCAGAGCTCAGCTGAAGTCAGTGTGGATGCTGCTTCACAAACAACAAAAAAATTAATGATTAAAAAAAGAAAAAAACCCTCATTAATTGCAAGCTGTTTTGAAACAATAGGGAGAAATTAGTAAATTATATGTCAGTAGAAGTGCAAAAGAATAAAAATCACTATGGAAAGAATTTTTACTTTCAAAAGCAGACAGACATTCTGTTGTGGTTTTAAAGGAGAAGGGAGGAAATTTTGGTTTGGCCCATTTTGATCTCTAAAGGCTTGTAAATCAGTGATAATAAGCTTTCCTAGTCTAGCCTGGGAGAGGCTGTCCTGGAGTGATTCACATTTCAAAGAGCTCAGGATAAACAGTGCACGGCTCTCCAGTGTGTTCCTGTGGAGTAAGCAGGACAGTACAAATTGGGGAAGACTGCTATTCAGGGTGGACCAAATCCTCCACCACCTCAATGCCAGCACAATTAGTACAGTGGAGCCCAGTTGCTTTCATATTCCAGCCAAAATCACTCCCTTGTTAGACTCTGGTAACTAAATAAAGGATAAATAAACTAAAGAAAGTCAAAGAATGACTGTTCCCTTGGTTTTGTTACTGGGCTGTGTCACAGGATCAGTTTCCTCCAGGACCCTCCAGGGCTTTTGTCTTTTAGACAGAGTTTGTTTATTTGGTTGGACTCTGCAGAAGGACATTTGTCCTGAGAAACAGAAGAGATTTATGGAAAATATAATTCATCTACCAAAGGTAAACACCCCGAACCCTTGGTGTCAGGTGAAAGGCCATGAAGACAGTTGTCCCTAAGTCAGTCCCACGGTACAAGCAACACTGCACCTCGCAGGGTAGACTGGAAAGATAAGTCCTACATATGGGGAGTGTTTTCCAGTATAATGTAGTGACTACATTTATATCAGTAAATAAGTATAAAATAGCCATTCTTTTCTCACAAAATCTCATTTCTAATACCACAGGAGGCGCAAGTGGGTCTCCAGTTGAGAGAAAAAAAAATCGTTTGTATCAGTGCAACAGATAATTAACAAAAAAACAAAAATCCAGAAGTTTTCTATTGGATTAGCTGAGAACAGAGAACAAAATCTCAAAGAGTTTTGCAAACTAGACAGACCCAGCAGAACTTGAAAGGCAGCCAGCTGGCATAAAAATTGCTATGGAGTAGCAGGTCTGGGCAAAACAAAGCAACTGGCATGAACTCTCCACCATGAAAGTACAGGGATTTTAGCATCCCTGGAGTGGCCACATTATTCCAGGGACAGCAGAGTTGCATGTGCACTGTGACCTGCCAAGGCCGCAGAGCTAGTGCTGACTAAACTGTAGAGATTATTACTTGACACCCCCCAGGTGGCTTTGGACTTTGACACATAGATCTCAACACCATACTGCACAGTGCAGGCTCACCATGCCCTACACTGTACATCTACTCATAGCATATATTTTTGCCTTAAACACCTGACCAGCTTACTCACACCTTTTCAGTAGGATCTGGAAAACTGACACAGTAAAAAAATCAATTCACTGAAAAAAGATGTTGTGGCAGCAACTGGGTGAAGACACCAAGGAAGAGGTGGGTCATTAGCAATCAAAGACTGTGATTTTGCATTTTGTGTTTGGTCTGCAGACAGAAAAACAGAGTACCTTGGAAAGAATGAAACTCTCTCCCTCCCTTTTATTTATGTTAAGGTAGTGCCTAGAGACTGCAGTCAGCACTGAGGCTCTGTTGTGCTAGAAGTTCCACAAACATAGTGAGAGATAATCCCCCAGCTGAAAATGATTTGAAAACTAACCAAAAATACAAAACAGAGAGAGTAGAAACAAAGACGCAGAGATGGCAGGACTTGGCAACAGTTAGACAAGTCAGTGGAAGAGCTGGAGACAGTCATCCCTTCTGCCTTTCAAGTGAGTGCCCTTGCCGCTAACTCATGCTCTAGCTCAAAAGCCAGGCAGTTTGTGTGTTACAAACCTATTGCTTATAACACTGTATGTACTGCTGCTCCCTAAAAGGCACTGGAAAATCACACTTCTTTCATGGAGGCATAAAAGAAAGATCAAAAGACAAAAATTGATTGAGTGAAAGGATGTTGATTCACATTTTGGAACAAAATTCATATTCAGATCATTAAAAGCTTTAGGTAGCAAACCAAGGCGAATTATAACCATTTTGTTATCCATGAGATTAGATCTGTATAAAAAAGACCTGGCTCTTAGGCTTTAAATAAGGTCTATAGAATAAAAGGAAGCTAAAACTGGTCTGTCTTCCTCATCTTTATGTTTTGCTTAGTAGAAGAGCAAGGAGATTATTGCTCAATTACAAGGCAATAAATTCTGACACAACTACTTTATGGACATAGGCTGGAATCATGTTGTGGAATCTGCTTGTAAGTGAGGTCATGCAGTCAAACAAAAGTTGGTCTTTTATGAAGGGATGAATAACTTCATGAGTCATTGCCACTAACTTGTTGTTTCACAAGGAAAGGTATAAAAATCTAGAGCACAAGAAGACTTTTTTACATATCTCTTAACAGAATGAAAGACTGAGTCAGGAATTAGTAAGAAGAGTTACTGTCTGATATTTATGCATTTCTCCTAGTTTGGTTTGTCACTGTATGTTCATGGTGTCCTTTTTATCTACGGATTTACACTTCTGGAGGAGAGGTTTTATGCTAATGCTGACATCCCAACACACAAATGGAATCAGATACTGCTTCAGATACGCACTCTGTCTTGCATTAAAAAGAACCCAAGATCTCTGTGCTCTACAGTTGGCTCAAATCTGTAATTTCATGGGACATGAATATTTAATATTTTGTAACTCCCAAGACTTGGAAGCATTATATTTTACACCATATTATTGCTGACTTTAACAGCATCACATGCCTTAAAATCATGCCAAAATTAAATCTCAGGTGTGGGGTTTTCCATTCTCACAATGTTCACTCAAAATATTAAGAGAAAATTGAAACAGAGATTCCCATCATTTATTACACTCTCAATGAAAGACTTGTATACAGCTGCCAAAAATACTAGAAACATTAAAATACTATTATTTCAGTAGCTTAAAACACAATATGCTGTATAAGGGTGTTCCTTGGATTCAAGTAACCTCTGAAGATGACAAACAATACCGTAGTTCGAGCCAGCTCACCTACGTGATGCGCAGTGCCTCTGAAGGCATGTGCTTCTTTCCTGCTGACAGTCTGAGGAACACTATCCCCCTAAACTTAAATGCTGCTGAATCTCATATTCTTTGGCTGCCCAAAGTGATTTAAAATAAATTATGCAGATACCCATGGGTATGTCTGCTGCTGCTTATTTTACTCACACAAGTAATATGACTAATTCTATTTTAAGGCCAATCAGTCCTGTTAGGTCATTCAGTCTGCATCCTGTATAAAACAAGGCTCAGTCCTGTAGTGAGTTCAACAAATGTTACTTGAAAAAAGCTTGCTTTTAAGCTTCTCAGTCTAACTGCTCCAGGAACAGTCACTCCAACAACCATTGTGTCAACAAGGTTTTTTATCTAGACATTGGCATTTCTTCCCAAATCATTAATAAAAAATTTGGAAGTGACAGGGCTCCCACCATCCCTGCAGAACTGTAGTAGAAACAGACCCATAAGGCAACGATGTCCCAGAAAATATAAAGAAATGGAGAAGTTATGTCTCTATTTCGTACTGAACACCAGAGATTAATCACCACCATCATTTTAAAAGCTGGAGCTTTATTTCTAAAAGGCGAATTTGTCTGGTGTGTTTAACCTCAAGTGATTTATTTCAATAAAGCTTTTGTCATGTTGGTTAAAGGATCTTGTTTTTTCCATCCTGGCTAAGGTAGTTATGACCCCTAACTTAATTACAACAGGAGGGTCTTGTTAGTACACCAGAGAAATCAAGCAGTTTTAATCTTTCTCTCTAAAGATTTTTTGCCAGGCTTTAGCATAATGTCTGTGTCTCTTTTTCCCAAGTCCTCTGCAAAACCAATGTGAACTGCCCAGCACTGGCCCAGCAAGTGTCCAAAGAGAGACACCATCGCCCCTGCCTCTCCATTCCTCCCCTGTACGCTAATGCTCAGGTTGAGTTCCTTCATGCCACTGTGACCCCTCACATTTTTTGGAGCCCTCCTGTCTGACAGGCAGTTCCCCCTCCTGCAAGCATAGCCAGCAATCCCAAACACACCCAGCGGTGCTCAGGAGGAGGTTTCTTCAAACAGGGCACAAGCAAGAGGACTCAGGCTGCCTGCTCTGCCCCACCACCGTTTACCACCCTGCTGAGCCATTTCCTGCAGCACCCACAACTGGCATCCTCAGCAACTGTGTTTTGATTTCAAATAGTGTACAGCGCAGGGAGTTTGACCAGCTCCGCAGAATCCCATCACACATTTTTGGTAATAGAACCCATAATATGCCTGTTTGGCATCCAAAGAGCAATTCTGAAAGCACTCACCCCATGCTGTAATGAAGTCGAGTAACGCTACTTCACTTTACTCGAATGAGTTCACATTGTGTAAGATGAGAATCGCCCACGTTTCATCGAGTCACTTCCCTGTGGATGTCAGGGGAGTAGTAGACTTCAATACCTCTGGGTGCCTGTCCTGGAGACTGGGTCATGATAGGGATAATTAAGATTACTGCATCTTTCCTATCACAACCTCTTTCCCTCAGGAAGCCTCGTGTTTTCAGAAACGTAAGTACGCCGGAGTGAACTCCAGCTAGGGATGTGTTGTAGTGTGGATACCATGCCACAAAGCTTACTCCAGTTTCAGGGACATGAACCCAGTGAGTAATTTCAGACAAGCAACAGCAGCCTAAACAAGAACAAAGGACTGGTGTATATAAATAATAACTGCATCCTCTCAGACCAAAGACACTAAGAGACATTAAAGAAAACATAGTTTCTGAGGGTTTTCACCTTAAATAGAAAGACTAAAACATCACAGGCTGGAAAAATAGAGTCATCCTGCCACAGGACAGAAGTAAAACAGTCTTTCAGCAGACCAACGCTCAGAGATCTCTCCTCTCCTTGCAGCAATTTGGACGTGAAGCCACAGCCAAGCCCTCACTCAGGACTGCCGTTTGGGTTAACCATTGCTGGAGACGGTACTGTGCTCTGACAACCCATCTTTGTTTCCCTAGCCTGGAGTCTGCCAGCCTCTCCAGTACTCTGCACGGATCCAGCTCTCTCCCTTCCCTCAGTAGAGCATATACCATTGCTGTTGTTACCTTGAGCAGTAGATAAAAGTATGGGTTTAGACAGTCTATCTGGGATAAAGCAGATATCACACTGAGCATTTCCCTTTCAAAAGGTTGGGTTTTCTTCAGTTACTCAGTTTTATCATCTTTTTAGGATGCAGTCTTCTCCGCCTGGCTTTTGCTTAAGACAACCCTTTATGCTAAATTTGACTACAATGAGTTAAGCCTTTTCTGAGAATGTTGAGAGAAAAGTGTGTGTGTAAATTTGTTATTTTATGTTGGCAACTTTTTTTATTTTGAACAGCTCAGCATCTCAGCAGGAAGTGGAAGAGTGTTAAAATTTGACCTTAGGTCAAAAATGGTTTTTTGATCATCCAGTGAAATTCTGCTTTTCTATCACCAAGTTTGCAAGACAGAGCTTGAGTTGCATGCAGTTAAATCGTCGGTCAATCAGGCAGTGGGTCATTCTGTTTCTCATTGTGTTAGTAAGATCTTAGGCCATGCAATTTGTACTTAACTAGCTCTGCTCTGAATTTTCATGTGGTAAAACTAGTTATTTAGGAACTACTCTGGGTACTAGGGTGTACATTGCTATTGCTGCCTAGATAGGATCACTCAGGAGAATAAAAACTTGCAAACCGTGTGAATTCAAAGTGCCTCTTTGGATCCACTCTTGGATGGATGCTATCATTTAGGGTTGTATTTGCTTTAAGCCATGATTTAATCAAATTATAGCAAAGTGTGATTATGACTTCTCTGAAAGAGGGCATCTATATTAGTTTTATCAACACATCCTCCTTCAGCTCTTTTATTTAATCTTATCTGACTTTCATCTTAGCTTATGTCCTTTTGGTGTTATATAGGAAGCCAGAAGTGTATATATGCTGGGAAATGAATTTTAAAAGGGAAGAACAGTGGTTTTGCATGCTGTGTTTCTTTGCGAGAAGCACCTATCACTTCATAGCTTTATGGCTCACCAGGTACTCATACAGCTGAGGTGAGACACTCGGACCTAGAGCTTTGCTTTCTTAAGATCCAAGGCCAGAACGCAGATAATAATTGTAGCTTGTACCCAGCAGGAAGCAACTTGTAAACACAAGATAAAACAACGCAAACAAAAGCACTGGCAGAAGCGTGGGTGTTGAGAAAGTTAGCAGTTTTCCTGTGTGAAGGAGCCAGGCCAGCAGATAATTCTTTGGAGTGATTTCTTCCTCTTAGAAAGTACTTAAGTGACCTTAAGCTGCTGAGCTGGCAGCAGATATGGCTCGAGTTCAGCGGATGCACATGTCTGCACTGCGTGATTCCACCGTAGGGACTCAAGACCTTGGGAAGCAGCTTTAATTGAATAAAGCCATCCAGGGCATGGACAGGGCTTGTGTTGAGTTGTTGGAACAGCATGAACTGAGAGAAGCGCTATGGCCTAGAAGTCATAAAACTGTACTAACCGCATCTCCCAATCATTTTTTGGCACCAAATTACACAAAGTTGTCTTTTCTTGTTTTGTTGCACAGATATATGACAGATTATTCACTCATTTTTCAGAAGACCATACATAAAAATTATCTTCAGAATGTCCCTAGATGTACTGCTGGAAACAGAAGCATAAAATTGTTTGCAGAAAGGTTCTCCTTTTTTTTTCCCCTTTTGCAAAGGAAATACGTATCTCTACCTCTTCAATTTGAAATAAATATTTATCAAGTGTATACATACAGACACACATATATTTATATATTTATCTGTATTTACATTAAGCTTATTTTTCTAAGAGTTGAGAAAATTTTGAAAAAAACCTACTGCAAGGAAGTTTTCCTTACACTTTTTTCTTGGGTCTTACTATCCTTGGTGTAGCAACCTCAGGTTCCTATAGTATTTAGGTTGAGTCCATGAGGCATGAGAATTATCAGCTGCTAACAGCTCATATTGAGAGTACTGGCTGCAGGATGCCTATTCATGCCCAAAGTTTATCAGTTTCCTTTCTATTTTAGATGGCCTCATAATTTTCATTTTCAGTAAATACCTTTTTTATATTACACAATAGTTAGCAGCAAGTATGCCCAAGCCCAACTTAATCCTACACAGACAATAGAAAACAAGGAGAATTCAATTAAACTCTGTATCTTACACTGTTTACACTCACACTTTATGAAAGGATTGGAAGAAACTTGCCCATGGACTTGTTCAGGAGAGAGATTCTTGAACCTTCTTCCGACTGCTATTTCATGGGGAGAAATGGCGTCACATACTATAAAATCCAAATTAGCAGCAGGTAATGTGAAAATAGTGAGAAAGTTTTTTATCAGACAACTAGCATTAAAAAAATTATATATAAATCCTAACCGTTTTCACTACACTTTTGTTTCACATCGTCTTGCAAGTTCTTCCCACATTGAAATGAAAGCTAAAATAAAGGAAATAGGACAAGCTAGACCTGTAGTGTAAGGAGCTGCTCAATCACTGAATAAAATCATGTCAGAAAAATGAAAATGTTACCAAAGCTTATTTAAACAGTATCGTGGGTCATACATTATTCATGTTTAACTTCAGTGTGAAAATACATGCTGAAAATTTTGCCTCTACGCTAATCCTTTTGGCTCAAAACAGGCTCTGTGATGCCATTCCAGGAACACACAGGCAAAAAACTCCATACTGTTTAGATGAGTAAAAGCAGCAACAGATGGAGCTACCTAGCATGAGGTTCTTGTAAGGCTTGAACTTCTTAAAACCCAGAAAAGCTTGATGAAACGTGTTGCAAGGCCTGTTGTTATGAGTTTGTACTCACTATTACGTCCTGAATGTGTTATGACCCTTGTGCAGCCAGATACAAAAGGCATCAGTATCGTGAACCTCAGATACAATAGTAGATGCAATTAATAAAAAAGTGGATGTTCCTGAGCGTTAATAAAAGGCTGCTGCCCCTGCTCCCCAGTGCAGATGGAGGCCAATTGCATCTACATCAAACACCTTTCTGGACCTTTGCAAGGCTGTAAGTCTACCTGACATCACTCCAGAAGTGCAGGCAGTGCCTGCCCCACAGAATTGCATCCCTGCACATTGAGGCAAGTACAATGCAGCAGCCAATGCCGTTACAAATCTCACTGTGCACCTTTCAAAGATGCTCACTATCAGATTTCACAAAACAATGATCAAGCTCCTTCTACTGGACCTCCAAGAAATCTCTCAGTAATTTAGGAAGGAGGGAGGTTTAGTAAGTCAAGGGCAGTCTTCCATGTGAACTTTCATTAAACAAGTGACTCAACACAGCGTTGGGAGACATTGTTTTTAGGGAGAGCACAGGCTCTTTTTTCCAGAAAAAAGGCAAAACGGAGGTTGTTCCTGTGGCCATGAAAACCACCACATACCATTCTAGCAAATGACAGAATTTTTATTTCAGGTTATCCTAGCAATTCCAGCCTGGATAAAACAAAATCTCCCTTTTCATAGAGTTTTGGCTGGAAACAGTATTTTTCTGCACAAATTGCTTTTCTCTGTGAAACTGCTCTCTGTCTTTATCCCAAGTATCCTGAACCAAGGAGTTTGATAAGTTGTCACTACATTATATTCTGCTTCACCTTAATGCTTTAAAGCTTAATTTATATTTATTACTATGCTGTATGTAAAAAACTCACAATCATGAAAGTTAACCTGTGACATTTCAGCTAAGTCAGCAAATATTGTAGCAAGAACCGTAAGTGTAAGCACTTTATAAAAACAATTCCATAAGTAAGAAATTATCCATACTTGAAAGGCTGCTCAGTCAGGTTTTTATACCAAGATTGACACCAAGATGCCTTAGAAGCTGTGGGTTTTAGGAGCATATTTTCATTTCTTTGTCATATTTTTCTTTCCTTTTCTCTAAAAAGCTTTTTCAGCTCAATGAAACATAAATAGTAGATCTTTATCAGAAAGAGACAGAAAGATATTCTGGATAGCACCTAATGCACTTCCAAACCACAATTACTTTAATGAAATATTAGGGCTTGAAAATTTCATCCTTGGCTCCAGTATTCCATCTTCTTTGTCATAGAAATATAGCCAAAAAAAATCAGATGCAAAGGCACAAAATGATTTGGGGGTTGTTATTGTATACACTGTATGAACTATTTGACCTAAGAGCAACTGTAAGTGACATTGAGTGAAACACAAAACATCAATCCTCCTTAGGAGGAATAAACTAGCCCCTGCTTTTAAGCATGAAAGTTATACAATCTCACTCTTTCATATTTCATTCTATTGCACTGCTTCTTTCACAAACTGTTCATGTTGCCAAATGCTTCCAAAGACTTTTTAATACAAGTTTTCAAAGTAAATATGGTAGGTACATTCTCAGTTGTATACTTTTTCCCAAGGAATCATGTATATTAAAAGATAGTTAGCATCATTGGAAAATACTCTGTACAGCAACTGGCTGTTTAAATAGTGCTGCTGAAATAGGAAATCTGAATGAAACAAATACCTTTAGTTTGCAATTCCAAGTAGGGGGGTGGAGGGGGAAAGCACCAGCCAAGACTACCTCTTTTCAGGGAAAATCTATTCCTCCATCAAAGCATCAATTCATTGGTTCAATCTGGGTTAACCTAACCCAGGGTTTATCTCCTTTTCTGACATAACACAAGTTATCTAAATCTGTTCAGAAAACCATCCTCAATTTGGAATCCTCCATAGGAGCAAACCCGAATGCTGACACAGAAAACAGCCTCATGTATTGGTGATTCCAAGGAAGTTCCTCCATAGCTTTTATACTCTTCCTTTGGAAAAATCAGATGATTATAGTTTCCATGAACTGGCACTAATGTCATTCCTTTTTACAGGGATGAAAATTGAGATGCTACATCTTCAATTTTAAATGCTAAGGACTTAAACACTTCAAGTGTTTTTATTTTCTTTTTGTGTTTAGTGACCTGATGTTCCTTGTCTTTCAGACAGAGGAATACCTCTCCCCCTGGCAATAATTTCCCTATATTTGTTGGATGGCAAAATGAATTCCAAATATGTCACTGCTAGACATCTTTATGAACTTATATTCAACTTGTTTTAGTTAAAGATTTTGCTTCAAACTGAAGACCTAGTCAACAAAAGTGGCCAAAGTTCCATACTGAGAATCCCTATTAACCTTCAGTGGACAATCATCTTATTCCTTTCTATATTACAATCCATTCTGTTTTTCCCTTTCTACTACTTAGTCTCTCACACACTAAGATAACATAAATAGTATTAAAAAATGTTTTTAAGTCTGGTGGCCATTAAGAGAGGGCAGGGCGTGGACACCATGAGCTTCAGACTGGATTGCAAAGGGAATTACACAAGGGAGGGATCTATGCAATCAGAATAGACTCTTCTCAACTCCTTCCAAATGCATTGATGACAGATTCTGTGCTCTTATTATTCATGTACATAGTGACCTCAGCTTTATTCAGCCCTGCCTTTTGAGTACTTTAACTGAATAGATTTTAAGTAAGCAAGAGGAGTAGGTAGCTTAGTAGTTTGATAAATTATCTAGTTTTTGACAAACATCTCCCTAGACCTCTTCGAAAGGAATTGAGTGTACCACTATAAGCACTACAGAGATTTATTAGTGATTTATTCTACCACTTCTTTATGTTTCAGCTCTTCATCTTTCCTTTCAAACGCACCTTTGCCTAATAGTGAGTGCCAAAGACCTCTAGCAAGGGAGTTGTGCTCTGAAATGGCCTCTGTGTGTAACAGATGCCGCTGCTGTTGCTTGGCAGCCCTTGCTCATCCTCCCATGGCCTTGCACAACCAGGGTGCATAGTGGAAGATTTTCTACAAAAGACATCTGTAGCCAGGATGCACACAGGGATTGACACCAATGAGTATGTTTACCAGCTCATGATACATTCATGCCATATATGTTTGCAGATGTTCTACAGCCTGAATTATTTATGACTATCTTAAGGGGCATCTGTTGTAGACAGTAGAACGGGACCCCCTTGAGATAACCGCTGCTACATCAGCTCATGAATCTTAAACAAGCTCTGCCTGCAGCGTTCTTACCAGTCATTTCTCTTGGTATATGTTTCTACTTTCTAATTTTAAACTTGAAGCTGTCTGCTTAAGGATGACTCAGAGAAAGGATGGGTGACTTAGTATGGAGGAAATTAAAAGTCCAGTCATACTCAACCCAGACTTTTGACCCTGAGCCTGAGTCACATTAATTGTATGTACTGTAACCCCCACACAAAAACATACACAGAATCAAACAATTACTTTTTTTAAAGTGTCTGGACTTTCATGAAGGTCTGACTCTGGCTTGGTCTGGAACTGAAAAAGGAGACAAAAGAAGAAAAAGGCTCTTCGCGCAGTTTTTCCAGTCCTATTTAAAGAAAAAACTTTGCACAAAATTCTTGGCCTTACCATAACAGCAACATTGTGCTTGGCTTTGTTGGACTACTCAGGAGTCCAAAGCATATTGTGTTTGGGATTCTCAGCTGATATGACAGGCACAAGGGCTTCTTGCTTCAAAAGGCATTGTCACAGTTGGTCTAAACTGCTGGCATTCTCAGAAAAGAGGGCAAAAACTGCAAGGGTTTGAGGGACAAAGTGGCTTTCTGTCTTACAGGTTTTTTCTAAATCAAAAAGCCTATGAACAAAACCCTTACCCCATATTAAGTTTCAAAGTGCTTTTAAAAGCAGATAAAAAGTTATTTTCCACCAGTCTAGGAAGGGGATACTGGGTGAACCTACGAAAAGAGGCTGCTTGCAAAAGTTCACAAACAGAGCAATGCTAGCAGTAAAAGCTTCTACCTCTCATGGACTACCCAGCAATGCTCTGTCCACTATGAATCACTGACCTTCCATCATGCAGGGAAAATCCAGAGCCTGTAAGAAGAATCTCGTTGATTTAGCAATAAAAAGAGCCGTGAGAATTCTTCATGTTACTGTTCCCTTACTTAAAAGTCCACATCTTCTGCTAATTTGGCCCCACCTGCTGTCTCTGAGAGACAGAACCTCTGATCATCTTAAGGTAGAACTGGGATGATGTATTTCTTTAATTTACTTCTCTGTTTAAATCTGAACATAAAGATAATTTTCTGTTGGTGATGCAAACCATGAATTCTGTAGGAGATCAAAGACTGCACAGTTATAGTTGCTGGAATAACTCCAGTATTCAGAACTTCCTTGGTTTGAATCTTTTTTTCCCCTCACAACTTCAGCTTTGCATCATATGGGGAAAACTGGCTTTGTGCAAATTTTCCCTAAATATCAAGACAATGAGAAAGAGAATGAAAGTTGCCTGCAGTATCCTAGAGAGGTTGTGAGAATTAGATTGGGAATTGCGTCATTCAGGGCATGCAGGGATCTTCCCAGCTAACCAGTCAGCTAGTGGAAGGATGCATCAGGTTAACAGAGAGAAGTCTTTTCTCAGAAACGTTCCTCCCCTCCCTGAACATGTACATAGAGTCAGTCTTCTCTTCACATAATCTTTTTCGAGAGATTAGAGAGGAAGTCTGTGTCCTTTGGAGGCTCTCAGGACCCATCCTTGATGAGAGGCAGGCTTCACTATCCAGACCTTTCTCAGCAGCGCTGCACTATGTAACTCTCAGTAAGTGACATTAAAGACAGGTCTGAGGAAGGAAGGTCAGACCCCAGGATGGGAGAGCCGAAGGGAGATGCCCCCCTGCTTCTTGAAGAGATAACATATCCATTGCTTCTCAGACTTTATTTTTTTAATAACTGCCTGCAGCAGCACAATTGAACCCAGGGCCTCCTTTGCTCGCAACAATGAGGAAAGATGTACTTTATTACTATTAAGAACTAAACAGGGAGTACTGCAATCATTAATCAGTTACCATACAGCTGGGTGCTGCTGAAATCAGTAACTGCGCTCAGCCTACGTCCAACAGTTCCTGGGTCAGCCTAAGGCAATAGTCCTGCTGCATGGTCCCAAAATAACTTTTTTTTATCTTTACCTCAGTTGCAGCAGCTGCAGAGAGTATTTCACAGGTTGGATCACATAGCAGTACTACCCTCAATTCTCCTCCCTGACAATGAAGATGGCAAGTTCCTTAACATTGTAATGAAGAAGTATTTTTAAAAAAGAAAAGTGAGCCCTTGAAACTTTAAATGAGGCCAAAAAGGGCTGCCTCTAGGAAGGACAAGCCCAAAGTCCCAAAACAAGACATGTCTTTGCCACTCCTGAAATCTGAATTCTTCCAGAATAAAACAGAAATTGTTCTATTTTCATATCAAAACTGGAAAAATTTAACAGCCTATTGTCTGTTACACTTTTTCTGCGGTTAAAGAGAAAAGGACCAGTAAGAAAGAAAAAATATGAGGCTACCCTCTCCATATACTTTAAAACTAACAACTAGTCTGCCTTCACTCATTGTGACAGTGGGTCTCCTTTTCTTCGAAAATTGCTTCCATCAGGGGAGCCCTGAATTTTCTTTTCTGTGTCTGTACCTCAGAGAACTGTTATGATAAATTTGAGACCTGGCCTGAGATGAATCTGTTCCATAGACACAGCCATTTATTCAATTACACGAGCTCTACTTCTTTGGATGTATTTCTGGGAATAGGAGAGCATGGATTTGGAGGAAGTTCTGTTTCTAAGAAGCTCAGATCCCTAGGGATCAGATATTCATGAGACTGCAACCTCTATATGTTAAACAAAAGGAAAATCTTCTGCCCCCAGTGAAATGTGATGATGGCTCACTCTTAACAAATGAGCTATTTGGACATTGGTTGAAAGTGAACCACTTCTACAGCATTCAGAAGCATTTTAGTAGTTTTCTGTATCTATAAATAAGCAAATTGCAGTTCATTAGATTATTTTCTGGAAGTGAAAGTCTGGTGAATACTTTTGTGGCTGTTTGCTCAGAAAAGGTTTCGCATGCGAGAGTTAAAGCAGTCATCCCAATAATGCTGAATTCCTTCCTTCCTTCCATTTATTAGCATTCCAGTCAGCAAAACTGCAGATTAGTCATACCCCTCTGTTCAGACTACCTGAACACAGAGCAAATAGCTCATGACAAATTTCCAAATTTGAAATGAAGTGACTCACAATAACTGAACAAACTGAATAGCTGGCTATTCATAAATGACTTATGAAGAGAACAAAGGTTAACCTTTGGAAAGTCACTTAGTACTCATAGTTGGCCATGATCCTTTTTTTTTTTTTTTCCTTTTAAAATAACAAGGGTGATCAAAACAAGCAGAATAAGCCTTGAAAGCCAAGCAATCGAATCTCTGAGATGAATCTTCAGATCATGCTTGAAACACCATTGCTGGGTCGGCGCAGCAATTACTTTGTGTAGTTCTACAAGAGGTGGGAGCTGTAGCCAGGAGTAAGAAACAAGGCCAGAACCAGCACTGAATTGCCACTAGAAGGAAAAAGTGTAAAAAGGCCACTTTAACTAGGCATTTCCAAATCCACAGGAGTCTCTGGCTGCCAGTTACTGCAGCTTTCTTACTCTGCCTGGCTCCACACAGGTCTTTGTTGCACATTCAGCTGAGCATTTTTTATTAGTGCAATAAACAAAGTGTCTAACATCTCTTACTTGTAATTTTTTTTCATCTATCCTTTCCCCAGAAAAACAGTGTGTGAACCGAATATTTGAGACAGTCTTGACCACTATTCCTGCTGAGTAATACATAACTATGTTTCTCCTCGTCTCTTGCATGCCTTTTCTGTTGTTTTGCTACAACTGTGGCCTTTCGTATTTCATCTAAACCCAGCCTGAGATTCTGTTGCAATATTCACCTCTATATAGGGAGCAATTTTCCAGATTTGGACTATAAGATGAAGGTTAAAACACTTGTGATACGTACAATACCATACCTAAACTGCCCGTGTGTGTGCATCCCTACCCAAGGATGGCCTGTACTCACCTGATGATGTGGAGGAAGACATCATTAAATATCTAGACGATTATGGAGGTGGAAGTTCACTGAGGGTTTTGTAAGGGTCACTGGTATTATTACTACAGCTACATCTGTGATCAGTGAAGCAAATGATTCTGTCTGTCAGTTATTAGTACTTCCAGAGCTACCAAAAATAAACGCATCCAAAACACTGTCATCTTTTGACTTCCTTTCATCACGTCTTAAAAGCCTGTGTCTTTGGAGTTGGTTTTGGACCAACATATTGAGTGGATTCTAATTATATGTTTCCTTCTGCCACAGGATATAGCATTAAGAACAACTTAATGGGCATGATATATACATGGAATTTTATCAAGGCTTAACTTTGCTCTTCTCTGCTTTCATAATATGTGGAATCATGGAAATCCATCTCCCATCCCCTTCAGTTTGAGCCCAGGGGTTGGCATTTCATTTACCTATCCAAGACTGCAAATCTTTAGGTACAGAGGAACGGCAATGTATCCACAGATTCAACTGGCCAAGATGAGATGGCACTTTGCAGTGAGGACCAGGGAATTCCTCATTTAAGTTGCCAGCAATAGCTAGCTATAGACTATCAACCTCCATGGATTCTTATCTGATGCACTGAGATATGCCATGCCAGTATATGGAATCAGCATGTTCCCAGCCTGAGCTGATGAAGTATGAGGGTGATCAGGAATAAATCTGAAGTCTTATGACGTAAAGGATCAAGCACCACTGAAATTCAACAGCCAAACTAAAGTTATTCCATTTAATGACCTGAGACAGTTTGTTGACTGCAATATCTTACCTCTAAAAGGTCTCTTACACATGACCTGCTAGCAAAGTCGTTTCTGAAGTCACAAGGTTGAATCCTGGCAGACCAAACGATCTCAGTATTTTTATGTGAGCAACACCTGGGTTTGTGAAACAGGCACATTACATAAAATAGAACAATAAACCTTTCCTAACTCAGCTCTTCACTAAGAACCAAGCAGTGAAGAGCAGCATGAGCAATACTTAGATAAAAGAGAAAAATTCATATATTGGTGCCTATAGAGAACAAAACAGAAGTAAGCATTCCATTCACCCCAATTGCCTGATCAGACCTTGTACTAATTAGCACCAAGAGATCAAGGTACAGGTTTAGTCAATACTGTAAGAGATCCCACAGGGTGGGAAGGACCCTAAAGGGGAGGAGGGGAATTAAAAACTTCCCTTAATTGTTCTGTATGTCTCTAATGAATGTTACAGCCTAGCAGATCTTTGGCAACATACTGCTGGGGTATTATTTTAAACTTTGCTTCCTAAATCAAATAGCCTACTGTTTCAAAGCAATTTTGTTCCCTATCCTAAGGATTAGCTCAAGTATTAACAAAGCAGGCCATGGAGGGCTCTGACAGAGACGGCGTGTGGGCAGTGCTTTTGCTAATTTGACCCCTTTTCACAGAAATAAGAGGAAACTGTGATCTGAAGCTGACATTTCCTTAGAACATCGCCCAGCTTTCCTAACACTGGGACCACAATTCACTGATAACAGGGCTTTGAAGTAGATGGAGCAGAGCCAGGAAACATTGGAAGTATTCTTCAGAGAATATCTGTTTCAGATTACCCCAATTTATAGTAAGCCACACATGCTAACTTTAGTATTTCTTCTGCCTTTAAAGCTTTTCGTCTTCTGGCTGATTGATCTTGAGCCTTTCCTTTGGCTCAGTACAGTAACATTTCTTGTCCAAACATTGCATTCCTACTTTGCATCCAATTTCTTCCCCACCATGTGTCACTAGGTTCACTTATCTTTCTCATCCTCTGACCCACATTAACTTTCGCAAATATATAATTTTGCTGGTGTTGAAGCAGAACCTCTAACAAACATTGCACTGAATGAGGCTAAGCAAACACCTGTTGTGAATTCTTTATTTTGTTAATTCACACGTGCATCACAGTCTTCCAGTTCCACTTCCTCCCCATACCTCACCTTCAGAGGCTGCATAAGGGCAACTCATATACAGGCATTAAGTTCTTCTAGGCCCAATTGAATTCAGTTGGAGTTGCATATCCAGCCTTCATAGCAGGAAAAAAGGAGCAGCTCTGCAGGGCAAACCACTTGTTGCTGAGGATCTGACATCCACAGCTTCCTCACGCTAAGTCTAGTCTGATCCCAGGTACTGAGAGTTCATCTGCAGCCACAGGGTTTGACGTGTGCATCTTCCAGTTTGGTTTTGTACAAAAGGAATCCAGCTCATGAGCATCACAACCTTGTGCTGCTGCAAATCAAAGCTCAGTAAGAGGTGATGGCTGGTAATGCTCTTCTGATCCAGATCATAACACCTGTACAGAAGCACCATTTGGTCCTTTGGAATTCGTGGCTAAGAAAGGGTGCCAGAGCAATCATTCTGCAGAGTGAAATACAGAGAGGTGACAGCAAGTTGTGGCTCTGCCAGCATCCGTCACTTGTCTAGCCAATGGTGCGTGTCCATGGCTTGACTGAGCACCCTGAAGCACAGCACAATGCATTGTCTGCTCTTCAGTCACACCACAGGACTGTTAGCAAGCATGGGTCTGCCCAGCCTAGTCAGGATTTCTAGGGCATGAGTGCTGACCGCTAAACAGATCCCATTAAAAGTTCATTTGACAAGTCTGTGGAACAGCCAATGCCAGCATGGTGTATCATCTAACCTATGGTGTGAAACCGTCTATAACCAGCTACAAAACTCAGAGACGCTATTTTGCCTGTTCCCCAGCTGGAACTTAACATCAGTCAATGTTACACAAAGCAAGAAAAACGGATAACAAGCTATTCTACCAAAGAAACACTTGTCTTGGAAAGACAGTCAACATATCATATCAAAACAATGACAGAAATAATCCATATAAAAAGCTCCCTTCTTTGTCACATACAACAAAAACACCTCTGTCTTCTGATAGGAAGACAGTATTACTTTTTATCGCTATTGCAAACAACTCAGGATGCTTCACAATCTAAACAAAGTAAAAATTATGAGTTAGGCTCCCCGACTCTTACAATTTGCATTGCTATTTTTAGGCCTGTCATCTACTGATTTTGATAATTTCCTCTGTCAGGAGCATAAAAAGATTATCTGAAATGGTAGGAAGACCAGCTCATTCAGTGGCAAGGAAGGGACTCCACACATGGCAGGTGGTTGCTCTTCCTCACAAGCCATGAAGCAAACACAGACCAAAAAGCACGTGTCCATTTGTGCACCCCACTAACATCAAGGCTCATGTGCACTGCGGTCAGCAACTGCAGTAGGTTGGCCACTGCTGAAAACTGGCAGCAGTCTAGAAATTACAAGTTTCTCTTCTAGGAGAAGCTTTTCTTTTCCCCCCTTTTGGGGAAAATTGATAATGGCGGGGAGGGGTGCAACAAAACACATCCAGAGAGCTCCAACTAAATCTAAGCTCTGCCACTGAGCAAAAGAGAGCCTCACATGTTTCTCTGGAACTAGGACTAACTCTCTCCTACCCTTCAGCAGTTCTCATTCGTACATAAAATACCATTCCTACTGGTTTTGGTAAAAATCCTCTGTAAAAAAGTTACTGCTGAACATGAATACATATATTCACCTGGTGTATGATGCCAGTAAACCTTGGGAGAGTGCAACTTCCCTGCTGTTATCATGTGTTTCCACTCTTTCTCTCCTTCTTGGGAAAGTAGACTATGATTTCACAAGATGCTGTTCTCCTGAAATTTCAAAGGTTTCCTTACTTCAACAAGAACAGCAAAAAAAGTAATGTTGGAAAAGAAAAATGGAATTAATCCATTTTCCATATTGAAGCAACTTTTTGAGACCAAATTTACCTACATTTATTTCCACTGAAGCAATATTTCTCTTGATGCATTTTGTTTTGAATGGAACAAATATTTAATTACAAGAATGTGATGGATGAGAACTGATCTCACCAAGAAAACTGCAAGTCTTTTATTTCAGGTTGACCCGACACAACGTTTTTTCCTTCCATTTTTCAGTTCAAACGTAATTGTTCAGACAGCCATTTGGCAGAAGGCTTTACCATTTTTAAGGAAAAAAATGGTCTTGGTTATCAAAACAATTGTGGAAGCAAGCAATCCTGTTGGGGCAGACACCCCCTGAGATAACAGGTACTTAAAATCATGAAGTAGGGGAGGAACTGCACTCCCTACAGTGACCTTAGAAATTCAGAAAAGGTATAGACTGTCCTTCTTCCTGATTTTGGTTGCCATCAACTTCATTTTCCCAATTTTAACATTTGCAGCACCCAAAAAAATGTAATTAATGACAGAGACCATTATTAGATGGCAGTGAAAATGACAGTGCAGCACAAAGACACAATTTTGGTACTTCCCATTCAAATTGCCTAAATGAAGGCAAACTAGTGCTAGGGAAGAAATGGAGGGCTCCAGGAAAGGGGCATGTTTCTGCCTCGCCCCAGTGGTCTTGCACATCTACTGTGTTGTGTGGAACTTGATACATTTCAGTGCATTACAGCCAGCGAAGTGTTACCCAAACATATAACCCAGAATTAAACTACCTTCTAAATTGCAAAAACACTTTACTAACGATGACAGGCTTCCCGCTCAGCACTTCAACCACTCTTTTCAGAAGCTACCATCCAGCATGAGAGTATGTCATAAGCTCCCTAAGTACCATGATGTCAACTCAGAGAGTGGTTTTATCAAGGTCACACAAAGGTTGCATGGGGAAGGCAAAAACTGAGTTTAGTTCTCCTGTGCCCCAGAGTAAAGAGCTTTGACAGCAGACCACAGCCTCTCACTGATGTCAGCCTCTGTAATAAATGATGTCTCCTTGGTGGGGAACTGCCCAATCTGACATCATTAGCAGATCTGGAATTGCTAAAAGGTTTAGGGCTTCAGCATGTTTTGTTTTTAATTGAGCATGAAGCAGTCTTGGCAATAATACCAAAAAAATCCTTACACCCAAATAAAATCTGTTTGGATTGGCTGGTCTTCATGAAATGATTCAGAACAACAAAGCTGCACCTTCTTTCTTCATGTCGGCACAGTTGTCAGGACTAACTATTGTGGGCTGCACGTCTTTGAAGGAGATTGATTGCACAACATTTGCAAAAGTGCAAAACACTTGAAATGCATCTTGTGTGGGATGAAAACAAATGGATCAGCCCTCCTCCTCTTTGAATCTATTTGGATTGTTGTACAAACAGATAAACTGCTGAGTAGAAGACAAATAAGTAGGGTCATTCTTGCAGGGAAGAATGCTTATGTCATGTTCACCCTGGGTAAAACTAATATATCCTCACATGGCTTTGGAAAGATTTCTTCTTGGTTCCCAAAAAGAACAATTGACAGTCCATGAGAGAAATCTTTAAAAATAAAATCACATTGCTAAGTTTAGGAAAAATTACACATTAAACACTGAACTTAAAGTCATCTTGAATAGCAAACATTTCTCCAGTGATCATTGTTCTTGCTAGAGCATGCAATAACACATGCTTTTTGAAAACCAGAATACAACAAATACTGAAAGAAGTCTCCCCCTTTCGCTCCTGACTCCTGGTTCCCCAGCTCATAAGGGCGTTCCACGTGCTCCATACACCACATGCTTCAATTTCCAGAATGTACATTATCCATAATTGGTTTAATCCCTCAGCATTGGGAACTGTAACTGTATAATAAAATAAATGGATTGTGTCTGTTTCTTGTCCTCCTCACCATACATGTATTTCACACAGACGACAAAGATTTTTCTTCTGTAGCATCATTGGATTTCTGCAGTAAGAGCCCAGTCCTGTCACAACAGAGTAGTGCTGCCCTGTATATCTAATGGAGCGTGTTCACAGATGTCTTAAACCAACCTGTGAGGTGCCATTGAAAGGGGGGGCCTTGCCTTTTTGTCATTCACATTCTTGTTGCCTTCCCTGTACAAATTCCAGTAACAGTGTGGCCCTGCAGTTAGCCAGATCAATCAGCTGGACTGGTAGAATGGGAACTCTAACAAAAAAACAAGTAAACTTTTTTTAGCCAGATCAGCTTGCTGCATGATCTTTACTGCCAAAACAAGGGATGGGCATGAGCACCTGGTTAGATGCAGTGGCAAGAGTGGACTAGTCACTTCTATTTCAGCTTCAGCTCAGCCTTGGAGGGCCATTAACAAGAAACATCTTTCAGACGTACTGGACTACATCCTTTGTTGGTATGTCAACGAAGTTAGATCATCACTACAGAGGTCTGGACTTAAACCAGTTAACAATTTGTCCTACTGTAGCCAGTCTCCCCCTGAAGCTGTATATATTACGTATTTCTCCAATAAAAATAAAATATATCCTCACCACCAGCCAATCCTGTTTTCACAAAGGGTAAAGCAAGAAGATGTATTCTAAATCACATGCCTGACTCGGCAAAACATGTTGTGCTTATCTTTTCTTCAGCCCACGGCCATGATTCTGCTGTAATTATGACTCTTCCCTGAAATAGCAATTTCATCTATCACTATTATCGTTATTACTTTTTTTTTTTACATAGCAAACAGCATCTACCTATGCGGAATGTAGGAGGACTGTTTTCCTTTTGATATTAAAAAGTTCTATCGCAAAGTAAACAGCGGCTGAACTTCAGAGGTGGTTACTGTTTAGGAATGTAGCTTTGCACAAAGCCAGAGGCTTTTCAGAGTGTGAAAAGGAACCTCAGGCATTGGAGTCATCCCTAGGAAGCAGATGAAAACGATGTGTACACGTGTCAAAATGCTAACTTCGACTGTGTGAATGTCAACATCATTTGAGCTGGTAGGAAGGCAGGGGCTGCATGGAACAATAAAAGAACACTTTAAAGGCTTTTTTCTAAGTTAGATTAACTGCATTAAAAAAGAAATTAAAAGACAAAAAAATAAAAGGAAAGCTGAGGTAGAAATTCAGAATGAGTCCCTACTGCTGCTCTTTAAAACAAGTTTAGTAATTACAAGCACACAAAAAAATCTGGAACGTCATACACTTTGGTCATTTGTAATTAAGACTTCAGTGCTATCTTCATTTTCTCTCCATTCCATACCCTTTGTTTACAAGTTTGAAAGTCTCGCCAGCTGTCCCAAGCTGGTCTTAGAGCAGGCTTTGTGGAGGAGAAGTGAGCATGGCTTTATAAGACACAATCTCTACAGTGATTAGATCTGGAGATTTTATAATGTTTCTTTTCTTTCCACAACATAGCTGCTCTCTCCAACATTATGGGAGACTATTCTCCCTACCTTTTACTCCATAGTGTGGAGTAGTGGTAAAACCTAACTGTGTCCTGGCAGGTCCTTCTGGTGCTCAGAGACCCTGCATGCCTTTGCAGTGGTGGACTCGGTCCTGCTATCCAGGAGCCGAAGAGGTAGCAGAGAAGCTGGAGAGAAACAAGAGCTAACAGCATTGCCAGAGCCTCAGGTGTCTTCACATAAATCTCGGCAATTCACTTAGAACACCCAGCAGATATGAAGACGGGAACATAAGCCCTTTACTCTGCAAGGGCAACCTGCTAAGTCTCCACAATGGTAACATCAGAAGAAGAACCAGGCAGAAAATGGAAAAGAAAGCCATAGAGGCCAACTTTTCAATAAAAGCATTAGGACAAAAAATATCCTGATTCTGAGCAACAGTCCCAGTCCCTTAAAGGCCATACCATCATGGTTGCCATAGCTGTCCATCCTCCTCTGGGACAGAGTTTAAGCCAGACTTCACCTTGCCATGATGCACCTTGCTGTCCACCTCTCAGAGGTGAGGCAGGCAGTCACGGGGTGCTCTCATCAGCACTAGTCTCGATGAGATATCCCAGGTCAGAGCAGCCCAGCCCAGAGATAGCCCACCCACTGCAGCAGTATGCCCCAACCAAAACAAGGCTGATGTAAGGCTTTGAGAATCTGCAGCGTAATGTGTTTTCTGTCTTGATTTGTGTGTTCTGTCTTGATTTATGTTTTCTGTTTCCAGCCAAAAACACAGCATATTTTTGTGTATACAAACAAAAATGCATTTCTTCATCATATTTCTAATAAGACTGAGTAGTAGTGATGATTCAAAGCTGAAATTCATGATCTAGCTGGAGACTGAGCTCTCTGACTGACAACAGTAACATGAACAAGATACATTTGATGAGGTTTTCTGGCTGGTAAGGGAAGGAGAGACGATGTTTATGAGCCTCTCGTTTGCACAGTGCTATAATGTAATGATGGAAGGCTGGGATTTGTCTGAAAGCGAAAGGTAAGATGCAAGATAGTGCTGTGTCCAAACTCCAGCATAAACACAGAAGTCTATCTGCACAGATGCAGTGATGAAATGGCTCAACTCAATACAAAAAAAAAAAAAAAAAACACTGATATTTGTGGTTAAGAAATCAGATGGGAAAGTTAGATAGATATGAGCAATCCTGGCTCAAGTAGTGAGCTGGCAGAGCAGGTAAAATCAGTGAAGTAAGATGCCTAACACAAAGAACCAAAACAAAAGGATCACCACAGATTAAACCGCCAAGAACTACATATTCTTGAAGCTCAGCATGGTTGCAGCGATGACATTCAGACTCAAACTTTTTTAACAAAGTATTTTGGGATCTTACTAGCACAATAGGAAAAATAATCATTTTCTGCTCCCTTTCATCAAGCTAATGAGAAATCCTTTGGAATGGGATGGAATAGTGACCTCCACCACCTCACCTGGGATGATGAAGATAATTCCCAGGCTCTTCTGTTTAGGCTTGCCCACTCCAGATTCCTTGAAATATGTTCCCAATATATGCTATGAAGGTATCAAGCAGAACTGGATGTCAAGGCACGTGAAAACTATTCCTTTCAGCAGTACAACATGCAATCATCACGGGTTACACATTTCCTGTTTCTCACTGAAATAGGTAACTGGAAGAAGAGAAGTAGCAATGCCAGGTTGCCTAATGCACATCATGACAGGAGTCGGACAGAATTTTGTCAAATCCAGCCCAAGAAAGGATTTTATAGCAAAATTGTCTTCACTGGGCACCAGTGGGACAGACTTCTGGCTTCCTGTTTTATAATCCTCCCCAAGAAAAAGCACTGGAAGTCCCCAGAGGTGATCAAACAGTGCTGGGAAGAGACTCTGACAATCAGTATAGGATGGAATAGAATGGAATTACACAAAGTCTGAGGTAAGTACTTTTTGTTACACATTTTTCTGCTCAGTCTTCCATCTTTGTGACTCTGATCTAATAGTATCCACACATGTAGGAGGATGTAAATCAAATGGACTTGTGCCTCCTCTACAAGAAATCAGGAACATTCACCTACTGACATTCATAGTCTCAGTAAAAAGCTCCTCAGCAGTATGGATAAAAGGAATCTGAAATACCTTATTAAGTGTGTAATTAACACATATAGATGGCATGGGCACCATTATAATCACAAAACTAGTCAAATTCTAGCATCTCATTTCAGTAAGGTAGGGGGAATTGTATCAAGCATGAAAAAAAGACTAAAGCCACAGTGTTCTTGTGATGCAAAACTCTTAACAAAAAAAAGCAATGAATTTAAGTCCACCAAGGCATCCTGCTTTGAAAGGCAGGATATTTAATTTGATTTTGTTTTTTAAATATATTTTAATTACCTTTTTTTTTTTTTTTTTGCTTTTGGAGGAACAGATTAAATATTTTTTAAATGCAGCAAGTCAAATACACATATAAAATCTGCCCCCTAAAAAAGCCAAAATACAAATGTGTCCAGATAAGTAAATGTTGTCTTTCAACCTTATTTAGACACAGTATTTTCTTATTATCATTGTTTTTAATGACAAATCACTGAAGTTGATTTTTAAAATCCGTCGGAATTTTTTTTTCAATACCCTCTGCCACAATCCTCAGATAGCCACAATCCCATCTCAGAAAAGTAACTTTAACTTGTTTCAGAGCATTTTTATCCATCAAGGGAGCAGGGAGAATCTCCAAGAGGAGACTCCTGCCTGTCAGTGTCTTTAGCGCTGGTTGCAACGGAGGCAGATTGTGGGCCTTTTTTATCTAGCAGCTATTCAATGCAGCACATTTGTTATTCTTTGCTGCCAAGGAGACAATCTGTTTTTCATTTCCTCTGAAGAAGAGCATAATACTATGAGTAAAACATCAGATATAATTAGGCAAAATGGTTGAGTGCCTGACTGAGCAGAGAAATGGAACTGTCCCAGATATGAAAAATGGCCACACACCTGAGAAACAAAAGAGAAAGGAGAAAAGCCCTGTCCTCCCAACTGGAGCATGCAGAGGCTGTCCTTTCCTTGTGCAAGTGGGATATTTCCTAGGGATTGTGCAAACTAATTAAGTGTCCTCTCATAACATCTGGAAAAAAGAAAAAAATTCAGATACTGCTGTTTTCCTACATAATGAAGTAAAATGTAACTTAAGATGGAAAACCCAATTCCTGCACATTTATAGGTCTGTATACAACCTGGACACAATTCTCCAGTGCTTTATGTCAATTACATGTGTACCTCTGTCTGAAAAACACACCTTAACTTACACAATGAGATGTCTGGCAAAAGCCTTTTGCTGCTAACAACAAATATCAATTGATGCATCACAGTTCACATGAGAAGGGAACGTTTTGGAGCAAGAAAACCTGAATTCCCATATTCCTCTAAGTCATGACAGTGAGCAGCACCACCTCACACCTCATAACCCATGAAGTTACGGAAGGATGCAGAACTCTTCTGGAAATGCAGGGATCCTTCAGAAGGAAGCAGAAGGGTCAGCTATCAGGCAGCTGAAGCTCCAGCCCCATCTAAGATGGGCAAAGACCATGGAAGGTGCAGTTAACGGTACCAGCAGTCACCTCATACTTCTCTGCATTGAAATTCAGTAAATACAGTATTTCTATGGCTAGTGACAGACTGCAGCCTTCATACTAAATCTGCAAGCCTTGCTGGACTTGTCTCAGCCTGCCTAGAGCTTCTTTTCAAGCCTTATTCCCTTGTAAAATTATTTTCTTTTTAAATTACAAGGTGGCAATCACTGTCTTATTTTGCTTACCTTTATTTAATTCTGTTGTACAACCATCATTTTATAGAGGCAGTTGTAACAAGTAGCTCTTTTGTAGTAATAAATGAAGTAGAATGAAATGCTGCCTAGAATAACAACATAGTTTAGGCAAATATGGGTAAGTTATGGCAGCAGAAAGCTTGAAAGTGTGGACACAGATGTCGTGGCAGAGGAATACAGGCATAGAATGACCAGAGAAGGGGCACAAGACAGCACTGGAAGCCCTGGGTATGTAAACATCTCACCAAAGAACTACAGACTTGGGAAATGCATAGAACCGGTATTAGGGGAAACTTAATAAAAAACAAGTAACTAATAGCTGTAAGATGCTCCAAGCAGCAAATCTGGCTATAACGTGTAGTTGTAGGCTAATAAAAAAAAAAAAAAAAGCCACCCAAGTATTAAAGCATGTTTAAAAAAAAAATAAATGGACTAAAAATAGCCCCAAATGTAAGAGGAAAAATCCTCAAACACCACCACTGTAGCCCTCCCTGTGTAGGGTTTAGGGCACCGATGAGACACTAATTCCTCTTCCAGACTGAAACCAGTGAGTTCAGAACCCAAAGGGCAGGGGAACAGTGTAACAGCAGAGAAAGGGTACCTACGAGGGAGTGTGTATACAGCAGTTTTAACTGTATCGTTACTGAGATATTCTCTAGAATCGTATTTTCCATTTCTGTGATATTAAGACCTGGACTAGTAGTTATTCACTAATTATACTGATAACAATTCAGTTACACAAATAATACTTGAAATTACATACCAGGTATGCTTTCTGCAGAACAAGATTTTGAGTGCAATGCTACTTTTCATACATGTCCTGGACCCCTGTGCATGTGTGTGTGGTATGGCCATCTGCATGAATGGATGACTTCGGGCACTAAATTCAGCACTGTCAGTGGGAGAAAGACTGCCAGCATTCCTGTGTTGTGTGGGCTGAAGTGAGGTGACTCTGCTTGTGTTCTCCAAGCCTTCCAGCTCCAAACGTGAAATCACACCATCATGGTTAGCCCAGCCGTGAACACAAGCCCTGCTGACAGCCAGGTTTAGACTATCCCAGGTTCAACACTGCCCTACCACAGCCACAGCACTCAGCTCACAGCTGGCTCGCAAACCACAGGCTTCTCCGTGCCTGCAAATCACCTCAGAGAAATGCTTGAAGATACAGTCCAGAAACCCCAAATACTCATGAAAACTTCTCACATTCCCCACTCCTCCCTTTCTATATTTTTCTCTTTTTCATCCTTTTTTTTTTTTTGGGTGTGGCTCCTCTCCAGGAGGGCACCTGAATGGTTTATTGCCAAGAAACACCCCTTACAAATTAACCAGCAGAAATACTAGAAAAAACGCCACTATGCAGCGTCTTCTGTGAGATGCCCACAGTTGGTCATCCCAAAGCATCACTGGAGATGAGCAAGAAGCACACCTCATCCCACTACAGCTCAGCACAACACAATCCTCAAGTGGACTTCCCTCTCCAGCACCAGTGTTCCCATGCTGAACAATGCCTGTCAGCTACAAGAGGCAAACAGGTCTGTACTTCAAGAGTACGTTATTACCTGGATGGGCAGGGCCTCGTGGACACTTTCAGCTGGGAGACGTGGCTCAGCAATGCAGACTGATTCAGTCTAATCATTGTCACAGCTGAGAGTGTCAGGAGAAGGTTTACAATGGTTCTGCAGTCTGGCTTTAGCCATAAGTTAGGGTGGGGACTGTAAAGAATTGGCAGCTGATAACAGTCATGGAACAAAATCAAAATATCTATCTTTTGTTTATTCATCATCTTGAAATATTTAGAATGGTCCCAGTAGCCCTCCACCCACCCCATAGCGGAGCTTTTAAATGTGTGTCCAGGTTCAAGACTGGCAGCATCTTGAGTCCATCTCTGGATTAACCCAAACCCTTCTCCTTAGGCCATTAACAGATACTTTAACAAAATGAGACCAGAATCTAAGCTAATCACAACTTTGTATTTGTTGCCTAAACCCAAGTTAATATTAGGTGTTACAAAACTAAAATGATCTCTAATGAACACAGAAAATGGCACCCTGGCTGAAGTCATGCAAAGCCTCACTCCAGCCAACAGGCCTCTGCTCTAGATTTAAATAAATAAACAGCTTTAAAGCCAACTACCCTTAAAAGACCAGTCTATATTACAGTACCTACCTAAATGAATTTCATGTCTCCCTCTGACAAGTTTAACACTTCTCTCAGCTCTCTAATTATTTTCTTTAAGAAGAACTATACACATAGCATCCATATAAAAACCACGAATGTCCATAATGCTCCTAGAGTTCACATCTGCACTTTCCTTTGTTCTCTTTAAGGAGATGGCTGCCAGTGAGGAAGATTACATGTTGCCTTGAATTTTCCCAGATTATGTCTGCTTGGATCCAGCACTATGGTTCAGCCTTTTGTACACATGGAGAGGGCAGCTGGAACATTTCAGATACAGATGTGAATTTCCCCAGAGTTAGCTATTCACATTATTGTCTGCATCTTCAATTTGAGTTACCCAGCTTGCATTAAAGTCCAACATACTATGCGTTAGCTAGGGTGCGCCAATACCTTTTGAGAATTGCTGGCTGCAACCACTGCTTTGTATGTACGTTCCCAGACGCTTTAGTTTGTGTGATTGGTGCTGAGATTGTGAACACACACATGGAAAAATTCTTCTACCAGAAAAGCAGTTATTTAAACTATTAGCAGTACAGAGGGGACTAAAAATAGCTCTTCTAAACTCCTTTAGATGCGTTTCTTACTCTCCACCGTCCCTATGTGTCCTCTCCCATTGCTGATCTGAAATTCTTAACCCTGCAGACAGTTGTCTTTTCGTACCATTTTTTCTGGAACTGGAAGACAGTTTATCAAAAGGTTTTTGAGTGATGACACTTTCTCTTAGACCTGAAGAAACAGCTAGGTCAGTCCCCTTCCACCTCCCTCCACACACTTGCTACAGAATGGCTGCGAGGTGTTTATGATGATCTATTTCAGATTTCTTTAGCATTGGATGCTCTGGCCTCATGATGTGACAACTGATTGATAAGTCCTCTTTTGTGGGCTGAGAATGACTGACCTTTTCCTCTTGGATTCCCATTATAGGGTAGCCCTATGTCCTCTTTCTTGGCCAAGTGCCATGGGAAAGACAGCATGCAAAGGCAGCTCAAAGAATGATGTATGAATAAAAAAAGAGGAGGAAGGCGGCTTTGAAAATCATTCAGCATGACTCTGCACACAATAAATATACATGAGTCTTGTTATCATGTAAGGATTCTTTCTCACATCTCTGTGCTGGCCCCGTACCTTGAGATGAGCCTTGCTTTAAATAGATTTCCCTGGACACGCCTGATCTCTAGGAACTCTTTCAAACGAATTATCCACTGGAATCAGTTTCCAAACAAAATCCATCACACTCAGGGCACAGATTTCGAACTTCACAAGCCATTTGTTAAGCTAGAAGAACAAATTGAAGCAACTACCGTGGGTTTCCCTAAGCTCTTAAGTTATATGATCTTGTCAGTGCACCAGAGGCCAGCAAGATCATTACTGCTGGAATGGCTAACAGGAGGCTGATCAGCAGGAAACGCCAGCCACTTAAGATGTGGGAAAGTCACTCATGCGCCCTGTGAAACTTCTAGGATCTCCTCTGATTTGATGAGGTGCTTTTCATCCACCACTTAGTGCAAAGGTACAGTTTCTAGGTATAACATCGTAAAACGTTTGGTAGCTTATAGAACCGCATTACCTGATTCATATCCATATCACACTTCACCCATAACCATGCACAAATCAAACTCTGAGCTTCCAGAAAGGTTGGTTAGAAAAAATAAGCTGAAAAGGTAAAAGAAAGAAAAACTACTTTTGGTATGCTGGGGTGGGAGGGAGGAAGGAAAAAAAATACAGGAATAACACAGCAAAACCTGATCTTGCAAAATATTCAGTCCAACTTCTGTATAAAGGAGGTGACTAAAGTTATCCAGACCTAAACTTTTCAGGCTGGACATCTGCTTCTGCTGCATGTGTTTTACATCTAGTCATTAAACGCTTTCCACAGAAAGTATTTTGTCAGAATCCCTCAATACTGAGGACCCCCAAAACATGGTACAAATGGTAGAGTGTTAAGAATTTAGAAAGGTAGACACTTTTTCAATCTATGTTTGCATGTCTGTCACCGATTATTTCTTTTTTTGGCATGGATTTCCATTGGTTTTATCCTGTACTTGTTATATTTGTATTAGATGGAAGTAGTTTGTCAGTTCTATGGCTTAGGACTTGTCACAACAAGGGAGAACAGGGGAAGGTCTGGGAAAGCATTGGTGTACCCACTGCCTTTGAGGACTGCTCAGGAATCTGTCAGTGTGTATTCTGTCAAATGTTGAAAGGAGATGGGCAGAGATTTTTGCTCTTACACATTAACCAAGTTCTTCCATAAACCCAGCAAGATGCTCACCATATTATTCCTGATGAAACCCATGTAACCGCGGTGACCCTGTTGCTTACAGGTTCAAGCACGTAGGGAAGTCCGCAGAATGGAGGCTTGAATCTAGAAACATTAGTGCATGTATGTTACTATAACGCCCAAACCTAACAGCGCTCGGAGATCATCTATTAGAAGGTATGTCTACTATCTGCTTGCCACAGTCAACAGAAAACTTGTCTTGGCCATAAAGACCTTTGGGATACTAAGCAGAGGAATCATAAAAAGTGAAACACTCTGTGGTGTCATTGCCACCACCTGTATTAGGTTCAGTTGTAGGGTGGTCAGGCTTTTATTGGAGATGACTAAATCCTGGGACCTGCCAAAATAACTCATTCAGTCAAAGCCCTGCTGAGCTTCCTACTGCTTTCAAGCAAAACTGGGAGGTTTTCACGTGCCAAGGAAGAATTTCACAGATTGGGATAAAACAACATTAAATCCTATGGTGTGGGCCTGTAAACAAGGAAAACTCAGCAGTTTCAGATTACTTGAAATTTTTATGTAGGTGGATCATCTGATGCTGAACATGATCATCTATAGAAGCACTTTTACTTCATTATTTCAGGTAGAAATTAGTCTAATTCAATTCAGATTTAAATTTTTACCAAGTTTAAAGTTCAGATGTATTTGTTACAAAGGTGACAGCAAGGCACAGAACTGAACTACCTGAAAGTCCTCACTCAGCTGCAGATAAACATGTCAAGTCCAGCTATTTCAGTTGTCAGAACACCAAACTCAGTATCACAGGAATTTATTTGAACTGCAGTCAGTATTGGCTACCAAAGTGAATGGTGTTGGATTAAATCTCTACATTTCCTTTTTTCCGTAATTCTTTTTGAAATTAGATGTGAAAATGCTTATATGAGTTCAGTTTGGGATTTCCAGAAAAAGAGAGTAAGTAATTTCACTGAACAAACAATAAGCACTGTAAAAAAACAAAATGCCAACAGTGGAGGGGAAACAAGGGGGAAAGGTGTGCCTGACTTTTAATTTGTTTTTAAATGTTGGCTGTTTCCATGCAGAGAGACAGATATCCCCTGTTTGTGACAGTGTTTGGCAACATCACTTTAAACCAAGATGCTGCTTCATCTGACTGGTCTAGGAAGCGAGCTAACACTGTTCTCAGTAGGGCTGAAAACTGTACCAGAATCTCAAGAGGGGTAGCAGACAGCCTCAAGGACTTGATCAGAAGGGGTTCAAGACTGGTAAAAGGGTATTGTCCACACAGGAAGAAAGAACAGTACTCGGTGGAAAAGGGCTCAAGTATACCTGATGAGCAGGGGCACCTCTCTCCAACAAAGGCACTTGATACAGTGTCCAGTTCAAATGGCTAAAAAGTCTAATGGCTGAAAATTAAAATAAGCAATCAACCTGCTAAAAAAGGGGTTTTAATTCAAAATAAATCAGGCTAACAATTTACAGATGTTTGGAAAGAAAACATTTAAGTTACTCACATTCAAAGCCTGAGCCCTCCCTACCTTCAGTATTCCACTTGCATTTTAATGGTTGTGGTGGCTTTCTGCCACTGCCTGCTCCCCCCTTATTCATAGCACAAACCTCCTGAGTCAGCAGGTCCTGCACTCACCCTTGACTATGAAATCACATCACTTCTATCATCCTCAGAGTTAACAGTGGAAGTAGGGAGAGAAACCCAAGAGCTCATTATCCTTTAACAGAAAGAATTTATCAAACCAGAATATAAGTATGCAAATATGTGTCAAACAAAGTAATATTTGGAAAATACCATTTTTGTGAAATTGCAGTAAATCAGAAGTAGTAAATTGGATCCTCAGAGAAAAGGGTAGAGGACACAGATCATTTGGGATTTATGTTAGCACTTTCTTAAAGCACATGTACGAAACCAAACTTTATTGCCAAGCCAGAAAAAGAACGTCAAACAATTAGTTCCCATCTCCGAGAGAAGCGGCATGGCTGGTAGGCAGGTAAGAGGCAGGTCAGCCCCCAGCATAGTGCCACTTGCTTTGTCTCTGCTCCCTCCCTTCAGCCAAACCTCAGGTGAGGAATGACATGGCTACCATCTATTGTGTAGACTGGTATTTCTTTTATTGCTGTCCAGTTTAAACTGTTCCCTTTACCCAATTAGGGTCTGTCTTCACTTTTTTATTCTGTGATTAGAATTTATGGGAATTTTTTTTTATATTAAACTTTTGGAGGTTTGTTTGGTTTTTGGTTTTTTTTAAATAGTTCTACAAACAAATTTGGCTCCCTAACACACCCATCTTCCTCACTTCTGCTGGGAGAGGTGTGTGAGCGGCTGTGTGGTACTTAGCTGCTGGCTGGGGTTAAACCACATCATCACTGAAACTATAAAATCTAATTTCTCTTTCATTTCAGCTACTCATTTTTTGCCACTTGATTCTGCTTCTGAATGTGGCAGAGTCAAGAGACAAAGCCCCAATAATTAGTTATCAACATACAATATATATTTTAAAAGTTAAATTTTCTTATCTGTGATATTCTGGTTCACATTTTTCCCCAAGCATTTTGCCTCTCCAACTAAGAAAAATGTGCATCATCATCTTTACCCTAGTGTTGTTCCAGTGAAAGTTTGTTTTCCCCTGGTTCTACGACCTGATAGAAGACCAAGAAGGGTGGTGATGATCACGAAGGACATAAATGCAGCTGGTCGTATTAAAGCACTGGAAGAAGCATTGCTCAGCTGACTAAGGCTCAGTGCACTGGCTTGTCCCCAGTGAACATATCAGTATAGGTCTTTCTTCAAAAATGAACTTTGGAGTCCAAATCATTCTTGAAACACATTCAAAATTACCCTGGACACATTTACAATATCAACTGTAAAACTGCAGAGAAACTTTTTCCAAATCCATCTCTTATGCATTTGTGCCATCTAGCGAACAAAAGTAAAAGTTGAGGTGTTTTTGTGAGAGGGAAGACAGATCTTGGCCTCCTCAGAAACGCTTGTAAACTGGCTCTCCAGAATGCTTTGGTGGTTCTCTAGGTTACTGCTTTCATCCATCACTGATGGATTGCCAGTTCCAAACCCTAGAGGGATCGTAAATGAATGTGATCTGGTAATCCAGAAACACCAAAAGCTTTTCTGTATCACAGGAAAAAAGCAAATAGCTGGTTCTCACACACATCCTCTCACATCCCCATAAGTGACATTAGGAGTAACTGTGTGCAACAGAGTAATAAGCAACTCACAGTCATTCTGTGTTCAGGTGAATAGGTATTTAATACCTAAATTTAGACAACTAATGTCTGATATTCTGAAGGGGGAATCTTTAATATTATTCAAATGAATATCTACCTGGGCTATAAAACACACTGGTATTATCCTGAGGCACAGTTTCCTATAGAGCTCATTGCTATTTTGGGACCATAATATATTATGAAGTTGTGGCATTATTCATAGTAATAGCAGGCGTGAGGCCCCAGCCAAAAAAGGGGAAGCTTGAGCGTAGCTATGATTTACAACCTAATCCAATAAGAGAGAAAATAAAGAGAAATCCTTATTTTACAGATGAGAGTGGTGAAATTACAGAGCCAGGCACGGTATGTTTATCCTGTATATTTTAGGCCAAATCCAGGGCCTGGTAATGACAGTGAGTTAGCGTACAAGGGTATACATGCACGTCCATAGGGTTACCTTGTCTCTGGCTCCTGCACAGCTTCCAGGACTGCTCAGACCAGGGGCTAAGAAGGGTTGCGAGGGTTCAAAGTCCATATAAGCCTCCCAAAAACATTAGTTAATTTTGGCTTAGTTGGTGTGATTTAAAACTTCAGCTGTAGATTTTGTTTCCAGATTCCAGGTCAAAATCCCTAACCAAGTATTGTTGCAGTATTTTGCTTTGAGACAGAGTCAGATTGCGTGTAAGATGTTGATTTATAAGATAGTGTTGTTTACTGCATAGGGGGTGTCAGATTAAACAACCTTTCTCCCAAGGAAAACCAACCTGAATGTATCTGCTGGACACATCTTTAGCACAAAATTTCAGATTTCAATTGTTTTTAAAATTTAGTTCTGCACTAACACAGATTAATTGTATCTGTTCAACTTTCAAGATCTATCACTAATTCTTGTGCAGAGGAAATATCGTCTTTACAAACAAGAAATTCCTAGCCACCCCCAAAATCAGGTGTACATTTATCTAGCGGTGTCAGTTCCACAGCCTGCTTGCCGAATCCTCCTTAGAGTAAAGCAATCAAAGAATAATAATTAGTGAGTCTCAAATAATGAGGCTGGTTATGATTGTTCATTAAAACCTTTTAATAAGGCATTTATAAGAGCTAAACATCTGAATTTACAAACCACTGTTTTTCTCACGAGTATAACATTTGCAGTTAATACAGAAAGCCTAAAGTTGTTGCTTATAGCACAGAAGACACTAAAAATAAAAACTGCCAGAGCAACACCAAGTGATCCTCAGCACACCAGCAAGCAAGCTCATGATGGAGAAGTAGCCAGAGAAGCATTTACCCAAATTCTCCACATCTGACCTGATATAGCACACACAAGGCAAAGGAGATGGTCTGCTGCTTCATTGCAAAATTTAAACCACCCTTTAAGTTGGACAAAAACCAAATTCCTGCTCATGGTATGACATCGCAGTGGATGCCACACACCAAAAAGGGAGGTCCACTGGCTCGTAGACCCAACACAGAACAGTCATTCTTCCTTAGCGCCCTTCGGAAGCTTTCTGCTTCTCCCTGCTCCCGAATGCTCCACTTGACCCTTCGGGGCATTGGTTGCCAGCATAACTTAAAAGGTGCTGGATGCCCCATAGGGAAGTACCACCTGTCCAAAATAGAGGAAATACAAAGTTTGCCCTCGCAACACTGTTAAAAACTATATTATTTTTGTGGCCAAACATACATCAGTATCTTCATCCACACCTGTCTGAGCTGTGATTTCAGCAGTTCTCAGGTGGTGTATTACTCTTATCAGAGATGCTACTACGCTAGAAATGTACAGGCTGTAACCCTGGTAATTCAATAAGCAGATAAACTTCCTCTGAACCTGCAGTGATCCAGCTTATCCATGTCAGCAGGAAGGATCCTGGTACCACTGGACGTCTCTGTCACTGCACAAGATGGACAGTCTTAAGTGTTTTCTCTGATTTAAGGGTTCTGGGGCTGCTTCAGCCAAAGCAGAGATGTCAGCTCAGGTGTCTTGGATCAAGTCCAGGTATGTAATCGCATTCTTCCTGTATACATTTCCCTTTTGCTTTCAGTTGGATAAACTATTCTTCATGCTGCAGCCTAAGTTGTGTTTCGCTGCTCTGCATGCTAAAAAGCTGCCATATTCCACCCTAAACTTGGCTGTATTTAAAGGATGGATTAACTGTTCTTTATGCATGCAGTTTGGAACTGGAGTGCATGGCCCATTGTGTGTTTTAGGATCATTGTTATTTAAAATAGCAGTTTACCACTGCTCTCTGCATCCTATGCTCAAGCCTTGAAAAAAAAAAAATAAGTGTATGAAAAATAGACCACTTCAGAGAGTGGGTTAATGACCACAATGAGCCAAAATGAGTTTGGTCAGAGTGATCGCTGCAATGTTTTTCTGGAGGGGGCTGAGAAGGAAATGGCCTTTTCAGAATTAAGGAAAAAATAAATCCACTCACATCATAGAAAGCTGGAATGACATCAAAGGCTGTGAAAGCTCAGAAATTGGCAGCTTGAAATCCACTAAGAATTGAAATGAATTTATACCTTTTTTAATAGAGCTGGAACAATGATTCAAACAACTTAATCCCTTAGCAATTTCACAATCTTTTGTTACTTTTCAGAAATCCCTCTCTTGTCCTGGTGTCTCAAATCATCCATCTAAGTCTTTTGCATATTTAGGACCAAATTCTGCTCCCCTAAGTGTTTGATCCCATTGAGTTCAATAGAGCTGCAGCACTTGTCCTCTGGCTATGACACAGAGGGGACACCAAAGAGGGGCAGCACAGCCTGCGGACAGCACACATCTCTGTTCTGTGCATAGCTATGACCTGCTGTAACCCTCAGGAGAAAGGCAATCACCCCTCATTTTTAAAGTGGCAATCACACCAACCTGCTTCCCAGGAGAGCTGGAAAGCTATCCATATGACAAAGCCTATTTTGTGTGATTTTGCAACAACAGGCTCGCTGGCCTTTTTGAATCAAGGGCTTATGTATACAGATGACCTCTTCAGCCCGAAGTTGTCAGTACAGCATTGAATAGTTGCAGGATGGCTGATGAGATGTAGCATCCGAAGCCATATCTGAAGCACAGGGCATGGTCTCCTTGGTGCCAGAATAGACCCCTCTGCTTGGACCTATGGTGAAAGAAGTGCCCAAGCAAAGTCCCAGGTAGGGAAAGGGCACTAAGGCATATGCCTAGGGCCTCTTCAGCCAAAGGTGTGCAAATCCATGGCATCCCCCTTCTCAGGCTGCTCCTCAGCACAAAGCAGTGAATATATCAGATGAGATCCTCATCCATTCCCCCTCTTAAAGGTACCTCAGTGGACAGTCAAGAAGGCAACACCCAAGAGAAAGTGAAAAGAGCCCAATCCTGTAGTTAAGCAGTTGAAGTTCTCAGCTGGGAAGACTGTAACCTGGGCTGTTTCCTCCTTTTAGGGGACTATTGAGGTGTTGCACTGGCCACTGGAGATAAAGGAAATAAGGCAGCAGTGACCAGCAGCCCCAAATTACCCCTTCCAGCTGAGTAGGTCAGCCACTGCTCTAGGTGCTGGCTTCAAGCTCTTCACTGCAGCCTTGACACAGCCAGGCCAGCTCTTGCTGGCACCTGTGTCCTTTTTGGCAGCAAACATATGCCTGTGACTGTTTTCAGCAATGTTAATCCTGTTTGATCTCTGCACATTCTAGGTATAAAGTTACTTTTGTACTCCTCCTGTGCTGACAGCCACCATTACTAACCAGCAACTCCCCATTACCCCTCTGCAAGAGCTCAGGACTCCTGTTCTGCAAAAACACCACCTTTGCTCAGGATCTGGCTCATCTGCAGAGCTGTTCAGGGTATTGAGACAAAAACATGCTGAAGAAGCTCCTGAGTGTACCCTAAAAGCTCAGGTAGTAAGGGCAGAGCTTTACCAGTGCTTTTGGATTGCCCTACCCTCCTTCCTTAAGGCTTTGTGATCTTTTACCTGCTCTTGTCTGTGAAAGAAAAGCACTTGTTCCTCAAGTGTTAACTCTGCCTGGCAGCAAGTACATAGCTCTGGTAAGGTCAGCATATACTCAAGGGACTTCATCACAAGGAGAGCCAATAAAAGGGACAGAGAACATGCCAGGTAGCCCTTCTAGAGCCAGGTAAGACAGGGATTGCCCACAGCTTCTGAATGGGACTATTCCCAAGAATATTCACAATTCAACGCACAGACTGTTATGACAGTACATTGAGGGAAATCAGCATTTGTGGGAGGGCATGACCCCTAGAAAACTCCTACTGATGAGCACCTTGGAAGATGGTGAACTAGATCAAGAACTTGCCAACGTCTCACAACAGCCCCGGCTAATACATTTCCTTCTAACTCAGACAGAAGTGGGTTCAATATTCAGTGGAGCGTGGGCTCAAACCTGGTTCTCCAAGATGCTCACCATTGGGAAGCATTGATCCTGAGGCTGTTTGGCCATTCACCTGCAGGAAGCATTTAAGGAAAAGTTTAATAGGTAAAGTTTTTCTTCTTTCTACAAAGAATTAAAAGCGATAGAACATGTCAGTGACTGGGGGCTTAGCCTCCTCCAGTTTTAGATTCAAGGTCCTCTGTTGACAGTCACATTCGGACAACAGTAACTGCCCAGTAGCAATGTCAAGTGAAGGTGCTTTACAGACACAATAGCCACAGCAGTTAATTATCTGCACAGTGTCGTAGGTGTGCATAGCAATGCATCGTTTGGACAAGTCCCTACCCCAAGGACCTTACAGCCTAATCTGGATGGACACACCACAGATAATTAAAGAATGACCCATGGAACTACGAGCAGAAGCGAGCCGAATTTGAGTTCGCCTACTGTGATGGCTGTGGGACATGTTTACCCCTCCGAGGACCTAACGTGATGGCCGGATCTGCTGTCGCACCGCAGACGGGGCTCGCCCCATCGCCGGGGCTCTGGTGCCCTCCTGCGGCCACCGCCCGCCCGCTGCTCGCCAGCGTTCCTCTGGCATCCCGCAGTCCCCTCCATCACCCCTCACCTTTTGTGTATATATGTCTCCAGGACCCTGAAGTATTTCCCCTCCGGAAAGTATAATTTACTGCCGTTTCCCTCAGGGCATAAAGGGATTATGAATAAAAGGGGTAAAGCAGCTCGAGGCCATGCGGGTACTGCATGGTCAGTACGTTTCGGACACAGGGATAAACCAACACCTGCAGCAGGACCATGAACTTCTGGGGCCGTTAGCTGTACTGCCTTGCTGGCTAACCTTAATCATTTAAAATAAACGGCATTCCCAGGCCAGAGGAGGGTTAGCTGTCAGGAAACTCGGGAATAAGTTCTACACTGACTTGCGATTTTCCAATTTCTAAACCAATTTTTTTCCTGTAAGAATAATATTCCCCTCTTTCTTAATTATTACTTATTTACATTTCCAGGGTTGCCTAATGTCTCCAGTTTCCACCAGGAACTAGAAATAAAAGCACCATCCTGCAGTGGAGGAAGGTGACTCCAGCTGGTTATCCAGCCTGAATCCCAAGTAAGGCAAAAGAGGAACTTTGAGCCCCCTGCTCTTGGCCCATGGCCTCCCAAAAGGCTCTTCTGAGCACACACATCTTCATCTGTTTGAATGTATCCTTCAGTTACGTGCTTAGGTAAAAATGCTGACAGTATCTTCTGGATTTCAAAAAGAGTTCTCTCCAAAAAGCAGAAAAACTGCATGAATGAAACAGAAGCAATCCTCATGAGATTAGCAAAAAAGCTTCTTGTAAGAAATACAAGCAGCAAGAAAAGGTACAGTTTTAGTATTATGCCAGGGAAATTTTCCCTGTTTCCTACAAGCACCCTGACAAATTTTTTTATGTGACCACAAAATAATTCTTGCTTGCATTTCCAGGAAACAAAAAAAATGTACAGGCACCAAACACGTCCTTTGTCCACACGTATGCCCAGTTCAGAAGTGTTATCTGGGACAACCCAGTCACACAGCTCAAAGGAAGAGAAGAGCAGGGATGCCCTAGCCAGCTGAACAGCAAATGTTTGTTGCTTAAGAAAATTGTGGTGGTGTAAATATTGTTAGGTTGCCAAGGAAATTGTAAAAAAACTTCACACCCTTCATAAATGTATACGCATCCTTGGACAAAGACATCTCTATGGCTTTGGGACAGAATGTAAGAGACGTGCTGAGCCTCAAAATATGCTTGAAAATTTAGAGTGTGATATTGGAAAATCCAGACTGTCCATTAACCTTTTACATATGTACACATACATGTATTCATACGTGGACAAAACAAGCAACCTGAATAAAACATTCAACACCTACACGGACTTTATGTGCGTACCTATGCCTTAAAAATACATTTTTTTTCTATTTTTACTGGTGTATACTTTAAACATACCACATTTTATAAGATTAATAGCAAAAACATGTCAAATATCAACTACTTAAAAATGAGTGTGAGAGGAAGATGCAAATTGTTCCAAACTCAACACAAAAGCATGAAAATACATTTCATTTGCTCAGAAAAACACTGCATAGGAAAATCCTTGTTTCTGTAACAACTCAGTCCACCTGTTTTGCTTTGACTTGCTTCTACTTCCTTCCCTAAAGTCTGTGAAGTGATATTTCATATAAGTGTATGTATGCACACACACTTAACTATACCCCTGATTTCCTCAAACCCTGACAGAAGAATCTCTTACTAGCAATTTTTTCAGTTTCCAGAGAAGCTTTCCATAGTCACACTCCCATTAACAACTCTTTTTTTACCCCTCTTTCCTTGGCACCACAGAATGGCATGCTCAACATCCAAAATTTATTACTTATTGCTCAAGTCAAAACTGTACATTTATTCACCCATAATTGGGACAAGAACAGTTACAATTGTATTTCAGTACAACAGCAGACTAGAATATGCACCGCATATCTCTATTTAAACAGGCACGATACGAATAAAGATGCTATACATCACCTGGCTAAAGCACACCCAAAGCCTGGTTCTACTAAGGCTGCATTACAGGTTCTTTCTGTGTTACATGGGCAATATTAAACTGTGCAGAACAACATTGCTTGGCTGTTATGTGGATGAAGCTGCAAAACTGAAGGGATAGAAGACGGAGTCACGTAGGTCTTCCCATGCAAACGCCAAGAAGGCTGAATCTAACTTGATGCTAGTCACAACTGCACCCAATTGTCCTATAAAAATGTAGGAAACCTCCCAGTTTCCTGAACTGTACTCCATCCAGTCATATTTCTAGGAAAGCAAGCTATATTCACACTTCAATTGGCAATTAACTTTTCCCCTCATTAAAATATCATCATGTGTCTCTTGGAATGCATGCGCCTCATGTCACGCAGTACAAAGAGTAACATCACGCTACAGAGAAGCATTAGCAAGGAAATGAACATCTGTGTTACCTTGCCACATACGAGACCAGTGTGATCATACCTGTCAAATCAACATGATCACTTGTGTAGCAAATCATTCCTTCTCTTGACATACCAACATTTATAGCATAGCTTAACAGGAAACAGCAGAAATTGATCTCGTGAATACAAGTGACATGTAATCTAACTTTTCCCAGCTCTTCTGTGCCTACAGCCAGCAAACTCATTGCAAAATGCTTTAGAATTGGGTTGTTTTCAACACAATTTGGAATAAAAGTTCAACCAATTGAGTGGCTTTTTACCTAAATAATAGAAATTTTCAGTATCTTTTGTTTAGAAAAAAATGAACTATTTGTATGTGAGAAGTAAACCACTTGGCATTTCTTTTTTCTCCTCTGAGCCCAGTTCCTCAGAGAACTCTAGTGACACAAGCTACCTGAGATAGGTCTCCAACACTGAAGCATTGCCAAAAGCCAAAGTCAGTTCAGTATGGTCTTAAAATAAATTCTATCTGCTTCCTTGGAGGGTGAAACCAGAAACACAAAGACCCTGTATTCCAGTGAAGGTTCTCAGCTAAACTGCTAGAAAACCCAACGTGCTTCTCAAGGCTTTCTGACAGACCCATTCCAGGGAGCACTGTGATGCAGCTTAACACCAGGGAAGATCCTGAGGTATCACCCCAGCAGCATAATCACCTACTCTATTTAGGCCAATACCATCCCCTATCACTACTTGGCTACACACCAAACTCAGCATTTCTTGAAAGAAAAAGCTATATGAAATCTTAAAATGCTTTACCATACTAACAATTCATGACTCCATCTGTAGATTAAAAAAAAAAAAGGAAGTCACAGGCATATATGGAGAGTTTTAGGAGTGTATCTTTCAAACCATTATCCTTCAAAGAGATTTTCATCTCCTCAGATGCTTTTAGATGCAAAATTAGAATAACTTGGAAACACCAAACTAAATAAATAGCAGTCAGTTCATTAAAATATATTGGAACAGAAGTTCATTTCTGGATTTCCATGCCTAATCTTTGAAGCAGTTTCATTCACAGCTGTCCTTCGAACATCCACATCCAAAATGTAGAGATATTAGCTAAGATGTTGCTGTTATCTCCCCAAAATAACTGAGTAACATATGCAACTGATTCAGAGCAACAGTTTCCAGAAGTTGAAAAAGACATAAAACTGTTTCCAAGAAACATACTTGCAGTCACCTAAAGCAAGTATTACATGAAAACAAATATTCTGCAACAAAAACACAACCCACTTCCTAACAGAAGTCTATTCATATCAGACATATCCAACCAAACGCATGGAGAGCTTACATGATGGAGGGACTGCTTCACAAATAATACGCAGTTATGCTAAGACTCAATTGTATTTAGACTGTCCCCTATATGGTAAAAAAAAAAAAACAACCATATAATCACTTTAGCACCATAAACATCAAGATGCCATTCACCTGAGTTGTGTGTGCTGCTGAAACATCTCTTAAATGACCTAGGAATGCTCTCCATTGATCTCTTCTGTCAAAGTGTAAGTGCAGAATAACGTGGGGAATAGGCAGAGAGCTACGATGTTGTGGTTGTGGGTAGACCAGCAGACTTGAAAGGAGAATACCTATATTCTCAAAGAATAAAAATAGCCCTGGGAATAAGAAGTTGCAATTTTTGCTCATTCTTCAACTGCACTACCACCCTCTGAGTGGCATCTGCCAACTATGCAGAAGCTAATACCTTTCTCACCAAAAAGGGTCCTAAGTAGAATCACAGAACAGTTTGGGCTGGAGGAGACTTTTAAAGGCCACCTAGTCCAACCTCCCTGCAGTAAGCAGGGACATCTTCAACAAGATCAGGTTGCTCAGAGCCCCATCCAACCTGACCTTGAATGTTTCCAGGGATGGGGCATCTACCACCACTCTGGGCAACCTGTTCCAGCGTTTCACCATCCTCATTGTAAAACCTTCCCTGTATCTTGTCCGAATCTACCCTTTTTTTAGTTTAAAACCATTACCCCTTTTCCTATTGCTACAGACCCTACTATAAAAGTCTGTCCCCAAGTAAACGAATGCAGTCACACCCTTAATCAATAGTCTGCTAAGACACACTTGCAGTCAGTGAAAGTCATCCTCTACATTATGCCAAGCCCCAAAACACAAAGTCACTAGAGAGAAAAAAAAAAAAAGACTATTACAAAGTTTTAATAATGCCATGTAATACCATGGCATGAATTCCACCTGTTTTCCAGCTCAAGAACTACCATGTTCCAGAACACCCGCCTGCCCCCATGCACTTATAACCTATGCCTGCTCTCCATTCTGCTGCATCCCCCAGTAAACATTTCCATCCCTCCTATCCAAATTACTTACAGCTTCCACAAGTGTAATTCAATCTATGCTAATCCACCAATTAACTCTGTATTCTGCTCTCCAACGTTCACACCCCAGCTGAGATGAAAAGCAGGCACCAGTTTTATACCGAGATGGCAGAATGGTTGAATGCTTAATTACCTAAGTATTTCAATTCACTGAAGATTAAATCCTAGTGAGGTTTCCAGAGTGAATTGCATACAGTTTCCCACCATACAAGCTAAATGTGAGGCAGTGAGCTTAAGTTTAGAATTAGTGAAAAACTTGCAAGTGTTTGATTTTCTTCCAGGGAAATAGAGGTTTTCAAACTCCAGAAATGCTTTGTTAGAAATCCTATTAGTCATACCTTACTCAGCTAAAACTTAGCCCATTCTGAGACTGTTCCCTGGACTTTTTTCAACTACCTACATGGCTGCTCTTCCAAATCGCCTTGTCTTGGGCCTCCTATTTTCAAATCTGGTTCTTCTAATACCCAAGTTATTCAAGTGCTGTGAAACCTTCAAAGACTTGATTGTCACCTGTGCTCAGAAATGCATTTCATCCTCAACCTTGCAAATGAGCACTCTTGTTCGATGAGAATATTTGCCAGGACCTCTAAAAAAACAATGTGGAACAAAACAGATTTCTATATTTAAAGCCAAAGTTTTACCAGTGTTTCAAAATCCCTGCATTGGGTTCACTGTACGATAACCTTGGAAGCGTTTCATGTTTATGTTGTTGACATGATTTTAGAAGGCAGGGCACAGAGCTTTGTGATTGCCAATTCCAAGGTTGCAGTGCACTTGTACTTCAATGCAAGGGTATAACCTATAATTTTATTTAGAAAAGAACACACACACCACAACTCTCAACAGCAGGGAAACGCTGCGGGTAACGTATTTTGAGGTGGTCTTTGGATTCTTTGGGTTGCTGGAGTCAACTGCCTGCCTAAGAGTACATTTGAGACATATAGTAGCACTCCCCTGAAACCCATGGTCTGTCAGGTCTGATCGCTTAGATGATCTACATAATTGCACAAATTGCTTTCACTTCCTGTACACTATACACAGCTCAAACGTTGAAAGAACAGAGATTGGGCATCATTAGCCTGTATATCCTATTCCTGAGTGCAAACATGTCATTACATTAATTAAAATATTAGCGCTGATTACTCAGAGTTGCATAGCACAGAGGGCAATTAATACTACTTCAGCAGCTAGCAGAAATAGTTTGCATAGAAGTCAAATTATGCAAGCCTTAAGATAAGTATGTGATGTATTGTGAACTTCACTGATATTCCCTTCACCTGGAACAATCCAAGACGGGGCATAAGGCTTCGGTTTCCCTGAACCTGCATCCCAAATACAGAGTTTCTGCAAGTCATGCTCAATTCTAAAGAAAAATAGAGCTACCCAGAGGTAGCTTAAATCTGTAAGAAACTGATCCATTTCCTTCTAGTGGAGATGAAGAGGTTGCTACTAAATTCGCAAATTTATTAATTAAACAATGACATACAGCCAAATACAAAGCAATAAAGTTCTCCACACACAGCCAGTGACCTACTCCGCCTTCAAGCTATGTTCTACTTGGAAGCATCACTGCCACATGACCTTGAACCGTGATGGGAAGGTCAGCTTTGATCCTGCCCAACGGCAAGACTCACTGCTGCCTGAACTCCTGTTGTTTTGCTCTCCATGCTGTGTGGAGTATCCTTTTATAAGGTATCTATGAGCAGCTTAATTCAACACAATCCCTGGAAAAATGGTTCTCATGAAATACAGTCAGAGTTATGACCTTTGTTTCCATTGCACCTTGAGGAACATCCACAGACTAGTGGAAAAGAAATCCCCCTCTCTTTTTTTTTTTTTTTAAATTCAAAGAAAAGCGCATCCTCCCGGCAAAGACAACTGAGCGGGGAACCCCACCAGAACCACTCACTGGAACTGTACTCATGAGTCTTACTGGTGTGTTTAAGTCAAAGCTTGATGTAATATTTTAGTAGTTTTTTGCAAAACTAATAGTTTCCACACTTCTATCTGATGCAAGACTGATGTGAATAAATAGTCCAAATACTTATTCTGTGAGGAATACCCAGAATGAGCTAATTCCATACATTTCAGTGGTTTTATACTTTTGTCAAGCAAAACATGAAAAACTCCTTTTGTTCAGCCATTATTTAAATCCAAACTAAAATGCCACAAGAGAGCAACTTAGTGTGTGATATCAAGCAAAATTGCAACTCTTGTCAAAGCTTCAAATGCTTCTGTTCTAAAACATTTAATACACAATGCCCAACAGTGGAATCCTCCATTGTCAGACAGGGGTAGAACAGCTTCACTTTGAATTAAAACCACGTTACTCCCATCCTTTCTGAAATTGCTTTATAGCTCTGGGAAACATGAGACTATAGAGACACCAAGTCATCATTCAGCCTCAGGCTGGTGTCAAGGCACTACCTTCCCACCCCCCCCCATTTATGTTTTTAATTCCCTCTTCTTGCCCCCAACACACACTTAACTTTATTTATGTCTTACAGTTTGGAGGATAACATAGCAGTGTTCCTTCTTTTATATTCCCAAATCAGACAAATTCCTATCACAAGGTAAAGAAAAGACCCTTTAATGGCAAAGCACAAAGACACACCTGGCAAATAAAAACATTTGTAGGGTACACATGGAAGCCACAATACAGATCTAGGTATGGTTCTCCTTTACCAAAGCTACAGGGAGCAGAAGCATGGACAAGCACAATGTGTGAGCAGCACATCTTATCAGCACAGACCTTCTGCATAGACACAGAAAAGGGAATGAAATCGCCACTGTCTGATCAGTGCATGAGTGTGTCCTTTTGGGGCCCTGCCTTTTCTTCTCAGAGCTCAAGACAAGTCTGAAAACAGGTACATTTGAAAATAAAAACATTTGAAACTCTTACCTTGCAAAGAGCTCTTAGTAAAGTGGCTGTGTGACTTGGAGAAGGACTGCTCCAAGAGGTCCACCCTCGCCCAGGCACCCAGCTGAGTTGAAGCAAGGGCTTACATGGGGTCAGGAACAGGGTGGTTTCTCATGGCTTGCCTGGTGGAGCAGGATCGAGGACCTGGGGAAGGAAGCACTGGAAGTAGACACAGAAGAAGATAAAAGGAGATGCAGCACAAACCCCTAAAGAACCAGATTTCATTAGCATAACTCCTGTCTAGGGCCAACCCTTCCACCAGTGAGTTGAGTAGGGGTTTGGCAACAGGAGCTACGCTCCAGTAATGGCACAGGGTCATCACCAGGGGTTTCCCCAAGAGCCGTCAGGTTCATACTTACACAAGGAAATGCTTCTTGCAATACGGTTGAGCCTACAGGAAAACATGCAGCAGTAGGCCACCAGGTCACACAGAGAGGAGCTTACTACAGAGGATACTGTGGGTTATTCTGCAAAGAACTATCACACTAACCATAAAATGTTAATTACAAATTATTTCTTTAGGGCAACTGAAGACAATTGACACCTCAGACACTATCAAGACATTTTACACATTTTCATACTCAACCAGAAGGCATAGGAGTTTTAGAAACCTTGCTCTTTTATGCTTTGCTCTTAACAAGATGTGCTAACGATGAGTAATGACAGTAATGAAAAGCACATGACGTCTCTGGCCCAGAAGCAGGTGATGCCTACAATGCTTGTTAGAGCACAAAGCCCGACTTTCTTCCTTGGTTGCAAACTGTTTGTATTTCTTTAACAGAAAAATATTGAAAAATTAAAAAGTCATTTCAATAGGACATTTATGCCTTCTCCTTGAGGAAGAAACCACAATGGATTTTTCATTAAGGTACTTCATAAATATTCAAATATTTTTCTTTCCAAAGGAGATGATACTTATGATAATACATGAAAAAATCTCATTATCACAAGGAAAAAAAACCCACACACACTAAATAAAAGTGCTTTAAAGAGTTTTGCAAAAGTCACTAAAATGAGCATTTTGGTGATGTTTATCACTTCTCATAACAATCAACTTTTTAAAATGGTAAAGTTTAAGAAAATGTGGCCATCCTTCTTTTTTCTTCTTCCCCCTCCCCCCCCCCCCCCCCCCCCCCCCCCCCCCAGTATTGGGCAATTTTTTCCTTCATTCCTTCATTAGGCTTCCTGCATAGCTGTCCAGCCACACCGGTTAGCTTTTCAAGTGCCCACTGGAGGGCACGTTTCCGCAGGGTAACGGCTGCCCAGACAGCAAATCTCTTGGTTAGCACCCAAATCCCTGTCAGCCAAACCATTCTGAACACCCATACGCCCTTGTGCTATTGTGGAGTGTTAATGGTGCAGCAACAGCTCGCTTACCTGATGCATATTTATTACTTGATTTATGAGAGTGAATTATTCAACTCAGTTCTTCAAGCTATTTCACATCTGCAATTAAAATTAACCACAGAACAGAAGTTTGATACAACCCAGCCACAAAACACAGTTAAATGAGAAAATAAAAGAGAAGAAAAGGTGGGCTATAAATATATAAGACTAAAGCCCACTGAAATGACTGGAAGGCTTTTCTGACAAAATGGGGTTTAGATAAGGGAGATTAGATTGAGAGGAGTGAAAATTTCCTAAACAGGCGGTAGTTCATCTTGTAAAATTCCCAGTCTCCTTCAAAAAAGTCTATCAAAAATGAGTCCTACTGCCCAAATGTCCATCCCACAAGAGCATACAGCTTCCAGTTTCCAGAGCTTAAACCACCCTTAAGGAGTTTGTCCACCTCGCAGCCACACTAATTTGCAACAAATCACACCTGAAGCTCACGAGCTCTCAAACTGGCTGCTGCTGGCATTCACAGGAGACACGCTGAAAGCCCACAGCAGGACCAGGAGTCAGCACTGCAGCAGGCAGCCCTCGGAGCACACACCCGTCACTCGCCACGTACAACTCTGCCCAGGGAGCTGGACTGGCTTGCGAGCTTGTACAAACAGGAGTGCCACCAGCAGGCATAAAATCACAGGATCGTAGAATATTTTGGGTTGGAAAAGACCGTTAAGATCATCAAGTCCAACCATTAACCAAGCAATGCCAGGTCCACCACTAGCACATGTCCCTAAGCACCTCAGCCAGGTGACTTTTAAATACCCCCAAGGATGGTGACTCCACCACCTCCTGGGCAGCCCTTCCAGTGCCTGACAGCCCTTTCTGGGAAGACATTTTTTTCCTAATACCCAACCTAAACTTCCCCTGGCACAACTTGCTGTTTCCTCTTGTACTATCGCTTGTCACTTGGGAGAAAAGACCAATTCCCACCTCTCTGCACCCTCCTGTCAGGTGGCTGTAGAGAGCGATAAGGTCTCCCCTGAGCCTCCTCTTCTCCAGGCTAAATCATGGCAAGTCTCACAATGTAGCACGGATTTATTATGCCACCCACATGATGAAATCATGGATGGCTTCAGCTGCCATTTGGGAGGAACGAGCTTTCCAGTGCTCCTGGTGGGAGATGAAAACAAGTGAAAAAAACAAAGCAAGCGTATCCTGGAGGCTAAGGGATCCTCTTTCCCCTCCCCCATGGCTACGTACTCCTAGCAGTGCCGAGCAGCAATGGTCCTTCTGTGCAAGTGCTCTATATCCTGTGCACCCCTTCCCTGCCTTCAGCCTACCCTGAGAGGCGCCAGGTAGAGGAGGGAGCCCCTGCTGCCAGCAGCGTCAGTTCGTGCAGCTGGGGTCTTTGGCAATGCATGAGCTTGGGCACCAGCTTCCTCATTCATCCATAGGGTAGAAGCCCTGCCTCTTTCCTCCCCTCCATCTGTTCTCTTTCTAATGTAAGGCAATGGTCTTTATCCCCTAAGAACCACACTCACAATATACCCTAACACACAATGCTCCAAACTGCCAGAAAGCAGCGTGAATTATCTCAAAACAAAATTAAAATTAAAAAAAAAAAAAAACAACAGATCAAAGAACAAAATTTTAAAAAACATACATCAAAGGTAGATAAAGACCCATCCCAAACGGTGCTTTTTCTCTGAGAGGTGTGAAGCACCAGACACTCCAAAACATCTGTTAGTAACTCCGCTATCATTACTGATTTTTCAGGAATTGTGCTCAGAAGCTTTGATGGAGAGCAGCTGTAAAATGAGATGAATACCTCCGCTGTGAGGACTGAGACGGACCCTTGAGCAAAAGACTTCATGTTTGTCCGTACAGTGGGAGGTTGATTTCATTCGGGGCACTGGGGAATGATGCAGATGGGAGGCAGGGATGAGTTGGTGGATGCCACCAGTGTCGCCAGAGTCGCAGAGGTGACCTCTGTCCTAGGAAGACAAGAAGAGCGTGTTGGACGCAGAGAGCCCAGAGGTTGGTGCCTTTGCTCAAGGTGAGCACTGAATGGGCTTTGTTTGCAAAAGCAATGTGTGCACTGAGGGCATACAAGCATTTATAGCATCCAGAGATTAAGAGAGTTCAGGGTATACAATTCATCTTTACATACAAAGAGCAAATTCTTAGAGGGTTGTTAGCCACCTCCTATGTGAACTCAAACCATAAAGTGAAACAAATGGCTACTAGGAAAGGCTGATAGCAGAGAAGCAAACTCATTGTCACCAGACGGCTCTGATAACTTGCACCAATGGGCCCCACGATTTGCGTCATCTGAATCTGCAAACTGCTGTGTAGGCAGAGGTTTTGTCATGGTGTCTTGCATGGAGATGAGTCTTCTCATGCTATTTGGTAGCAAGCGTCTCATTCTTCCTCTGTTTTATTGCTGTCTTTCAGCAAACGAAGCTTTTTTCTTAGACAAACTCTGTGACATTGACTTCTAGCAGCAGATCCCTACAATACATCCACAGGCAACGGTAGAGTAATTCCCTATGTTTTCTCATCAACTGTCTAGTCAAGTAAGGAATGCTTTCTGCAAGGGAAATCCCTTCCACTTGAAACTGGCCCTGACATTAAAGAAATTTAATGTAAGCCAGTGTCCTGCAGTGGCATAACGAGGAGCTCAATGATTGACCACCCACCCTCCACCAAAGATTCAGCTGTGTTGGCTCATCCTGAAATACAAAGACGCACTTATCTTGCATCCAGGACATCCCACTCAAGGGAAAAGACTTATTTTATGTGTGGCCAGCAATACTTCAACCATCTCCAAAGAAAACCAGCTATGTCCATTGTAGAGGAGAAAGTGCAATGGAAAATTCATGCCTACTACAGTTAAGAGAGTTACTGGGTTCGAACTGTGTTAATTGCCCTGAGTGCTTTTCTTTTAAGTTGCCATATCTCTCACTTTCATTTAAAATGCCTCAAACATCAAAAATGTGTGTGGATGCCTGCATCACAAGCATTGCTACCTTTGTGCCAACTGTTGGTAGCACGCAACGATAACAACTTATCTACTTTCTTTCTAGTTTACAGAACAGAGAAGAAACAAGAACTGTCATGTGCATTGGGGAAGAATTGGTTAAAAATGGACTTCAACAGATCATAAAAACATTTTTGATATGTCGATTCTGAACGTTCACTTTTGAAGGGCCTTTAATCAAAGGGATCAGTTTTGGGGTGGGGGATTGATCTGGTTTACTTTTTTAACTTATAGTCATGTTGAGCATTTTGGAACGGCCAAGTTTTCTCCCGTCTCAGAGTAGACAGTCCAAAAGAAGATGAACAACTGTTCAAAAAAACCCATTTTTAAAGTTTTTTGAGGAAAAGTTTCAGATAAAAGGAAATGGGATAGCCTTTAAATACTATTTTTTATACCTCTTTCCTGAGAGAGTTCCCAGATTTTGAAATTATTTTGTTTCTACTCTGTCCTGCTTTCTAATACTTACTCCTATACCTGAAATATTTCACTACTCTTACTGTGGAAGACCGCTAACTTCCTCTGGAACTCCTTAAAATCCATTCTTCCCTACACATTGGCGTCACTTCCATCATCACAAACTATGTCCCACCAGACGTATTTAATCTTTTGCTAAATGGCTCACTTCGGGAAGACTGTTAGAACTCCAAGGTAGAGACCGGATAAAAACCTCCCACTTTCTCAGAAATAAGAATAAGGAAAAAAATGACTGTAAATTAAAATAAAAATCTATAACTACTAGCAAGGATCACTAGTCTGCTGCAATCAAATTTAATAGCCTGCCTAGGACTGTTTATCTCTCCTGAACTTTAATGTTATGCAGAAATGTATCTTGAAAATGCTTTTAACTCCACACCTCATCAGAGTTCAGTGGTAAATGGATAGATATACAAGGAAAAACTCTATTCTAAGGCAAAGAGAAAATGTACTCTCTTGGGTTCTCTTTGAGGCAAAGATCTAATTTAACAAAGATTACCTTGACTGATCAATTTCTTTAGATTTTCAGACCTGAAATTTGTTGTGTTCATCTGAGATAACTGCAGCGTTGCTTTCCTTTCCATAAGAAATGTTTTAACACCACCTGTTTTCAGTATTGACTGCTAATAATCACAGTGGTTTATTGAACACTTTCCTAAGTAATCTCATGATTCTGCTTGCTAGATTAATATGTAGTATTTGTTCTCAAAACTGCAGATGATCTCCCTAAAGGATATTCTTTATGAGCGAGAAATTTCACTAAATAGGTTTTTAAATTGTATTTAGGGGGAAAGGGAAGTTAAAGATCAGTGCTGTGCAAAGATTTTCCTTTACCTACTTCTTCAAGCCTTGCTGCATACTTCAGCTGAAGGCTGGGTGTAAGGTCACCAGTTTGTTCATTATAATTTCCTTGTTTGAGGAATACTATAAAATAATCTGCCAGTCAGCTTGCAGCTTTTATACAACATATCTTGAAACATTTGGATTTATTACTTTGGGATTGTTTGTACTGAGCACACATAAGTGCTGCTATTTTGGAAGGGGCTCTTAGCCCACATTAACCTGTGCTTTGAACAAACATCCCTCCAATACTGAACTAAAGGTGGAGTGAGGAGTCCAGCAAGAGGCCCCTCCCACATCCAAAAAACCCCATAGAGCTGGCTCCTGATCCCCAAACGGTGATGTATGACTCCCTGTAAGGACTAATGAACTTGGATCTTCAACAGACTTTGAATTCAACTAATGTTAGCACAGACCTGACGTTGCCTTTGCAGAGGGAGCTTGCCTGTAGCTGAACTACTGCAGACGGCAATGCCGCAGAGGTGACAGCTTGGCCTGCAGCACCTTTAATAACGAGATGTAAATGAAGACCAAGGAGGAGATACGGTGAGGCCATGCCCCTCCTGGCAGAGGGACAGCAGCTAGCATGGTCCCAGGTGCCTCACAGCCTGCTCCACACTGCACACTCCTGTGCACTGCTGAAGGAACAGCCCTGGCAGCCAACAGTGGGGTATTGTAATTTTCCCTCTGCATGAAGCTAATGTATAAGTATATAGAACCACAAGTATATTTAGGACTGACAATAAGGAGACAAAATGCTGGTTTTAAACAAGAGCAGGATGCTTTTGTTCACAAAACCATGGTAGTTTAAAAATGTAGACTCTCCTGAAGCCATTCTCACAGCTGCTTTTCAGAGAATCACTATTTCTTCTGAAAGAGGAGAGTCCCAAGGCTTAGGAAGACATGGATCGGAGCTTCCCTGGCAGCATGATTCATCTCACCTTTGCCCACCACTTCCTGCCCCTTCTATGAATCATTATTGCTAATTATTAGTGACTTAAGAACCAACCCCTTGTTGATACCAAAGGTACACGAGTCATCATAAACTTTAACTTTGACCATGATCCAGCACCTAGTGAGCTCACTAGGATTTTAAATCTATTCTGCTTCAGATTAGACTTCTTACTGAGACTTCCAGATACCATGGCACAGACTCTTCCCTGATTTATTCCAGCATGAACCAGGAATTTGCATTTGCATTCCATTTGCAACATCAGTATGAAACCAGTGTAAGATTTAGCTGAGTACATCCATCAGGCTTGCATCTCTGGCTTATGTCAAGGCAAGGAGAGTAACACCTAGAGCCAGGCTCTTACATCATGGCTCTGGGGATTATGCTGATCTTCAAGTCTAAAGGTGAAGGCTGCTGACTCAGCCCTCACTCTTCCCACCATTTAGTGTGACTTCCCACTTCATTTCTCTATTATACAGATACCTCGCTTTCCCCTAGGATTTTTTGTATATAGGTGTGGGACGGGGAGGAGGGATATCAGTCACCTTCCATTCCTCAGAAATAAACCCAAAGTCTAAGCAAGCTGCTTTAAATGTCTTAAAGCGAGCACCGAGTTGGACCCTGACTGAGGGCGGCAGGCCATATGGTGAAACAGATTCCTTCCTTGTTGGGAGAAGTGCTTTCAGTACCACCATATAAAGCCAAGGTCGTTGCAGTCATGGCGTGACAAGTCTTGCTCCCCAGCATGGGAGGTTGAAGCTGTGGGATTCCCACCTATAATCCCAGCATGTTCCTTGAGCTTATTTGTAAATCTATAAACGTGTACGATGCTCACACGGACCAAGAGTGTAAATACCAAGGTTGTGAACCCAACACTTAGAAGACTGTGACTAGATGAATTTAGAAGGGGGAAGGTGAGAGGAGGTAACTGGGAATGGGATGGGGAAACTGCAGAGAATACAAGACTTGCTGGTCAAACAGACATTTAAAAAAAAAACAAACCCAGAGGAAAGACTAGCTCCTGATGGTGGAGATGTGTAAGACAAGAAAGAAAAATCCAAAAGGAGAGAAGGATGGAAATATTGTTGGCAAAAGCATACATCCAACATGCCTGAAATTCACTGTCAAAAAAACCTTCATCCTACTGAAGTGCTGGCACACATGGAGGGTCCCTGCTCAAGCTGGAGGTTCCCTCACTGCTGTGCTCCCGTATGTGCCTCCAGGCCCGAGGGCACTGCTGTTTTGGTTTGTTCCTTTGTAATCGAAGAAAAACCCTAGGAAATAATGTACTAAAGGTAAGTTAACAAGAAAAGTGCTGGAAAAAGGCAGGCATTCAACACTTAGGTCTTGAAAATGAGTAAGTAAAACCTGAGTACTTCAGGATGAGGTGGAATCTATTATGTCAACTGCAGAAGGACAAATACACCAGATCCCATTTGTTGTGTTATTTTCTGCTTATGTTCATCAGGCCCAGATGGATGCATGTGTAACCAAAGACATCACTAACGTAAGAGTGACATCATAGCCCGTTCTGATTTTTTCTCTGGAATAAAATCAAAAGTGTTGTTCAGTTTACATTAAGTTAGCTTATTTCATTCTGAGATGCATCTGACTGAAACTATAACAAGTATAGGGCAGCTCATCAGGGTTGTGCCTTTTAAGTACCATGCAAGACTGCCAGGGATTTACCATGTGAAGTTTATGTTTCTCTCACCACTAAGCAGCTTCTGATCAGGAAAGCAAGTCCAACAGGAGCTGTCAAATGCCAGTAGTCTGCTGTTTCTTGCCATCTCTCTTGGTGGGAAGAAGCTCAGCTTTCCAGAGAGCAGCCTGTCCTTGTGTCAGTCATGTCCACCCACACCAGACAAGTCCTGCTGACTCCTTGCTGCCATCCTGCAGCAGGACTCCCTGTACCAGTCCTTCCTGTACAGAAAAAAGGAGTAGCAGCAATTTTTACTGTTTAGAAACCCTGCAGTCTACACAAAACACCTTCCTAGCATTACTCTGACACATGAGGAGTAAGCTGCCGCTTGTTTCAACAAGCTCATCTTCAACAAACGGCATTAAAGAAGAGAAACAAGTTACCAGAGAATTGCCACATTCTTCATTTTAAGGTTTTTCTTTCATCTCACCTTTGAAGAAGCTCTCCACCTTTGATAAAGTTGCATGCCTTGTTGCTGCTCTTTTCTGTCCTACTGAAACCCACTATATGACCAGAGAGCTCAAGACCCATTAGAAAGTTCCACCAGCAGCAGTACTGGGATTCCAGCCCTGACTGTGCCATCCAAAACCCAAGTCAGAACAGAAGGTCCCTAGGCAGTGTAAAAGAGGAGTGTGCTTCCAAAAGGCAGGCTGTGTAGCTCATTACTAGCTCATTAAGAAACCCACATTGTTTAAAATAAATGCCTAAATTGTTCTGTGTGTAACACGCAAAGCAGATTTCTGGCTACACGATGTGATAAACAGATAAGAAAAAAGGGCACTGGTTCAGATAGATAATAAAATTCCTGACAGTATAGAACCTATACTTCCAGCAAACTCCAATCCAGCATGATTTCTGTAACAGTAAAGATTGTTTCCTGGCTGCTTGTGTTTGCCTTCCACATAGGACTTGAAATATTTCTTGCAAAGCACTGATTGAATTATATTGACAACCCAAAATCTATAGAAGAGTATCATCCCTTGACTGCCACAGACCCGGGTCCAGGAACCAAATAACTTCCTTTTTGAAACTTGGGTGAAGTTTGTGAAGAATGAAGCTTGACATAGATACCAGGACTGGAAGCCAGCCTGAGCACTCCTGTCAGAGCTGAAGAATGGACTCATTAACTTTTTAGTCTCTTTACCAAGCCTAAGCTATTTATAGAACAACTGAAATCAGTGAGTTCACTGATTAAAATAGATCTACACGCATAATCCTGATGTGCTAACTCGTAACTGGACTCAACATCACTAAATCTGAAGTCAAGACAAAGCCTCCAAGAAGCAAAAGTTACACATGCTTCTGACAGCCCTTTCACCATAGCTAGACTGGCTATTTGCACCAAACCCCATTAAACGCAAAGCTCACATTAAAAAAAGCCTCAAATTAGTAGGAAGTTTGAGAACTTGGTCTACATTTTAAACTCTTCAGGCTCAGACATGCCACTCATTTTAAGTTTCTAGTACACCTGGCAAAACAGGGTTCTGACCTTCACCTGTTCTCAGGTGCTCTCCCAATAAAAGAAGGATTAGTAATATTAAGAGCAATAAACTTTAGGACATTTCTATACAGATTAACATTTTTAAACATTTACTCTTTAGTATACAGTCAAACAAGGTTTCAGAGAGTTTCTTTACAATGTTCAGCTGGGCAAACAAAATTCAGCCTTATTAACATAGTCTTATCATTAAAAGCCCAGAGGTGGGAGTGTGGATTAAAAAAAAATAAATAAATCTGAGAGGACAGAGGCATTGGTTCAGCCAGGCAAAACAAGCAGCAGCAATGAGTGTCACAGCGGAGGTTCACGAGGTTCAGTCCCACAGTCACACAGCTCCCATGGTCTCAGTGAAGGTAGAGTCACCAGTCTTTCAAATCAGCAGAACTTCATTTTAAATTAAACAGATGTAAAGGTTAAGTGCCTGAAATCTTTGCTCAAGATCTCTTAGACTTTTTCTCTTAAAAAGTGTAACAGCAGTCAAATTAGTCATAATTGTTTAATCATTCATACAAGAAAAGTTGCCTATCTCAAGAGAAGTGCCCTTGTAATCACTTTTGTGAATACGGTTGTATTAATCTGGTATAGGATAACAGGTTCAAAGTTGTAAACCCTGGAAATCTTTTACCAAATGAAATGTTATTATAAGCATTAACTCGTAATGTCGGCTTGTTATCATGACAGCAGCAGTTCCCTAGGGGTGAGGAGGTTTATGCTAAAGCACTTAGTACTGAGTAAAGAGCACATACAAATCTCTGTGGTAACTGAACCCAAAACATCCTCCTTCCTTCCCCATCCCAAACAACAAATTGAGAACAGGAGATAATTGCAGGTGCATCCTTCTTGAATTTCTATTCACCCCAAGCTCTCTAAAATCCTTTGGATGCCTCCAGAAAAACTGCGTTATCTGGAGGATGCTCCAGGTTTTTCTGAGCACTGCTGTTGGGAGGCAGCGGACAAAGGCGGTGAAGGCAGAAAGGCAGGAGCTGAGCCCAGGTCAGCCCCACAGCAGCCCTGTCTGACTGCAGTCCAGCCAGCCTGGTCCCAGATACGATGAAAACCAGGTTTAAAAAAGAGGTGGTTTGTCGGTACCGAGGGTGGGCAGGACCTCAAGGTCTGGAGGAAAACTGTGGTCTTTGCCAAAGGGGGAGCACTCAGCGCCTTGACGGAGCTTTGTTTTGGAGTCACTGTGTGACCCTTAAGGACGCTGAAGAAAATGCTAGCCAAATTCTTCCCGTACCCTGAATTTACATGGTTTCCCACAAAAGCTTTGAGTGTTCACAAATATTTCCTTAAGTAGCAATACTGCAGACCGTATTGATTCCCTTCTCCATAGTGCTTGAAACTAGTCACCACAACATTCCCTTTTCGTGCTGTTGTTAGTAGCAGTCGTGTTAAAAAACACTTCTACTCGGCCACAGTAAGTGGGCTGAGCTTTCACATCTACAAACTTTCTAACCGCTAACACACCACATCCTACGTTTCAATAAAAAGAGAAAATTGGCCAGTGGTGTATTTTCAACCTCCAGGTTAGACATAAAATTGAGCGGCCATTCTGTAAAGAGCAAGTTAGGTTTCAAGCTGGCTGCCCTTTCAAGCCCTAGACCTGGCCACTCTGAAATAATTTTTTCCAGGACGAAGTGGAAGAGGACTCCAAGCAAGAAAACAACAAGCACAAGGTGGCTGGCAGCATGCCAGCGAGGGAGAGATTGGCAGCCCTGGGCAGAGGAGCAAAGAAGAAAGGAGATTAGGGAGGCGCTGGGTGACAAGGGAAAAAGCATCTGAGAAGAGCAAGTGGAAGGAAAATAATCAAAGGCATTGGAGAGGCTGGAGCTGGGAGCCCCCAGATAGCGTCAGGGTGGAGCAGGACCCAACCAGCTTGAGGAGGGATGATAAGAGCTTGTCAGATTATGTCTGTTGTTGCCAGCCAAAAAGCACGCTGCAGTAGCAACTACCACTGAACGAAGCAGCAGGACGACTTCCCCCCAGGGACTGGCTGTATTTGGCCAGCCATGCCCTCTTCTTTTCTTCCTGTGTGTGTCCAGCTACTTTTTAAAGATCACTTTTGTGCTCCTCTCTACCCAAATCAACCGGGAAAATCACATGAACCTTGCGACAGGGGAAGTCCATTTGTTATGCCTCTGCCCTTTGCACAGCCTCAGTAGCTAGCAGAAAGCTGCCTCACACAGCGGGGCTGGGATCCGCACGGCAGTGCTCGTAAATGGCACAGAAAATATACCAAATACACATGAAACCCTAACACTAGACCCTGGCAACTTCTGCCAGGCAGACGCACAACTATTTAATGTGCAACTATGGAATCCTGACATGCTTAACTGGTCCCATTTCAAAGTGATAAGCAGGAAGGGTATACGATACAGAAGCTATCGGGGATCCCCAGCAAGTGGTATTTGTATGGCACCATACCTAAAGCAAAAATCTCATTTGCTGAATGGCAAATGAGGGCTGGAGCCCCTCTGCTATGGGGACAGGCTGAGAGAGTTGGGCTTGTTCAGCCTGGAGAAGAGAAGGCTCTGGGGAGACCTTATAGCACCTTCCAGTACTTGATGGGGCAGACAGGAATGCTGGGAAGGGACTTTTTACAAGGCCCTGTAGTGACAGGACAAGGGGTAACGCGTTTAAATTGAAAGTGGGGAGATTTAGATTGGATATCAGGAAGAAATTCTCCACGGAGAGGGTGGTGAGGCACTGGCACAGGTTGCCCAGAGAAGCTGTGGATGCCCCATCCCTGGCAGTGTCCAAGGCCAGGCTGGATGAGGCTTTGAGCAACCTGGTCTAGTGGAGGGTGTTCCTGCCCATGTCAGGGGGTTGGAACTAGATGAGCTTTAAGGTCCCTTCCAACCCCAACCATTCTATGATTCTATAATAAATATGCTGATACATATGATGGTGTATATATATATATAATCATAGAAACATTTAGGTTGAAAAAGACCCTTAAGATCACTGAGTAAATCTAAACACTGCCAAGTCCACCAGTAAATCATGTCCCTAAGCACCACACCTACACATGTTTTAAATACCCCGAGGGATATAGATGTGTGTGTGTGCATGCAAAAATACATACACATACAGATGTCTGTGTGCGTGTGTTACATAGAACACATTTCTCCGTTTCACCAGACGCCCTCTGCCACTGCCTTCAGGCAGCGGAGTTGCTCCTGTCACTTGCTGTGGAAACAAACTCCAACCTATGAGAGGTTGTCCATCCCTCTCTCCCTTACAGCTCCTTGTCCTAAGGCCACATTTGCTCAGACTGCATTTTGCTTTGTGTGTGTGTGTTTGTGTCCCCCACACAAAGAAGGTTACCCTTACCCACGCAGTGGAGGGCATGGGGCTGTACGAGAGATGCTGGGCCCAAAGACGGCACAGGCAAGCTGCCGAACTCCTTGGCCAAGCGAAGAACGACTTTGAAAGAGCTCTGTGAGCCAGGCTCCTCTTTGTTCCCCTCGGTCTCCCGTTGCTGCTGTCTCACATGATTACTCTTTGGCCAGGACACAGAGTACTTGAGAGAGATGGTATTTGTCTTTCAGAAGGAAACGTAACATCAGTGTTACTTGGGGGTTGCAAATACAATATAATCAGCAGAATCCTCTGAGTTCTGCCAGGAATAATATATACGTATGTACAGGAGCAAGCACCACTGTCATCAGGAGGGGGTATCATTGCCTTACTGCTCCATGGCCCCTGGAGATCCCCAGTGTAGCCAGAAACATAAATTTTCATGCCCTTAAGGTGACCGCTGAGTCGCTGTGTAACCCCTCCTTGCTGTGCTGGCAGCCCAGTTCCCTGCCACATGGAGAAGAGCAGAGCACAAGGCCAATTTTACAGCTGGTGAAAATAGCCAGAACTTCCTTCTAACCAACACACTTGTGCTGGCTTCCACCCGCAGATAATTTGCCCCTGTGTTCCTGCATCAGGAGCCGAATCCCTTCCTTCCTGGGCTGGCAAAGCTGAAAGAACTGTGAGGACAGCAATGCTCAGTCTGCCTAAGGCAGGCTGCAGGGAATGTCAGCCCAACCACCAGCCCAAAAGGATCAGCTTCTTTCCTGGAGAAGCAGTACCCTTCCTTGCAACCAGGAGGATGCATAATCCCTTTTCTCATTTATAGAACTACACAGCCCTTAGGAGAGCTATACCTTGGGATCTCTGCCTTTGCCTTTTCTTTCTTTTCAGTGCAGACATACAGCATGGGTATATTTGCATAAAAGACAAGCCAGGATTACTTTTAGGGGTAGGTGGACTTACTGTGACTGTGAACGAAAGGAGCTGGTCAGCTAAGACCGGTTTACATATCTCAGAAACTAGAGCACAGAGGTGAATTAGAGTTACTGCAAACAAATGAAAAAGTTCACATCTGGAGAGAGTGGGGATAAAGGGAAATCGTAACAAAGCCTCAACACGTTTCCAAGTAACCCCTCGCCTTCATGTAAAAAGCGTCCAGGAGTAGGGGGCAGAAAGAGACGTATCCACCGCTGGCCACTTCTGGATGGTGTCGGAAACCATGCTTGAACTCACAGCTACTATGCAGGGAAACAGGCTTCCAGGGGCCGCCGCGGGAGCTGTGCCGGTTCCCACTCTTCCCTCTCTGAAAGCCCCAGCAAACCCTTCCCCAGCAGCAGCTGCAGTTGTCCGTCCTGGGGAATGCACGGTGTCCCTTTGCGGCAGCACAGGAACAGGTCTGCTCCACCACTGCAAGCTGGGGAAGAAGAAGAACCCTCCTGCGGCTCAACGAGGGCTGGGGAGCAGCTCCTCTCAGCACCACGCAAGGGCTCACAGTTATCTTGGGACCCCTGATTATCTCCCTCTGCTGTGATTTATCAAGCTACACCCAGGCAATTCAGGGCTGACCGGACGCCAACTTACACTCCTGGAAACTACAAAACACCAGAAATGTTCACGAGTAGGAAGGTGATGCCCTGACAGCAATGCCCCCAAAATCATTTGGGTGCATTTGGGTGCAAATGTTTGAAGCGCGCAACAGGCAGCACAAGAGCTGCAGGCAGCAGGTGGTGTTTTGGCATAGGACAGACCCTGCACGCTGCTGGGCTCTTAAGCCAGACTATGCCATAGGAAACACTCTCTGTGAACAATTTAGGCAAGCAAAGGAAAGCAGGGTATGCAGAAAGGCTACCGTCCCTATTTCTGATGGCAGTTTTAACGAGAAACAGCGAATTAAACAAGCGCTGTTCTGCAAGTTGTCATTCCACTCATTGTGCTGAATTCCCACCACCTGTTGTATTTCTTATTTAAGACTTGGGGCATCGGCTCAGCCACATCAGATGCTTTTTACAAGATTCCTTTTTCAGGTGTGTATTGAAAAAAAGTGTTGTTTTCTGTCTCTTAAATTATGCAATCCCTTACTTACAAAACTTCTGTACACTGGGCTGTGGACAGACTGTGCCATTTCAATGACGTGTATGTTATTTCGATAAACCCTTTATGGGTTTATTTTCCCATACGTACCCCAAAACCTCTTGCCGTAGCTCTGTGTCCATCTCCTCACTGCAGGGTGGGCAGCAATATGTGATTAACAGACATAGAGCTTTATTAAACATGGGCGAACGCTGAAAAAACAATAAATGTACCAGGACTGGAAGGAGGTAAAGCAAAGTGCAATGCCATATTGAACGTGCCTCTTACCTGGCAGCTTTTGTTTCCAGAGCCATGCAAGCGGCCGCGATGATAGTGTTATCTGCTGACTGCACTGCTGATCTGGGAAGCCGTTCCCCTCCCAGCCCGCCCTGCGCACCGATACAGCACCGAGTAGGTGTGGAAAGAGAGAGAGGAAACCTTTCGGCCCTACTAGCTGCCAGAATTGTCCTGATCCTAGAAACCACCACCAATTTCATCTCCTTTTCTATCTGCAGGGTGCTGCTACCTTGCAAAACAGCGCAGAGGCTCAGGGACTGTGCGCCTTATCAATATCAGCAAACCAAACAGTGCCTGGGGATGAACCATGACCATCTGTACTAGTGAGCATTTCACGTCCTGCGGCAATTAGTGCCCTCCCAAGCCTTTCCCAGGCACAGTCCAGAGTCAAGGACACAATCTCAGCCGGCCATCAGCACACAGCCACCCTCTTTTGAAGTGGGTGGTATTTTACTAGCACAGTTGCAAGCTCTTCCACTCCAGTTGCTCTCTGTGCCTGGGCACATTCCCAGGTATATTTAATTTACTAATACAGAAGTAGTCGATAACGCTTCAGTTATTCAAAAGCCTGCTATCTCTATCGACCAAGATAGGTGCTTCTTTCATCAGACAGCCAACGTGTTAGCTACCACGCTAAGAGAAGAAACCCATCACAGCAAGGGAGCGCAGTTTAATGGTGTTAAAGATTGACCACACTTTAGCAGAGACAAGTTCAGCCACAAACCCACAGGGCTGCTCTAGGAACTTCTCTGCAGAGTTGATGGGAAGTGTAACAATTAGGCCTCTCCACCCGAAATTTTATAGCAAGGTAATTCTCTGCTTGTAAAACACAGCTAGGACTCAACAATAAATTCCATCTTTGCGTCAGAGGGAAAAGTTTGTGTCCCTGAAGAGGCAGAGGGGCTTCATCACCTTCCCTCGACATCTCATTGCACATCGCCTACCCTCAGATGTACGGAACCTCTACTGTGCCCTAGCTAGAGGGTGCCCTAACTTCATCCCAACTGTTCTACATTTGCCGGGGAATTTAGGTGACCATTCATCACCCACTCGTAACCACTATTAGCTCCCCACTTCTTACTACAACCATGGATCAGAACAGGATCTCCACCAGATCAGAAAGCATTTCCCCGCAGCAGACAGGCATTGTGCATCCATCCATGGGGAATTCATAGCACCCTCCTAAAATGTTCTTACTGAAGGGTGTGTGTTTAAAACCCCACATTCTAAAGCTCAACAAGCTGTAACTGCAAATATATACCTCAAATGCATAAACAAACATTTTGCATTCATAAATACTGGACGCATCAGAAACCGTAGAGATGGTGGACTGGTTTTAGAAGCTGTTTTTAACAATGCGACCCACTACATCCAACCCAAACTCATCCTAGTCCTTCGTGGAGGATAGGAAAGTATCGAAACAGCATCAGCTTTCTAACACGGAAAATACCTTCTGCTCCAGAGGACCCAGATACAAAATATAGGTGTCTGTGTAGAGGAGATCTTGAATTTCAGATGCTTTATGCCGGCTTGTGCAGTGGGGAAACCCTTCATTAGACACCAGGATTAGAACTCCACACTCCAAATCTTGTTCTCCTTGTCCTAAAGGTGTGATTTTCAATATTAATCCAAGTGTGACCTTACCTCGTTGAAAAGACATCCCAGAACCACTTGGGCAGTAACCAGTAACGGTTAGGTTAAACCCTCAATGTTTACATTTTGTTCTTAATTCTTCCTGTCTTTCCTTTTCTCTAGAGCGTATGGATGATTTTGTGAGCAATTGCTTTATAGACTTTAATTAAATTACCACTGGTCTATTGGCTACAAACCGAGGAACATAAACCAAGATGATAAAAATTCCCAAGCACAGGTCCACAGGCAACATATTGGTCAAAATTGAATTTCATTTGTTATGGAGCACTTACTTATGCAGACTCTGCGATTTGGACAAACTCAAAAGATGAAAATAAAGCCATGACTGGATAGGACTCAGGCGACAGAGGACTCCGTATCGATGTTACGGAGAAAGCGCCAAAACCAGCACCTAAGCTTGTAATGTTAGGGCTTATCTAGGAGTTTTCTAACCTTCCACATTCAGGCCACAAAACCAAGAACCTCAAAGCTTTCCTGAGCCTGATGTTACATGTACAGGCACCTTTTTAGACACCATGACATCGTTACACTGACAGAAAGACAGAGAAAGCAGGAGAGTCGTTAAGTGGAAGGTAAAACGTCAAACGAGCCAGTATACCTAACAGAGCCAGGTAGTGACACAACACCTGTGTTCTGCAAAGAGCCCATCCAGTTGCAGCCCAGACCTTTGTCTGGTACCCCAGAGTTACCTGGGTTAGGAAACGCCAGGCTGCTTGCAGATGAAAAGCTTTTGGGCATCTGTCACCTTTCCTTCCAAACACATAACAAAATTTGCACCATTTACAAGCTCAAATTTTACTCATACACTGGTCTTGAAGTTATCCAAGTTGAACCCAGTTCCCTACGGCTAACATACATCAAGCTCAGAACAACAGGTTTATTTAAAAATACATTTTATTTACAAGACATTCCAAGTTCATTTTGAAAAAAATATACCTGTACATAAAACTCTAAGTAATTTTTCCACTAATAGTTAATAAAACCACAGTGTGATTTACAATTCATTTGTTCAGCAATCATAGAAATTATATTTTGGCACATTATTGAAATCACATGATGAACAGAAAAACTGAAGGAAACTTTTAAGCAACACAACTCCATGAATGTAACAACTTTATACAGCGACATCCTCCTATCAAGATATCACTGCTCAAATAAAGTATTTATCGTTCCACTGTACAGCAGGGTGAGACTTAGAACCTATAGAAATCTTCACAGCATTTGGGTTATCTTTTCAGGAATGTCCCTTTTACCTGCTTTTCAACTAGTGATCCAAGATTTCCCCTAAGGCATTAACGAACAACTTAACCCTAGTGATTTCATTGTAATTTTTCAGGTCCAGAACCCAAGAAAGTTGGTTCCGGCGGAGTGTTCTTTAATAATTTAAAGATATATATTTCTATCTCAGGATGACTACTTAGACAACACTTCTACACAGACCACAGGACAGAAAACAGTCCTTGAAGCAGCCATGCATAGAGCTTCACTTCAGGGAAAATTTGGATGCCAGCATATTCCCTTCAAAGTTCAGAATAAGAGGGAGGATCCAGGACAGTAATTCCTGTTATAATTGGGGAGACATGGGGGGAAAGAACAGGAAGAACGAAACAAGATCAAAAAGTGGTTTGCAGTGGTAAAGCGTTATCACGCAGCGAAACCAGAAAGTGAGTGAATTTGAATTAAATGGAGTGCAAAAATTAAACCAGTGGGTAAAAGAGGTATTTCTGAAGTGTATTACAGGTGCATCACCATGACCAGGCAGCTAGCAAAACCATACTGCTTTTATTGAAGAGACAAAGCGACATTAAGAGGGAAAAAAACCACGGTTCCACTACCAGTCAAAATAAGTATCTCCAAGAACACAAGAAGTCAACTGAAAATTTGGCAAAACAAAGGCAATACTCCTAGAAGTAGCATCAGTTATTTTTTGGTGGTGTTTACACAGAAAAGCAAAGGCAAGATCTGCATTTAAAGTGTTACAGAAGGAAGTGTTACGTGTTAACTTCCCAATTGACACGTTTGGTTAAAGATATCATATGAAAGGGACCAAAATAAAATACTTGAATTCATTTCAAGAAAAGGCCCACAACTGATGAAGGCCAGTAAATTGCTTTTGCATCCAATGCCATGTTAATTTATTCCAGATTTCACTCTTGCTCCGAAACAATCCGCCAAGGCTAGCCAACGTGTCGTGGTCACACGAATGACCAGTTATGGACCAGAGGGCCACACAGGCTGGACATTAGGTTGAAAGTCACCTGTGTTTTGAGCAGATTTCCTTGGCTACGGTCAGTAACGGACAGACAGGGGCAACTGCTGCAAGGGAAACAGAGTGCCACGTGGCGCAGTCAGAAGGGAGCGGTTGGAGAGGACAGGGCAGCACAATCCACCTGCAATCGTCAGGAATTCTACATTACTGAATTAGAGGGTGGGGGAAAAGCAATTAAGCTAGAGAGGCCAGAAAAAGAGATTTTTCAACAGTGCAATATATTACAAAACTGAATTTAGAACAAGTGCCCGTAGATAAGGACAAATAATGAAATATACGGTATATCAGCATGAGGTAAGCTTACTTCAAGAGCATGAGAACAGATACGCCAACAACTGGAGGGAAAGAAGCCAGTACAAAACACATGCTGATTGGAATGAAGTCTGCAGAGGTAGAGAGGGGCCAGCCTAGTTGGGACACACTTAAAGCAGAGAAGAAAAATATTTTCTTCCAGGACTCAAAGGAAAACAAGGATATTGGGTCAGAAACCTTAGATGGATACCCTGAAAGGCCCTACACAGAAAAATAAGGTTCACCTCATAAATAATATAGCAATGTTGGTTTTGCTTGCTTATGTAATAAAGCAAATCTTAAATTTGCTTGCTTTCTAGACCTGAAGATTTCTATAATCCCTGGTATTTTCCCATTTATTCACAGGCAACAATTACAGTACATTCGATCAGACAAGAAAAGCGTTTAAGAATGTTACTTCATTGTATTTTCAGGTTACACCACTTTTAAAAACTTTAAAAAACCAGATAATCACAGTTTTAACAAACACTGGAAAGACAAAGATGGTCCATTTTGTCAAATGCCTCAACGTTACACGTACTAGTTTTCTCTAATTCCAGAGTAAACAATACTGCTTTTCCATCTTTCAACCATTTCATAAATGCATATATAAAACAATTACCTGATTTAAAACGCAAATGCATAATTACAAAGGGTGTTTTCTTAGAGGGTATCTTGGAAGCAAGTTCTCCCATAGACTTTGTTGGTATTTTGGGAGCTTTTCTATCCCAGTCCTCAAAAAAACGATAAATATTTATTATTTACATCTAAACATCATCACAGGTGAAAATAAGGACAAAAAGAACAAAAGAAAGGGCTGTCTTACTTTTTTCCCCACATGGTTTTAAAAGACAGCAATTCTTAAAATGCTGCCTGATCTACATTATTTCACGCAGGAACTGCCAAGCCAGATCCTGCTGCTTTCACCTCTGCTGCTGCCAACAGAATCAGACAGACCGGAGGGTCAAGTTTTTAATTATACTAACACATAGTTTAATCCATATAATACAAACCTATGGTGCAGGGCTACAAAAATATAGTCATTCACCTGAGAATCTGTTCAAAAGGGGTAAATACCAATCCAGGAATCTGCTAGTTCGACTGCAATCGCTACTTCAGTCAATACCATTTTCCAAGCAGCAAAAGAGGCTGCTGTGTGTTTTAATATTCGTTAACGCAACTGTCCTTATCAATAAGGAGTTGGCTGCTTTCTAGCCAGCCCTACAAGGAGGTCCCGGTATTTTCCCAGCTCAGGCAGGAAATCAGTTTTCCCTTTCTGTTAAGGTGTCAGAGAGGTAAAGACGCCACTATTTTATAGAGGTGTCCCCATAAATAAATGGATAAAACAGCCCGCCCAGGCCATGCAGACCACTGAAAGGCTGCTTTGGGCAGCAAAATGTGTTAGAAAGCTTCTGGATCTGGTCTGCATAGCTGGTGAGGCTAAACACTACACTCGGCGTGGATTAGGTAGCGAGTCTCCTCTCCAAGGAACCTGGAGAACAGACCTGACCTAAATCCAGCACTGGTGACAGAGCACGTCATCTTGTTTTCCTTAGAGCACCCTTGCATGCCTTAAAAAGAGGCGAAAAGATAAAAGAACTGCTTCACTAAATACACTCTGAAATACACCTTTGGGCAGGGGGAGGAGGGGCAGGGCAGGGGGGAGGGTTTAGGCCTTTAAAACAAAGCAACAAGAAATAATTGAGACTAAACCAGGAAAAATTCCCTGTAATTTTTCTTTAAAGCTCCCTCTAAGTGATAAAACTGTATATAAAACTTTAAAGGGACTTTCTTAATTAACACAATATTAATTTATGTCTTAATAATAGAACTGCAGAATTTTAACTGTTCATAATAAACACATTAGCTTATTTATTCAGCATGAATAACGACAGACACTCGGCGTTAAATATACTGCAATCATCCCGCACAACGATGAGTTAGGACTGTGGCTATTATAACTTCTGTTCTCAGGAGGAGGAGAAAGAAAAAGAAGACGGAGTTGTACAATCACAATGGTGAACAAGATAAAAGTTAATTGGATGACTGCCTCCACTTCCATTCGCTAGAATCAGTACAGACAACGTCAGCAAGTATTTCTATGCTTTCATGACAAGAAGTCTACTCTTTAGCACGCTTATCTGTGATTAGGCTAGGACTCCAGTATTACTAGCAGAGAAGCAAAACCAGCTTCTGCTCTGTCCCTAAATACAGGAGTCAATCAAGAAAACAACGCAAGTCAAAATTCCTGAGTGCTTCCCCTCCCCTTTAGACACTCATTCATCCACCAACCCCGCTGGCCAGAAGCGCGTTACTGTTAAACATGAACTGCCTACGCAAAAATGGGTTTTAAGGATCAGTAAAGCACCTCTACTGAAGTCCTTTATAAATATACAGTACTTCAGCCCAGTACAATCGTTAACTGTCCACAGGGCTTTCGGGAAGCAGCTCACTTCGGCAGAACAGGCCAGAGTTTCATTCCCAGTGCCACTGGCCACGAACTGCAAGCATCAGTGCAGACAGCAACACGCCCCATCTGCCCCAACGGCAGCAATTCACACGTAGTTTGGTAAGGAACTGTGTTAGGCTGCATCAGAAAAACCTTAGATGAATGCAACACCCTTTGTGGAAATACCAATCCTTATTTCAGATACAAGGGGGTTTTGGGTGTGTTTTGGTTTACAGCTAAAGCACAGAAATCTTTTTGCCACGCCAACTTCAGCTACAACCACCGATGACCTCCCCCTTCCCAGCCAGGATAACGTTTGTCCCGTAACGTTACGCAGAGTAGAGGGAATTGCCTAAAGTCGTGTACTGCTCAACTGTGCTTTGCCATCAGACACGTCACGATTTTTCACATTTTTAACACTATCCTCTGCCCGCGGGTACTCGATAGGGATTGCAATATCGTTTTTACTCGAACCACTGTCTTTGTGCAGTGCAGAAAGGCAGCTATCGTTTTTCTCAGCGTAGCCGTTAGTTTTAGCCAGGGAAGGCTCCCGCTGACTGCAGCACAGCTGAGAGTCACAGGCTTTTGAGATGCAGGGTGAGCTGCAGAGCAGCTGGGAGGTCTTCTGGTCAATGTACTCGGGCTGGATGGTCACAGAATGGATCCCTGCTTCGTGGAAAACCTTCCGTATTTTATAAGCAGCATCTTGGTAATCAGTAGGGGTGTGGCACTTGATATGAAGAGTAGCAATATTCTTCCCACCTGCAAGCTCCCAGACATGTACCTCATGAAGGCTGCTAACCCCTGGCACACGAGCTAGTCTGTCAGCTGGAAGACACAAGAGAGGTATTAGAGGCTTTGGTGTACTAGCTAATTACTAGCTTTCTCATTAAGAGCCCTATCCAAAAGCAGTAGTCCCTGAATTACATTTTTTAGAGAGCTGTACTTAGTAAAATATGTCTATTCCCAGCTGCCTTCTGTTCAGCCTCCAGATGACCCCATGAGCAGGCCACCCTTCCTGTTGGGTTCACCCCAGCCCTCTGGCTCCCTAATGGCAATTTACCAGCCGTTCATAGAATCAACGTCAGAGCGACCCTTCCTTGGCCAAGGCCCCACATCTTCTGGTTTCTTTAGCCTTGAGCATGGTGGAATTCCAGAAATAACCCCACAATTAACTAGTGTGAACGCTGCCAAAGCGCTACAAAATTAACCAGCCTTAATGGAAGTTTCTAGGCTGTTTTGGAAGACTTTTGGAAGAAGAGAGGAAAATATTGGGTTGGGAAATACTGTAACTCAGTGTTGTTTCTTTCACAAACACCCCACACGAAGCATTAACAGCTCAAGACCTGGTATTTTTGACATATTGTTGGAGTACCGCATTCTCAAAATGCATGCTTTAACTAATCCAGAGAGATTTGACTCATGTTGCTAGGACACAGGCATGTGACTATTTCTCATGGTTCTTGAGAATTTAGAGCTATTACGAGTAAATAGTCCAAACGTGTCACTCCAGAAATAACATATGCATTGAAATACATCATTTAAATTAACAGCATTTCAACAACAAAACTTGACTTACTCAGTAGTTGCATATTAACGCCTTTGGGAACCATCTGCAACAATATAATTGAGGTCTCCTTGATAAGCGGGAATGCAGAAGACAAGATGATGAACACCATAATTATCGACAGGCTTGGATCGATGTAGCACTGCCAATTACATGGAGCATTCCCCAAGGGAAGTACATGGAAGATTGTAGCAGCAACCACCACGACCACAGATCCAAGTGCATCTCCCATAACATGCAAAAGAACACCTGAAACAAATGGCACAACTTCCATTAGTGTGGAGGTTTGGGGTTTTTTTTTTTTGGGGGGGGGGGGGGGGGGAAGGGGAGGCGAGCAAAGCTGCATTTTTTTCAAGTCTGTTCTACTTGACATGAAAACCACAATATTCCAAGCACTTACATCATAACCAAAGTTTTCAATTGCAGCTTTCAGAACAAAACAGGAAGGGAAACACCGACTCTGAACCACAGCTGCTGAAGTGGGATGCATTATTAAACACGTAGGGTAGGCCAGCAACTGCGGTCCAACTGCAATGCCATGGCAACGCAAAATGTGGTTGCTTAAAAGCCTGCAGATTATTGAGAGATCCTGGCACATTAAATCTCAGTTAAAAACTGATGACCGAACCGATCCATTCTACCCTGGAGGCTGAGAGCCACAGACCACCCCCAGTAACTTGTTCTCCTCCATCATCTTCTATGACACTGCTGAAATCTGAAAAAACTATGTGAAAGCTAAGCCCGTTCCTATGGCTCCACCCTCAAACTCCAATTTTCAGATCAAGCTGGATTACTAGTCGTATTAAAACCTTGTCCCACCAACACCACTAGCCCTCAGACCCCCAGAAGAAATCAGAATCTGGTTTGAGAGTCAGTCACATGGACACCACAGTTGAGAGTAATGCTGGGTACCACTTTTTCCATCATAGATGTGGTTTTGCACAAAAGGTAAAGACACAAAACAGGCCCTTGTAATAACACGTTTTTAGCTGCCCTTTCAACTGCAATGACGACAGTGGTTTTCCTGCTATGAAGTCACAATAATCTAAGAATACTTTATGCTTTTTTTTTTTTTTGCTACTTTACATAATCTTCCCATCCTTGCTCAAACACACCCCAGTTTTGTCAGTCTACTGTGCAGACTCAGATTTCCCTCCAACCCCTGCCTAATTCATAACATCTCTAAATACATGAAGTTAACTTGTTTGTCAATCCTTCTTATTTGGAGCCTGTGAGAGAACAACACAGACCATGTCCTTTTAGCATCCCCATGACCAGCACTTTCAAGAGCTTCACTCCACATTAATCACTTCCTGTGGGCTGAAGAAGCTGCAAAAGGCTCCCTCTAAAATTCATTAACAACACAGCGACTCTGTGGTGATGCTGACAATGGATTAGCCCTACAGCCATGCCTGTGCTGCCGTTTCTTGCCAGCTCTGCGCATGAACATTGATCTTCCACGTGAGAAGTGAAGGCAATAACCACGAGAGCTCCTCCAAGTCACTTGGGCCAGATAAGAAAGTACAAGCTTCCAGTGAATCCAGCTCTTCCTGCTGGAGTCAGGCGTGTTCTGCCCCATTTGGCAAAGTCCCACGGGGTTTTACTCCTCCTAACAGTGTGGCAGTGTTTCCTTTTCATTTACAAATACTCCTGATTCAGCCTGGGCTATCAGTTATTGCACTAACAAGGGGGACAGGCAGGATGCAACTGCCAAGGCAACTAAGTAGAGAGCACAGCTTAACAAGAACAGGAAAATGTTGCAGAAAGACTCCTTTGGAGTTAAGGGGGGGAAAAAGTATGTCAGAATTTTGATAAATTATGAATCGAGAATACAGACTTTGGAGAACGCTTATTTTACATTATTAACATCGTTGATATGTACATCCTAGTTACACATGACAGAGTAAGGGGCTAGACAGGAATGAACCCGTTTCCCTGTAGACCCCCAAAAGCTATGGTTATAAAATAGAACTAAGAATGAATTTGTAGTCAATAAAGTCAGCATGGTAAGACCACGGGCAGCTCAGTGTTCCCAACAGCCTGTGTTGGAAGGTCTGAGCTACTCTGCATATGCTCAAGAAGTGAAAGGAATAACTTTACACTACAATAATTAAACCCCAGTCAGGAAGAACATCTGGATCCATGTTCCCATTGCTTTTAAAACCAAGGAACCAATTCCTCTGCCAATCCTGCTCATCCAGTCATGTTTTTCAGGGAGGCTCTGATTCTATAATGCACAGAATTTTTTGCCAAGTGATTATGAAGTAAATATAGCTATGTAACTTTAAAGCAGCAAAGAAAAACACAGATTTTGAATCAGAATTTTAAAGACACATATCTGTAACACTGGCTAAAGAAGCAAGGATGATAAAAATAGATTTTGCAAAGATAACATACTGAAGTTAAAATAGCACTTAGAGGAATAAGTCTCTTTTTTTAAACCAAAGGCGACAGGTATCTTAAAATAACTGACATAAAACTCCTTATCCTACAGCCATTTCTGAAAGTTTAAGCACGACTGTTCAGGCAAGTAAGACCTTCTCCAACATATGCTCTTGGGTTTTCTATTCTTCTCCCTCCCTCAAAGTGACAGTTTGCTTCTCCTGCTCCAATAATCTTACCACTATAATGCCATAACATCCAGTGACAAAGATTTCTAGACATTCAGGAAGGGGCTGTGGCTCTAGCGTGCGGTTTGATTTCCAAAGCAGCTTCTCTTATGGACACATCGGTGTAACTCGAAAACGCTTTGGGAAGACAGGTGGACAGATACACACACACCCCAAAAAAAGAAAAAACTGGTGCCTGACTGCCATGCTGGCCTCCCAAGCTGAATTCATGTGATGCCAATGTACATGACTTTGCAGGAATATCAGATGCTGATATGTGACTGTAAGGAGCGTAAAAGTACCATTCTGCTTCAGCTTTCTGACAGCCCTTTCCTTGGGGGCAATCTTTAACACGCTACTCAAAGATACCTGCTTTCAGTCTGCTCAGAACAGGCATGTAAACGTGTGGGAATATAAACACCTACACAGAGAGGGAGAGAGACACCTGGTTAATGTATGCCTAGAAGCAGCTACACAGTTTCACTCCACAGACACCCAGAGAGCTGCTGAATCACAGCGTGAGAAGGGCTGAGCCTGACACGGACGCTCGGAGGGACAGGTTCACAGTTCAAGGACTTGGAGAAACACTGTGCTGAAGCACCAGTTTCAGCACCTTTTTCCACGTGCTGACTATAAAATATCGTTAATCTCAGGATTTAAAGAAATTCTGTTTTCTGTTCAAAGTCATTTTAAAGTTGAAAACCACTCAACTACCACAGCAGGGACACTCAAAGAAGCATCTCACAGCTACCTGCTCTACTTTTCTATAAGGCCTCTAGTGACTTGAGTTTAGGGCCAGAGGCTTTGCCTCCTTTCCAAGGTGTTCAGCTTCACTCTTCTAAAGAATTTAAAATAAAATCAAAATGCAAACACACTCAGAGCCAAATCAGCATCACACTATTTCACAGAATCACACTATTTTGTTATTATCTAAGCTATTTCACACCACCAAAACCCTTCTGCTAAAGATAACTGGGTCCATATACATAGGAGTCCCGTGCTTTTGCTTTGTTTCTTACTGATATTCAGGAAAAAAAAAGAAAACCTGAAATGGAAACTCAAAAGTTAATAGAATATGAGCAGTATACTCTGGTGCTGTACCTCTGATGTTCAAGGCTTCAGACTTTTTCTCTTTTTTCTTCTCAGGCCCCTCTTCAGGGCTTTTGTGGTCATTGGGCGAATCACCTGCATTCAAAGAAGAAACGCTGTGTTGTGTATAAGTTCTACAAACAGAAAAAACATCATCCTTCTCAAAACCAACTTCTTTCAAAGATGACAAGAATTAGACAAAGAAAAGCCACCAAGCCAAAACGTTTTCCACGCAGCTGAGCCTCCCTCGCCCGCCCCGCGGGGACGCCCGGCGGCCCGGGGTGAAGCACAAGGGGAAGGATGCGGCGGGTGTCCGAGGGGGCTTAGCGCAACCCCCCCTACGGGAGTGCTGGGGGCTCCGAACGGAGCCAGAGGATGGGTCGGCGGGTCCCGAGGGCCAAGAGGAGGGGGAGGGAAGGGGGAGTGGGATGGGGAGAAGCGCGGGGCAGGAGGGGAAGGCAGAGCGGCGAGGCGAGGATGCAGCCGAAAGGCACCTGCTTCATCCGCGCCCGCCCCCCCCGTCGGGGCGCCGCCGGGCACGGCCCGCAGCGAGGAGGAGGCGGCGGGGGGCGGCGGGGCGGGCGGGCGGCGGCGGCAGCAGGCGCCCCAGTCCTGGAAGACGAGGAGCCCCACGAGGTTGACGGCGAGGCCGAGGGTGCCGACGATGAGCACCAGCTGGGCGTCGTCGATGGGCTCGGGGCGGGCGAGCCGGAGGATGGCCTCCACGAAGATGGTGAAGCAGAGGGCGGTGAGGAAGACGGCGTTGCTGAGGGCGCCCACCGCCTCGGCGCGGCTGTAGCCGTAGGTAGCGCGGGGGCCCCGGCGGCTGCGGCGGGCGATGCGCCCCGTGGAGAGCCCCACGCAGAGGGAGATGAGATCCGAGAGCATGTTGAAGGAGTCGGACACCAGCGCGATGGAGTTGCCCAGGTAGCCCGACACCAGCTCGGCCACGAAGAAGCCGCCGGTGAGCACCAGCATGAAGATGAGGCGGCACGTCTTCCCCGAGTACCGCCCCATGGCGACCAGTCCCACCGGCGACCTTCTCCCCGCTACCACCGGGACACGTCCAGCCACCGAGGGAGCAGCACCGCCTACCCGCAGCGAGTGCGGCCACCCAGCCCTTAACGCCGCCGCCGGCCGCCGCGCCAGGCCCCGCCCGCCGCCCTGCCCCGGAGGGAAGGCGCCACCCGCCCCGCCCCGCCCCGCCGGCATCGCGGCCGCGGGTGGGGGGCCGGGGGGCTCAGGTGCCGGTGGGACGGCCGGTGGGTGACACAAACACAGCGAATACGAAACCAGACCATGAGGAGCTGCAAACCGTGAGGCCGGCGGGAAGGGGGCCCTCTCGGTAGGCAGCGCCATCCTGGGAGATCTGCAGGAGGCCGGGTAGCATCGCGCTGCCCACCTGCGGACAAGCTTCAGTGGCGGATCCAAAAATTTTGTTCCTTTGGTGCTTTATTGATGGCAGAAGTGCCACGTGAAGGGATAGAGTGCCATCTGCTGAACTAGGGAACTTCCTGCCGCCGCCCTTAAGGAGGTGTGTCAAAACAGCGCCTGAGCGGGCGAGAATCTGCCATCGCCCTGCGAGGAAGATCACAGAGTCAGACCCACGGAGTGGTTCGGGCTGGAAGGGCCCTTACAGACCACCCAGTCCCACCCCTGCCGTGGGCAGGGACACCCTCCACTAGACCAGGTTGCTCCAAGCCTCATCCAGCCTGGCCTTGGACACTGCCAGGGATGGGGCACCCACAGCTTCTCTGGGCAACCTGTGCCAGTGCCTCACCACCCTCTCTGGGAAGAATTTCATCCTGATATCCAATCTAAATCTCCCCGCTTTCAATTTAAACCCGTTACCCCTTGTCCTGTTGCTACAGGCCCTTGTAAAAAGGCATGTACAAAATAACTTCATGCATTTTTTAAATCTCCAGAATAGTCTGTAAGAAGCACGATAAGTGATTAAACCTCTACCTTGTATCTGTGGATTATTATTTTGTTGACAGTCTGGGCAAGGTGACACCCCTGCATGCAAATGGGAAAAGGACAGAGCTGGATTACTGATACAGCATCTTGAGATGATGGGAGCAACTGAATAATCAAAGGACGTGCTGAAAAATTAAGCCATCCTCAACTATGGGGTTCTCAATAGCAGAACTGTGCCCCAAAATAATAAATAAAAGAAATAAGACCTAAAGAAAATAATGTCCTTCAAATTACACCCTGCAAGAGTGTGGAGTATTTCTGTTATCCCAGAGGCACACCAGTGCTGGAGTTACAGCTTCAGCAACTACAGTTCATGCTGAAGTGCCTCATGAAACATCTCACCACGCTTGACAAGGCACACATCGCTGCCAGATAATAAATCAGCATGGCCAGGCAACACCACCATGTCCCTCCTACCAAAGGTGTGCTTCCCTACAGCCAGAAATTCACTGAAGGCCTCCAGGAGCTTCGTCTTTATTCTAACTAACTCTGAAGCAATTGCATTGTTGCTGCTGCTAGTTGAGTTTGATCCCTTGCTTCAATACATCTTTTAAACAAGGCCTCCAAACTCTACCTGAAGTCTGTGTACACAACCAAAGCCTTTCTTGCATCCAAGCCAAGGTGTATAGAAGCCAATATGTAAGATGTAAGATGCATATATATATATATATATACACACACGTATATAAGATGCGTATAAGCCAAGATGTAGCCAACCCCTGGAGTGGGCTTGAGTAACCATTCAGGGGATAGTCTCCTGTGTATTTGCAAGGATAAACACATGCAACTCCCAATTAACTGGAGATTCATGGGCATGTCCTTCACGCATTCAGTGCTCAAGCCATGAGAGCACCCTGCCATATTCGAATTAACAAATGCATAAAAAGAAATGTATTGAAAAGAACCTTACCATAAAACCAAACACAGTAGTGGGAGCAGATAGCATAATATACATCAACACACACTTCAGATCTGTAATTACCTCTAACAATGTAAGGTGAGAGATTTTAAACTGTGTGCCAAAAAAAAGCAGTGTGATGCAAGTAGAACAAAAAGAAGAAAAATATATGAGTTATAGGAAGTTAAATAGTTTACTAGATATGTTAAAATGACAGACTGTATCTTCTTTATAATATTTAATGGCAGAAAATTCTGTCTCTGGCACTTCACTTAAAAAAAAATCACTGAGCCCAGCTCATTGCACCTGCATAGAACTGAAAAATATTTCCAGCGGTTCTTATTTTAGGAAGATCTATAATATGGAAGCTGGAACATCATTAATCCTCCTGTGCAAAACATGCATTTATTCTCTTTGAAAAAAATAACATGTCATAGCCCTGAACTCACTTCAAAAACATAAAAATATCACCGTTATTTTGAAGAAATAGTGCTAAAAATATTATTTTCAGCAAATAGGGCTGTGACTAAGTCTGGCATGGAGCACAATTACAGATGACTCACTGAGGGAGTCAGGAGCTGGATGTGTTCAGTCTCAGCTCACTGATCCTTCCTTCTTCTGCCTGTCAAGGTCACGCCTCTCGATCTGCTTCTCATGATACGGCATCAGTCTGGGAGCCCCGTGCTGCCATAGGAACGGAGCAATGTGTGGGTTAGACCAGAGGTCCGCCTCTCAACTATTTCCAGGTCACATCTACATCTTCTGGAGATGAGGGAACCCAACCTGCACCGTCTCCAAAACACAGTCCAGCCACGGATTCATGGAGAGACACAGTGAAGGTCCCGACAGTCTCTGAACCTCTTTTCCCAGTAGTGCCTCACGTTTGATTCACTTTTGTCTTCTGAACATTTAGCAAATGTTTTTTATGGAATGGATCCTTCTCTCCTGCTTTCTGTTTCTCGTCTCCTGACCAGTTATTTATCCATGTGATGGGCTTTCCCTTCTTGCTATGGCTGCTTAGAAAGCCTCCTGGAAATCCAAGCTTCTGCTCACCCCTCTATGCATACAAGCCTCCCTGGCCCTCATCATCTAGGTACCACTATCGCTTCAAGACCAACAAGTCCTAAAACCGTCATCTGAGCAAAGCTACACTAATTATTCTTGTTCAGTAAGTCGTCGCTTTCAAGAACAATTAATTTAGCTCAATCTTCAGAATAAATTCTGTTCTTTCCGTAGCTCTTTTGCACCTTGATCTTATTCCATATAGACCAAAAAGAAGTTGTGATCCTGCACGGAGGTGGCACCGACTCCATTACCAGGGCTTTCAGTTGTGGGCCCTGCCGGTCTGCTTGCACCGATCCACCTGCAGCGTCAGAACAGTCGAACGCAAATCACCTCAGAAAGAGACCGTGTTTCTGGTTGTTTTGCAGCGTGGCGGGCAACCCTGTGTGTTTTACCCTGACAGCAGCCATGCCACAGTAGGATGTTACAGTTCCACTTTGTGTACCGAGATTGCCTGACCAGGCTGCGTACTCTTAAACAAAACAATCAACCGAAAAATCCCAGTCTGTCTGTTTCTAACCATGCTGAGTTGAACAAGTCCTTCTCAGGACATCGAGAAGAGGTTGTCCAACACCTTAGTTTTCTGAATTATTTGCCAACATTAGTTTTAGCTACAATACTAGAAAAGCTGTTCTTGCAGTTTCCTCATCCTAATCAGGAGCAGGAATTGGCAGAATTCTTATGAAGTGGTAAATTTATTACAAACAAAACAACTTCCCTTCTGACCCCCAAAGATGTAAAGCACTCCTGTAAGGGTGAAGATTTCTGCATACCAAGTTTTTAAAGTTCTGAACACACCAATTTTTAACACTTAGCCATTGGTAGTCCGACCTTCTAGCCAACAGGCTTTCCCCACCTCTGGCCATAAGGGGATGCTTAGGGAGCAGTAAGTGCAGGGTAAATATATGACACTTTCCAATAATACTCTTCCAGCCTTCAAGTGCTTCCAGCTCAAGTGAGTTTCTGAGCCAGATATCTGTATTTAGTAGCCCTCAAAGGATTTCTCTTCCATGTACTAGTCCAGCCTTTCGCTCACTGAGAAAACTTCAACGTTGCTTGGCAACAAGCTCCATGCACCTTCTACTCATGGAGTGAAGAATCGTCTCTTTCTCTTTGTTTTGAACCTGGATCCTGCTATTTTCATTTAATATGTCCTTGGTTTTGTATCAGAGGACACGACAAACCCTCAACCCCACAACGACCTCCCCTATGCCACTCTTGGTTTTGCAGACTTCTGTCACAACCTCAAGTTACCCATTTTCCAGGTGACGGCTTAGAATCTACTTAGTGTTCCTTGCAGGGAAGCCATTAGCAGTCTTTGAAAATAGGGTGTCTGTATTATTATGAAATATGACACCAGTAACAGTGGTAATTTTCTTCCAGTGCTGAATGAAGAATGAAAATAAGATCACTTACGGCCTTATGGTGCTATAGAATTTGGATAGTAAAAAAAATCATGAAAATAAAGAAATAATGAACACTATAATTAAGACAGATCATTCTTCATCCTGCTTATCAAAGTCCTGGCAGAGATTACTTTTTAACCCATCATAAAAATGATTTACAAAAGATATTTCAGGCATGATCTGGAAGAAACCAGAGAATGAGAGCAACGCCCACACATCACTGTATGTGCTAAAGGAGTCATGCCTTTTTAAAACTCTGGGGAGAAAAACATTCCATTTGCACTGAAAAGCTGAGGCTGACCCTAACATTTAAAGGCAGCAGCCCTAGCTGTAAGAGCCCAAAATGCGGTGGTGGGAGTCGACCTTTAAGCTTCATCACAACAGGACTTGGTGGCAGCCCTGAAAGCTCTCCTGAAGCTGGTTTCTTTAAATTAGGAATGCTGGGCCAAACTCACAGCAAACCTAAATTGAAACAATGTCGTGGGCTTCTGCCACAGATAAATTTGCCTGCAAAATAAACACTGAGCAACGGACCTTGTTGTGAAAGGTGGTTAGTATGAGAGTATTCTGTCTGCAGGCTGGTTGTTCTTGTTTGCACATTGCACTTGTATCTCCCTCTCATCCTGCCCAGAACCACACCTGAAAGAGGAAGATGGGCTTTCTTGGCATGCACTGAAGGGTGGAAGAGCTGGCAAATCAGTTCATTAGGTCTGCTACAACCCAGGGAGCAGAAGCCTAAGAGTTAGCCCTCCAGCAAGAGCTCGTCCGTCTGGGCGAAAGTTTCATCAGCATCCTTGGCAGAGTACAGGGGTGAACGTCCCTGGGATTTTTAATCACAGCTGTGACTCTTTAGGACAGTCCTGAAACTGTCCCAGGCTGGGGAGACCACGGGCTGGCTGGACACAGAGAACGGATTTTTCATGCCCTTCCAAAGAAGGCTTGAATACACTGGTAGGTCAATCTGAAGTGATGGACCTGTGGGTTTACTTATTTCCTACCCTGGAATGTCTTTGGTTTTTTAGATTTTCATTCTATCTTAAGATGGTTTCTCAGTTTGTTAGTTACAAACCACCATTCCCTGCTCTTAATATTTAGTATAAACAAACCTTGTACATAGTTTAAGCCATATCCAGTCAGTATCTGCTCTAGCACCTGGATTGTGCTTCCCTGAATATTTCAACTACTTGATAATTCAGTGTTAAGAAAGTGTAGTTAAGTTTCCTATATATGTGTCTATATATACCCATATAACCTTTTCCTACAGGGAGGTAGCACAGCATGTTGCAAAGAACATGAAGAGGAGAGAGCCACTCACTGATTTCATCATTGTGAATTATGCAGAGTCCTGCAGTACCAACTTCGGTGTCCATCCCAGCGGCATTGCTAGGCTGAAGCTGACACCAAGCCCGTGCCGGTAGCAGACTCTCTGCAGAGCAGCCGCGCAAATAACACAATTGCAGTTAACGTCTGTGACATGTCACCCTTAAAATCCCGCGCTGTATTGAAACAATTTATGACTTTGAACTCAGTTGTCTTACAGTCCTTTTACTTCCTTACAGTGCCCCACAGGTACTGTGATGTAGCTCAGGCACCCTGACTATGCCTTCAGTGTGAAATTGGTTCAAGGTTGACAGGACAAGGGGTAATGGGTTCAAACTGAAATCAGGGAGATTTAGATTAGATATCAGGAAGAAATTCTTTATGAAGAGGGTGGTGAGGCACTGGCACAGGTTGCCCAGAGAAGCTGTGGGTGCCCCATCCCTGGATGTGTTCAAGGCTGGGCTGGATGAGGCTTGGAGCAACCTGGTCTAGTGGAGGGTGTCCCTGCCCATGGCAGGAGTGTGGGACTGGATGGTCTGTAAGGGCCCTTCCAACCCAAACCATTCTGTGATTCTATGAAGGTTGAGAGCGAACGCAGTTACCCAAAGTTCAGCCGTATCAGCACTGTTGGAATCTGGATTCAGAAGTTTTGATCTTACCTTTATGCTCTTGCATAAACCATTCAGGGATGCTTTGCTTGCTTTACTTACAGACTCAAAATTTTCATTCTGCACTGTCCATTTTGGCCAAAGAGCAGCCCCAAAACGGTTGCTTTTACTTGTTTTGCTGCCCAATTTTCTCATTTAAAACAATTGAGGAAAGTAAAATGTCTCTCCCTTAGATTATCTTCTGAGGCTTCTTTTTAAGAGAACGAAGCACTCAGATCGGAAGAAAATTTAGTAAGCATGTAGCTAGATAAACTTTCACTGTCTCTTCCCATCCGTCTTGTCTTCCTTAAAGACTCTGGATTAGAGCTTCAGCTAACACACGGTAACACAGATCTGGTTACCTTTGGGGGAGCTGCTCAGAAAAGCTTTGGAAGAATCTGATGGGGATTATTTGTCACCCTGTTAAACTACAGACGACCTTCAGAAAATATAAACTTTCGGTCTTAGGTATCTGGTAACCACTTCAAATTACATTGAGAGTTTTCTGTTGGCCTTTTTATTCCCTTTGAGAGGACTACATCCAGTAATGCTGTGGAAACCACAGCCAGAAAATCTAAATATTTGGTATGAGTAGGCTTCGGTTACCTGCACGCCAACACACTAACGCCTCTGGGGTTTATGGAAATAAATGCGTAGGGCACACGTCCCTTCAGTTATACCTACTATGTCGGCAAGAGTTTAGGAGCTGGACGCCACGCTGCGTGACGCAGGCGGCATAAATACGCAAGGATGCGTTGCGTGAACGAAGCCGCTGTCTGTTGGTGAACTCCGGCACTGGACCATCGCCTGTCTGCGAACGCAGGCAGGGGATGAACCGGCACGCAGCGTTGGGTGCTTTCAGGGAAATATAGCATCAGCCTGGTGAAGGTATACTCAAAAGAGGGTTAAACAGAGGTTATAATGCGGATCTTGAGGATAAGCTTTCAGGCTTTTCTGGTGTGAAAAGCACCGTAAGCCAGAGGTTTGTTGTTACAGGTGTTACGCTCAGGGTTACTTCCCAGTCCTTAGAAAGGTCTCCAAGCCATTGGCCAGGCAAAGTCTGGCACCATTTCAGCAGTATGTTTGGGAGAGAAACCTGTTCAGACCCAGGCACTTATTTTTCCCTTCTTAGATGCTGGTGAATTAAGTGATCATGAAATTCTTCACGCTGACAACCTAAGCAACTGAAATCCTCTGTTCTGGATCTCTAATCCCCAGAGCTTTTTCATCTCCTGCAGTATAGATTGTTGAGCCTGTTGAACCCGAGTGTGCTAAAAATACAACCGCTTTTCAATGCCTGCACACTTCTCACCGGCTCTCCGCTGGGAAGGTCTCTGGCATTAAGATGCAGGGCAAGCAGCCGCTTATCCACTTAACTTGGCCTATAAACGTTCTTACTTCCCCTGGGATCAGCATGTTTGCAACAACAGACGCAAAAATCGAGTTCAGAATATTGTAGCAATAGAGCCTTCCCAAGTCCCCTGGTCAGTTAAAGTTAGCACCTCGCCCCATCTCACTTCATTCACACACGGATACCCCCAGCTCCTTCCTACTTAGAAAAGCCTGGAAAAAGACATACGCCTCCCAGCAAGCCTCGGAATAAACAAACTCCCTCTGCATAAAGTCCAGAAGGAGAAAGACGGTATGTTTTCCACCTACATGGCTGCTAGCTTACATCCACCTCTTATCCACGAGGCAGGCTGCTGGTGCACAGCGAGATAGGAGAATCAAGACCCAACAGTGTCGCCCCATGAAAAGCTCACACACATGCCTGCTGAATTCCACCTCCCAGAATATAAAAGCAAGCCACTTGGCTCCGAACACGGGACGTGTTTTATAGAACGAGCCGTCAACTGTGCAAAGACCATGAGGTCTCTCACGAGAAGATCAGGGCTGTTTCTTGCAGCCCCAGCCATTTTGACGGGTGGCTCAGTATCGGACGGGTTGGGCTGGGAAGCATCTTCCCCCCTCACTTCCCTGTACAGATCACAAGACAAGAGGACAAATGTTTTCTCCATGTTAAATCTTTATTCATTTTCTCAAGACAAACAACAGAGAATTGCTGTGATCAGACTAAGGTGGTGCTTTTCAAACTGTGGTCTCCCTAACACCGCATAAATGAGTAGAAGCGACAATTACAACGAACTACACAAACAAGAGTAAGCCAATCTCTCTGTGCTGTAAAACAGGCTTCTGTATTTTTATGACCGACTATAAAGGGTATGGCCAGTATTAAAGTTGTCTGGTATTTATTATAAGAGCCTGCTTTTTTTTTTTTCAGCTGCTTATTAGATTTCCATATTCTTCATTTTTGCGCCAGAACCTTCTGCGTAAGACACAAGACCTCAAAATTGTCAGAAAACCCTGGCTGAAGCTGCTCTGTCATTTCCAACAGCAACAGTAAGGAAAGTGTTTCGTGAACGTTAACTTCTGGCAAAAGTTTCTCAGGGAAGCTTTAATATTTCTACATTTTAACAAGTATTTCCTGGATTTTAAGTCAAAGCAATAACTAGTCTGTGCTGCCCTCCACACTGCTACAGACTGCCCAGCTGGCCGCAGTACCTCTACACAGCAGTTCCTTTAGAGAGTATAGAGCTATTTTATACCTGTAATAGCTGCTCTGGGCCAGCATCAAAAGAAAGACCAGGGGCACGTCCTCTCCGTACTCCTGCTGACCTCTCCTCTTAGCGCTAACGTAGCGCGGGGAGCTAGACTGCCTGAATCGAGCGCAAAGATGGAACAGCCAACGGCTGGAGGTTGGAACTGGGGTCTGCCTGGGTAAGCAGGGATGGCAACATGGAAAAACACATTGGTACTTACTCAACCAGAGTGTTTGTACCTAGACAAGAACCCCACGCATGGAGGCTGCAACAAGCTACATGAGGAGCACAGAAGGGAAAGGGATGGAGAGCTGGGTTGGCACCTGTAAACACCACCCACTGCGTAACTGAACTCAGACCTGGCTAGCAACGCTCGTTGTAGGCATGGCTCGCTCTGCTCATGCTGCCAGCAATACCCAGGAACCCACCGCCAATTCCTTCCATCCTTGACGGTAGGCCATGCAGCAGAGGAACAAGAGGAACTGTTGGCTGTTGCAATCAATCATGGCACTAACACACGTCGGAGAATTTGCTTCGGTGGATTGAGATGTTCCCACTGCCCTCAGCACCCACAATACAGCACTGAACAGCTCTCTTTATTCTTGGCTTTGCATTTTTCAAAGCAACGCAAACAGTTGCATAAAAGAGAGAAGAGGGCTGTTGAAATCCTTTCCCTACTGGGGAAGAGAGACTTGAAGGCAATTCTCCCGCTTCCCAGGAAAGCCTAGGAGGTAGAGGGCTACTTTACAAACCTTTACCCTCCAGCAAACCGTCACTGGTGTCAGGAGATTGCTGAAGGGTCACCGAGGGTATTGCCTGTGCACAGCTGGATTGCACCAGCACGGTTCAGAGACCACATTCATCCACTCAGCTTTCTGCTAGTGGCACTGACGCACTAGAAAATTTGCCTTGACTTCCATCTCCAGGAAAGAGTTTTTTTTCCTCATACACAGGATGGACAAGAGAGATGGGATCCCTCTTTTTTCTATTTCTTAAATATATACATAAAATATAAAGCATATAAGTATACTTTTCAGAGTACAGCTATTTAGGGAATAACATTTCTTTTAAAAGAAATATAATAAAAACCCCGCTTGGGTTGAATACAGCATTAGAGAAAATAAATTTTGAAATTTTACCTAAGTGGGGATTATAAAATCCAGTCCAGAAGAAAGGAACATTCCCTCTACAGGATAAAATGGCACTGTCCTGCCTGTAGGAATAACTGCAAGCAGAGAAGGCTCACTGCACCAGAGAGGGCAAACCACCAACAAACCTACCACTGTGTTTATGGGATGGTACAAAATTCATCCCTGGCTTATGCATCTGAAACTCAGTTGAAAGCAACGTGGCATTACCAGGTATTTGGGTGTGAGTCTACTGGAGGGAGAAGGATGGCTGTGTTGTTCCAGGGAGTTGTTAGAAGCAGGAGCCTGGCAACTCAGTGAAAACGGTGCTTACCTACACAGCTGCCATTACTTTAAATTAATTCCCTAATTGCCTGGGCCTTTCCACCTTTTTAATGTTTAGGTTTTAAGTGCTAATGTGTCCCCCCTCCCTGACTTCACCCAGAGGCAGCATTTTCTGCTAGGATGAAACCAAGAAGCCGTCACAGAAACAGTGACTAAGACTTTGTCAGGAACTGCCGACAGTTCCCAAGATAAAAGCTCAATAAATCCCTCTGCTAATTACGTACCACCACAACATCAGTCTAAGAGCAGCTCAAATTTTAAACAGTTGGGTATCTAAACAAACAGGCAGCAGAATGGGTTGTTCATCTGGTTTTAGTGTTTTACACCGGTAAAAACTTCAGTGTCATCTTGGTGACACCTTTAAAAATGAACAGAAATATTTTCCAATTTGAGTCCCACAGAAAACAGGTGAAACACCGAAATGTAAACTAGTGAACTTTTAACTTCGTGCTCCAAATCCCTGTCCAGCCTGAAAGCCAAACATAAGGCTTACCTCACCTAGAGCAGTACACAACAGCAGCTGCTCTGCTGGACGGGGTCTCTCGGCTTTCCCCCGGCATGTCCAGGCAACGCTTTGCAAGTGCCCGTTTCCTATCCCAACTGAAATATTTCTGGGTTTAGTAATACGGTTGCATGCGTGTATTTATGTACAGAGACAGAACACGCATGTGTCATGCCAAATAAAGTGAAATGCTTTCTGCAGGATTAAAAAACCAGCTCCCGTCTCTCCTCCCAAACGGAGAAATTTGAAAATCCTGTGCTAAACTGAAAGGCTGAACCGCTGTGCACTCAACGGCACCCCTCGCGAAAGATTGAGAGACTGTCACTGTTCCACCCCCGCCCCTCTCTAAAGCACAGGATAACAAACGTCAGCAAAGAGTATTTCAGCTCTGTATTCACAGCTTTTTTGGTCAGCATTCAAATATTCTCTAAAATTTGTCTTTTACCCCCAAATCAAGGAAGGCAGAGACTCTCCTTTTGCCCTTACCTATCTTTCGGCTCGTACAAACTGCGAACACCTCGCAAAACCGTGTCCTAGGCAAAAATTCCATCAGGGTTACTAAGGCACGGGGAGTTACTGATTGTGGATGATCGCTATTCCACGGTTAGGTATTTCCCAATACGTATCTCCTTAGGGTGGTAGTACACCCTGTCCAGTGTTTGGCCAGCCAGTGGATTAGGGAGCAAATTTCCCTTGCAGATCACCGTACTCTTTGGAAAGTCAACACACACGCTACCGAAACATGCTTTGCTGAGAAACACACGTGGGGATAGCTGCCTTGGAGATTAAGGAGGAAACAAGTATGGGTTCAGGCACAAAATCCATTACCCTTGCTAACAAAAGGATGAAGGAAACGACGTTGTTTTACTCGCCCACCTCAGAGAAGCAGTAAACAGTCTCTAGGAAAGTCATTAAGCAGCAGCGCAGAGGGCTGGGAACATGGAGCGACGGCGCTGGGTTATTTACCTGTTTCAGGGTCTCCTTGGGGCGCACGACAGTAACAGCAGTCCATGAAGATAACATAGTTGAACACATTGAAGAACAGACCTGCAATCCCAACAATGAGGACAAGCAGTGCTTTCTCGGTCTTCTGAGGATTGATAAACCTCTTGATCGCCTCAACGAAGATGCTAAACATCAGCGCGGTGGCAAAAACAGAGTTGCCGAAAGCCCCGAGCACGTCTGCCCGGCTGAAGCCGAAAGTGTTAGCCTTGTGCCACCTGATGCGACTGAACCTGACACCGAACAACCCGATGATCATAGAGATCAAGTGAGAGAGCACAGCAAAGGCATCTGAAGCTAAGGAAAGAGAATTGCCCACGTAGGCGACCGAGATCTCAACAGCGAAAAGCACAAGGCTCACCAAGCACATGAGGATGAGCCTGCTGCTCCGGCCCGAGTAGCGGCCCATTTCTCCTGCTCTTTCCCTTACTCTGAGGTTCTGAGAGACAGCAACTCGCTGCCTGCGATCCTGCCCTTCACCTGTCAGCGCTGCTCACAGGCAGGAGCCACTTTTATAGGAAGCAGTAAAGCAATAAATCAGTTTAAAGGGCAGTTTAGCAAGATTTGTCATGTGAAGGCAGCCTGAAGGCTCCAGTCCTGGGGGGGTCCCACCCTCACAAGGCTTTTTTTTTTTCCCCCTACGAGAACAAAAGTAAACCAAGGGAGACTACCAGGAGCTCTGGCACTTGCTACTCTACCCAATGGCACATTCCTAAAAAACTGAATAAGGCCCAGACAGGAGAGTGTGAGAAGGCGGCTCAGAATTTTAAGCGGTTAGAGAAGGCATTCCTTTTGCATAAACCTTTCCTCCGCTGTCTGCTTCACCCATTTCTGTTGCCAGTAACACCAGTCCCGAGAGGACGTTACATGCCTGCGGAAGGAGACGTTTGAAATCCATGTTGGGGTGACATCTTTAAGAACAAGGTGAAGGTGAACTTCCCGCGAGGGTAGTCGAACATGTTGTCCATAGAGCAAGTTTCAAAGGCAACCGAATTGACCTTCCATTTTAGCAACCTGAGGCTCTCGACTGCTCATACTTCTGACACATTTAAACGTTGCCCATGGATATGGAGCAAAGTTGGAGGCCATTCTTTAAGTATGTGACCAGTTGACACGTGAGCTGAGCTTTAACCATAAACCCAAAGCACATCGTTTATTTCCCATTTACAAACAGGAAATTTGAGATATGCCTATCTCAAAATCCCCAAGTAATCCTCAAGAGTCACAGTTGGGGAAAGGACAACCAGAAGCTAGGGGGGACATAAGAGCTGGAGAAGTCCTAGCTTGTACTTGGGGCCATTTCCGGAACAGAGTAAAGCCCAAAGCAGTGACTTATTTTTGTCGCTTGTTGTAGTACCTGCGGAGGTCCTGAGTGTATCCATAGGAGTTTACTCACAAACCCCGGTGAAGGGAATCTAGCCACTAGTAGCACAACAGGTGATACGGATGATAAGAGCAGGTGCCTTCCTCGAGAAGTTTATGATCCAGTTTTTATTTGAAATGCCCATCTGCATACGTATATACCCACAGTTTGTTACAAGAAGTTACAAAACGGAAGGAAATTACATCCAGTACAGCCATAGTGAGATAAGATAACAACACTGATAACCTGAGCTGACCAACTGTCCCTGCTGGCCTTTGACATCCCAAGGTGAACTAACTTTTAGGTTAAAAACTCAAACACCAACCCCCAATTTTTGTTTATTTTTTTTATGCTCACAGGGTTTCAACAGCCAAAATATTTACGTTCAAAGTCCAATCTATCTGAAGCATCGCCTGCCAACAGACATAATGTCTAACATTTGGCCATTTGTCTACCTGCACACTGCAGCTGCAACTCTCGAGGGTTCCCCCGCCCCATTTTAAGAACACCACTATAACCCTGGGAGGATGAATTAGGAGAATTGATTACAACACTGAAACTAGTACTTGCTCTTCTTCCCCTTCACCCTCTCCTAGCTGTGTTACTACTTCTATTCTAGCTATTTCCATGGTGCTTTCTTCCTTCTTGTATTAAAGAAATGTTCAGCCACTTAATTATTTTATCATCTTAACTGGAGATCATGACAAGTGAAATGTTTTTTCTAAAGGCTATTCCCCTTTCAATGGGAACAGACCAAGTTTACACTTCAGAGCTCTCAAAAGTCCTGCCTTACACAAGATTTCGACCACCAAAACAAGAGCTCGAGCTAAATGCAGGATACCCAAAATGCTCAAATGCGCTCTATTTTGGCAATGAGGGGCAGCACCACATTCAGGCAGTTCCCCTACATCCCATCTCACTAACGCTATGTAACCCAAATTTATCAGTGTACAACTGTAACCACTGAGCAACACTGTGAGCTTTGCAGTTCTCTTATAAACACAAAGCAGCATCATTTAATCCACTGAAGCGTGTTATTGTGATTCATATGCTTCTTTTCTAACAGACACAACTCACGGAGGGTCTGAAAGTTTTGATACCGTTATAATTAAGAGTATGGATGCTCCTACAGTGCTTTACAGGTATCTCGGATTGGTTTCTGCTGGAAGGATACTCGAGTGGGACATGGCTCTCCCAGGCAGGCATTAGCTTCTCCTCAGGGAAGATCACCACAGAGAGATCTGCAGGCAAGTCATCCACATTCCGTACACTTTAAGCCCCACTATGATCAGGAAGAAATGTGCTGCGGAAAAGAATTTTAAAAAAACAACCAAACAAAACAAAAAAAGGGCTGGGCTTCCATGAAACCTCTGACTTCAAACAAACCCATCTGTAGGTTGAGAGCAACTCATTTCTAAGAACAGTGTTGTCAACGTGTTTACTCATGAATTTGATCAAGTCAACTGGTTGAAGGTTGACTGCTTGTTCAAACGGATAAGGTTGTAGTAGGTCAGACTGCATTTAGTTTTGCCTTTCCTTTGTTCTGCACAAACTTCCACATCTCATTTTTAAATACTGTGGTTGTAGAGTGTTTTGATGGGAGACGAAAATGCTCGTCTAGTCTTAATAATCTGTTTTGCTGACAAAAACATCTTGGTGCTCGCCTGTCTCTTATGCCTGAGGAGACTGAAGCTGCTAGTTACTGCCTCTCCCCTTCCCCCAGCATGAGTGCTGCCTTAGGCGCTACCTCTGAAGACTCGTCTTGGTTACCCATCACTTGAGGCCAGGAGAACATGTATACCAACCAGAACTCTGGTCTCACGATTTAACGCTCTTTCTCCAAGTTTAATCCCAGTCTGTGTTAGAGACAGCACACCAGGACAGAAAGACCTTAGGGCCCCTCTTCTGGTACATCAGCTGAAAATGAAAGACGAATGTATGCACTGACACATCATTCCCCAAATCCTTCGCTCATTGCTACCCCTGAGACTTGGTCTATATAGCGAGAAAACATCGAGAGATGAATGCAAGGCAAGTGATTTCAAGACACAACTGCAGCAAACCCTTCAGGACTAATCATCATCCAAGGAGTATTACAGAGAATTTCCAAGTCCCCAAGCATTCTGAGGAAGCTCATCTGAAATATTTAATCATTTTCACACTTTTCTCTAAAAAAACTGGGGCATTATCACAAGGTGCGTGATCCTAAAACAGGTCACTGGTTCAGTTTAATATTCAAAATTTTGACTAGGAAGGCTGACCACAAGAATCTGGGCATAAAAATCTACTTTGGATGCTTCTGAAAAGCAGAGCAGCATGAAGATCTGTGAACAGGACTCTAAGTCTGATTAAGACTTTTGGACTATTGATGCTAGATAAAAATAGGGTGTTGGAAACAGGCAGACATGTAGTACTGTCCCAGAAAGAGTCTGGGGAAGATCTTACTGGACCAACTTTTTAGTTGTCAAGTTTTCACTCAATTCTTTTCAAGGAACGGGGTTCACGTAGGCAGCCTTCAAACATATAGAAAAAACAAGGAACAAATTAAGCATGTGTCATCCAAAAGTTATTTTGTGCCAGGACTATCTTAAGTCAATCCTATGCTCAGAGTGGAAGCAATATATATATTTTTTAAATATCATAACTCTGCAACATCCAGGCTTCTCTGCAGGTGAGTCATCTGCGTTCCATATACTTTAAGCCCTAATGTGATCAGGAAGAAATGCTGGGGAAAAGAATTAAAAAACCCAAATAAACAAACAAAAACCACATAGTAAGTGCAGGAACAGCAAAAGGGTTTTATGGAACATGTTACAGGTATAACCACAGCCTAAATTATTTAGCACTAAAAACACTTCTCTTCAGATTGCCTTTGCATTACTCACTGCAGTATCACCCTCAGACAGCTATAAAGCGCCAGCATAGAAGATAAGAGAAACAGGGCTCTGCAAAATATCGGCAAGAAGTGGCGTTCACCTGCAACTTGCGAACGATGTGGCATTTAATCTCAGACAGCCTTTCCGACTTGTTTTACGATGGGGTGAAAATATTCCTGGAAACAGCGAGCTCCAGAGGGAGTTTTCAAAAAGGGCATTTACCATGCCCACAAATTAGTGGCAAGCCTGTACTGAAAATAGAAAAATTTGAAAGCAAAAATAAAAGATGTTTTAGCTATAAGGTTGAGGTTGGCACACTAAACTGCGCTGCAGAGTGTTTATGACATCCTCCCCAAGCTTTCAGGCATTTTCTCAGTGACCAAGAAAATACAGGCACCAAAAGGGGAAAAGAGACCCGAGCAAAGGACGCCTAGACAGAACAGCCAACCAAAGCGTATTACAGCTCACAATACATGTTTATTATTAGAGATGTTTACAGAAAAGACTGAATTACTGCTAGCCTAAGACTGACAACTGGGGGGGGTATGGTTTATGGCTTTGTTTTTTTGAGTCATTTAAAAAGTCGCAAAACTGATTTAAGTTTGGGGGCTACTTCAGTCTTATTAAAAAAAGTTCGATTCACGGAGAAAGGAGAAGGTGCTTTCACTAGTAATTTAGTAGCTACGACCGAATAGAGTGTAAAACTTGGCAGGGTTTTTGCCGCAGACACATCTTGCCCCAGACTGCAGCTCACGGAGAGGCTGAAAAGGTATGCAGAGGCTCTTTGCTCCCATGGAGGGGGCGCCAGGCTCAAGATCTTGATCCCTGAAATAAAAGCATATTCATAAATAAATACTTTTAAATAAAAAATAAAGGTGCAATAAGGTGTGTTATGCATAAAATCTCAAAAGCGCGCTAATTAGTCTGAAATTTTCTGAACTAAGGGAGTAAACATATTGAATTATGCACATCGATTAAGGGTGAGGACTGACCATCAGTGTTACACCCAGGGGCATCTTACACATTCCTGTTTCATATTCAAAACGTTTTGACCTTGGCAGATACTTTCCAGAGTCATATTTTACCTGGCAGTGGTCTTCTTGATCCAATCCTCGCACTCTATTTCCCCACAAAAAGGGATTTGTACAATCTGAAGGAGGGGGGAGAAAAAACAAAACAAAAAAATCAGCTATACATCAAACAAAAAAAAAAATCATCCTTATCTCTGGAAGGTTCCTAAACCTTAAGATCCCATAGACACTCAAGGTGGGAAAAGTTCTGATTGCTACAATGACATTTTAATAGCTCTTTCTCATCTGAAAATCATGTAAGCACAGTCATCCCTCCATAGTGCAGCATGGAAAAAACCTACACAATCCCAAAAGCAGCCTTTAAATCAAGTCAAGGTGCCGATTTTATTTTTTCCTTAACCCAATACATCTTCCTTCTGTAGAAAGTATAAATATTGCTTGCTCCTGAAATACTGTGTTTTTCAGGAAAAGTTTCAATCTCAGACTGCACAACAAAAGCTTCCTTACATCCTGCAAGACAGTGCTTTCCTCACGAAGATTCCATTTTAATCCCAGTACTGTGAATTTTCACGTTTTCCGAACAAAACAAAGAATTACATTACTTTAAGAGGACAGAACCCCCAACAGCACATTTTTCTTGGCGGGGAAAGTGAGTGTATTTTCTTGCTCTTAGGAATGTTAGCTTGACCGAAGAAAACTGGGAAAGTTCAGTTGAAATCAACACCTCAGACACTCCGTATTACTCTGAGCTACTGTAGCAAATCTCTTTTCCCAAGTTTCATATTGCGTTTTACTGATTTTTGTCATTTTTAATGGACTTTCACAGTGAAAATTCTGTTTACTACTAGCAAGCAGGATTGCTGGTAAGGATACCCCTTACGCGCATTTGAACACTCACGTAATGGTAACAGCTGAGGGCAAAACCGGCTGCTAAATTCAGTATTCACAGTCATTTTAATTCTCCGCAAACTGTGGATAAGGTTTGCCGATCTCTGGGTGTCTTTCACCAAATTTACATTCTTAGTGCAAAATTCTCAGTTTGCCTTGAGCTACACACCTTTATTAGATGCCACTTTATACCTTCACTTTCTTGGAACTGAAGAAAGGAAATATTACCACTCTACTATCCTGTTGTTGCATTAATCTTTCACTAGACAAACGAAACTTTGTTTGAATACCCGTACCATTATTCTTCAGTTCCAGCTGAACTCTGCACACAACCTGGAAAGCAGCAGTCTGCATTTTGAAAGAGCTAATCGTCTACGCTGCAGTGTTGTAAGGGGAAAACAGCAACAGGAATTCAGCAGGAGTACTCCAGCTTACAGATCTTCTTCTTAAACAGCGGTCAGTGCTAATACGGTGTAATTTCAAGAAATTGCAGAATACATACGCCATAAAAATTTTGTCCATATATAGGTAGAGGGTGAAACGGTCATAAAATGATGCACGTCACTCTCAATTCAGATACGCCGATTATAATAAACTTATATAACCTTAGTCCCAAAATGGTGCAAGTAGCCAACTTGGAACGTAAAAACATTTGTTCACATTTCCACATTTAACCACATTAGAGTTCTAAACATAATACAAATAGTATTGGCCCTCTCTAGAATCTAGCTGCACGCGACAGTGAGTGCTGGACATTGAAGACCAGGCATTTTGCCCTCTCCATAGGCAGAGGATATCATCTGGGATCTCTGCAGCAGGAGGAGAAGAAAGGGGCCGTATAGTAGTCCATCAAAATTAAAGGATAATAATTTATGTGCAAGCACAAATACTGAATTAGCTTCCCATGCCATTCCTGCCCTTGGAATGAGCCTGACCCTCCATTTCAGTTTATTTTTACAGCAAAGTCTATTACATCTCAAGATTTTTTTTAAGAGCTTATGTCTTCTTTGACTGTTCTTTTGTCTTGAAGACATGTACAGCTTCACGGTGCTTGTTTAATTCAGAAGTGAAAGATAGGTGATGGCACATCTTGAAATCACAATACATGACAGCAGTAGTACTAACTGAACACCTACGCAGAGCACAATTATTCGTTAAGCAAAGACTAAAGATTATTTTTTTCTTGTTAAATCTACGACCAGAATCATCAGATGCTTTAGAGACACTTGCTCCAAGGAAATGGTACTTTGCAGCAAGTAGAAAGAGCCTAAAGCTGTTTGGAAACTGAGTATTTCACAGTTTTGTTAGGTTTTTGTAGAGGAAAGTAAGGCAGTACTACTGTTCTAGCACCTGTGTCTAAATGCCTAAAACCTTCCTTTCCTCAACTTCATAAACATGCTAAATCAGTCCCTCCTCTGACACTCATAATTATTCCTTTAAACCTTGTTAGGAATTGAAGTGCAAGAGAAATGCAAGAAAAGAGTGTGATGAAAGGTCAAAACTAACCAAGAATATCTTAAAACTGTTTTTGAAGTACTATGAATTCTTAGCACTTGTGTATATTCCATCAGAAATTTTGACATTTTCAGAGTAGATCCACTGATGCACAAAAAGACCTGATCTCTCTTTATAAAATACTGAGTCTTAATGATTGATCCTGGAGATCCTACTGCTTGAACACATCAATCTAACTGCGTGAACAATTTCACAAGCTGAGTTTTGTAACAGAATTTCAGGGTTAATAACTTCTGTCGGGGGATCTCTGACAAAGAAGCATCAGCTCAATTCTCTACTGAAGACTTAATCTCTCATCTAAACTCCATTTTGCCAGAACTTCAATTTTTTCACAGATCTCCAGGTCAGTAGAGCTCAATCATCCACATTATGGATTATTTTTACTATCAACTCCAGGAGGTTTCTGACTTGCAGTAATTCTCCATGAACCCAATGGCTTCTGCTCAGGTCATAAAGACGAAACGTCTTTGACGTAAATAGCGTGTACTTTAAACTTTTACTTGGACCCTATTACGAGATTTGACAAGTGTTTTTCACTGTTTAAGTTCATCTTAATCTGAATATTTACATTAATCTCTCTGAAAAGGACTTTCTGATAAAAACGTAACCCTTTAAATGCAAATTACCAAACTGCAGCATTGTAAGTCAAGACCCCCCGTCACCTCTAGCAGAGGACTAGATTCTGAATGGCGGTAGCCTGAAACGTCATACTTAGGGTATTTTGGCAAAAGAATGCAACATATATCACAAACTTTGGGAAAGCTAATTTATTTTTCTGCAGCTCTACAGGAAAGGCTTCATCTGCTAGTGAGGGGAGAGTTCCATAAAAAACACAACAGTATTTATACATAAGCTTTGAGATTTCTAGCCCCTGATTATTTGTGAGGGACAGAAAGAGTGGGAAGACACTTACCAGGATAGAAAGAAGTACATTTCCTTACCTTTCCTGAATCGAGCTCTCTTTGAAAGTCCTCCATAGTATTGGCCACCACCATATGACTTTTTAGGTCCTCAGAAGCTCTGAGAAAGGGAAAAAAGAAAAAAATATCAGTCAGAGCAGATTTGTGCATGTAACCTCACAGGCCAAATGAACTAAGTTTTCATAATCAGTCAAAACAGATTGTTACATGAAGAGAAGCCATGAATTAATTCAAATCTTTCTAATGAGGTTATGTCTTTCTACCACTCCTGCCCTCAAAGACAGAAAACGTTGATGAACTGCCAGTGGGCTGTTCTCCAGCTTGCTGCACGTTTCACCATGTTAATTCACACTGTTGTGCATGTCAGTTCAACACCGGCCAGCTGCAGAGGGAAACAAGTACTACGAATGTAGAGTTTTCTTTTTTAATTATTCTAAATAACAAAATGTTTTTTAACTAGGTAAAAATACTGTGCTTGTAAGCACCTTGGATCACCACAGAATAAAGTAGGAAAAGTCATCTGCCGTGGTGCTGGATCAGCACCATATTCTTCTTCGGTGTCTTTACAAACAAAAATTTGCAGTGACAGAGATGCAAGGGATTTGGCATACACAGCGAGTGCAAACAACAGCCCCAAAAGCATTTGATTGCTTATAAGAAAAAGACACTATGAAAGTCAACAGGACATAGGGTCTTAAAATACACTTCTGAACACAGAACTTCAACTACTGAAGTTCCTTGGACAACTCTGTAGCTTTCAAAATCCCCTACCAAAAGGGCCTTTCAGGAATGAATCCTGTGCATTATTATCCCATGAACTGGTTTTGGTGCATTTGTTTATTAACACTTTACATGAATTCACGGTAGTATGTTTTAAAAATCAGTTCCCAACCTTTAACAGCCTGTTTCATTAGCACAACAGGAAACTGCTATTGCTGTACGTGAACAAGTTTCAGAAGCAGGGAAACGAATTGTGACAGAGGTGGGCCTAACCTGTCCTTCTGCACCAATGAACGCGCTAATGTGAGAGGTTCTTCCGGCAGGTGAAGTGCATCTGTGATTAGCACAGCCAGTTCATGTACCTCTCAATTTACCTGTTGTAAAGGTTAGCATGGATCTCCTCCAAAACCCGCTTCAGTCTATCTTCTGCTTCATGTTCAGCAAAGGTCAGCTTCTGTCCCGTGTCTCTTCTAACAGCTACGAACTGCTGGCTCTTCATGTCCCGTGGTCCCACTTCAACCCTGACTGGAACACCCTTCATTAAGAAAAAGTGAGGAGTTTTAGTAAGTCATTCTCAGAAGAGTTCAATCTCTCCCCTCATGCCCCTCCCTGTTGTTCTAAAGCCCAGTCTCGGCATGGAATCACTTCACACATTTAAGTTTCTTTGAAAAAACCAGCACATATTCCACTGTTTTGATGGATTTTTGCCTTTCCCATCCACGCTCTCTTCACTTGTGCATTGTACCTTGCTCCAACCTTGCTTCACTGGCTTGGAGACTGCACCTGTGTCAACATGCAAGACAGTTAAAGCACAACTGACACTACACTGAGACAGCCATCCCAGATAGCTTTAAAAATCTGATTTGCACTTTTATGATTCATAAACTCGGACATTTCCCTGAACTTTCTACGCATTTTGTGTTCCGGAATCTCTTCAAGGTCACAGCTTCCACAGGATTACCTATACGTCTCCTACCTTATTTATGCTAGAAAGGTGAATAATACAGTAAAGTCTCTCTGAAGGGCGAAATATCTATTCCTATGGCAAAGCCAGATAAAAAGCTATTCAAAACTGTTATTAACAAACCATTTAAACTGAACAAACATTCCAGTTCATGGCATACAAAAAAAGCTGTCTCCGTAACTAAAACTTGATGGAAAGTATGTAGTATTTTTAAGTGTAATACCCCTTCCCAGGGAAGGGAGGACACCCAACAGACACACAGGAAGACTTCCTAAGAAAGAGCAAGGGAACTAGTGCCAGGCGTTGTAAGACAAGTACCAAGGACTTGGCTCTTTTTGGAGGTAACATCAGAAATCTGCTAAGCTGAAAAGTACCTAAGGCAAAATATTTCCAGCTTGTTCTTGTACTTCTTACTCCAGTACCCTCGTGTATTTTACCCTATGAAATTCCTTATCAGTACTCAATAAAGCGTGTGCACTTTGCCTGCAATTAGCCCGAAGATGCAGTTTATGTGTTATGCTGGACAGACTACTAGACTTTAAAAAAATCTTCCAGTTTGCCCCATGCTGTGCCTCCGTGATAAACCTAACTTTAATAATAAGTCTCCCAACAAGGATTCATGGTATTAGAGCACCATTTTAAAAAAAAAATACATGGTTACACAAAGGGAAGAGAACTTGGACACAATGGGAACTTTCAACCACTCAGGGAGCTTCATCATCTTATGCTGAAGATTAACATATTGAAATTAATTTCAAATTCAGAACAAAAATACGATCCCATAACATCACTCAATATGTTATTCAATTTCCAATTACCACGGTTTCATTCTGTTCACTATTTTTGTTTTACAAAAGCCTCTTCTATTTGATGAAGCAGAACTGTTCCTCTCAACTAGTAGATACGGGGAATGTGGTAACTTTGAAACAAAAAAAATTGCTCCTTTATTTGTCACCACCACACAGGTTTATCTTCTCTGTTCCACCATGTGCAAAGAAGGCACTGTTGTGACACTGGACACAATTAAGTATTAGTACAAACTTTTTAAACACTCAGGTAATTTGTACCATTAATTTCATTTTCTAGATACATAAAGGGGAGACTTGGAAGTTCAAAAATCACTAATGACATGCAAATCCTCACAAACAGAGCAAGTCTCAGGAAACATCTTTTCTTCATTTATTAAGGGGAGTTGCTACTGATTATCAGACAGCAATTCTTCATTCAGAGAAAATATTAGCCTTCAGCATACAAGGCTTGCACAACATCCCTCACACATACCCCACACAGAAGTTTGGAAAGACCTCCTGGAAAAAAACATACCTTAAGTTCCCAATGGTTGAACTTCCAACCAGGTGAGTAGTTCTCTCTCAAATCAGCCCGTACGCGGATATTAACAGTAAGCAGCCTATTACGATATTCATTACATTTCTTCAATAAAGCCTCTTTGTCCTCTTCAGAAAGGGAATTTGTGATACCACAGGGAATAATTACAACCTGCAATATAACATGACATGTACTTTAAGTTATAAGAAAATTAGCTCCTAGTTATTATAAAAACTTCAAAATAATATTGTGGCCCTATATCCTAGTAATTCCTTTCAAGTGTTCAGAAGTAAAGGATACATTTCCCTTTTCATTCAAATGATACAGATAAAATTATTTTAAATGGATGGACTGTGAAAGGGACCTTGTCTCCCACAAGTACCCTAATGATTTGTATTAACACCTTTGTACAGCATGCTCTCTAATTACACAGCTCCTATCCTACGTTAAGTCTTCCAAGTGCGCAAGACAAAATGATCGTGAATTCCAAGACAGAAAAGGAAACAAAATAATAATTTTAGGCATTTTTACACACCTGAACACAGGCCACTCTAGGTGGAAGCACCAATCCCATGTTATCTCCATGAATCATTGTCATTACACCAATAGTTCGAGTTGTAATGCCCCAGGAATTCTGATAAGCAAACTGTTTTTCTCCTGGTTTCTTGGGATCTTCAAATATAATTTCAAACATCTTTGAGAAATTCTGCCCTAGGTGATGTGACGTTGCTCCCTGAAAAAAAATTTGCAACCAGAAAATTCTACTCAATGAAAGTTGTATATCAACACCAGTTTAAGACTTCCATCTCACTCTATTTACTGAAAAAAATATTCTTGTAATAGATAAATACCTGGATAGCTCTTCCACTGGCAGATATAAATGCCTCTACAGTGGTTGTATAATCACCACCAGCAAATTTCTCCTTCTCTGTCTTCCTTCCTTTCACAACAGGTATTGCTAGGAGATCTTCGTACACTTGAGCATACAGATTAAGTATCTGCATCACCTACGATAAAGACACTGTCTTAAGAATTACTCAGTATTTTACATGTGCTAAATCATGAAATACTTCTATATGCCAGAGTCTAAAAAGCTTAAAAACTTAGCACTTTCAAAAGTTTGTTTAAAAAATAAGATTTCTTCAATGGCTTTAAACCGTGGCTGTTATTTTCTAGGTGTCAAATAGCAACAGCTATAAAGCGTGACAGAAAACAAGAGTCACTGCAGAAATACTGACTTCCAGTTTCCACCTAAAAGTTTGAACATCTGCTAAGTAAGATTTGCCATGATACTCACTGGAAGATCTGTCTTTTGGTCAATGGAAGCATTAAAATTTCTAGCAGTTAACATGTGAGTGCATTATTTGGATTTTTAAGGAAAATCGTTTTGAAGGAAAGCGTTCTTTCTATATCGCACTCCTCAAACTCACCATATTGTCTGAAGTGACTAAAGCCTCAGACATGGCTTACATCTGAGGAAAAAAAATGGGTTCTACTAGACTTGGCATTTTTCACGAAGGCACCCAAAGCAAAGGAGACAGTTTTCTACCAGATTTGTTTGTGCTGCTACGGAGTAAAGGTGGCTTTCTGAAGGCAGAAGCATAAGCACATCTGCTTTTTACCTCCTCTGCTGCTTCTTCATATGTTGCAAATGCTGTGTGACCCTCTTGCCAAAGGAACTCCCGAGTGCGGAGGAAAGGTTGGGGATGTTTGAACTCCCAGCGCTGGGGGGAAATAAAAAAAATTGAACACCATGATTAACGCTGAAGTGTCAAATTACTGATAAAAATTATGTTTATAAATAAGTATCTTGTTGCTTACAAGTTAGAAAATTCTGAATAACGGTAAAATGTGAACTATTCAGATTATTACTTAAACAATATAATCAACAATATACATTGATAAAATGTTTTATTAAAAACCGAAAAAACAAACCACATGAACCCCATTCACACTTTCGCCATGAAATATGTACTGTGATGAGTATCATCATGCCATGCCCACGCAGAATAACTGTCCTGCACTGCACTTATGACAGAACAGTTACTCAGAAATCGTGTATAGACATACCACAACATTGCACCACTGATTAAGCTTGATCGGAAGATCCCTGTGTGACTGCACCCACTTTGCATAGGCAGGATACATAACTGTAAAAGGAAAACAGCTCTGGGTGTCTGCACAATACAGCCAGTTTATGCCCAATCTTTCTTCTTGCTACATGTAAGCTTAACATTCTCTGCTGTGAGAACTATGCTTTTATGTTTAATTCTCTTTAAAACACATCATATTTTCACTGAAAGGAATACTTTCACTTCATCTCGTGTCTCTGCAAAAGAGCTTGCTTGCTGCTGGTCAAAGTACAATCCAAAGCTTAGTATCTAATGACACTGTGTTGGAGTCACTGGCTTAGAGTATGTAAACACATCTAGCGTGCAGTAACATCACAGCAGTAACAATGCACTGACCTCAAGATTTCAGGATGCTATACCATACCTGATTCAATTAAAAACTCATCCAGCCTTAGGTCTTAGTATGTTTGTTTAAATTGCTCAGAGGAAATTTTAGTAGGAGCTGGTTTCACAGCTATAGTCGAAGTACATGCAACACTGAAGTGAATTATGAGATGAAGAAATTTTCTTATAAACAACATAAATCAAACAACCAAACGTGGTTTTCAGTCAAAGCAAGTCAGTCTTCACAATATTAACAGGAAAAAATCCTAGAGTGGCCATTTCCTAGAAAAGTCCATTTAAGGGAATGTATAGCATTGTGACATTTGCTATAAGCAGCAGCAAATTTAGGAAATTATTGTAAGGAGTTATAGAACACATTCTAAAAAATGGGTTTCCACTTTTCAAAAGGGACTCCTGTCTATCAGCTACACTGTGCCTGTAACTGTATTCTTTACAGCTAAACTACATGAAAAGGGGCCTACCTGTTTCACTTGTGGGACGTACAGCAATCGGTTCAGCCAGATCTGTCTTCCCAGATCTTGTGACCCAAGCAACCTAAAGGAAGGAAGATAAAAACAAATAAAAATAACAATTAAAAAATAATAATCTTACTTCCATACTCAGCTGCAGACTAAGTGGTTGGGTTTTCTCATACTCCAATTAAAATAATGCTTTGAAGCGTACCTCAGGAGCAAAGTCAGAAATATGAGTCTTCTCTTTCTCCAGGGCAGCCTGGGACACAAACATGGGGAAGTAACAGTTTTCCACTCCAAGTTTCTTGATCTCTGCATCGAAGAAGTTCTTGATAGCTTCCCAAATCGTATAAGCCCAAGGACGAAGAACATAACAGCCACTCACATCATAGTATTCAATCATCTCTGATTTTGTGATCACCTGTCAAAAGATGATTTAGATACTGGAGTTTCAGTTTCACACACAACATTCAGTAATTCAAGCGCACGCCATGCAATTAAAGAAATGTCTCCTATTTAAAAGTCTTTGTGCTCAAAAACTTAGCAAAGATATGCTTTGAGATCGCGTTTGTTACCTCTGATTAGAGAAAGTTAAGCAGGAACATTAAGTTTAACAATAGATCTGAATAATGTAAACACCTAATTACAACTGAGTTTCATGAATCCAAGTAAGAGACAGTAGTTAATTTCCAGGAACCAACAAACTGCACTTTTATCAGGCTCATGTAGAAAAAGTTTTTATTCCTTAGGGTATATGCAAAAATTATACTAGTGAGAGGCAACGTACACCACCAATACCTATTTACAACCTTTTCTAAGTAGACTAATCTAAACTAATCAGCTCTGCTCTAGTTGTTTTGAACCTCATGAGCCAGCAAACTCATTCCAAATCAACAGGTACTAACTTTTGTTATACATTATCTTGAGGTGAAATAAAACTCCCAAGTTTGTGAAACACCTATCATTTCACTGAAGTTTTGCACTCTCGGTGACAGAGGAATTCATACACAAATTAAGAAAATCCTACGTGTATCTATATGGGGGCGGGGGAAGGCAGGCAGGAAAGGTGAAATGGTTGACCCTCATCCTCTTTATACTTCCTAAATTTATTCTGCTCTTCAGTGTAGGCACTTGTATTTAAAACCATGATAGCAATGTAAGGAATAAAAAGAGCAAGTACTTACAGAAACACAAGATAAGTCATAAATCCCAAACAGATTTTGATTTATAAGAGAATGAAATAATTCTTTAATTCAAACTGATGTGCACTTACCTGAGAGAACCAGTCTGCAAGATTCTCTTCTTTTTTAGCTTCTAGACCCAGCCTACGGTATTAGAAAAGAACCAAAATTTGTGCTGTACATCATTTAGCAGTGACATTTATCCTAACGTTTTTGCTTTTTTTGAGGGGGTGGGGGGGCAGGGGGGGGAACAAGGACAGCAGAAAAAGGCACATGGAACAGAATACTTTAATTTTACTTCATACAGCTAATTATCTTTTTTTTTTTTCCCCTGACAGTTCAGTATATATTGGCTAGTAGGAAGGGTTAGCATTTCCTTACCTTGGCTAACAAGACTATTCCGTAAAAAGAGCTCCATTTCTTTTCTACTGCTTGAACCCTTCTAATTTTCACCATGGTTACATCAAAGAATCTCATAATGATGCATTAAAAAACCCAAGCGCCTCAGCTAAGAACCCAAGACTAACTAGATCTGGGTGTGAGCTGTCTTATTCTTCATTTTAAAAATTTCTCACTTAGCCGGTGGCTATGATTTCAGGAAACATATGAAACTTGAAATCACCATTCATGTGAATGTCAGTTACGCTGTTCCAGACAGAAAACTGACCCTACCACCAAAATAAAGATAACTAGTAAAATGACAAGATTCTAAAGAAGGCTAAAGCCACCAGACTGAAATGACAGTAGGTAAAGGCTTTTATCTCTCTACAGGAAAGTTTTAAGGGTGAAAATTGCATGTTTTCTGCCATAATTTCTATACAAAATAACCACATCTCTGCCTCTAATATGTGATTTATGTATCTGAAACAAGAAATAAATAGTGCTGCACAATACGTGCTGTGGAAAGAGTTCTAAACTTCCAGGGTGGGAGCAGGAGAGGGAATGCACAGCAATCACCACTGGAGAGTTCCACCATCAACAACAGCAGTGCCTTGTTCTGGGTTGGGCTACATACTTCTCATGGCACTCGCACTAAATATTTGGAAAATGCTGGTACAATGAAATAAGCATAAGGGTTTTTTTTTTAATCCAGGATTTATCTGAGCAAGATACAGCAGCACATTTGCAGAAACAAATAACGAGGCATAGCAAGTTCTCAATGACAGTAACAGTACCCAGAGTAACAAGTGGGTGCACTCTGCTTTATGCTTTCCACAGGAGAGCTGGTTTTGGCCGAGACAGTTATTTTCTTCACAGTAGCTGGTATGGGGCTATGTTTCAGATTTGTGCTGAAAAAAAATGCTGATAACTGATGGTTTAGTTGTTGCCAGGTAATGCTTTTATTAAAGCAAAGACTTTTTCAGGTTTTGGTACTGCCCCTGCGTTCCCAGCTTCTTCTCTACAAGGAGGAGACACAGCCAAGACACCTGACCCAAACCCACCAAAGGAGTGTTCCACACCATAAGGCATCATGCTCAGTATGTAAGGTGGGAGGAGTTAACAATGGGGATTGGTGCTTGGGGATGGGCTATCAATCACCGGGTGGTGAGCAATTGTGTTGTGCATCACTTGTTTCTGTATGGTCCTTTATCAGTAATATTATTTCCTCACCCTTTGCTGTCCTATTAAACTTCTTTTATCCCAACCTACAGGGGTTTTTTTCCAATTCTTTCCCCCATCCCACCTGGCAAGGAGAGAGGAGGGCAGCAAGCAGGCTATGTGGTGCTCAGCGGCTAGACCACGACAACAGGCTAGGTAGGTTTTTCCTTAGTAGGATGCTGAGGTACAACAGACACTAAATAAATTTTGGTAACTTGCTTCTGACTTGATCCTAAATATGAAAATGAACATGGTTATTTTGCAAATGTCCACACTTTCGAGTGAAATGAGAAACCTGTAAAACTCTGAATCTGAATAGAGGTTAACAGGTGAGGTTTCTAGCAAATAAATTAAAGATCACATCTTTACCTCGTTTGTTTCTTAGGGCCTTGACCCTCTCCTGATCCATCTGAGGGGAGTTCATTACCACTCTGCCCTTGCAAAGCTTCTTTTTTTGGGCCATCATTTTGCTTCTGTTGCTTACTCTGCTTTTCAGACTTGTTCTCTTTCTCTTTCTTCTTCTTGTCTCTGTCATCAGCACCACTAGCAGAAACTGGTTTATAGTCCACTCCTGCAACAGACTTATACTGGGCCTTCAACTCAAGAAGTTCCTTAACAGCTGCATCTATCTTTTCCTTGAGGAAGATAAAAATAAGGATAAATTAATACAGAAATCACAGGAATAAAATGGTTCTATCAAAAAAATAAAATGGATCTATGGATGGCATTATGGACATCCACACAGTGTTGGGGGGAAAATCTGCAAAAGCCAATACTTAAATGCGTTAAAATTTTAAGGACCATATCTGACAGGAATGATTTTAAAAGTACACTTCAGATCTCAGAATTCAAGTGCTGCCTGTTCTAAATATACATTTCTACTTCCCATAATCTTTAAAATAGATTTTCAGAATTAAATACATTATGTATGATTTTATATTACAGTATGTTTTTACCTTTTCTGCTTTTTCTGATTTCAATTTCCTAACTTCATCTCCTTGAAGAGCTACTTTGCCAAAGAGGGCTTTAGCTTCGGGTGTGTCTGGACCACTGAGTACCGTGTTTGATGCTTGGGGCAAAGCACCTCGAGCTACTGGTGGATGTCCTGGCTTGTAGTCCTGCCCAGTCTTTTCCTTGTAGTCAGCTTTTAGAGAGAGAAGGAGTTTTACTGCTTCATCTATTTCATCCTATATGGAGGACAAATAGCAAGACGTGCCGGTGAGAATTAAAGAGAGAACTGACAAGAAGCATGGATTTTCAGGCTCAGAAAATAAAATTTCCATCTAGCAATAAACAGTGCTTCATCATTAGGGGACGACTCAAGTAATAGCTCTCCCCCAGTCAACAGCAGGAAGTTTGAGAGCTGTCACATTCTACCAGAATGTTCCACTAGCCTACCTGGCCAGTTATAATACAATAAACTGGCTTAGAAAAGAGCTTTTTTTAAAAAAAAGAAAACAAAACCCCACAAACAAACCCAAACCAAACACAACCCAACACCAAAACCAATTCCGCAAGGTAGAAATACAGGTGGAAAAAATCAGCAGCTCCTGAAAACATACAGGTTTGTCTCACATTCTTTTCTGCAGCTATCACTGAATTTGTCAAGTTTTGAGAAGTCTTGCTATTGTTGCAGCACATGGGATACTTTTATCTTCACTTGTCACAAATACAGCAAGAAAAAGCAATATACATTCAAAACTTCTGCAGTGTTGACATCTGCTGTGCTTGTGCCTATTCATCTAGATGTGAGAGGGTAAGTTTGACCTTCTACACCCGTCAGATTTAGAACTGTATCTCAGAGTCAAGAAAAGCATCCAGCATCAGAGTGGCCTTGTGTGGCATTATCAGACTACGCAGGTCTGATGGCTAAGCTGTGACCCGGAAAGGGAGTTCAGAACACCGATTGTTCCTTGGTGAAAGATTTCCCCCCCGTGGCAAAACGTGGTAAGAATTACAATTGTTTACTCTCTAGTTACTATTGTACCTTGGAAGCTTTCTCTGCTTTGAGTCTGCGTACCACCTCCCCTTGCTCAGCCACATTGTCATAAAGTGCTTTGCCATCCACTAAGCTACAGGGTGCCAAGTTACTGCAGCATACAGAAGGTGGAACTGTAGCAGAAGGTGTACAAGGAGGAGCTGAAGGTGGATTTCCAGGCTTGTACTCTTGACCTGTCTTTTGTTTATATTCTGCTTTTAGATTTAAAAGAATTTTCACAGCCTCATCTATTTGTTCCTGAAGCAAGAAAGGAAAAACAGCAGTTGCAGATAAAGACAGAAACAACAGAGATGCAACGCAATAGCTCAGGCAACACAACCTTTACTAGAATGGCACTAACAGCTGCTGTTATAAAACTCCTAGAGCTAACTTGATAGTGTTAGTTGTCTTTACTGAGTTCTGTGGTAAAATGTTTTAGCCACAACACCTACGAGCTGCACATCAAAGGACCTCATCACACGGTATATGTAAGGGCTGATGCCTGTGCCATCAAAGCTTCCCCTTTATAGGCAGGTTAGTTACCTGCAGTTGCAGCAGTGCATAACTCTGTACACTGGAGAATGGGAGCAAACACTCAGACCCTCAACAAAGAATGGTTCCCTGGCCACGGTCAAATTACTACCAAATTTATTATCGCTATTCCAGCTTTCAAGTTACAGCCCTCTTTTCAAGTTACTTCCTTTATTCTGCTTCACTTATCTTGTATCACTAAAAAAAAACCCTGTTTATTTTCCAGGTTCTCCATGCATTATCACAGAACTCAAGAAGTCAGCTGTATCAGCTTAGGAGTATTTGGGAAAGCACTTCACGGAATTTGAAGTATTTGTTTGTATTTTGTTTCTCAAGTTTCACAAAACCTGTAATTAGGTTTTAATCTAAACTATTATTCCACCCAGAAGTATTCAGTGCTATGACACCTTTGAAGCTTTCTCCGACTTCAGTTTGCGGACCACTTCGCCTTGTTCAGCTACTTTGTTGTACAGAGATGTGCTGTCTACCGGACACAGGGATGGAAGAGCAGAAACAGGAGAAGATTGAAGAGGGACAAAGACCACAGGTGGGCTTCCAGGTTTGTACTCCTGGCCTGTCTGTTGTTTATATTCTGCCTTTAGGGATAAAAGAACTTCCACAGCTGCACTTATCTCATCCTGAAAGAGAAAGGAAGGGGCAGAAAGAGGGAGGAACAAAGATACAGAGACATATGATTCTGAAGTGCACAATAAATTCTCTCATGAAAAGACCTACAGTTTATGAGCACCTATTCCATTTTCTTAACTCTTTAGTAGAGTCGTTCAGAGAAGTTTTCTCTACTAGTTTCCTACTTTCACAAAGTAACTCCTGTTAAGAGATATACATGCTAATAGTCCTAATGAAAATTATAACAATAAATTAGTTCAGATCTTCCCATTTATTTAGATGTTATGGTGCCACCAAGACACTGTTATGAACAGCATTTGACCACTGGGCAGCATGTTATTTCCCATCTTTTCTCGCTCTGGATTAGAAAGAACGGAAAGAACACAGCTGCTAGTAGATATGTTTTGTATGCTCAGTTCCAGACAGGCAGATGTCTCAAAAATATCTGTAGTGGGGTGAATCCTGTCCATATTTCAGAACAGCAGTCTAAGAAATATAGGAATTTAGTTGCATCTTTACGAATATTAACACTAACTTTGTCATACATATCTAACTAAAACATAATTACTTGAAAACATGAGTCTTGACAGAAGAGAGATCACTCCAAATAATGATCACTATGAAAGCATGGAACCATAAGCACCCATTCGCCTCCACAGACAGGACAATGGGCTAAGCAAACCCAAACGAAAACAAATACTAGTTTAACCAGCCACCTTAGGTGCTTTCTCAGCTTTCAGTCTGCGGACCACTTCTCCTTGTGCTGCTACTTTATCATACAGAGCTTTACTGTCCAGGGTACCAGAGGTCTCAAGCTTTGAAGACGGTTCAGTTATGGATGCTGGAGGATTTCCAGGCTTATACTCCTGGCCCGTCTTCTCTTTGTATTCTGCTTTCAAGGCCAGCAACTGCTTCACAGCTTTATCAATATCTTCCTTTGCTGCCTTCTTAGCTTTCAAGTCACGGACTATATCACCCTGTGCAGACACTCTGTTGTAAAGAACCAGGTGACCTTCAGACACAGCACAGGTTGGAGTAGAAGTATCATCAAGTGGAGTAGATTTTCCTTTTACAGCTGAAGTAGCCTTAAAAAAAAAAAAAGCCAAGTATTCAGCATGATAATCTTGCACAATAACAGATGTACAGTAATAGATTTTATAGCACTTTCCCGAAAATACAAGCTTACTTCTTTCTTTGCAGTTTCAGCTTTGGTCTTCTCTTTTGACCCAGATGTTGGCATTTCCTTAGTGTGTCCATCAGGGATGTAAATCAAAATGCACGGGGCATCTTTACAGCTGTAAGGACTATAAAAGAATTTAGAAAAAATACAGCAATAAAGGCAATGCAAGATACATGAAACATTTATTGAAACAAACGTTCTACTATTTCTGCAAGATGCTCTCACAGGACTGGAAGTTTATCTTTCTACATAACGGTAGTTACCCAGATTTACATAACTGGTGATCTGTGCTGATTCCTGTTATGTGCACGTTTTCTTTATGTAATAATATTATGCTAAAATGCAATGTAATTTAGATGCTTGGTAGCTTGCTAAAGAACTATTACAATTAAATCATATGTGCACACTCTAATTAGGCAAATGCCTGGTTTATTCTGTAATGTTGCTCCTTAATTTATATACTCAGAATCCCAAGGAAACCATGATCTCTTTACTAAGTCCAAGTTAGCTGGGGTGGGCCAGAATTGCCATGTACTTGGTCCAGAGTGCTGAAGAGGTAGAACACACAACCTACAAGCCATGCCAATCCATAGAAATATTCTATAGAAACATCCCACCGAAACATCATGGTAAAGGGGAAAATATTTGCAGGCAACATTACTCTTGCCAATGCGTGTGTGAAAACATCAAAACACAGCAAGCTAAAGCAAATCCCGTGATGTCTGCCTAGGCCATTCTTAGGTAGCTTACCTCACTGGCTCATAGGGTTGATCGCAAATAAAGAATCCTCTCCTCTGAAGTTGTATGATGTCTCCTTTTTTTAACTCCCTAAGGCAAGGATCACCTAACATCAGTTCTTCTTGCTGTAAGCGTTAAAAGAAATAAGTCCAAATCTAACCAAGCAGGAGGAATAGTCAGAAATATAGAAAATCACCAGTTTCCTTCATCAGCTCTACTGATTTTGGAAGCGCTGAAATGTTAGTTCCAGGGGCAGCAGAACAAGTACTAGCAAGAAGATGCCATATCATATGAATGCATCAAGACAAAAACCTCCAACTAGTAGTCCCTGAAGTGTAAATGCCAGGTAACACCTGAGAAAATGAGTCAAATTTTAATTTTGACATTATGAGAGGTTAAATGGACAACATGGAAACTAGATACACCAGCACATGATTTATTTGTTTGACAAATTAAATACCTAAATTACAAGACTAGTTAGAAATAATGATGGCAAAAAACCCAACCACAAGCATTAAGCTCTGTGGAATAAAAGGGACAAAACATAACTTACCTTGCTATTTTGGTTGATGTATTGCTTGAAATCTTCATCTTTACCTAGAACTGGCTTAGTGATCAGGTGCTCATAATTAACACATACAGTTGGGATGAGTGGTGCACATGGAGTTTCTGCCAACCAAGTGATCTTGGTTGTTTTTTTGAAGTCCTTATTCTCTAAGTTCAACTTGGCATCGATGGACTCAATTTTTCCTCTTGAATTTCTATATGGAAATAGAAATGATAAGAGTAAGGCCCAAATTAGTAGTTTGCATTTGAAACTACACACATCAATAGATTCACTGAAGAACAAGTGTTCACAGTTCATTTTTGAAGTGTGGGAGATGCAGGAAATGGAAGAGTGTATTGTTGAAGTTCTCCTTTTTGATTTCTTAAAATCAAGCAACAGTAACAAACATGGGGAAAAATTTCTACATATTATGTCCTCTATCCCAGCTCACCCCATTCTGCCACTGTCTCAACACAACACAAACGTGATGATGACAACTAATGGTCTCCTTCCCCCATCTCAGCCGTTCTGCAACTGAAACTGTGAGAGGTTTACATTTTTAGGACACAAAAGCGGTATTTATTTCAGTGTGAATTATTGTTAAAATTCCACTTTGTTTTTGTCTGAAAAAGCTGTTTCACAGTGGAAATATTACCATAGAAACACGGAGAACACTGGATGAGAGGGTGCAGTATCAGGACTGACTGGTGATTCACACCTGAAACTACAGTAAAATATACTCTAGCTAAAATGCAGTTTTGTGGCCTGTGTGAAAGTAGACATCTATATACAGAATCACAGAATGGATGTACATTGATAACCATGAACATCTTACTGCTACAAGCTACCTATTAAAAAAAAAATTTAAAAAGCTGAAAAGCAAAAAAATAATTTAATCTCCCAGTAAACAGGTTACCTGTTTAATTTGGTGATGGTAATATTGCCCCAATTTATGAAAGTAACCACCTCTCCCTCCGTCAGGGTCTCTGCATCTGCGCCCTCGATCAGGACTCTGGAGCCATACCACACAGGTTTCAACCCAACGTCAGCATTCTGTGAATAATGTTTGATTTCAAAGGAGAGACTGTTATTATATAAGCTGAACAAATTTAATGCAGTACCAAAACACTGCGTTTTATTTATGACAGAAGGTAGATGAACACTGAAGGACAATAACAGTAATACAAAGCTATAGTGTTCTTCCACAACTCTCTCAGGTTTCTCACTCACAAGTGTTGCCTGAGTTCCTGTCTTCTATCAAATCATAGCTCCAACACAACTGATAGCACATCCCATTTCCTTAAAGTCTGTGCATCTTTTAAGATCTTACAGGTAAAAACTATGTTAGTTTTTCTTAATTTTCCAATTTGCTATGCCAATTCCCTTCAAAAATAATTTCATACCTCTCCTTTTTGCTTTTTATATAGTCAATATGGAAAAAAATGGAGCTTCTCTCAGTTGCACAGATTTTTAAAGATAGAAATTGGAAATATGTTGCTTATAACACTCAAATTACTCAGCTTTAAAGCATCTCAACAATGGGAGATAAAAGTTGTTAGCTTGTGGGTTTGGCTTTTTTTTAAGAAGGCAGACAGCTGGGAGTTCTGACTTTTTCAACAGATCAGGAGTCTGAAATTTGTTTCTTCTGGTCAGTGTTTATTTCATTATATACTGGGGGCAGCATTTTTAATATCAATGTTTTAACATGTAAGCTTACATCTGACCAAACGTCAGACTTTCTGACCTCAAAGAGTCACAATTCTCACTTGCATCCGCTCAAAACCTCTTTCCTTGTTTATCTGCCACAGGGAAAAGGACAAACTAGATGTCCAATTCTTGCTTATAAAAAATGGCTACAGGAACACTCAGAGAAACAAAATAAAAACAAATAAATGAAGCAAAACCTCAACAGCATTCACTTGTGTAAGTGTGATAGCTAAGGGATGCTTTCAGTGAAGCTTAAGTAATGTTTGAGCTGCCATGCCCAAAGGAAAGCATCTTTCCCAATTGCAGTGCCAAAAAAACAATTGCATTGGCACAAGTGTTCACTGGAAACTAGGAGTATCAAATTAGCAAGTTTTTAACTTTTGAGCTAGCTGAATGTAAAAGTCATTAAAGATCCAGAGATTGGTACAATTAACAGGTTTATATATCACTTTTCTACACGTCTAATTTTATAAACTACTTCTGTAAAAAACCTCCTGCATTCGTCTCTTATGGCTAAACGTATCTACTGTATTACACCCAGAAAGCTTGACTAAAACTTTATATTTAAACTTCTCTGTGCAAGTTAGTATCAAACAACAATAAAAACTGAGCATCATTCCATACTTTCAACATCTCGCCTCTTCTGAAAGCTCCCAGAGAGGCCTTTCAATCCACTGTCTATATGCGCTCTATATATTTAGAAAAGCAGTTTCCTACATCCCCTTAACAGAAAACACACATCCAGTAGTTGTCCACTTTTTGACAATTCTGTGAAAATAGTACACCTTGGTTTTATCTCATACTGTCTGAGCAAGTTAAACCAGGACTCTCCTTGCTGACTGCTCCAAACCAAGGTACTCCCAACCTCACTGATCTGCAATACAAGAATATTAAGAGACTAAAGCAAGAACCTTTGGATGTTTAGCCACTTCTTTCATCTCCTCTTGAGCTTCAGGAATATTTACTGGGACCACTGCATCTTTCAGTAAAGCAGTGTACCGAGGTGCTACTGGGTCTATAACCTACAGAAAACAAGTGAGGGGGATCATGACTATAGGACACTGACAGAAAAATAAGATGTTGATAAAACAATGACCAGAAAGGAATATTAACTGGTATTCTTTATGTTACTGCATTTTTTTTTATGTTTGCTTTAATGTTACTTTAATACGAAGCTACAGAAAAGTGAGAAAACAGTGCTAATACGTCACAATTTCTCATCTTTACTGAAATATTTTGAGTAAAAACTATGGGTTGGGTACAACTGACACCAGAAGTAACCAAAATTATGAGCTGATGCCTCATAGGGAAGACAGCAAGATGTACATTGATCTAGTTTTACTATGCACACAGGCTACTATATCTGGACCACTTTCCCTCTAGGTAGCTGAATTTAAAGCAATGATTTATCACTGCAGATCATTCCTTTTCCAGCACTACAAGACCTGATCCCATACTCATTTTCCAGGTCAGTACTCCAGCAGAATCAAGGACTGACCTGGCTATAGAGGAATCACCTACTAAGTCTGCAATTTCAATACAGACACGTTAGATACTATAATAAGGCAACACCATAACACTGACTGACTTCATCAGGATTTCTACAACATGAGCTTGTCAAGAAAAAGGTACCGCTAAAATGTCTTCCTGTATTTTCGTTGTCTATTTTCAAATTCAAACTGATGTAGTTTTTCACAGCATTTTCCATACATGAAACACTGGTTTGACAACCTGTTCAGAGGCACTTAAAAACACAATTCAGGTCAGTTGTCTAGGTCCGAAAAGAATATCAAGAGATCCACCAGTTTAACTGGGAACTAACACAAAGGAAAACACCTGCTTTTATTAATATGAAGTGACCTTTTTCTTCCTCTTTAGTTTATTCCTGTATAGTGAAAAACTACACAGAAAAAATATTTTTAGAAAAAAATATTTAGCATCTATTACTTAGTATTACAAGTAAGGCGATATAATTATATACTTTTCAGTCACACATCTGTAAGTTCTTAATTACAGAACTCAGACTCCTAAATGTTAGAGATACTTTAAAAAAAGGACCTGTGTATGCATCTCAAAATACAGCTGTATTATGTGATTTAGTAGCATTAGTAGCATAATTTTGGTAACTAAATGACTCAATTTTACAATGTTATTACCAGGCTCTTTAATTTGCTCATTAAAACTCACAACCCTTCCTCAGACAACAGGTGTTAAAAAGTCAGTAGCATAATTACAGGGTAACATCTAAAATAAGAGCTCTCACACTGATGAAGTCTTTGAGCTCAGAACTACCTGCATGCAACCAACTGGTTTTGCTCATATTGCAGATTGTAAACCATCTGCACAGGCACATGTAAATTAAATTGGCTAATAAATATGGTGCTGTCCAAGGAGTTGAGTCAGAGGTCTAAGAAACTCTGTTTAAAAGCCAATTCAAAAATGAGTCCTGACAGTCCATTGTGGATTTTTCCCCAAAATCCAATTCTCAGTCATAAATATAGTTATGCAGCAACAGAAAGAACCAATTCATAAACCTTTGTGTATGTAGCAGTCCAAAATCAAAATACATGAAGAAATACATGACACATGCCAGACAAGCAAAAGCTACTTAAATTAACAGATCTGGGTACTATCTAAGCAAAACCAAGCAGGAATCCCAATGCAAAATAACAGGTGTTTCCACAATCACACAAAATATGCAATCAGCATTATAACAATTCGCCTTATTATAGTGTCCAAGCATCCGCTGCCAGAAAGCGAGTAACCATGTCAAGATGCAATATTCCTTATTTGACATTCAGTCAGAAACATCAGCAGTGATGGCTTTATCTATCGGCAGTACACCCAGTGCGTTAGTCCTTTTGCCACAGAAAGGAAAAGCGGCCAACGTGAATCAAATTGAGTGTGTTTACATTAACAAATAAGCCAAACCAGAAATGGGCAGCCTTTTAAAACTAGGAATAATGCATTTTCCGTGGGTTTGTAGAGCTCCTGTTATATAAGCAAATGTGACTGTGCTATGAAGCTGCAAAATGATGGCTTACGCTATGTATGCTTACAGCACTGTAAGCTATATGCTAAGGTAAAAAGCATTAAGTAATACCTTCTTACAGATAGCTCGCAGCTTGAAAGCAGAAAAATGAAATGCAGTTTTCATATGAGATTTACAGCAAATATCATTATCGTTCCCCATACTACTAAATAAGGCAAGTAAGTATTGGTATCGGAGAATCAATAGGATTAGTGCTAGATCAGGTTAGAAGGGGGGGGGACATTCCATTTTCCTGAAAGTGTGCCAAATGATGCAACATACTGCAACTGCTACTTGTTGTGGTAAGCACTCCAGTGAACGCTGGATTCTCTACATATCCCAGAAAAGAGGGCATCAGGAGTAACATCAAATTCAAATGAGCACATACCTTTTTGTTAAAGGACCAAATTTTATCCCACTCCATATTCACGACAGATCGAGAGGAGCCCTGGAAAAACAAACACATTAACGTAAGTATTCTAGCTATTAAAGCTTTCAACCAAAGTCCTTTAAAGACCACAATCCCTCTACCCTTGGGATTCAACCAAAATAGGTTAGAAAAGCATTTTGAGCTTGCAAAATTAACACTTTTTACAATAAGACAGCTGCTGCCTCCTTTTGCCAGGACTTGCTCACAGGTCTTAATATTGTTGAAACAGCACACATGAAAGCAGCAAGCCTTCAAAAGGAGAAACCTTCCCCGTGGCACGTACTCTGCCTGAACCTTCACAAAAACTTGTCCTTACCAAGTAAGATTCAATGAATCAGAAGAGACAAAACACCCACCTGAGCAGCAATAAACTGCTTTAGTCCTTCAACTGTCATGCCTCTTCTTAGGACACCACGCACAGTGGGAAATCTTGGGTCATCCCTAGTAGAAAAAGAGCTTCCATCAGTATCACAGACTAAGTTCTGCCTCTGTTAGTTTGTTTGATCAAAAACTTTACTAATACTGCCACATGAAAGGCCCAGCTTCAGTGTATTTTGCTTGTGTGAATTAAGAGCTAGACATGAAGACCTAATTGAAAAGATTGAGCTCTTATCCATACAAAATGTATGGTGCAGGTTTTCTTCTACCTCACCCCAGGGAGGGAAACAGTCTCTTGGTGAACTGGCTCTTTTCTTGTATCTATTCAATCTTAAGTCTCTCAAAAACTGGCAAAGCAAAAGTTATGCCCCTATCACATTACTTCCTTTTCAACGGCACCTGAATAACAGAATCTGAAACAACAGGACTTGATTCTTTCTTGCTCAAGAGAAACCAAAAAGAGGTAAATGACAATGTTATCTCTCAATAAATGACGTGATAGAATTCTGTTATTCCATTTCATTTCTGTCATGCAAGAAATGAAAAGGCCTAATCTGAAATGTAAAGCATATTGGTTGGAAATCGAATCAAACCTTGCTGAGGCCCTAACAGGGAGGCCTATGGAGGGAGAGGTCATCTTAAGACCAGCTACACCTCTAGAAAAGAGAAAAAAAAAAAAAAAGTGTTTTGGCTCTAGCAAGGCAGCTCCGTAAGACAGGAATCCAGGCTTCCAACACAATCAAAAAATAAAATCAACCAAAAAAGCACACTTGGAACACCTAAGCAAGAAAACCAAGCAGCCCAGGAACTTGTGTAAAATGATGCTCCCATAGGCTGAGCACAGAATCACCTAAACCCAGCCCAGTAAAAACACCACAGGTAGTTGTATGACTTGGCATTATCCATGCATTTCTTCAGAATCCTGTACTATGAGGAGAGGACTTCAGACGGTGTGCTCCCACAGCTAGTCCGTGGTGGGAACGAACAATGAAGAAGCCTCTCTAGGCTCTGATCTACTTGCAGAAGTGTAAATCCATGGCTCACCCTTTTAGGGAAATACTTAGGCTACCAGCCACCAAATATCGTCTGCAGAAATCCAGTTAACATGAAAAAAAGACCAGAAAGAAGGGAGATAGGGCAGGCAGGAAGGAAGTAGGATGGATTTGACTAGATGGATAGGACAAGAATTCAATTCAGGCTCCCATCTGGCATTGTTCAGGAATGTATCTGATGACTCAGTGTAAGTAGCACCCTTAGCAAGAGCCAGTCTGAAAATAAGCTACCTCATGTTTATTACAGGATATGAATATGTATGTACACAGTTACTGCAGAGTAGTAAACACACACATGGTACATGCAGAAGCCACTGTAATTGATCTGTGTTCTTAGTGTTTAAATTTTCATTCATGCTGTTATGATGTTGAAGCGCTGTCCGAAATAGACAATGCATGCATCAGTCACCAGTGCCTTAAGAAACAACGCTCCACTACAACCCACATAACATACCATCCATCCACAAGCCCTTCGTTGACAAACCACGTAAGCTTTCTCTTCGAGAGCACAGTGTTGTTGAGGTTTAGCCGGCTGTACTCCCATATATATGGTTTCCTTATTCCCAGTGCCTCAATGATCCAGTAGAATTGTTCATCTCGGTCGTGGTATTCGGTTGTTCTCAATGCATGTGTGACACCTTCAATACTGTCAACAATGGGGCAGGCGAAGTCATACGTGGGGTACACCCTGAGAATAAAGACCTCCAATTAGCAGGGCAGAAGAACAAAGCACTTTCCTCACATGTCAACATTTAAACTAAGCATAATTTATAGATTATATTTATAATCTATGGCCTTGAAACCTTTCGGATCAAGACCAAAATAGCACATACACAACAAACTGTCCATAAAAAGATCCAGAGGGCAGTAATTTTGAAACAAAGTCTTCAAAAATTAATTGAGCATAGCCTTAATATTCAAGACTGAAAAAAACAATAATCCTACACTGTACTGTTCTTTTCAAACACAAAATGTTGACTTACAGGGTGTTTTTTTCCTTAAATATGAAAAAGAATCATTAGTTGACTGAATAATGTACAAAGCTTTCATGTTTAAAAACAAACCCTTGCTCACAGACACAGCTTTCCTGTTATACACACATTAAATCAATGTTTCCCAAAAGAGGGCTGTATAACCGGAAACAGAGGTTTCAAAAAAAGCACTGAACCAAAGCCTTGAACAATTGGGTAGGCTTACGTCAATGCACAATGGAGTAATCCTTCATTCTGCACAAAGACAGCAGTTGGAGGCAGCCACTCAGGTAAGCAGATCAGGGATGTTGTCTAGCAATATAAAATTGTAGCAATGTAAAATTGCCATGGCTCTGTTTAAGCTCCAAGAGCTAAATCAAACAGTTTTATTATCGAAGATACAGTCATCAAGTCTTAATTCATGTTTTGACCCAAAGCTCTTTGCTAACATACAATGTATTTATGGACCAAAAGGGAAGTAATATTCACTGCTGACCACGCTGGCCAACTCACAGGCTTTAAAAGTCCTTTGCAGAAGTTTCAGAAAGTCAAGAGACTCATTACGTATTCTGAATGAAAATTGCTAGCAGGTTCCGAGTATTAAAAGAAGTTTACTAAGGAATGGTAAATTCCCTGAAAAGAGCAAAAACCACAGGCCACACAAAGAGAAAGTGAACATACTTGTAGGTACTTCCAGTACGTGGGTGAGGCTGGTTTTTACAGCGATAAAGAGTTGGATCCCTCATGCATCCATTGTTACTACTCATATCTATTTTTGCTCGTAGGCAACACGTTTGTCCATATTCTGTTCCCTTTTTCATTTCTTCCCACATCTGTAGATTCTTATTAACACCTAAGAACAATAAAAAGAAATCACATTCTAAGGTATTATGAAGTTGATACAGAACTACGCTGTATTATTGCAGTAAGAAAAAGTCACATCACCCCACTCCCCTCTTTAGACACTGGAACCCGTTTTCACACAGTTTACATTTTGAAATTTTTAGAAGTGGTAATGAATGGTGATGGAGTCATACATACACAAGTTTACTGCACCTGTCTAAAGGTACACTCATTCCAGCCTTGCAGAACAAAGCTCTAAACACTTACAAATTCCTATAAGGACCTTAAGAGATAGGCAATTAGTCATCTCATCCATCTTTGTTAATAAAAATCAAATTTTGATGCCAAATTAAGATAAGAATGCAAGAGAGAAGCTTAAAATATCTTACAGTTGTTCCTGTGTTTAGATTCAACTCTTTGTTCACGCTCTGCTTTCATTTGTTCTGCAGGAGTGTCATCCACATATGCCTTCCCTTCCTGAATGAGCTTCTCCGCGTACTTCATTATCGTTTCAAAGTGATCCGAGGTATATGTAAATTGATCTGGTTTGATGTGCAGCATTGCAACGTCTTCAAGAATAACCTGCAAAGTGGGAAATTGTACACTGCAATATTCAAGAAAGCTAGTTTTCTTGACCCTCTATCCTTTTAATGCCAGATGTGGTGTTTTTAATGCTTCATTGTCCGGGAAGGATAAGCCATAAGGATAATAAGACATGCATGGAAGAGAGGCAGGCACTTATTAATTCACAGCTTGCAATTATATGAGATCAGACTGAGACAACTTCAAGAAAAGGGTAGGACAAGAAAAGGAGATAAAAGCTGAAACAAATTACTTGTTATGGGCTACGTAGTAATTATATACAATGGAAACAACAGTGTATTGCAAGAGCCACATGTCTACGTACTGCCAAAAGAATATTGGAGAAAGCGAAGAAACAACTAGAATTGAAAGGGCTTCATGCTTTTTAAGGTAAAGATTATGGAAATTTCTTCCAAGCATAAGACAGAAGTGTAATAGTGATACTGTAAAAAACTACTGCAAAAATAGGGTTCAAAAGTAGATCTGCATGTCATTTACCTTTGATTCAGCTATACAGTGAATGGATTTCCCTGCTCCCTTACCATACCTTTTCAAAGTCTTCTTTCTCTTTTTCTGGATTTGTGTCATCAAATCTCATAATAAGTTTTCCTTTGAAGTTAACTTGATAGTGCTGATTTAGCAGAGCAGCTTTGGCATGGCCAATATGCAGATATCTAAAAGGGAAATAAAAAATTAAAAACATATGGGTCCCTAAAGAACAGTGTTGTAGGTAAAACACCAGAATTAAGACACTAAAAGCTACTAACGTAACGTGAGAACGATATATGTTATACACATACATGCACGTAATTCATAACTCACGATATCTGAGCGACAGTTTATACTGGACTAAGGAGGCTAAGAAACACTACTACAGAAATCACGTGATGCTGAACAGCCAGTTTAATGACGAAAAGGCAATCATGGAAATTTTACAGCCCATCAGGAAATTCTAAAAATAAACAGAAAATCAAAAGCTCTCTGAAAATTGTATTTATGAAATTGGCTCGTCACATCTCCACTTCAAGGAGTTTGTGTTTTGGGACTACATACAGTCTGGACCAAAAAACTTCCATGACACATCTGGTGTCAAGCTTCGAGAAAGGGAGGCTATCGCTTACACCTTTCCCTTCTCAAATCCAAACTTCCTTGAGAAGCATTGAGTCCCTTCACCCAACTCATGAAGACTGTATTTACACATCACAGCTCCTGTCAGTGCACATTATCCACACAAATGCCGTCCTTCTGCTTCCCCTCATCCCATGCTGAGCAGCACTATGTCACCTGCTGGCAACTAACCTCCCTATTCCAAGTTCAGGCAACACTGCAATGAGGTAGAGAGGAGAAGCAAACATAGACAGCGATAAAGCTTTAAATACTCTTTCAGCTTAAAAGTCTTGTCTGATGAGCTGATTAACACCCCCATCAACGCACACTTTTTTTTTGTTTTAAAGAAAAAGCACAAATAGAACCTTCTCAAAGCATTTGTTTCTTACCCACTTGCTTCAGGGGGAAACCTCACAATGACCTTTCCCATCTCTGCACCAGGAAGTTCAACAAACTTCCCAACATCTGCTTTCTTTTCTGATGCCTTAAAAATTAACAGAAACACAGTTATAGACTGCATTAGCTGTCAAATCAGACAACAAAAAGCTGCTATATTGGACCACAAATTAATTCACCTCTTCATAACCTTCACGTGACTCGTAGTACATCAAAACAAGATTAATTCTGGAATTTTTTCTGCCTTCAAATGTGATCCAGGATTGAAAAGGCCCAGCAAGTTTGATTTATTCCATAGAAGAAAACAGTTGCTAGCCAAGGTTTTAGATCTTAGTGTTCTTAACCTGAATGCGATTAACAAGTTCAATCAATGACAGACTGTCATCTTGGCAGGTCTATCAGGATCTCAGAATCCTCTTTAGAAAAAGCAAATATATCTGAAGAGCAGTGTTGATTAAGAGATGCCATTTTTACATGATTCCATTTAAGCACTGGACTACAGAACTCATACCTTTCTAAATAAGAAAGGGACAGCTTTATTTTTAAACAAGAAAAAAATATTAATCAAAAGTTTAATTGCTGTACACCTGATTCCTTTTAACTTCTCATTCTCTAACGTAAAAAAAAAATCATCTTATAGTGTATTCACACAAATAAAGATACCTTTTCCAAAGGATCTCAGTAAATCTTACCATTTTAACCTTTGGTGTACCAGAAGCCCACTTGGCTCCTACTGACTGAAAAGCACTCTGTACCTCAAGAAAGCCATACCATCGCTTTGCATGGACAGGAGCTTTGTTTTGCTGTAATTGCTCTTGCCACGTGTTATTATCTGTGAGAAAACAAATCATTTTCAAACCATCACAATACAAAAATGGAATTATTACCAGCAGCAATTTTTAAGACTAAAAAAAATATCATGATTCTAAAAAAATCTACTCATACTTACTTCTGGCAAGACATTTAGCCATGGGGACACAAGTAATTCTAAAGTGATTTAAATAAATGAACTCCCTCCCAACCCAAGACATACTGCACTCATCAAAGCAGAAGGTGTGTGTGACAGGGAGGGAGGACACTGGGGAATGTTCATTTTTATTGGTATCACCCACCTCAACATTACAACTTTCTTTCAAGACAGAAATATAGGACATCCCTCTCATGTGTCTGCATTTCATGTTTTCTAAGCTTTATCAGAAGCTACTACCTTTTATTTACTACCCTTTATTTTTGAGGGGCTGTATTCCCACAATCTAATTTTCAAGGAACACAATTTTACTAGAAAGATTCTGACAGGTAAAGGAGAAAAAAAAAAAGATGAAAGAAGTACAGTCCTTTCAAATTTTTTCTCAAGAGCAGCAATTTTGAAGAAATACTGAAAGGTGTTAGCCTTTAATCTTGATTACGTATTTTCCTTTCAAGAGGAATTTGGAAATACTGAATGGCAGATTGACACCTATCAACTTTAGACATAAATATAAGAGGCCGTAAAAATAAACCCATAAAAACAGTTCATCAAAGCTTCTTCTAATCTTTCAAGGGTATTTCATAGGGTAAAATATACCTCTTTAAATAATCCAAACTAAACACCAAAGAAATTTACTAAGATAATGTCACTGAAAAGTCTGCGTATACAATTTTACTCTGTATTACAAAATATTTTGAATTATTTAACCCACAATTTTGTGCCACTGCAAATTTCCATATTTAGGAAACAGGCAATAAAAAGATACTCAGAGTTAATACAAAAGAAGTTAAAATAATTCCCATCTATAATTACATCCTACAAATTTTCACATATAAAAACAATGTTTAAAGAATTCTAGGGTTTCCTAAGTTACACTGTTCCCATCACTAGCGATGCACAGGCCAAAGGAGCATGCAAAATAGTTTGCAGCCTGGCATACAGCTAAGAGTCACTACTAGCATCCAAAAAAAAGGGACTTTGAGGACTCCTGATACACACACTGCAAACCAATGAAAGCGAGAACATACACCGATACCTTTTAGTACAGCCCAGACACACAAGTCTGCAAGACTGAGCGAGTCTCCGACCAAGTACGTTCTCAGAGACAGACAGTGGTTGAGCTCTTGAATGGCTGAAAGAAACTGGCTGGCAGTAGATAACTTGGTGGCACTGAACTCCAGCCAATGGTCGATCTAGTTTTAAGGGACAAAAGATAGTCAAAGTTACTAAATGTATGAGCAAGAAACTTGTTAAAAATCTGAATTTTACATCCATCCATAAATACAATCCATTTAATAGCTGAACAGAAAATATTAACTGGAACATTAAATATCTTGGACAATAAATCACAATATATGTTCAAAGAACATTCAAAATAAAATATACCAAAACGTTCATCCAGAACTACACTACATGATTAAATTTAATTTCTCCCTTCAGGTTATATTTAAACTGCTGAAAATACAGACTTCGCTGAAGCTGTTCCCATTGGTAAAAAAAACCAACAGTTCTCAGGTACTTCTTTATCACACAGAGTATATAATAATTGTTATTACCCTTCAAGTATTTACACACCACATTTGCGACCTGTTTATCTTTATGGTTCTGCTACTGGACGAGTACACCGTTTTCCCCTCAGTCCCTATCTTCTCTGCCTCATCTCCTTTAAGATTCTGTGAAAACAAGTCCCTCCTCCACCTCATTTCTTTCTCCCCTCTCCTGTAAAACAGTCTCCTCCTACGAAACGAAATATATCTTGGTACATAAATCAAAAAAAATTTAAGAATCAGGCCCTGGGTTAATAATGTAGCCCTGTCTATAAACTGAATCCCTCAATCCTGTAACAGACTGTCTCTTCTAGTCCTCTGTCCCCATTTCATCTGCAAGTGTTCTGTAAACCGCACCAGGAATCCTTCCAATATTCGAGCCGACGTGGCAGGCACAGATGTAATTACACTACCACATAATTCGGTTCAGTCATTTGCAGTTATGCTCCAAAATATTTGCACCACAAATGCAGCTGCCGCTGTACTTCTCGAAGTACAACTTTATTTTTGAAAGATGCGGAAGTTGAAGGAAGCATTTTATCAGAAATACCACTCTTGAAAGTGTGTTTGCAGAGGTCTCAGGACTTAACTTACAGGTTTTGGCGAAAAGTTTAAATAGCCAGGAGATAAGGTACAATGTTTTCAGTGCCTTACAAGCAATATACTAAGACAGCACTTCCCTTGAGACCAGCTTAACAGCTGAAGAGTGATTACACTACCTTCAGGTAGTTGTAAAAAGAAGCTGAATCAAGTCCTTCAGTTTTCTCCTCAAATTTCAGAGGAAACAGATTTCAATTCATCAACCTGTTAGTCTCAGCCACCAACTAAAAGCTCAGCATATGATTATTCTGAGCTAGACCCTGGAAGAATTCCCTCTCATTTCATACCTACAGTTCCTAGGAACTTCTTGTAATCTGTGTAAGGAAGACCAAAAAAGTTCACTCTTTGGCACGAAAGTTTCGGTGCCCTGATGGCACAACTAGAGAAGCCCAACGGAACACAGGACTTTGCACCAGCAACAGTCCATCTACGTGACCACGTCTCGCCACATTTCACTGAATTAAATAGGGGTCAGGGGTTTGTCCACCATATACAGCAAAGACTAATGCAGGATTTCAATGTCATACAGCACTCCTTGGTGTTACACTGAAGTGCTGCAAGGTAGCAAGTGATGGCAGCAGAGTTGAGGGAAGCGAAGAGGGAAAATTCCAGATATCACTGTCCAACCCAAATTATCTTGTATTAGCGAACTGTCAGGTTAGGAGTTGCTGTTGCAAGAGCGGGAAAGGGCAACCATTTCAAAGCTGAGATTTCAAACAAACAAAAACCCCAAGAAGGCCAAAAGAGAGGAGAAGAAGGAAAAAGAAAATAAAAAAAAGAGATTCCTTCTCACCTCAGTGTGTTCCAAGAGATTTGAACCATACAACCCAGCAGAACCAGCGACTCTAGCCAGATAACGAGCTATTGAATTCACATCACTAAATGAGACATGCCTAAAAAAAGAGACAAAATAAAGGTTTATTAAAGTACTATTTCCAGTTCAGTTTTAGTTGTACACACATAGGTGAAATATGTGTAAAGCAAATGCAAAGTAATTTCTGGGTGAACCAACAGATTCACCAGAATTTAAAAAAAAAAAATTCTAGCAAAACAGTATTTTAGCCCTTGCTCTTCTATCACCAGATGGAACAATAAGCTTCTAAACATGAAACAATTTGTTTAGACAGACAGAAATGAAGAAAATAAAACTGCCTATTCTTTCAGAAAATAAAACATTCTCCACACCTGACAGAATATGTAAGTATAACCTGAGCTACATATTTTCCAGAACATAAGGAGCTAAATCAACATTTGTTTTCTTTTCCTACAAGAAGGATGACTTCGAAGAGGATGTCTAGAAAATCTACAGAGGAATCAAGAGGCCCCCACTGCGTTTTTAAGGTCTAGCATCAGAGGAAGAAATCCTGTTCATTTGTTACTCACTTTACTGAATTCACATTTCATAGAGAAGATCCCCTGTTGAACAAATTAGGCTGCCTGTATTTCTGTGTTTTACCCAGTCCTCTCCAGACAAAAGACTAACTTGTGTTTGGTTTTCCCTTTCTGCCGTTGAAAACTCCCAATAGATCCCAAGGCGAAAGGCCCTCCAATGAGCATACTTCTTTCTGTGTTTTAATCTCCCTTTTCCACTTTACATACAATATGACATAAACTGCATACTGTCAGAAATCTAGCTTCAAATTCATCTAAGATAAAGGTGGACATTTTAATTAATATTTAGGAGAGAGCTATGGAAGAAAGATACATCACAACCATCAATTCTCCAGATAATACCCATCTCCACAGTCCCACATGGGTGTAGATTAGAAAATCTGAGCTCCGATTGCTTCTAAACAAGCACTGACAGCAACAAAAAGAGTTCCTCTAAGTGTTCTGTTCCACTCGGTTTAATGGACTGAATGCTACACTTCAATTTGTCCAGACAAGGCTTCATTTCTGTTCTGCACTTCCTGTTACACCTACTGTGTCCTTTACAAAACTAACGCAGTTTTGCTAGCCCTCAAAAAGCCTTGCAAAAATCAAAGTTATCAGTAAGATATAGAAGACTTCTTGATATGTTAAGTATTATGATACCCACTTTTAGTATCAATGGATCAGCCAGTCTCATTAGGTTAACGCCCATAAACCTAAGGAACATAGTTAATTTATGAGATTTTTTTCCTTCTAGCTTTTCAAGCTTCTAGGATCCAGTTATACAGAAGATCCACAAAATACAACTAAAAACAAAAGCCACAGCTGGGGGCTTTAAAAATACAAAGTATGTCCTATTCTAATTTCACACTGCTATCAGATTTTAATGAAGCTTTTCCAAACTGAGAAAAACAAAACACTTAACACATTTGCAGCTACAGAAAGTCTGTGAAAGCATCTTTGTTTTCACTAGTTCACACTAAAGCAAATATCCTTGACTACTGGAGCAAAACTGAATAAACATGAAATGTGACAATGTTACTCTGAGTAAAAAAAAAAAAAAAATCTCACTTGTGCTTAAAAGGTTGTTTATTTTCTTTGAGGAAAAAAGATCTTTTTCCACCCAAACATAGTGCTAATTGGCCTCCTTCCTTTGAAAAAGTTACAAAACATTAATGTTGCTCTCTGTGGCAAACACCTGCCAACTCCAGGGGTAAGGAAGGAAGAATAACCAGGGACAATATAGTGTTACAGGCAAAGAGTAAGTGTCTCTCAAAAGGGATGTGAAATGCCACAAAGTTAGATAGCAGGGCAAATATTCAAGAAGCAGAAGATGGGCGAAGGAAAAGTGCTAAACACAAAACAGAGGCTCTCCAACTGTAATAAATCATTGAATGAATTTGTAACAAGCCTTGCAGAACGGTTCTGTGCAGAGGTTAGATGCATTGGTCTAGGAGTAACAGGGCTCTGAAGCGCGCACGTGTTCGCAGCACAAACCAGAAAAGCTGTACTGCAGGTTGTTAACCGATAAGATGCAGGTATACTAAAACACTCCATAAAGCCATCAGCATTGTAGCGGAGTGGATTGTTTAGGACCTATTACCACATGAAGCTTTGAAGCTGAGCCTTCTAAAATAACCTCTACAGCAAAATTCATCATTTCAGATTAGTGATAAACTTTTCAGCTAAGTTTCAGATGAAAAGTTTGCCACCAGATTTTAACTGCTCTTCAAAATATCACATAGAAAAATTGCAGCGTTCTCTCTTGTTCAAGTCACATCATTGGAACTAATGGTTTCCTGAAAAAAAATTAAAAAATCAAAGTCTGAAATATCCCAAGTGAATTTCAAGTCATGCCAAAATAAGATAGCTTCAGCAGAATTGATGCCATGAAATCCATTTACCAAAAGCATTAGCTGAGATGTGAGTTCAGCTGCTGCTTCTCAAGTTACAGATACACTTTTAACAGACTTTAAAATAGAGAATCGATTTTTAAAATGATTGTACAACCGAGCAAGAGAAAATTAATGCAATATTGAGGTTTGGAATAACTTCTTAAACATAATCCAATGCCAGAGATGAGAGGACACTAACACACCAAAAAATTCCACCTGATGGAAACATGACTCTGGAAATTATCCACACGTGACCACAGTGCAGAAGATGAGCTTTTGTTTTATATTTCTGACAATTTCCATTACAGCTAAAAAGAGTGGGTTTGCAATGCAGCCTGAAGAAGGCATGGTGATACGAAATTATTTGATAAAATAAAAGATTATTTCAAAGCCGAGTATATAAATGGATATTATTCCAAGATCATCCCCATGTGTCACCACAGTGTATACATACATGTATATCTTTTGGTATATACATACACACACACTGCCTAAACTGAGAAAGGAAAATGAAACCAAACTCTGACTAAGACTACTTACAGGGAAAACTCTCTCATGCAACTAAATAACACCCAGTCAGCTCTGTTATGTAACCTATAGCCCACACGTGCATAACACACTGAAAATTATTCATGCTGTACCAATTAAGTCCCAATACAAGCTGCCACATTCCTCTTGCTTCAATCCAAAATCACCAATTCAGTGCCATCACTAGGCACAGCAAGACAACACGTAAAATCAGAGATTACAGTCAGGAAAGAACCGTGTCTGAGTTCATGTCTAACATTTTAAACAGAAAGCAGTACGTGCCATCAGTAAAACGATCATTATGACTGAAGATTGTGACCCATCCTGCGCTTTGATGTTTTGCAGAAATACATACATCGTGATAAGGTCTTTCCCTGAGGTTAGAAGACTGTGGAAAATCTCAGTTGGTGTTAATTTATGAGGAACAAGCCAGGCTCTCTATAGCACAACATAAAAATACTATGTTGTTTTTATAACAATCCTACTGACATGCAGGAATACCAATTTATGATGCATTAGTGGAATTAACAGCATCTTCTACTGAAATAGTTCAGCGAAATAGATTTCTTCCCCCTGCCCCGTTCTGTCAAAAAAATAACCAGTACTACATTTATAAGCACTAATTCCAAGCTTATCATAGTGTTAACAAACTTCAAGTTAGGACTGCAATGTTTATGAGTCAAAATATGCTCCTTACTGTAGATACACTGATATGTCAGTGGTACTTAAGGTATCAGGATATCTCCTCGTGACATATCTAGGTATCTTCCCTGATAAGGAATCGAAGATGACAGTGCAGCTTCCCAAAACTAACAGCATTAGTCCTGCATTTCTGATACGCATATGATCCTACTCAGATCATAAAAACCACCTTCATGCTCCAAACTTGAAAATATTTATTCCAGTGGCAGACTATTTTTAGGATAGACAATAGATCTCTACAAAAATTTCCAAGATTCTTTTCAGCGGATGCAGATAGGTTCACTGAGTAGCATGGCATAATCAGCACTTCTCTGAGATAACATCATGCCTCCACTTATATGCAGCAGTGAGCCCCAAATAATGCCATATAAACCTTTAAAATTTATTCCACCACATGTGTAAAAGTCCAAGGAATCTTCCATATCAATCTTGCATAATATAAAATGGCCTTGCTTTTGATAATCCATGGCACCTCAAAAAGGCAAATACCTAAACAACGAAGTGACTGGTACAGCACAAATGGTTAGACATAAGTGCGTGCAAGTAAAAATACCAGAGCCCTTTCCATAAAGATCATATATGGTAGATGTTCTGCCTGTGCTACAAAGAAACATGAATAATGCAGTGATGAATAAAGCTGTATTCTTCTCTTGCTCCTACCTGAAAAGGTTACTGTCAATGTTACAACCATGTGATTTTTAAAACTGCTGACCCAAAGCTAGGAGAGATGCAAAGTCACTTACTCGGACACACGGAGGATGGTTTCTTTGCCTTCTTCCACTGAAATTTCAACATCATTCTTCACATGCTCCACTGTCAGCAGAGCTCCTGTAAAAAAAAAAAACAAAACCAAGAGAAAGAGATACTGAACTTTCATCCAGGGAAGGTACCTTTCATAGTAGCAACAAAACAATTACAAATTCATTTCAAATAGAACAGGGTCCTTCAAGTAAGATGGCCCAGTGAAGAAATCAATGTCCAATCTCACATGCAAGAGGCTTCTTATTCTTGGCAATCCTTAGAGTTTCAGATTGATAATGCCTAGCATACAGTCACCTGCAGTGAGCTGAGCAAGTGTCAGGAGCAATACAGATTGCTTCCTGAGGGTATTGTAAAAATTAGTCCTGTCCCCCAATATATACAGAGAACATGATCAAACTGCCTTTGATTATTGAACAGAATAGTAATGCACTCCATCCCAGCCCCGACACATGCAACAAAGGAGACCAGTTACTGAATATACCAGTATGTTGTGAACATGGATGAGTCCGTTTTTAGCCTGATTTAATGCCTATGAAAAGATCAGCCACTGAAAACCAAGGAACTCTATCCATGAAAAAGTGCAGGAAGCTTATACAAGGTTTTCAGAGTAAGTAGTTCCCCAGTGACGGTAAAGGGTGGCCTGAGAAATAAAAGAATTCTTAAGTTTTTAGGCCACATCATCAACTGGAAGACAGCTCTGCCCACATTCCAAGTGGCTTGATGCAAACCTGATCTCGACATTCTGTAGCACGACACCGCAGCTCAAACAAAGCGCTAAGCTAACTTGCCTATATTTCTGGATTGGCTCTGGTCCAGATTCAGCCTGCTGAGCATAACTAGAGGAGCCTGTGTTCTTTGCTCAGAAGCACGTACAAGACAGCAAGCTTTCGCATAGGCAAGTATTACTTAAATGAAACAGCCAAAGAACTACACACCGTGAAAAGCACCTAACCTGTTAACAGTTTCATACTGTGCTTCTCTAGAACAACACACAGACTACCCAAAGGCAGATGATGTTGTAAGCTATTTATACGCTGGCCTAAATACAAAGTACTGGAGCTAGGAATTCCCTAGCTCTCACCTCTGCTCAGCTGCAAACCCTTCTTGTGGCATTAAGCTTTTATCAACACTTAGTCAAGGTTCTTCTTCCCATCCCCCGGTTATCCATCTGTGAAAGCCAGGATGACATCCCTTATGCAATATATTTGTAAGACATAGAAGTATGTTAATAATTCGCAGGGAAATGCTTTGAAAATTACAAGTATTACACACACCAAGCTATGTAATTAATACTAATGATGTTAAAAGCTACTGCACTTTTCAGAGTGCACAGCCACGATGAATAATGCCAAGTAGGAATGAGTGTGCTTGTCTCCTTGATACAAATGTTTACCAAAGTGTTTCATCTGTAATATGTATTTCTGACATAATTATCAAATCTCCTGAACTAAATCTCCAGTGCCATTTACCAGCTATCAAAAGAAAAAAATCCTCCAAAGCCCCTCAAGACATGTTACTCACAACTCATATTGTGTCATCTCTTTTCTAGCATAAACAAGGATCAGGCAAAAACTTCTGTGTTATTATACCATAAATCCATACTCTTGCAGGTTGCATTCAACTCTGAAAAGCATTTAGGAGTAACAGCATGCGAAAGAATTCAATAAATTAAGATGAAAATTGGGAAGAAAACGCTTTTTGAATAATCGTAACAAAATGGAGAAATGGTATGGAATACGCATGGAGGGCTGTTCCCATATGGCAGAAAGCGAAATGAAGGAGGTTCTCGTATTTTTAAAGGCAAAATAACATCGAAGGACAGCGAGCAACTGGAAAAGGGAGATTTTGCCGTGCAACTTTGAACCAGCTCCTCAAACGAGACGAATTTTAGGAGCAGATTAGAACCACCATTAGCAACGAGGCAGTGCTCTCAAACAAGCAACGTGAATTAGGGCTGCCGTGAAAACTTAGCCTCAACGTGCTAAGTCACTCGCGGGGGTCCACCGATGACTCAGTTTCTTTAGCCTGACCTGTGTTCGCTGCCGGGAGCTGTCACCGCCGCCCGGACAGCAACCCGCGGGAGACCCCCGGCTCCGAGGGCGGCGGGACCAGCCCTGCACCCTGCGGGCCAGGGCCGGGCAGGCGCGGCGGAGCAGTCGCTGCGGGGACCGACACGCGGCCGGGGAGCGACCCCAGGTGCCGGCGGGACCCGCGGGGGGGTCAGGCCCCGATGGCGACGTGGCCCCCTCAGCGCCGGGGACCGGCCCTCATCGCCCCCCCACAGAGAGAGGGGGTTCGCCCCGCACCCCAGGGGCCCGCCCGCCGGCCGTGCCAAGGCCGCAGCAGGCATCACGGCCCTGGCCGCCGAGGGCAGGACGGACACCGGCCTCCCGTGACACCTCTCCCGTGCCCGCACACGAGGACAACACTGCATGATGCAACGCGGCGGCCCCGCGCGCGGCCGGGCGGGCGGTAAGGGGCACAGCTGGGCCTACCCGGGGGAGCGCTGAGCCGGGGGGTGAGGGGAAGCTAAGGTCCGGCCCGCACTTACCGAGCGGGGGGCTCCCCGCGCTGACGGTAAGCCTCAAGGCCGCCGCCATCCCCGCCAGCGCCGCGCCGGAACCAAAGGAAAGGGCGGGGCGGGGCGCGCGGCAGCGCCAGCTCGGCAGGCCCCGCCCCCGGCGGCCACCGAGGGGCGGGGGGAGCGCGGCGTCACTTCCGGCGGGTGTGAGGGGCCGGGCGGCTCTGGGCGCACGGAGGGCGCTCGCCGGTTACTGCGGGGGGGTGTCTCCCGCCTCCCGGAGTCCGGCGGGAGGAGGCGGTGAGGGTGGAGCCGGCGGGTGGAGCACAGGGCTCTCCCGGCCCGCGGGGCGCCCGCTCGCGGTCGGGGAAGCCGCCCCGGACGGGTGCTCGGTAGGGGCTGGCGGCCCTGTCTGAGGTTCACATTGTTGCAAGGACAGTGCAGTGGAACTGCTCCCCCCCCCCCCCCCGCCCCGTCTGTTGTACAGACGGACCTAGAGCAGCTGGTGTGCCAGCAGCGGCTCTCCTAACGCTTGATCGGTGGAGCGGGGCTGTTGGTGCAGCGGGTGTAGTGGTACAGCCAGAGCGTGACTGCACCTTGCCCGCCGGCTGTTACCCTTAGCTCTTAGCTCCTGCCGCTGCACCTTCATTCAGATCTCGTTAGTATCTTCCTGTGATAGCAGCTGTACAGTTTCTCTGAGCGTGGGAAGTGGTGCCATAGGGGAGTGTCTTTACACCAGCTCCTACCTGGTGTGTATGCCGTGTGTGCTCTACTCCCGCCGAGTTAACTGCCAATGAGCAGAGAGAAATTACTCCTGAATTAGAAAGGGGCTTACGCTGAGGAAATCTTCACACGTACAGCGAGTTCCAAATGAAAATAAGGGTATAGACACATAGATGAAGATTGCTAACAGTGGGTCCTGCGCTTGGCTTTGTATTTTAGTGATTACTAAGGCAGGCTTTGTGTTGTCTAAGTTGTTCTACATTTTATCTTAACGTGTTTAGCGAATTCACATGCAGATTTTGATGTGAATAGTCAAGACTGCGTATCCAAGAACACTGCAGAAGATAAAGGTGAGAATTACATTTAATTTAGTAAGTGAAATTAATCTTGTCCCTGCTACGTGGTTCAAACTTCAGTTTCAATCAATATGTGGAATGGTTACACTTGTAGTGGGTCAGAATATGAAGGCGGCTCCAATTAAAGCAGGCTGAATCTGTCTTGCATGCTCTTACTAGCCATGCACTTGAGGAAGACAGATGAAAGGATTAGAAGCATGTGGTGTTCCTATATATGCACCTTTAATCCATTGTCATTACAGCATTATGGACTGGCTGATGATGACAGAATGAGGAGGTAATCTTGCTAATTTATCTGTAAATGATGCAATAAGGTGACCTCACTAAGGAAAGAGCTTCCTTAGATCCTTTTCCACGTGTGCACATGGAGACACTGGGAACACTTTAGCAACAAGTTGTCTTGTTCATATCTTTTGGTATCAAGATGTTCCTGCTTGCTGGAAATAGAGCCAGCTTTAAGCCAATGAAGTCACATTGGTATTACTCTACTGTGAGGCAAGGCCCTAATTTAAGGACTCTTAAGTAAATCAGAGTTGTTAAATACCTTGTGTGATGAAAGGAGAAAGAAATTAGTGTAACCTGAACAAACTGTTGACAACTGAATTTTGAAATTTTCTTCTGTATGAAACTATGGAATTTTTTGTATCTTGAAGTTCATCACTAGCTTAAAGATGGTTTTGAGTGTACCAAGAATGTGGTTATTCAGAGGACTTCATCTTGTGGGCAGGGAGGAAGTGAGAAAGGGTGCAGTGCAACTTGCAGGCTGCGTTGCCATTCATAGTGTCAGCAGAAGGTAAGGCAAAATAATAAAAAAAAATCACACTGGGAGGGCTTAAACATTCAGCCTTTACGTAAGCAAACAGCCAAGTTCAGGCACCCCCCCTGACACGAGCCTGAGAACCTGACACACACCACTCTCTGTATGGAGAACAGGAAGAAAAGCACAACTACGTGTTGTCCATTGAACTGGCGTCTCCTGGTGGCATGCCTCAGGATGCGTCACATTGCCAGAGAAAGGGGGGCCCCAAGAACCCTTAATTTGAGGGTGAGGGACCCCAGTCACAAAAACTGGAGAAAACAAAGTACATAGGGGGCTGCACTTGTTCAGAATACTCCAGAATCCTAAAGTCAGCTTGAAGTGACTTCATCTATTTTGGCTAAGGCTGGCAATTTTAGCTAGTCATGTGTAATTTACTTCCTGTTCTCTTTTGTGTTCAAGTGGGCTGAACAGTTGAATCCTGCTTTCCAACCCCCCACACCTACGGGAAAGCTGACTGAAACAGGCTCTCCAATTTTTAAGTTAAGTTTAGGTGATCTTGTCTCCTGCTTTCTCTCCTAACATACCTATGTTACACAGGAATGGGGAAGCAGTAGCATCAGCTTCCTCAATTCTTGGGCCTGCTGGAAAGGCACCCGGACTTTGTTTCTCTTACAATTTGGATACGAATATTTCAAGGTCCTGCATTTGTTATCCCCCATGTATGACAAAGTGACCTAGGATGCCCAAAGCTCTCTGAGACTGTGATGACGTAGACCCTGACAGAGGCATTTCAGATCACCAGAGAGGTGCTGGGAGCTCCTCCCCATGTCACAGTTTCCTTGGGTTCTCCTCCACTGAGGTGTCCTGAACCCTGCTGTATTAACGTTTCACTGATCCTCAGTGGATCCAGTGATCCGGGAGCCCCTATTTGAGGTGTCAGAGGCCTACTTGGACCGTGTCCTTGCTTCTGCAAAACTCAGATGACAAACAGCAATCTCAGCCATCCCAAAATTAAGTGCAGATCAGCAAATTCAAGATTCACTTCTAAGAATCAAAACTGTCAGCTTCATTATAAATGGGCTGATCCATCCAGGCAAATTCTCAGTCCATTTGTATTTAACACAATAAACCCTTGGTGACACACACAACAAAAAACATGGATCAAGTAAATGACTTAACAGAATTTTGTGCCCTGAATATTGAAAGATGATTTTCGGACTGTAGTGTTATGATCAGCAGTATATTAAGCACAGTCATGAAGAATGAGTAACAACTTTTGAAAAAATATAAGTAACAACTATTGAAGAAATGCAATCGTTCTCATGTTGTCTGCTAAGCACAGCAGAACAATCAACGTACACCTAGAGATTCTGTATGTAATTTTGAAATTACTGAACACCTTAGTGTAAGAATTCAGTTCCGATTCTATAAACCAATTTCAGGCTCAGTTATCCTCTTTCTCTTCTCCCAGCTCACTTTCTCAGCATTCCAGGCCACGTGAAGACGGATGACTGCTTTAAGGCACAAGCGACTGTTTAACCGAGTTAGGAATACGGCTGGCGTAATAGTCGTAATTTCTCAAAGTGGCAAGGACTCCAGCTGAATTCATGTGTTTCACTTCCTTGTTGTACTGAAATGAATTTCCATGGATATCAGTTATCTTGCCTGTAAAGAAAAAAAGAAAAATATTCCAGCAAACAGGAGTTGGAGAGCTAAAATCTATTTTATCACTACAAGTGATATAACTCAAAAGCAGATAGTCTTCGGCATACACACGGCTGTCTTCAGATGTGAAATGTCTTTGCTCTCAGTTTAAGCCCAACATTTTTTTATTGACTGAAATCAAGTAAATATTGCTGTTTTCCTTCAGCAATATTTAAATTCCTTGTGATTCAGGAAAAGGAAAACGACATCTCTCATGGATTAATTAAAATGCTTCTGAGTAGTTTTTACACTGGCTGTTGACAGGAAGGAAAGAAAAATCCTCAATTTAAGTTTAAGCCAGGATAAATCTATACACCAACCTCTAATGTAGTCCAGAAATACCCTACCTGGTTTTAAATGAGTTTCCAGAAATCACTTAGCAAGAGCACCACAGATCTTTATGCCAGCTAATTTAACCACGAGATACCTACATAAAAAGGAGGCTAAATACAGCATTGTGCTGCCCCAGATCAGTTTTTTGGTGCCTGAGCTAACCTGTTTAAAGTTATCAACACTAGAGACTGCAGAGGAGTTAAATTATGTCATTATGAAGTCTGTTATCCTTGCTTGACAGAATTTAAGAGATCAAAGCCCACAGTTTCAGCATATGGTGGTAAAAAGTCTATCAACATGAACAGCAGAAAAAGTATAATAACAGTACTTGTCAGTGAGCCTCTTCATAAGTTCTCTAACCCCTTACCCCCTAGGAAGGTGAAGTGGCTTAGGTTGGCTGGAGACCACTAATTTTACTGAATTACATGAATGACTCCACTCTGGAGATTGTACATGTGAGGCACAACTGCACAGTTTGGCCTATTCTTCTTGTGTTAAAGAATTCAATGTCTGCATATTATATAATATTTTACTAATAATAAACTACTACATGCAGTTAGTAGGACAGTGTGGTTTTATTGTGACAGAGCAGCCAGCAGAAAAAAAGCCACTTGCTTTGAAAATATTAAAATTAATATACCCAAAATTTTAGATTTTGTCTTTTTTGATTATTTGACTGTTATTGGCTGTATTAGTCCAGGGCAAAACTGATCATATCTGGCTTTCCAGAGCATTTTGCTGCCTCTTTGGAGTTACTGTTGATTTCAAAGGGCTCAAACTCCTAGTGAATTGTGACTATTTAAAAATACATACGTACTGTCATTTTTCTTCCCAAAGACATGTTTTGAAATTCTTTTTTCCTATGAAAAATATAAACAACTTTAAATTGATGTGGTTTCACTTGGAATTTTGACTACTAACTTACCTCCCACAGCATGCAGAATAGCTTCAGGTGCACATGTATCCCATTTCTTGCACCCAGGGCTGGCAAATACATAAGCAGATGCCTTGCCTTCTATAAGCTGAATGATCTGTTAACAATAGAGAGTGGCAATCACTGCAAAGGATCTAGGCGTTTAGAAACGGGTGAAAATAACACCAGGCATTAGATCGGTTTACACACGGTCAGAAAAGGAACACCAGCTGCTTCCTTTCCAGTATTACAAGAAATTATAAGGTTTAGAAAGATAGACTGTATTACCATTCTGCAGGTTCTACTTTTGATTGTTAAAAATACTGTTTACAGGATGAAAATCTGCTTTTCAAATTCCCAGCCTGTGCAAGTACTAAGAAAATAAAGCAAAAACTATCTCCATGTTATCTCTATATTGTTCTGGTGCCATTCTGGGCCTTGCACATGTTGGAGAAAAGAGGTTGGAGAGTCTGTTTTGGACAACCATGGTAAAACTAAGCTTTCAAAACTGCAGCAAATGAGTACTCCCTGTATGCAGGGAAGGCTTGCAAAGGAAATATTGTGTGCTTCTCCTATTTTTATCTTTCGTTATGTTCTGCTAGAGAGTTGGAACAAAAACTGTATTAACATGAACAGAAGGAAATGTCTAATAATTATGATTAAATTGTATTGACATTTAGTCATTCTGGTCTTAGAACTTTGTTTTCTCCCCTAGAAACAGAATACTGGGGAAGATGGACCTCAGCCATGACCAGCACAGCCACTGTTAAAAAATACCTGTCCCAAATTCTGACTCTCCATAGCAGTCTGAATGGTAGGAGGAGAAGTTGTGCTGGGGAAGGAGGAGGAAGTCTCCTGTACATTCATGCAAGTAAGCAAATGATTTCTTTAAAAGTTCTTTTTTTCAGAGGTAAAAAGGTTTCTTTGTCCAAATAAACCAAAAAGATTTGGAGTTTTCATACCTTGTTTCCTGCCCCTCCGACTCTGATGACACTGTCTGGATTCAAGGCACTGATGCAGTCGTTTACCAGCGTACTGCTGTGAGAACGGGTCGTAACGACAATGTGTTTCCCAGCAGGTGCTTCTGTGAGCTGAAATCCAAAGGCACCTATGCCCAGGACTCCCCAGATTGTCCTGCCCAGCACAGCATCAGCTCCTGCCTAGAACAAAGGTACACAGATCCAGGTGATGGTTAATCATAGTGATCAGCATTTAAAACACACACAGAGAGCAGTACCTAGAGAAATGTTTGCTTCCTTGGAGTATAATATTAATACTGGGATATACGTTTAAACAGTGGCACTTAAAAAGAGCTACTCTAAAGGGCCAAGTGAGAAATTGGCTCTCGTTCTCTCTAAGGCAATGAAATCATTCCCTATTTTCTTATCTGTGACATTGTGGTGATGCATTATGTCCTGCCTCTAATGACTGGCAAGTTAATATTTGTGTATTTCTCTACTTCAGACACAATCTGTAACTGAAAAATTGACATTCTATATTTTTCATCACCAATATTGCATAGAACATATAGAATCAGCTGATGATATGCATTAAATCAGCTCAAAAGCTTTTTCTTTAAATTCTAGTAAGTTTAATTAATCAGACTGTATCCTAAGCTTTTCCCCATCCTCACAGATAATACTGAAATTATCTCCAAACATGTGTAAGTGCCTGTAGGTTTGCCATCCTGGGCCTACACCGGAAACCTGGCCTGATCGACTCTGACCCAGCTGTCAGTGACAGCCACGCTTGGTTTATTGAGGGCTGCAGATTCATGGCAGACACATCACAAATGCACCCACTGCATGGGTTTACTAAAGAATTTTAGCAAAGACTGCAAAAACACTGATCCGTACTTGGTTTACAGTATGTACTTTACATGTGCTGTAATAGTATATATCTAATATATACTGTATTCATGTATTACCCAAGCCTCAGGATTCAGTCTGGCCATCAGTAGGTCCCTGAGATTCAGTTCCAGGAAACCAACATTGAAAATGGTATATATTTAACAAAAACACCACCACCTTATGTTACAACATTAACTCTGCTACACACTGCTTTTCATTTGAACCTGTGCTAACTAGAAATGTCTTAGAAGGGACAGTCAGAAATCACCTGAAGCTTTTAAAGAAATCAGTGCATTTAATACCTCATAGTTGTAATATGGCTGGTTAATAACTCCTGCTATCGCTTTGCCTCCGTAAGCAATTCCAATAAGAACGGTTACATGGTCAAGGAGCCCTGTATAGAAATAATAGGAAAGTAAATGTGCTTGAAAAAAAGGAAGTGTATATGTACTTAAAAAATAAACCTCCCATAAAAGTCCAAAAATTGATATGTGGGGTGGGATCTTAAAAATACAAATACTAATCAGTATTTGCAGGTGTAATAGGTTGGTTGATACAATTTTTTTAGTCATTTAGCCCTGAGGTCTGCAAAAAAAATTAAATGCCCCAGATATAACAGTTCTATTAAAAGAATTCTAATTAAAACATAATGAGAAAAGTTTAAAGATACAATTAAATAGCATTATATGATGACATTCTTCTGTAACTGTGGTGTGAATTCTTTAATGGTATTCAAAACTAGCAATGTGTTGACAGTTCCACATCCTTTTCCCTGAAAAGGGGAAAAATAATATGCCTAAAAGATGCAGCAGGAGGCTAAGGTGATGTTTCAGTATATAGTTTTCAGAGGTTTTTCTTTTTTTCTTCATTTTAGGGTCTATTCCTATGGGCACAAATTGGGCTTTGCTGAAAACAGTTTCTCCTCCTACCTGAAGAATTATAATTTACGGGGAAGATGTTGTTTCATTTTGAAGGGGCTACAAATACAGCCGTGTATTTGGGTGGTTTGAAGAGGAAAATGGAAGTACAATTGAGCATATTCCTGTGCGAATGGGGGATTTCGTCCCTCCGTTCAAAGTATATGCATAATTGTGAGTTTGACTCAACCCTTAAGACAACTTGCCAGCAAAGGCAGCCCATTGCTCCCAAAAATTATAAAAACTGGTGGGCACTCAGTAGCCCATCAGGAATATTCAGTACTGGTTAGAACTGAATGGAATGATTAAAACATTCCACAGAACTACAAATACAGAAATAACATCAGCCTTATGAAACAATGCTGTACGGAACTTCTATCATAAAACTCTCTGCGTGTACGTGCTACTTTGGTGCACTGGGATAATTTTTTTTTTTGAATCAGCAGAATTAAAAGAGAAGCCAACCTTCAGTGTACTCCTTGGTTCCATCCAAGGGATCAACCCATATTACAAGCTTTAAAAAAAAAAAGAAAGGAAAATAACAAATACAAATCATGTTAGATACATACTTGGCATGGTAATTTACTTTAATGCTTTTATTTCCTTACAGCAGTAAGGAAATAGTGGTTCAAATTTTTAACATGGTGATATGACTGAAGCCTACAATAGTATTTTACACAGAAACCAGACTGGAACTTCTCAGCAAACATCCTAGTAGACATATGAAGGCTTAAACTGAACATGAAAACTATATTACTTATGCTCAAAGTAGATTAATTCCAAATTAATTTAAATCACAAGTTGTGAGAAGCAATTTTCCATTTCCCATTACTGAATACAGGGAGCGTTTCCAGCTTTGGAGGTGTAATTCTCAGGACCTCATTTCAGTTTTCAATCCAAAAAGAAAAATTGGGAACACTGAAATGACCTTTCTTCTTAATACATTCTTAGCTACAATCAGTAAGTAATAAAGTGTAAAATATGAATATGCATAACATTACCTCTTCCTCTTTAATTCCTGTGTACTGAGCAGGACAAGTTTTCTTCAGTATTTCTTCACAGTGGCCATCTTCAATTAATTCCTCAGTTACCTCATCAGTGGCCAGTTCCTAACAAAAGGAATTATTAGAAAAAGGTGTTGGACCCACATCAATTTGCCTTAGAACCTGCAGATATGCTTGCAGCTGACTTTACAAAGCTAATGCCATGCAAAGGTGAAACGGGATGGAAATACTTTTTTTTTTTTAAAAAACCAACCAAACAACCCAAAACCCAGATGATTTTGTAAAATCTGCCAAAGGAAATGAGTTAAACGCTTAGTATGAAATAAACTAGGTACTTACTTCTTCTCCTATGATTGTCACCTTGGGAAACTTCCGTGCCAGGGAAGCACAAATGCTCATTTGTACCAGCCGGTCAGCTTTGGTCTGCAAGTCGTTGGCTCCCGTCTGTCAAAGGATGGGTAGGAATTTGGGTATTTCAAAACAACAACAAACAGTACAATGGCCTGTATATGTCACTCTGAATATCTACCTTGTAAGGAAAAAGAAGTCTAATTTGATACATCATCAACCTAGCAAATGATGTTGAGAGAGGCAGGCTAAAAACTGACAGAAGCAGAGTTTCCTCATACACCCCAGAGCTATCATAGAATCACAGAATGGTTTGGGTTGGAAAGGACCTTAAAGATCATCCAGTCCCACCCCCCTGCCATGGGCAGGGACACCCTCCACTAGACCAGGTTGCTCAAAGCCTCACCCAGCCTGGCCTTGGACACTTCCAGGGATGGGGCACCCACAGCTTCTCTGGGCAACCTGTCCCAGTGCCTCACCACCCTCTCCAGGACCCTTTGTTTTCTAGTTAGAATTAAATTTGAAGGTCCAAATTTAATTTGAAAACTGTGATTTACAATAAAATCTTAAGGTTCTTTACTGATCGTAATCCAAAATCCTAATCCAAAATTCACCAAGGGCACAGTACTTTAAGCTGTACTAGAGATGTTAGAACACAGGCATGGAAATTAACAGGAGAGATACGATTACAAAGTCTGACATGCTATCCAAAGTTTGTGTTTTGAGGGGAATCAGGACAAAATTATGATGTGTTTCTTTCTGAACATTCTTTAGAAATACTGCTCAAAAGACACTCCTCCAGTGCTCTTTGAATCCTTTAATAAGGGATATTTCTGAAAGAGGTGAGGACTCCATTTCTTTCCCCAGTTGCTGACCATCAAAACTATCACTTTGACCTGTATCTAACTCAGCAGTACTAAAAGAAATTAAATTGGCACAAAGTAAAAGTACTACCTTCTCCACTATCCCCAGATCTCCTCCAGCCATTACATTTCTAACAATTGTTGAAGCTTTTTCCGCAACAGAATACGCAGAGGCGACCACACGCATGAGGAGAGCTGGAGAAGCCATGCTGAGCGCTGAAAAGAAACAAAAAGCAAACTTGTACGTTTCTCTCCTTGAGAAGACAAGAAGGAAAATATTTTAGGTAACACTCCAAACAGACACAGTTTAAGCTGAGCAGGAAAGGGAAAGTGGGTTACTGCCAGCCCGTAGTACTGAAGTGAGCTTTTGGCATTTTTAAAAGTACAATTAACAAACACAGGGATATAAAGCTATTTTAAGCAAGGTTTTTCAAACATCCATGAGCTGTCTGACAGTGAACCTAGTTCTCCTCACTAAACAAAAATCTGGCATTAAACAAGAACAAAAGCAGCAGCAGAAACCCTATGTAAATGTTAAGACAAGGTGTAGTTTTCTGTGCATTTCAAACACTGAGTTCATTTTTCAGAACTGAACCTATAGAGCTTATGCCCAGACTCAAGTACAAGGCTATGGGACAGGCCAATAACAGCAACTTTACTCACTATTTTTATTTGTTTAAATATAAAATAGGCTTTTGCGGATGGCCTAATTGCAGACACAGAATAGGCTAACAATATGCAGATACTGTAAACACTGCACCTGTATGCCAAAGTCTGTTCATCTAAGTTTTACCACCCTGCTGCATTTCCTTAACTTCTCTTGATTTCTTTAAGGAAATCTTATTACATCTTCATGTGATTACATCACATCCCCTCGTGGAAGATGTCCCTGCTCATGGCAGGGGGGTTGGAACTAGATGATCTTTAAGGTCCCTTCCAACCCAAACCGTTCTGTGATTCCATCCTCCCCTCAACACTGCATGTTCTGTCATTCTTCCCTCGGTACTGTCTTCTCTGTCTGTTCCCCAGCACAAATCGGTGCCATTCACTGTGCCTTCAGCTCCCAAATAGAAGAACAACTATCACTCTTGCGAAAGGTTAGCAGTTGTCCACTCCTCCCAGCTTTTCTCTGCCTCAGGACAAAGAGGTATTGATAACCACAATGTACTCTTTAAAATGCAGAGCTAATTGCTTTTTAGGTTTTCCTGTCAGGTTTTTCTCTCTGTGTAGATTTCATGCTTTTTGGGCTCACATGTACGATATACTTCTGAGCAAACGCTTGAGCAGAGAGCTAGAAAAAAAATAGAGGAACTCATTAATCACCACACAGAAGACAATATATTAAGCTTCCCTCGCAATAAGTACTTGTAGCAATTGCAGCATGTATTGTGTAAGTGGCGATAGGTCATTACACAATATCTTTCCGTTGCTTGAGAAACCTGCTCGGTAAAGCGTAATAGAATGAGGTGATAAGGCTAGCTCCTTTAGACTTCAAGTTTACGTCTCTACAGCAAACAGCAACGTAAGAGGTATCAAAATCCCCGATTTAGCTGATTTAAGAACTTTTCCAGCATTTCAGAAACACTGTACAGGTGTCTCTGTCAGAAGATCTCTGAAGCTAAGGGAGTAGAGTGATTGTGTAAGTACATTCAAAAAGTGCAGTTGCTGCTATTAATTATTATTTACTGCTCGTGGATGGGAGCAAAGTGCTCTGGAGTCCTGTAAAACAGCCAAGGTCCATAGCCAAAGCGCACTCGTGGTTTATCTGAGACTGGCAACAGTGGTGACGGGAAATCTTGGAAGCGCTTCCTGTGGCGGAAAGCAGCTCTTCAACAACTGGAAGCTGTAGAGCAAATATGGGTCATAGCACATGGGAAGACAGACACTATTTTAAGTATGTACCACCATGCGAAACAAGTTAACAGGAAGGAAAATATAATGTAGTTAATTCTGTACTGAAAATATCTAGTATATGAGTAATTCTGAGAGAGAGAAAAAAAATAGCATAGTAGATGGGAAGTTTGGGTTGATGAATTGAGCTCAGAAGAAAATAAATTGAGATTTTACACTCAGCTTCTCATTCTTCAATCAACCTTTTACTGGATGTCTGATCCTGCTTCATAAAACGAGGTTAAGGCTTACTTAATTGCTTTAAAGGCTTGTTTTATTATATGTTTGCATAAAAGCCTCGGAAAACAATACAGAAATAGTATCTTACATTCTTGAAGCTTGAGCCTAGGTGTTTCTTGGACATGTTTTTGCGGGACATTCTTAAGGCCAGCAAGGCTACTTTCTTTCTGTAGTGAACCTGCCTGAAATCTCCCAGCAAACCTTAAAATTAAAATGTTCATATGAAGAGCAAAATTAAGAGAAACTGAAAAGGGAGGTTCAACACCCCCTTCTTCCAACACAGAGTAACTCACTAATGGAGTGACAAGTATGTTATCACTGCAAAAGGTGCCTTAAATTTTTAGGGGGATCCATCTCCTGCGTGGCACATTTTTGGGTGAGTTGGGCCTTTTTGGTTAGATGCTAGTTGGCCATAAGTTTCTCATCTCTGTAACTTTGTGATCTCAAATGAACTCGGTTATAAGTTACGGCGCGTTCTTTCTGATGAGGGCACCGTCTAACCCGTACTCTCACGGCACGTTCAAGAATACATTGCTTGCTTTGGGCAAACAAGTCCGACTCTTACAAAACGGTGCAGTGTACAGAGAATGCACAGTGACCATCCCTCAATTTATATTTGCATATTACTTTCAAAACGTACCTTTGCCCTCCAAAGCCCTTTCCTTTCTCCCAGCCTAGCAACAAGCCTCGAACGGTCTCAACTTGCCCAATCGGCCTGCTCTGAGCCTTCGGAATGCCGAGTTCTCCCGTTCTTGTTACGCATTTTAACGCTGAAACGCTTAAAGATTATGGGATGGCTACAATTAATTGGTCGAAACACGCGCGGAGGATTTGTCAGTGTTGTTAGCCAGGGCCTTTCCTGCAAACAGCCGTTTTCCAAACGCGATTTCACCTGAGGAAAGGAGAAAACACGGCACACAGCAAGCGCTGACCTGCGACATCCCGCTCCGGCCGCTGCCGAGCCCAAGTGCCCACAGCTCCCCGTTTCTTTACGAAACGGCCTTGACTCCCGTTTAGCGAGAGAGAAAACGCTCGTTCTGTGCAGCGTGAGGAAACCGTTCGCCCAGCAGGCGCGGGCTGGGACGGGAGCCGCTCCCCCCGCCGGCGCGGCACTACCCCACTCACCGGCTGCAGCCGCGCCCGGCCCCCGCGCTCCCCCGGCGGCCGAGCTCCACGCCCCCCACCCGGTCGCCGTCGGTCAGCAGCGTGCCGGCAGCGCTCCCGTCGGCCCCCTTGACAGGCGATCGAGTGACCTGCGCCGAAGGCCCCAGGCCGTGCCGCCTCCCCGGGAAGAGCCCGCCCCGAGCGCGTCACGGGGGCGCCACCGGCCTCTGGAAAACGGGCCGGGAACGCCCCGAACCCTGCCGGCTCCGGGAGGGCTGGAGCGCTGGCCGGCAGGGAGAAAAACGCGTTCCTGCGCGGTGCGGCCCCTCCCGCATTCCGTAGCGCAGGCGGAAGTGCTTCCGCGGCGCGCGTCGCAGGGAGCCCGCGAGGATGTTTCGGGCCTGGCGGGCGCCGCTGCTGCCCCGGGCCGGGCTGCGGGCCCGGTCGGGGGCCGCCTGGGGCTGGGCGCGCTCCGCCGCCTCGCAGGCCGGCAGCCGGCAGCCCGCGGCGGAGAGCGGGCAGGACTCCCAGTACCGCGACACGGTGCTGCTGCCGCGCAGCCGCTTCCCCGCGCAGCTACCGGGGCGGCTGCAGCCCGAGACCGAGCTGGAGACGCAGCAGGTAGCGGCCGGGGCCGGCTCGCCCTGGGGGGGGGGGGGGGGGGGCGCGGGGTGTCCGCCCGCCACGGGAGCTGCCCTCCCGAGGGGGCGCGGCGAGGCCCCGGCCCGGGGAAGGAGGGCGGGGGCGGCGGTTTGTTTACGCGCCCGCCCTTGGCACGGTCAGATCCGTGTGGGCCTGGCCTTCCGCGGGGGCCGGGCCAGGCCGCCCGCGGTTTGCTGGCGGGGGAAGGACGAGGAGCTCGGGATCTCCGTTTATTTATAGCTTGAGTACTACGGCCGCGTTCGGAGAAGGAGTAACGACCCTCCTGGCAGCGGAGAGTCAGCGCCATAGCGTTAGGCTTGGTGGTGTGCTTGTCTCTGGCTTTTTAATCGTTCCAGATCGCTAACGTCTTCTGTTGTGGTGTCAGGAAAGTTAACTCTCTCTGTTTGTTCATTTTCAACATGCATTTTACCATGTAGGCTCAGGAAGCATGAAGACCTGTGATGAACTGGGTGTTTTCTTGTTGTCTCTCCAGAAATGTGGTTTTTCAGAACTCTATTCGTGGCAAAGGGAAAGGAAAACAAAGCAGGAATTTTGTCTTCACGATGGACCACCTTATGCCAATGGAGACCCTCACGTTGGCCATGCATTAAATAAAGTAAATATTTGCTCGTTCGTACTGTGCTGTTTTGAAGTGGTAAATGCTTCCCACAACGTGCTCTATGTTCTGCGTTCCCATTTGAATCAATAACGCTTTAAAGGGTTCGGTGTTTCTGTAGACAGGGCTTTTAAAAAGCAACTGACACGGTTCCGTAGATGCCACGTAATGCCACGGTGACATGGGTACCATACCATGGCATAAATACCATATACCAGCATATGGTATCTGTGTGCTGAGTGCTCATTCATGAGGCTGTTTCCGTACAAACAGAACGCTGATTTAGAGAAAGCCCAGCGTTAATTCCTCAGCAGTATTAAATGCTGTTTATTTGTGTATTGAACGTATCACACACACCAGTGTGTGAGTGTATACTTCTATGTGTGTATGTTTAACAATGTTTCTGTCATGGCTGAGCTGTACCTTGGTATTTTTCCCATCGGGTGTTTTGTAAGTTTGTTATTGCATTTTTTTAATCTTATCTGGGTATCTTCAATGGAACCACACTGACTAAATGTTGATGGTTTTTAGAATGTAAATTTCAGCTTTGAAAGAATACTCTAAATATGTTTGGATCCGTTTAAATTCAGCCCTGAGAATGTCAGCCTTACGTGTGCTACAAAGTGGCAAGGACTAAAATGTGACCCACAGCGTCTTAAGGTACTAGTGCCAAAGCTTGGACTTCTGCAAATGACAAGTTTTGGTAGGTGATCACTGATATCAAAACGCAGTGATACGCACTAGGCCAATGCTGCAGACCCACCTCAGTGTTTTAAAAATGAGAGCAAGTAGGGTTTGTTTGCTTCAAGTCTTGCAAGTTTATAAACTGCATCTTTCAGTTATAATGAACGTGAATTCCTATGATCAGCGATCCTCTGAGGTTCTGCCAAAATACAAAATGATGGGCAAGAAAAAAAGTCATAAACTGACGTTCTTAAATATGAATGCATCATGCAGCCTTTTATATTTGTGAGGGTTTGGGGTTTTTTTTTAATGGGAGGATCTTTAGTAATGTAGCTCTTCCACACGAGGGAGCTAAAGTGATAACAGACCCTTGTGTCTTTGCAGATTTTGAAAGACATCACTAATCGTTTCTACGTGATGAGAGGTTATAAAGTGCATTATGTGCCAGGATGGGATTGTCACGGATTGCCAATTGAGTTGAAGGCGTTGTCAGAAATCAAAGGATCTGAAAATCTTTCACCAATGGAAATTAGACAGAAAGGTAAACTACAGTTTGCAGTGTCTTAATAGAAAAAGTTGGCTCTAAGTATTAGTCCATCCTACTTAGCTTATTTTGAATTTTATGCTGTATAAATAGTTTTTATACTTTATTGGGTGCTTTTCTATTGGCTGTTGGTAAGATTTTATGGGATCACCATACACACTTGCCGAGCAGATTGAGTATGGTGTGATCTTACCAAGTGGAGTAACTGAACACAGGCTTGGATTGTTGCTGTAGTGAACGTGCCTCGCACTGGCTGTGGGTTTAAAAAAAACAAGCACAGAAGGACTGAGGATTTGGATTTCTGCTTTGTGTAACTGCGTAGCAGCATGAAAATGGTGTTTATCCGATCAGCATGCTTTTGGGTTTTGAAGGCTGAATTTGCCGAGGAGCTAAAAAGAAGGTCCTCATAAACTGGGAGTCCCTGCTTGAGCAGGGGGTTGAACCCCTGGACTGACCTCCAAGTGTTCCCTCCAACCTCAACTCTTCTGTGATTAAAAATCAGGCTTCATCAGGACAGCTTGGCCCAGTGTCATAATCAGGGATGTATTTATCGACTCTGGTTTTAGCTATACTATAAAACCGTAGGGGTGATCCTTTCAGAGAAAGTTGGTCTGCATTATATGGAAACTGTACGGAAAAGTAATGTCAAATACAGTATGTATTGAAAGACACCAACATTCAGCTGCAGAGCTGCTTGTAATGAGCATTTTAAACTGCGTTAGCTTGAAATTGCAGCAATGACTGGGCTAACTTACTTTCAGATGCATGTTGCTTTGGGAAGTTCGGATCAGCATCAACAGAGGTGCTTAATTTTCACTCTTAATTATTTTATGTCATTGGAGAATGCAGTTTGAGAAACTGTTCTTCGTAACTAAATTCACTTATTTTTTTCCTCCTTCACAAGGAAAGTTTATGTTCTAGAGATACTTGTGCTTTATGTCTCCATATTGGTCCAAAAGTGCCACTCGTGGATCTTTTTACTCTTTGCAGTCATCTTACGTAGCTACTTCTCTGAGATATGTATTTGTTGAGCCATAACGATCTATTTAATACATGTCAGTAATTAGGGCACGGTCTCAATACGTTCAGCTCGGGCTTTTCTAAAAAATGCCAACAGCGTGTTTCAAATGCTGTGTGCTTAATGGAACTGTTCCCTTCAGCCAGAGAATTTGCAGAAAGGGCAATTGAGAAGCAGAAATCCGCCTTCATTCGTTGGGGTGTAATGGCAGATTGGGCTAACTGCTACCGCACGTTTGATCCGAAGTATGAAGCGAACCAGCTGAGAGTCTTCTACAAAATGTATGATAAGGTATGTTGAACTTTAGTTAAAGTGTGTTTTGTTTCGTTTTCTCATGAGTTTTGATTGTCCTAACTTTCTTTTTTCCCCTCCTTTCCTCTTCAGGGGTTCATATATCAAGACTATAAACCTGTGTTCTGGTCTCCTTCAACAAAGTAAGAATAAACTTGCTATTTTGTCTTCAAATTTAGCAAGGATATTAATAGGTTTTTATGTTCAAGTTTGTTAACCAATGTTTGGTATCCCAGAACAGCCTTGGCTGAAGCAGAGCTTGAATACAATGAGCAGCATGTCAGTCGTTCGGTGTATATGAAATTTCCCCTGTTAAAGGCACCACCTAAGCTGGCTTCTGTGATAGGTATGACTTCTGTATGGATTTTGAGACCGACAGCTTTTCCTTTTGTTATAATTCCAAGTAAACTTCTTCTAATTTATGTCTGTAGATGGATCATCCCCTGCTAGTGTGCTAATCTGGACCACGCAGCCTTGGACTGTGCCAGCCAATCAAGCGGTTTGCTACATGCCAGATTCAACGTAGGTGTCTTTAACTTGGTTCAGTGATCTGCATCAGTCTTTATCGATACCCATCAGCAAAGTTAAAACTGGGCTACCGTTACATTTTATCTAAGGCATCTCTTACGTGTGGTTTGGTGGGTTTTTTTTAAGCGGCACAATTGTAAGTTTTGTTCTCTCAATATATGAATTTTTGCATTAGTTTTTATTTTTCATTTCATCTATGAATGACTAAAAAGTCATTTCATCTTCCTGATGTCACGTTCTCTTGAAACTCTTTTGCGTCTGAAGTGTGAATTGGACGTGTAGATCGTAAAACCTCTTCTACTCTCTTTTAGGGGTGGAGCGTTTAAACAATTTGTAGTTTATGGTGTTTGTTGTTATTCAGTATCACAAATACGTATTTGCGTTGTAGCTACTCCGTTGTGAAGTGCGCAACCACTGGTGAACACTTAATTCTAGCTGCAGATAGAGTTGAATCTACAGCTGCCGTTTTGGACACCCAGTTTGAGGTTATGTCAACGTGTAAAGGTAGGTTTTCAAATCTTAAGTCGCTTGTAGGTGTCTGAAAACTGCTTCAGTTTTGATGTATTATTAAACTTGTTTATGTTTTGAGAACGTGCTCCGCTAAAAATAATACGAGGAGGAGGAGTAGTCTGTCAGAGTTAGTGTTGGTGTATTGTAGCTCAAATTTTCATCCAGGGATTTCAAAGTGCTTTTTAAAATCTGGATTCGCGCTTGGAAAAAGTGAACGTGGAGTGGAAGTCTGGTCAGCGTCAAAAACTTAATTACACCGAATGCCGTTTGCCTGTCGTTCTCATCCATTGCTGATGAGAACAAGGGGCTAAATTACAAGCATGCTTGCGTGCTGACTGCCTGGTTGGTACATTTTATGACAGCTATTGAAATTACCTAGTGTAGCTGCACCAGTAGCACCACCAGCCGCTCTGGTTACGTTACTTTTCAAGTTCTTTGTTGTTTTGAGGCGTCTTAATCCTTCACAGTAACCTTGAAGATTATAGAAGTGTCGTAGGTGACTGTTGTGTGTAGGAACAAACGGAAGCAGTTCAGTTTGCATCCGAACAAACTCCATAGGGATATTTCTAATAGATGGACCTCCGGGGAGGGGGAAAAATTACTCACTTCTCTGCTTAATAATCTTGGTTTTACCTAATGATAAAGTTACCTGGGGGTGGTGCTGTCACGGGGGCCACCTTCTTGAAGCACATGATTTGCAGATTACAAACAACAGTGGACTTGGACCTTCTTGAAAAGAAATTTCAACATTAAGCCTGTTCTTTTTATCTTCCCATATGTTCAGTCATGAGTTATATTTGTTAGCTTTCTGTATTTGTGTACCTAACCGTGACAGCAGTTTCTGAGCGCGTTCCTTCGAGGAAGAAAGCGTTCAGGGAAGGCCATTTTGTCCCATGAAGCATTCCTCAAGCTCTGTGATTCTTGACTTTCAGTCAAAATTGCTTCAGTGGGTTTTTTTAACCTTAAATTGTCAGTAGCTTCATCCATGCTATACTCCGTTTGTATGTAATTTAGAGAATTTAAATAAATTGCTCATGATGATATTAGTACTTAGGGGCAGAACTAGGAACAGAACCCAGATTCAAGAGGTCTGACTAAATCTTACTGAGATCTGTTTCTGGAACACCAGGATAGTGGTCCCAGAGGAATAGGAATGTGTGGAATGACACTACTAACAGAATACCATTGTCCTAAGGTAGAAGAAAAGGTTTTTCTTCAAAGTTAGAAAAACCCCCAAAACCATGTGGAAGATTAACAGTGCAGAGAATCTGAAAGCATTTGGGCAGGGAGCCACGAACAAGATAGAGCAGTAGGACATCTGATCAGCGCCCTGTGCATAGGCTTGCCCATCACTTGTTCCATTTCCCCTCTCTGATACAAGAAGCTGAATGTGTGAATTGTGTTTCTCTATTTTTATCTTCTGGTTTTGTTTGCTTTCCACTCCCAGGTGTAGATTTGGCAGATGGTTCTTGTGCTCATCCCACAATTCCTGGCAGAGTGTCTCCTCTGTTACCTGCAAATCATGTGACAATGGCAAAAGGAACCGGATTAGTCCATACAGCCCCAGCTCATGGTATGGAAGACTACAGCGTAGCTTCCCACCACCAGCTACCCACGGTACTTTGGTTTTTCAGCTGTTGCTTTGGATTTCCTGCAACACTTTGGTCACGTGCCGCTGCGGTGGCGGTTATAATTTGTGCGTAAGACCTGAAAACGTTTTCAAGTGTTCAGATAAGTGTGTGTGTCACTAACGGCCTGCAGGAACACAGGACTCGCTTTAAGAAAGGTGTGTGTTGAAACAGAAGGATGAAGTTTTCCATCCATCTGCCAGTTAAAGATCACAGGGGAGTGGCAGGATAGAAGCAGATTTCTCTCCTCTCTCTCTGTGGTTTTGGAAGGATAACACGCACACAACAACTCTGAGATACTGGCTCTTGGCGCTCAGGACTGGCTTTTCAAGCTGTGTCTTGCAGAGCAGTAAATCACTGGTTAGGCAGGTCATTATTACTGTCCTTTTTCGGCGGTTTGTTGTAAACGCGTACATAAATACGGTTCAGTTATGCGTGAGCAGTGTGTGTTTGATGGAAATGAAGATGCAGGGTATTCTTTTTCTCTTTTACCTCTTGAAAGAGCTGACTCTTGATGTTCCAAAACCCAACCCGATTATACTCCTATTTCCCTTTTTTTTTTTTCTTGGGGCTTCGTTTGTTGTTTTGGTTTTCACTGTTAACTTGGAAAGTCATTGGAATACTAACCAGCGAGTTGATGTAAGGCAGTTGTGGTGTATCTGCAAACATCATAGTGCTCACACAAAAATTCACTTGCCCGGTAGGTGACTAAATTGCGGTTTGCTAAACCTGAAGTGTGCTTAAACAGAACATACTTTGCAATTTGTCAGAAAAGTATTTACTCGGCAGAGTACTTAACTCACTTTTGAATACCAAAAAGATAATTAATTGACATGTGGTATTTTATTGACATGATTAACGTGTTTATTTTAAGGATTGCCTTGTGGATGAAGGCGGGTTTTTTACTGAAGCTGCAGGTCCCGAGCTACAAAACAAGAATGTCCTTGAAGAGGGGAATGAAGCTGGTGAGTATTTGATGTTTAGCCATTTGTAACTTTATCAGTCACATTCCTGTAGGTATATTTTGAGGGTTCGTGTAAACTGAGCACATTTTGAATTTGGATGAGCTGCACGGACTTCTTATGATGTGTTGATCACGGTAAGGAATGGACCGAGGTTAAAAGTAGCAGAATGTTCAAATCAGATTTTAATCTTGCCTCATTTTTTCTCTCAGTCATTCAGATGCTTCAAGCAGCTGGGAGTTTGTTAAAAGAGGAGAAATATGTGCACAGTTACCCGTATGACTGGAGGACTAAAAAACCAATGATTATTCGTGCCAGCAAGCAGTGGTTTGTAAACACAGCAAGTGTGAAGGCTGCAGCACAGGTATGTAATTCTGCTTTCTTACGGGACATTGCAGGTGGCAACAGCTGTCTTTAAATCAGCAAAACTGTCTTTCTGTAGCTCACCCCAGAGTATGTTCTGCTCTAGGGTTTACAAAAGCTAACCCTCTTCAACTAGTGACTTGTAGAAGTGATGAATGTTGGCTTTTTGTCATTATTGATATAATCTCGTGTAAATACACTGACTGACATATACATCTTCTGTAAATACAATGAAAAGATAAGTTTCTTAGAGATCCTGAATTTATTTTTCCCCAAAATATTTTTAAAAATACAATGTTTCAAAGAATTAAATCAGAAGAGACAATTTTATCACTACTGAAATGACCTGTGTTGTCATGGTAGCCTTGCATGGCCAGACATCTTTGCTCCCCTATTCATTTTGCCACGGTCCTATTTTAAATAACTTTTAAGCATTTTTTTTTTTTTAAATGCATTTTGAAATGACATACACCCAGACAGAAAACTCAGGCCAGCACTTAGACTGTCTTGGGTAACAGTGATTTCATTCTAATTAGGGCATGAGGTGTTCATTCCGTGTTCCATCTTGATCTAGAACAAAGGAAGACAGGATGGTTATTCGGCTGGGTTGGGAGGGAGTGGTAGCCCACGCTCTCTAACCCAGGCACTACGTCTCGAGCTGTGGTTTCAAAGCAGACAATAGCACAGGGCACAAAGAGCTATTAAACCTCAGACAGAGGTACTGGTGCCATGTCTAACTCGCTTCAGGGCGCGTCTGCTAGGGGATCGGAGCTGGCCGAAAAGCGCTGGCACATGTCCGGTATATGCAGCGTTCTCGGCGCGCTCCTCGAGAGCAGCGTGCGCTGGAGTAAACAGAGTAAATGTGACAGTTGCTCGAGGACACGTTATCCAGTGCTGGGAGTGTAGTCCTGTGCCTTTTCTTCCTGGCAGCGTAAGCGGTGTCTGAGTGCTGAAGCGTGTTCAACAATTCACTGTGTGCTTTATAGGAAGTGCTGAAAAAAGTGAAAGTTATTCCTACGTCTGCAGTGAACAGAATGCTCGAAATGCTGGACAGAAGGACCTTCTGGTGTATATCACGGCAGAGATGCTGGGGTGTTCCGATTCCTGTTTTTTACCAGAAGAACACGGGAGAATGCTTGATAAACAGGTATTTGTCTAGCTTTATAGGCTGAAAAACAATAGGATGAGCACTGTCTGTTGTGCTGCAGTTACACAGCATTATAAATCTTCCAACTATAAGTACAGATACGTGCTTTGACTAGTTGGTCATACACGGAGCTAGTTCAGCTATACATTAAAACTGTCAAAAGCGCATTGCTGAAGGTGACTGGTGTTTAAGTGATGGGAATCCATTTACTGAGATACTGAAGTTACCTCAAAAGTCCCCTTGGCAGCAATAGGTGCTTTCATCCCTCATCTTCAAGTTAGTGAGCTCGCTGGCCTTTACGTTTAAGCAAGGAGTAAAATGCAAGCTGTAGTTAGAACAGATTATGACTTCAGTTGTAGCGCTGTAAATTGAACAGTACAGGTATTTTGTCAAAAACAGCTTTTCGCAGTTGAGTAAGTGACGATGAGGCGTCTGAAGTGGAATGACCACGTCGGTTGCGGAATAACTAACTGCACCTTGTTTTCAGAATAAAATGAGTGTATTGGAAGAGCCAGCGTCACCAAAGGTAGGTAAGTGACCTTCAGCTGTATGGCTGGGCGTGTCTGAAGTGTCAGATGCTGGCCTTATTCGGCAATCTTTTGGTTAGTGGCATCCAGGTACTGCATTTCCAGAATTCCAGATAATGTAATGCGGAGGAAATCCAAGCTGTGCTTTAGAACAAGACAACTCAACTAAATGATCCTTCTGTGTCTTTTGAGGAGTACTAGAGTCCTGCTTTTACCCCTCTGGGGAACAGAGGTTTTCAACTGTGAGTATCCTCTGAGAGATGACTTCATAAACTGTGGAGTAGTGTGGAGTTCCGTGTGCGTCGTTCATTGCCGTACTTGTGTTCTCCCATGGGATGCTGGTGTAACTCCGTCTTGCACATCTTAACCTTACAACCGCTTGTACGAATTCATTATGGATAATGAGATTGCGTAGCTAGGGATGAACTTCTGTGGTGTTGCAGGGTTTTTTTGTTCTGGTGTGGAACAGATACGCTGCGGAGGGTTCAGCGTGTTTTCCAGAGGCTGGGCTGAGCCTGTAGGTACAGCAGGTGAGGCGTAGGGTGTGGAGAGCAGGGACTGGACTTTAGGCAGTTAGTGCTTAGCTTCGCCCAGAGTGACTGGGTGTGTAGGGGCACAGTCCTGTACTTTGGCTCCCTCGCAGCAGGCAGTAACTGTGAGAAAAGGCCGCAATAACCGTAGTCGTTTATAGTGCTGGAATAACGCTGACGCACAGCAGGAAATAAACGGAGGAAGGCTCCGTGGGGTGCAAAATCATTTTACCTGCAAAAATTGTTGCTGTATTACAAAGTAAGTGTATGTTCACATGTAAAAAATCACAGTTTCTGAGGAATGCTCACTGTAGTCTATCCGCAGAGCAGGTTGGAGTGTGTTACTCGTGCTTGCTTAAGACCGTTAAATGTGCCGTTTAGGAACGAAACAAGAGTGTAGTGAAAGCCAGCGGCCTGTGTTAAAAAGCATGTCTTTTGTAAGCGTTTGAGCTGTGTGAGATGGGTGCTGGGGTTGTACAGCATGTAGCAATCAGGGCATCTTGATGTGATAAACTCTGCAATGGTCTGATAACTCGACCTGCGTGTACAGGTACTGGCCCAGCAGTCGCAAGTGTTTGGTGGCGGACTTGGCACTGCTGGGTTAACGGGTTGGACTGGATGATCTTTAAGGTCTTTTGCAGCCTAAAAGATTCTATGATTCCATGTAGGTGAATGAGTGAAGGGACAGTATGGCATGTTTCGTTAAAATTGATCTGATGGGAAAAAAAGATTTAGGAAGGAAAAAAAGTGACGTATCCAATATGCTTGAAAAGTAGATTTATTTTATTTGACCGAAAACTTCTGATGGTCATTTATAGTCAGTACTCTTTACTTCTAACATATTTTACAGTAGAGGTGAAATTTTCACAGAAAAGTGTAAAACACTCATTAAATATTTAAAGTTAGCCAGAGCAGACTTCGGTAACCAGCGCAGGAAAAGTGCACAGAATATTGGCCTATAGAAATGACAGGCAAATTTAGAAAGCAGTCTGTCAATTCATAGGTCATTTTCCTGGACACCAGTTCTTACTGAAATAAACAGCTAAGCCTAAATATTTGGTTTCATTTGCATTATCATTTTGAAAATCACATCACAATAGGTTGCTGACATGTTTCTAACACTTAAGTTTCATACTCAGATTGTGCGAATAATTAATATTAGAACAGCAGGTGAATAACTTACATTTCCAAATAAAAGCTGTTATCTTGAATGCGGGATGAACGTGCTTCCAGTAGCAGCTGCTTCGGAGTTTTGAAGTGGCTATCAAAAGTAACAGCATCTCCACTGGAAGTCAGTGTCGTCCACATGGAGTTGCTGTTACATGTGAGAGCACCAGTGGTCGATCTTGAGTGATCCTGTTCACTTACCATCTGTAAAAAGACTTTTTAAAGAGAAACCAACCTCCCTAAAATAAACTGCTGTGGTTCCCTCTGTGAGTTTCCCCTGCATTTGTCACGTGAAAGGCTGCAGAAAGCTTCTTTGTCAGGATGCATCTGCTCACCTCTAACAGAGTTATTTTTCTCACACCGACGAGCCCGTCTCTCTAACTTGAAACCCAAGAGCTAGACTGTCATCTTGTACGCAGCCAGTTTGCTGCAGGATCTCGGGGAGCTTTCCTGTTGGCTGCTGTGCACCCCCGTAACCCCAAAAGACATTTGACGGTACGACACGGTTGTCTATGGGTATACAATTAATACACTGCCGGTGATTGAATTCTGTGAGTGTAGCACATCGTATCGTGATCAGGAATTTAAAAAAACACTATAAAATAACAAAACCCAGACAGAAAAGAGAACGTGTTTTCATTATTGCTGTTTTCAGTAAGAATGTGGAGGTAAGATTCTGTGCGATTTTTCTGCAAGGGTGGAGGAAAAAGACTTTCAATAGAATACATGCACGAATAAAGGCTTATGCTGTTTGTCAGCTTTCAGAGCGTAACAGATTTTGAGAGAAGACATTCTGATTCTAGGAAATGCTGTAACTCTCGGAAGAGAAGAGAGAAAGAGCTGCAAAAATAAAGTGAGATTTTTATTTCCAGTAGTACAAATCATTGGTACTAGTAATTATCACTAGTAGGTAGTGATGATTAGTGCAAATACCTGGCTCAGACCAGGTAATAAATGTGAGGTAAATACTTTATATAAATACTTTAATCTGACCTCATGCAGTACCTTCTTTACAAATTCACAAATAACCTGGTAATAACAATATTCGCAGCAACATTACCACGATTATCCCAGTGCCTGAGAACTTTTGTCCCCTTCTCTGCGACTTCGATTAACGAGTAACTTAAATGTCCGACAAAGAAAACCCCAACCTGTTTCAGAAGTAGATCTACCCTAATTTGCTTTTTAAAATAATAAGACGTTTTGGTGACTTGGAAGCAACAGCAGTTTACCGTCACCTAAATACTTACTGCCGCAGTAGCGATCTTCACGTGGAAAAGAAGGTAACTTGCCCTCTTTACCGCTGTTTGAAAAGAGGTCGAGAGAACGTCAGGCACTGTACTCTTCTCCTCCCGACTCTATCTTAATGCTGCCTAATTTCTGTTAACACATTAAATAAGTGTTCAGCATAATCAATATCAGACTTCAGAGTGATTGGCTGGTGTCATGGTAGCGTGAATTGCCGTAGGGGTTTCGGCGTTGAAACGGAGCGAGTGACACGTAATGCGGGTTTGTCTAGATAGTGCGTGAGCACAGGGCAAAGTTTTACAATGGTGTTTATTGCTAACTCGGTGAATTATCGTGCTCACATTGAAGCCCTCAGATTATAAAGTGATGAGTAGTTATTTGAGAAAGGTGGTTTTCACTTGCACCTTACATAAAAGTACTTTGTAAAAATCTTCCTCCTTTCAGTACAGAGCCCTTGAATATAGTAATATTCTCTCTCCGGTAATAGTTAATCATAGGGATCCTGGGATGAGATTAGAGAAACGGGGTTTCGTTCGTTTGTCTTGGGTTTTTCAAACCGTAGCAGGAAGAAGTATTTGGTGAAATGGTGTCCTGGAAACCTTTGGTCTTAACTACCTCCTCTTGTAAAATACTTGAGACTGCTAATGTTCTCTTAGATTCCATGGGGAAATGGAATATAATGGCAAAAGCTTGCATCGCTAAAATGTTGGTTTTTTACTTGGTTTGTAACTGTGATAGGATTTTGAGAATACTGGTCACTAAGAAGTTGACTTCACAGTCATTGACTTTTTATTCCTTGTACGTGATTCGTAACACAAATCTGACCACCTTGTAGTTTTCTGAAAACTTTGGTCTGTACCTCATACCTGTTAGTTCACCTGTCACGAAAATGTGTCCAAAATAATTCTGCCCTTCATAAATTAAGGATGCACGCCTTTGTGTTGCATAGCAGCACGCTTGGTAAAAGGCTAGTCTGAGGTTTTGCAGTAAGGTGCAGTGGCAGAGAGCTGTTGTGAGGCACTGGCAGTGCTCACTGTAAATGAAGGCAATCGTTTTATGAAGGTTTCCCAAGGGAGACCGATACCAAGGCTTTATTTCCTCCTTGTCCCTCCCCCGCCTCCGATGGGAAGGAGAACAGTTCATCCCTGCTACACGTAGTGCAGTTTGCACTAACAACAGCGTTTCAGGTGTGTGTGTCCCCCCCACCCCGCCCCGGCTTTTAATTTCTCCAAATATTTGTCTGATAGGCCTGACCTTCACTTCAGGCCGTGTCTCCTTTGCTTGCAGCTTAGAACGTCTGACAGAAGGAGACTTCTGCTGCGGTCAAACGCAGTTCGGACAGTTGCTGGAAAACCTTGTTTGTTAAGGGTACGTTCCTACGTGGTGTCCAGGCGGCTGTTAGTCTTGGTCTGCAGCTGGATTTACCACCTCTTAAAAATCCCTACAAACACCGATGTCATCAAACACCTGTTGAATGCTTTAAAAATGTATAGGTTGAAAACGAATTCATCACTGGAGTTTACGTCCTTCCACTGAAGTGTGTTGGCAGTATGGAAAAGTTATGTGGATGTCAAGCTTAGTTCCTGTTGAAATTTCCTGCTTGCTTTCGAGGGCCTGCTGGTAGCTTTTCTAGGCCAGTTACGGGTGCGATTCTTGTGCGATGAGAAACGTTTTCTGGCCCTAATCTGATACCAGAGCCCTTAGCTGAGCACTGTATTACTTCTTCCGTGAATCGCTCAACACGCACTGATGTTTCATGTGGTAATAAGTGTGCTTTGGGGTACATCCTCCTCCTCTTAATTTAACCTTAACCATCTGCTGCTGGTGACTTCGGTGGTTAAGACTGGGCCCGTAGGAAAACATTGAGACTGTGGAGAGAATTTACTTGAAGACAACTAGTTATCCGAAATGGTCTTTAACAATACACTGATAGTGTGTTTGGGAAGAGTCAAAGATGGAGCTTTCTGTTGGCAAGGAGTGAAAAATGATCTTGTGTATTGCTTTATCTAAAACATTCCCAGGTTCCACGGTCCGTGTCTGCTGTCACTGAAGGCCTGGCTGTAAAGCTCGGCCTCTTCAGCGGGAGGTGCTGACCCCGCTGGGGAGACAGATTCAGTGGGATAGTTTAGTCTGGGCTGAGGCAAACCGGCCTCTCCTTCTTGGCTCATTGGATTTTTCCCAAGAGCTTTGTGAATGTGATGATTCTGCCTGAAGGAAGCAAGGCATACGGGATATTCATCAGCTCTCTGCCAGGACTGGAGTTGTTTGCTTTGGTCTTGGAGGAGTAACACTTCCCAACTGGAAGTGTAGGCATGTAGGCCTCTGAGCAAATGCTTCTGAAAGGAAAAGACACCATTTGGAACCAGAGGTACTGAATGTTTTTCAGTGTTCGCACAAAGCCACGAATTGTGTCCTGTCATCATTAACCTGGAAGGTGAATGATACCCATCCTAGTCTGAAAGGGGAAGAGCGGCGGTGATGCGCTGCCTGGCTGTCACTTTGAGTGTCACTGCTTAGTGGCTTTTCTCCAGAAAACCTACTGGGATGCCTTTGATGATTGCGTCGTTAATACAAAACTGACCATCTGTCATTGCAATTTGATTCCCCCGGTCAAGAGTAAAATGGGATTTTCTTCACTGTTGCACCCCATGTCATGTAATTAAGTAATAACTTGTTGCACATCTTCTTGGAGAACGAGGGGTTTGGTGCTTAAGCTCTGTGTAAGGGTCCGCTAAACGTTGCAGGGATGTAGCTCAGCTTACTAGCCGTGCAGAAAAATCCCTGTGCTGAAGTCCAAATGCAAACCCGCGTGACGACACCAAAGAAGGTGGATCGTCTGCTTTTAGTCTTTTCAAGATAATTATGTCAGATCGTTATTTTACTTTTTCCCCTTCTGCGATGCTGTGTCAAGAAGTCAGTGAGTTGAGTAAATCTTCGTTTCTCGAGTTAAAAACTAACCCCTGGTGGGTTGGGTTACGCAGTGGGTTTAGTCTGGAGTTGGCAGGTCGTGAGGATCTGTACTGCTTGAATACCACAGGGGTTTTACAAATCACCTCTTAGTAAGTGGACTGTGAGTCAGCAAGGTAAAGCGTGCGGGGTTCGTTGTGGGTTTTAAGCTTTATGTCTGGACTCGGCATTAAGTGAAACTTAAAAATGAACTCCCCACAGCCTTACCTGCTGGGGACGCCGATTGAAAGTGCCACGAACGGCGCACAGGACTGCACGCCTTGTGGCTGCGTTATCTGTTCACATCAGAAAAAATGCTTAGTTGGGGGTTTTTGTATTTTCCTTATTTCCGCAGTATCTGTTTATTTCAGGACCTTTGTCCTGGCTGGTGCTGTACCATATGAACTCAGGCGTTGCCTTCAGAGCGTATGCTGAACGGTTATGTCACCACTGGGTGCAGAAGTGTCAGTTTCCCACATTTTTGGGATTAATATATATAAATGTGTTCCTTACCATTTAAAAATAGATTGCAAAAAGGAGGATTCCAGACAACCAGAGGTCTGATACATACGTACGTTGTTTGAAATGCTGCCGTTCCCAAACTCTCCATTTCCACAGGAGTTCTCAAGGTCTCTCTGTCCAGTGGAGAAAAGAAGCCTGGTGTCAAAAAGAGCAAATATTTGGGGGCAGGGAGGAAGATTTGTTTAGCTTCTGTAAATCCAAGGTTAAGAAATAGCAAGTGAAATCGATTTTTACAAGTTTTCAAGCTGCTGGCACCTTTTTCTGAGTGCCCAGTTACGGAGTATTTGCAGAAGCGTCTGTTTGGAATACACGCGGGTTTCTGTGTGCCCGGGTTTTACACAACCCTAACCCGTCTTGGGAGACGAAAGTAGGAAGTCTTCTCAAGACGGGCAGAAGGCTTGGTGGAGTCTTGTCTAGATCAGAAGCTGGAAAATCACAGGTTTAAACAGCTTGACCTCTTTATCAGTCTCTCTCACTGCTTTGGGTCCTGGATGCTTGTAGAAAGGCACGATGAAGTCGTCATTCATGAACCCCTTTTTCTCCTCCTAACCCAGTGAAACTATGACAGATGTCATCAGAATAGTGGAGCAGCAAGGAACGGACGCGTGGTGGACCCTTCCTGTTGAACAACTACTGTCGAAGGAGGCGGTAGCCAAGGTAGCTTTCACTACTTCAGATACAAAGGTGCTTGAGACCGTTCGGTGACGGGAAATAGTGTAAAACCCTCACATGTTCCCGTGATCCTTTTCCATCTTGCACCCTCCTGGGAAGGTATCCTGTGCAAGGAACATCCAGAAAGTGAGATCTGTGTATGGCAAAATACACACCATCAGATTGGTGCCGTTAATTCAGGCCAGAGATCTCCATCCTCCTCGGTTTAGTTAATGGGGAAAGTGACACCCTAATTAACCAAATTATGAGCCCAAACATATATTAGTCATTAAAATGGATTCAAATTTTAATTTTGTTCTCCCTAACTTTGTATTGTTCCTGTAACGGTTGTGTTCTTAAGCTAACCCACAAACAGGGGTGTTACTCTGCCATCTTGGGTTTTTGGGTTTTCATTAGTAATTATCTGAATGCTGTTGTAAGAAATTAACTGAATTGTCTTGGGTTCGCTCTCAAAGCTGGTAGCAGAGCCTGTAAAAACCAGTCCAGGAACCAATTCTAGCTTTGGGCGGCACGGATGATACTGAGTGTTTCCTTTGCGTTATTTAATAATTGTTTTTCCAATAGGCTGGTGGTCATGATGTTTCGGATTACGTCAAGGGACAAGATGTCCTAGACATCTGGTTTGACAGTGGAACTTCCTGGGCTCATGTTTTGGAAGGTACAGAATTAAAACGTTGATCTTGCTTTTAAAATAGTTGGCAAACAAAATACAACTGTGTTGCGTGACGGGGTTGGTGTCAGCGAAGCTGAGTTAGATCGTGCCAGCAGCAAACTGGTTGGGACTTCTTCCAAGCTGATTTTGCTTGGAAAGAGAAGGCTTTAATGTGCGCAAACTCATTTTCAGGGTAGTTGAAGCTGAGAGCTTCCTCACATTCTGTCCTGACTGATTCTGCCGCGTGCCATACGCTGTACCTTCTAACCAGATCGTATTTGGGTTGAGCGTAGAGCTTTGACGACACAGGTGGCCAAGGTACTCACTCCGCTGCTAGTCGGTAACTCTTGAACTAACACATGGCGGTTTGTGCTTGTGCACGCTCTGCGGAGCAGAACAAAACTGAGATCGGCTGCTGAATCTGAGTCAGCTTTATCGTTTTAACACGGTAGGGGTACGTTTTCGCTTCTGATTGCTTTCAGTAACTAAAGTGTATTGTGGCTTCAAATATTTATACTTGCCATATGCTATTTGTAGCTCCTACTGCCAGTAGTTGCTACTCAGCAGGTAGCAGATACATATTTGTATAAAAATATATAGAATATACACTGTTTTCCTTGGGGATAGTGCAAGGTCAGGAGTCCTTTCTACAGGAGGAGTCTGGTCCCGTACATCAAGTCTGTTGGACTTTAACCCTCAGTACACAATTGCGTGATAACAATCTTGTTGAATTATAAAAGGCATTAGTACCAGAGGGTTTATTTCTTAGCAACGTGCTCAGGCAACGGTACCATCAGCAAACATTCATTTTCTAGAAGGCCTTTACGTGTATTAAAGTTCATACTCTTTAAAGAGGTTTCTGGTTTAGTTTTGAAAGGCGCAACAAAGCAGTGCTATTTTACATGCACAGTTGCGTTCTGTAAGGGTTTAACCCTTCGGTGTGCAAAAACTGCCTCTCATCCTGTGCCGAGGAAAGACATCGTGCTTGATAAGGAGCAGCAGAATCAAGACCCTTGGTTCACTGTTAACTTGTGTGAGGCTCCCATAGGGATTCTGTACGGGCTGATAGATGTCGGGTCTTTCACAGTACAGAACACTTCTGCCATGGAACCATTGAAAGTTCCTCTGCTCTGGGCGTCTGTTTTCACGGAACTTGCTGGGACCTGGGGGGGGGGGTGTAAGGCATCTTCTTTTGCTGTCTGACACGAGTGGAGTGGCCCCGCTGGTTCAAAAGCTGAGGAAGGACTAACAAGCAGTGTGATCCTTTCAGCCTTGTTATCTTCAGAAATGACCCAAATGTTGTATTACCTTTTCCCCCATGCAATTGAGGCCCCCAGCTGCTGCCAGAAGAGAAGTACAGGCTCAGTGATTCATAAGCAATTACTGTTTTAATTTACCCTTTATGAAAAATTCACTTTGCAATAGCGGTTGTTGAATTAATAGTTTTGTCTCTTATTTCCCGATAGGCTCCAGCGTTTAAAACTCTTTGCAGCACTTTTTCCTGTGTCAGTAAAAATAATTGGCCAGGCTTACAAAGAGGTTGATGGGACTCTTTTTCCAAAGTATTCTTTGAAAAAATGGATGAAATCCACAGAGAAATCCAAAATTGCTTAGAGAATGTCAGAACAGGACAAGTTCATCTCTCCTGTGAGGACAGGCTGAGAGAGTTGGGCTTGTTCAGCCTGGAGAAGAGAAGGCTCCGGGGAGACCTTACAGCACCTTCCAGTACCTGAAGGGGCTGACAAGGAAGCTGGGGGGGACTTTTTACAAGGGCCTGTAGTGACAGGACAAGGGGTAACGGGTTTAAATTGAAAGCAGGGAGATTTAGATTGGGTATCAGGATGAAGTTCTTCCCAGAGAGGGTGGTGAGGCACTGGGACAGGTTGCCCAGAGAAGCTGTGGGTGCCCCATCCCTGGCAGTGTCCAAGGCCAGGCTGGATGAGGCTTGGAGCAACCTGGTCTAGTGGAGGGTGTCCCTGCCCATGGCAGGGAGTGGGACTGGGTGGTCTGTAAGGGCCCTTCCAGCCCAAACCATTCTGTGAGTCTGTAGTAGAAGAACTCCCTGTGGCTTAAACTCAGACAGCACCGAGGCGTAAGGGAGCTGGCGTGCTGCCTGCAAGGTCCTTTCATTGTACTCTTGGGGCAAACAGAGGGCATAATAGATGGCTACAACTGTGAGACTGATGTTTATCACTGTTTTGTTCTACCATGAACACAAATTACTGAAAACTATAAATCCATGATCTGCCTGTTCGTAACCTGCAGGAATAAACAGCGTTACAGGTTTCCCGGCCAGTTCCAGTCTTGCTAAAACAAGTCGTCCTCCTCAGCATCTCTGCAGCTTGGGCCTGAGTTGTCACTGGACTTGAACTAGCTGAGGCTGAGCTTATTCCATGAGATGCAGCAGTTTTAAGACTCATCCCTTTAGCTGATGGCCACGTAGATTGCTTTCAACAAATACGGCGGGCTGGGAAGGGGCGGGGAGGAGGACGAGGGGAGAGAGGGGCTGCCGTACGAGGTTTCTGACCAGGTTGAAGGAATTGCTCCGTGGCCCAAATCATAGGTTGCATGGATACGGTCGTGTTTCTAACGCTCGCCCCGCTGCCGTTGCCTGCCAGAGGCAGGGCATGGTTCTGATGGAAATGGCTTAAAGTTGCTCTTCTTTCACTGAATTACGGTTGGCTTCCCTTTCCCAGCCCAGGTGTGCCAAAGGCACCACTTCTCGCTAGATGACAAATTAACCAAGCCACCAGCAGCGCGGCAGGTAGGAAGGTGCGACTTACGCCCTACGGTCAGCTTCAGCTACCCGTAGTCGCAAAACCCAAAATGTGCAGTTAGAACTAGACTGTGTGTACAGTAAATACCAATTCCCTTGCAGCACCGAGAGCAGATCCACGAGCGTGATGTGCTCTGCAAAACTCACGGCGGGTTTCTGGGCATGCTGTGCTTCGGTAACGTTCCGTTCGCCTAACGCCGTTTTCGCTGAGCGGTTTGTTGTTGTGCTGTCGAATCCTGCTGCTTTCTTCCCGCACATGCCTCAAACGGGGTGTTTTTGGAAAGAACCGTACCCGTATTCTTTTTATGCAGAGTTAAAATTGGAGCCTGAATGCTTCACGCAGGAATAAATTCACTTTCACAGCGCTGCTGTGGGGTAGAAGAGGGTTAATGTAGTGTCTCTGAAAAGAAGGCACGATAAAGCAAACTTTGGTTCAAAAGCATTTGGAGATTTTTGAATATTCAGTGCTGTGGTGCCTAGGACTTTAATTATTTTACTTTGCAGTTCAGTTTGTGCTCAGCCTTTGGAGGGTGCTCGTTTCAGCAGCTGTCCTTGGAGTATCCACTTCAGAGAATTCTTTCCTGCCTTAAAACTGTCTCACAGGTCTTGACATCTCCTCCGTGGGCAGCGCGCCATCCACGCTACAGCCTTGAGATGTCTGCTTTTCCCAGTGTCTCATATAAAACCGCACGCTGGCCCCCGTTGCCATGTGCCACGGGGAAAAGTCACACAGCTTTTTACCCGTAGTTTTGTCTCGCAGCGGCGGTAGTTCTCAGCATCCTGTCTTCCCCCCCCATCTTATTGACTAATATTTAACTGAATGGACGCGATTATTTTACAACTCACCTATCTAAGTGTTTAAACTTTTGTGCTGACCGAGAGACTTGAATTTATCTTAGCTGATTCATTCCTGGCATTAAAATACGTTTAATCTACAAGGCAAAGTCTGTAAGATCAAAGATAGGGAATCTTGAAATCCAAACCAGAAGGCTCATAAATTGTAGTTCTCTTTCATGACCTCTGTACTGGAGTGTAAACTAAACAACTGCAAAGTCTTTCCTGGGTTGTCAGATGTACTCTCCCGTTTACAGAGAGAAGTGTGCACCGTTCTAATTAATTTACATATATAACCCTCACATAGAATCGTGGAACAGTTGGGGTTGGAAGGGACCTTAAAGACCACCTAGTCCCACCCCCCTGCCCTGGGCAGGGACACCCTCCACTAGACCAGGTTGCTCCAAGCCTCACACAGCCTGGCCTTGGACACTTCCAGGGATGGGGCACCCACAGCTTCTCTGGGCAACCTGTGCCAGTGCCTCACCACCCTCTCTGGGAAGAATTTCATCCTGATATCCAATCTAAATCTCCCCTCTTTCACATTAAACCCGTTACCCCTTGTCCTGTCACTACAGGTCCTTGTAAAAAGCCCCCCCCCAGCTTCCTTGTAGGCCCCTTCAGGTACTGAAAGGTGCTGTAAGGTCTCCCCGGAGCCTTCTCTTCTCCAGGCTGAACAAGCCCAACTCTCTCAGCCTGTCCCCACAGCAGAGGGGCTCCAGCCCTCGGAGCATCTCCGTGGCCTCCTCTGGACTCGCTCCAACTGGTCAATACCCTTCTCATGTTGAGCGCTTCAGAGCTGGATGCAGTGCTCAGGGTGGGGTCTCATGAGCTACCCGTGCCCTTAAAAGGCTTTTGGGTATGCAGAGCCCATCTTTGTGCTTTACAGAGAGAAAATGTTCCGGCCTCCGTTAGCTTTGGAAGCTGCATTATCCAGCCTGCCAGCTCTGACAGCTCCTGTCGGAGAGACCAGTACGGTTTGCTGCCTGTAATCAGTTGTTTGTTTAAATGCTTCTCTAAGTTTGCAGCTAGTGGCATTTCCATGGAAAGTTCACTCCTCTAAAGCCAGTGGCTAGTAAACTAGTTGTAAATAACAGATGTGTTGTTACAGATTCTCCACTGCTGCTTTCTTCCTTACCACAGATATTCCATTGTTTTAATCTTGTCCTCACAAGTAGTTTTGCAGTCTGTTCATACAAATCCCTACTTACTCTGCTCTTAAAACCCAAACTCTTTGTAGATTCTCTTGAAGGGATAAGCAATTGTGTTAAAAACCGTAACAACCACCCACACGTTTTTCCTGCGGTAGCTGGAACTGTAAGGCCTTGACCTTTGTAACGTTGAACTTCCTTTTATTGCAGGATGGATCTAAATATCGAAACTTCCATTAAGTTAAACAAATAAGTCAAGTATTGTCAGCAGCAGAAAGGAGCACTGTCTCAGGGGTCCTAGGGAGAGGATAAAAGGAGTTAGTAGATTAAAAACTGGGTAGAGACACGTTTGTCTGAATATCTGGAAAGTTACGCCACCGACTTTCAGAATCCAAATTAAACTCCTGCCAATTCCATGTGTGATTTTGCACACTTGTGGGTTTTGATTTGCCTGGTGTGCTGTGCTCCAAGCTACTGCCTTCTCGCTCCGACGCTGACCTGGCTGGGGCTGAGGACACGGTCTGGTGGGTACGGTAGTGCCGGGTTGATGGTTGGCCTGGGTGATCCTGCAGGTTTTCTCCAACCTTAGTGATTCTGGGATTGTTTAGGTCGAGGACGGACTTACTGAGTCAGCGAGGCTTGTGCCTTTATGGTGACCGAATGCCGCCAGTGAAGCCGCTGGGGCTTTGCTGCCCTCTTTCAGCCGGGTGGGAAGGTGGCTTTGCTCTTCCGCTTTTAACGTGCCGTCAGCCGATGCCCAGCCTGCGTGCCTGGAGCCCACAGCGGCTCTGATGCCAGCGCTCCTCGTTAGCGCCGGTTGTTCCCCTCTACCAGTCCTCTTCTTTTGTACTAGCAGAGTAGTATTTCCACGCGGCCTTCACCTGGGTGAGCTAAGCAAGCCAGGCTCCTCCAGACCCCTCTGTCCCACAGCAGGTGTCCTGTTGACCATGGTGTCCCAACCCTTTCCTGAAATTTTCAATCTTCCCTGGAACACCGGTGACCAGACAGGTGAATTCTGTCGCCGATGAGCTGCGGTCACTGCCGAAGCGTCCCGGTCTCCCCTGAAAATGCCTGATGCCTTACACGGGCCAGTCAGGCACGTTACCTCTGTGACTTGTATCCGAGTAACTCCCCGTTTCGGGTTGTAGCGTAGCTTTTTGTTAATTCCAGAGTATGGGAGGCTTTTTTCCTTGGGCCCTGCAGTTTGTTTAGGAGTACTTGGAAGGTATTTTGGGAACCTCTTAGGAAGCGCTCAAGCGTGACAGCTTGTGTTTACATAACTTATTGTTTTGTTTGGGGGAAAGCAAGCTTATTTGTTAAATTTTGGAGTTTGTCAAGTCTTGGATTTTTAGGAAAAGAATAAAATGATACTGATGAATCGCTTGTGTGGCGTTGGAGTAACCGTACACCGTTTACCCAAGCGACCCGCCTGTTGGGTTTGAAGAGCAGGCGCAGTTTGACTGACCACTTCCAGAGATTTTCTGGGAAGTGTCGGAATTGTTTTCAGGTACAGGCTGCGACGTTTTAAACAAAACCTTCTGTTTTCAAAGGTGCAGAGCAAAGAGCAGACACGTACCTTGAAGGAAAAGACCAACTGGGAGGTTGGTTTCAATCCTCTCTATTAACCAGTGTGGCAGCAAGGAAAAAAGCACCATATAAGTAAGTGTGTGGACTGCAAGCGCGTTGCTGCTTTGTTTGTTAAATACCGGGCTTTGATAGCGTGGACCGTCAACAGGAGAAATCAGGCCGTTACTGAGCGTCCGATCTATGTTTTTACCTTTTCAGTGTGAAGTTTTTCTCAGATTAGATTGCGATGCATTCATTCTTTACATGTTTTCCATCACAATTTCAATAGATGTTTTCTTTCTCAGCCATTTAGGTGCATCCCATTGCATTATCAGGCACAGGGCTGCTCTTTTGCCATCTCTCCCGCTCCCGTAATCAAAGGGGTTATTAGAGGAGGTGCAGTAGGAAAATCCCCCACGATCTCTGACTTGCGCATTGAACGTTAGGCTGTGAGGAATTCAGAATCGCGCTGTGCGTGGCGTATACCGGAGCCGTCACGTACTGTTTGTCCCCTGGAGGATGAAAAGCGCAGGGAAAGGGTAACGTGGGTCGGTGGCAAGGAGGCTGCGCGACACTGGGAAACGTGCTGGCTTAAAGAGTAAATGATACTCTTGAATTCATCTGAAATACGTGTGCCCTGCATATCTGCTAACAATGGCAGAATTAAGGGAGGAAAATAAAGTTGCATGAGCTACTTGGACGGTACTACGGCGTGTTCATGGTTGGTTGGACTCAGATGAAGCCTTGGGCTTACCAAACAAGAGTAGTTCTGTGTTTTGACTTAGGACTATCCTCACTGCAAATCTATTCTTGGTGTAGATTTTCCACTGGGATTTTGTTTTCACTGAAATCTTTCCTTCAGGACTCTGGTAGTTCATGGATTTACTCTTGGTGAGAAAGGGGAGAAGATGTCTAAATCTATTGGCAACGTGGTTGACCCCGATGTAGTTATCAATGGAGGCGAAGTAAGTCAAACTCCCGGGTTTCTTAGAATCGCTAGTCTTGGTTTTTCACTACTGGATTCTGCAGCTGTCCCGTGACGTGGTTTTCTCTAAGCAGCTGTCTTGTAGCAGAACTCTGTAAGGCTCTTCTAAAGACTCTGGCTACGCTGCAGTTCTGTTTGGCTGGAGTAAAGGCCTCCAGTTGTTTTGCTTCAGCAGTAGTGCCAAAAAACCCACACGCCTTCTGTCTGTGCTGAGAGAGAAGAAATAGTATCCTATAGAAGGTGTAGAGTGGTTCCTTTTCCCTTGGGAACACTGCTGGTGGAGCGATGGGGGGATGGAAAACAAACGCAGTGGCCTTCTGGGCGCACCGACAGCAGGGATTGCCCTGCTCACCGTGCTGCAGGACCCCCGGCGGTTTCACTCGCGGGCCTTTCTGTCTACGCACAGGATCACAGCAGGGACCCTCCGTACGGTGCCGACGTTCTCCGCTGGTGGGTGGCAGAATCCAACGTTTTTACGGAAGTGCTGATTGGGCCTGTCGTGCTTAATGCTGCACGAGACGATATCAACAAGGTACGAGCCGAACGGGCGATCGCTCTTCGTTCGGGGGGCGCGTCCTCTTTACGTTTGGTTTTGTGTTGGCCGAGTGGAATCCGTTGCAAAGCTTTCCAGTCTTCAGGGTAGAGGAAGCTTTCCTGAACTCGTTTAGGTAGGTACTGCCGCTTGTTACATCTGTGCGCGGGACAGCGAAGTGTCCCAAGGACAAAACTAGATGTTGCAGCGTGCTTTTGTAACTATTCAAACAATCCCTTGGAAAACCAGCCAACCCGAGTTCCTTGATTACGGACTGCTCCCGCTCTGCGTCCCGCCTGAGGTGCGGACCGTTCACCTGTTCCGGTTTGTTCCTAGCTTCGCAACACGCTACGCTTCATGCTGGGAAACGTCGCTGACTTCGATCCGGCAACCGACTCCATCCCCGTGCCGGAGATGTACATAGTAGATCGATACATGCTGCATTTGCTGCAGGACTACGGCAGCAAGGTGGGCGTGAGCCGCGTTCGGATGAACGCGCGGCGTGTTCTGCGCTGCTTGTATGCGCTGCGGAAAATTCTTTACGTGTGTGAGTAAAGAGCAGGCAAACTGTGACCGCAAAGGTTTCTGGGATGCAGCGGGCCCTCCCTTAAGCCCGTTTCGACTTCTGAGAGGAAGGCTTTGCTGTTAACATTCTTAACTTGGTGTTGACGTGTTTCCCACTCCCCCCGCCCAAGGGAAATCTTCAGCAATAGTAAGAGTAGGATGTTTTCAAACAAACAAGAGCGCGCAAAAACCCAACAAACCTTCTAGAGCTCTGGAAATCTGCTGTAGTCCAAAATTTAGTCACGTCTGTCAGGCCGAACCGTTCTGCTGAATGAGGAAGCGTGGGCATAATTTCCCCCTGTCCTCTCCTCAGATTTCAATTGAAATTATTTCTTTGTCCTAATTATTAACTGAATTAACTCTTTTCCCCCCTCCCTTAAAGAAGAGATTCTCCCAGGCTTTGTGTCACTCGTTACAGTTCCTGTAAGTTGGGGGTCATCGGGGGTTGTCGTCGGGCGCCCCGTGCTGAAGGCTGAAACGCTGTTCTCGTCTCTCTCCGCTCCCTCTCCCAGGTTACGGCAGCGTACAAAGAATACGACTACAGCAAAGTTGTTCGGTTACTGCAAGCATTCTGCTCCAGGAACCTGTCCAACTTCTATTTCAGCATGGTCAAAGACAGGTGAGTTGGGGGTAGGAAGGAGGGGTTGTACTCCTCGGGGGTTATACTGAGCTCTGCTTTCCAGAATGCAAGTAAAGGGGAGAGAAAAAAGCCCTAATGGGGGATTTTATTGACCCTAACGGACAAATCCTTTCCCGTTTTCATCTCTGTCTTGCAGGCTGTATTGTGAAGAGGAGAAAGACCCTAAGCGTCGCTCGTGTCAGACCGTGCTCGCGGAGGCTTTAGACGTAGTAGTCCGATCCTTTGCACCGATTCTTCCCCACTTGGCAGAGGAGGTTTTCCAGCACCTCCCTTACAAGAAAGGTAAAGCACATACTATTCCTAAGGAGTCCTTTTAGCGCACTGTTGAGGTGCGCAGTGAAAAGGAATGCCAGTGCGGAGATATGCCTTTTAGTCACTCAAAGATTTGAACTGCAAGACACTGAAGTAAAAATTCCTGTCTGCTTTGCCTCGAGACTCGGAGGGCGTGTTCCGTACGGGCTGGATTAATGCAAGCTCGGCCTGGAAGAAGCCCGGCATTGAGGAAGCCATAGAAGGTGCATGTGCACTGAGAGACTCTTTCCTTGGGTCCATCTCCGGCAAGAACGCTTTGGAATACGAAGTCGTCGTTGTGATTGAGCCTGGATTGCTGTTTGAGTTAATGGAGGTAAAAGACGCAACTGATAGTGCTGGCTGGGCAAAACCCACTCATTGTGTAAACCTTCTGCTTTCTACTTGCCAGGGAACAGCTGAGGTCAGAAGGGGCTGCTGGAGCTTGTGCAGCAGGGTCAGGGTTGCCCAGGGCTGTAGCCAGTTGGGTTTCGAATGCTTCCGAGGCTGGAGACTCCCACCATCTCCCCAGGCTACCTGTGCCAGCGTTTGGCCGCCCTCACGGTCAAAAAGCGGTTCCGTTTCCCCTCGTTCACTTTGTGAGTTGCCCCTGGTGCTGTCGCTGGGCACCACCGAGAGCCCCCGGGGCTGCGGACTCCTTGGCAAGGCCCGCTGCAGTGCCACTGGCAGTGCTCTCCCAAAGCAGTCTGCTTTCCCCCGCTCAGCCCCAAAGTGATCTCAGCAGAGGGACCCTTGGGCACTGCACTTGGAGTCTGTACTTGTTCTCCTGGTTCAAGCCACCCGCTCCGAGCAGGAACTGCGGTCTTAGCTTTTGTTCTAGGGTAGAACGCCTTGGAGCCTGCGGTGGTCGACCTCAGTTTCGGTGCTGGATTTCAACGTGATTATAGAGACGGATAGGTGTAAACACACACGTGCAAACAAGCTTGTGCTCCCTTCCTGGCCAGGCTGTGGCAGCTGTTGCAGTCACACACACCGTAATCCTACTTCAGCTTTAACATTTTCGAGGAGGAGGATGCTGCGAAACAAAAAAAGGGTTGCAGTCTGAAAAAATCACCTCTCTCCCCCAGGCACTGCAGGCTGAAGAAACTTCCAGCGTTTCGCAGCTGAACGAAATAATGACGGCTTCCCAGACAACCCTGCTGAGCGAGATGCCGAAGGAAACGCCTGCAGACGCGCACGTCGTCGAAGGGACCTTTCTGATTAACCTGGAAGGTAGGAGAACTGTGCCAGGGAGGCTGCTGGGCCGTGCCCGCGCCACGGCACGCGTCGCTGTTCGCTTTGCATGTAGAGCATGCGAACCGCACCGTCTCAGTACGACCGCTTTCTTCGCCAGGGGGTGATATCTGTGAAGAATCTTCCTATAAAGTTATAGCCCTGCCCCTTGCCAAAGCGAAATGCCCTCGCTGCAGGAGATACACGTCTGATTCCGCAAGCGCTCCCTGCCCGCGGTGCCTCAAAGTCCTCGCTGGAAAAGGCAGCGGGTGAAGACGAAGCGCCCCTGCGGCAGGCGGGAGTACCAAAGTACACGGGAGCGGTGGCTCCCCGGGAGGCCTGTGTGCAGAGGCCTGGGGGGGGGGTGCGGATGTGTATATACCTGACTGTGTACAGCACTTTTCAGCTTAATAAAAAGGGTGGTTTAAAATAACTGATGCGCTTGGTTTTAGGAGCCTGTGTTCTTTCCAGGTTCACCTCCGCTTAGGAAACTCCAGAGTGAAACAGCTCCCATGTAATTTTTACACTGGCAGCAGGCAGCTCCGCAGGACCCCCGAGAGCCAGGCCTCTCGGCGCTGCGTCTGCTCCAGAGCAGAAGAAAAGGTGGTGCCCAGTTTTCCCTACGGAGGAGGAAAGGACACAATGAAACCTCAAGTTTTATTTAATCAATTTACACAAATCCACAGCAAATTAGACACAAAATAGCACTATGTACAGAGTATTACTTACAATACATTACAGAGTTGATTGGTGTAGTGTGTCAGCTCCGACACGATACTTACAGTAAAATCCTTTCTGCAGCTGGACCAGGATACAGAATGTAAGGCAACCAAGGCGCGCTGCCGTTTGCCTCCGGCTGCATGACGAGCACAGCTCTAGCATCCTCGATTCTGCCCAAGTTTGAAGTGGTAAAGTCACCTGTTTGTTCTTGCTGCCTTCTGTTTTCCCCTACAGCTGCTTCAACCTCAGTTAGGGAAGTCAGTGTGGAAGTACCTGGAACACAGCCCAGGGCTGGCCACTCGTTCTTTCTGGAATTCTTCCTCCTCTTTGCCCCGACCTCCTGCCACTGTGGGAAGTCAACACACTTGGCATCGAAACTTCTCAAGGAGCCTCACTGGCTACACTGCCGAGCAGCGATTGGAAGAGGTGAGGAGGCCGTGCAGAACACGCCACCTCCATAACCTGGTTTTTAGAGGGAGTCTAAACCCTTCTGAAGTACGTGCTGCTGTCACCAAAAGAGCAAATTCTGCCTCCAGCAAGGCAGAATACAATGCACATTTCTTACACACAAGGCAAGAGGAGCAGGTTACAAGTAATTTCAGCTGACTTCCAGACAAAACCAGTTGACACCAATTCCATTTTCCTCTCCTGGCTTCCTTTAGGTAGAAAGTACAGTACTAACTGATGCAAGATAATCATGGTTAATACTACTCCAATAGTGAAGATACTCACTAGATGATTCCCTGGAGGTACCATAAATGAAAGTGGCTTTTTTAAGGCTAAAGTACTCAGTACTAGAGATCTTGGGTGAAGCTGGGTCAGCTGGTTAAGCAGGTTTTGACTACAAGTTACATGTGCAGAGATTCATAGCAAACTACATCTCCTACAGTCGTGAGATGGGGGAACAATCTTACACGAAGACATTCCTTGACCTACTTAAAACTCAGCAGAGCTTAACGATAAAGGAGAGGGATGTAAATCCAGTTTTACCCGAAGCCCAGCACCCTAGAGAGAACACGGGGAGATCTGGACTAAAAGGTGAGTCTGTAGAATGGGATTCTCCTTCCTGCCGTTTCTACTGCGGGCTGATCTCCCTTTGCGTAAGGCCCCAGCACGCCTCGTCCCGTGTCTAGCGCAGTCGGCACTGTCGCGTGTAACACAGTTCCAAGGCACGAGCCCAACGCCAGCGCTACCTTCTGCAAAAGCAGTATTGGCTTTACGCGGTAACTTCAGAGACTCTAGTTTTCCTCAGGTGTAACTCTACAGCTTGTTTCGAAAACCAAATCCTACCTGGAGCATCGAAACTGCAGCAGTTACTGCCAGCGCGAAATACAGAATTGCACAAGATGCGATTTCGTAAATAGACTAAAACTGCGGTCAAATATAGCCAACGCAGACTACCGTGAAAAGCGCTCGAGTCAGATATAAATAAAGCATTTCCGGTACTGACGGTGTACTAGAAACTAAACATCTCTGTAATAGTGCAGAATTTAAAACGTACTCCAATTGAAAATCACCTTCCGAAACGCCGGGGTGGGGAGCGTAGTTCTCTTTGTCATTCAACAAGAGCCACGCGGAAGTTCCTTCCTGTAAAGGTCAGCCTCGTGGTGTGACGTCACGCGCTCACCACGCGCTCCGGCGGTACCTAGCCGAGCTGTGCTGGCCAGGAAGGTCAGGATGAGACGGCTTCCACAGCCTCGATGAGGTTCAAGGCGAGGTTGTACTGCCCGTGATTCTCCGGTAAGTGCTCCAGGACCTTGTTAACTAGCTTAGCTGTTGTTGCGATCGGCACTTCCACGTTCTCAAGTTCCTGGGGGTCCTACGGAGAAGGATAAACGCAGCGTTAGGGTCATTTTATAGATGACCATCTGCGTACCAGCCCTCTTGAACTTGTATACAACAGAGTACTAAGGATTACTAACTCCATGAAGGTGGCACGCAGATGCATCAAACTGCCCTACCCTTCATGACACAGAACTAGCACCAGGAAAACATGGCAACGAGCCCTTGTTTCCCTTAGTAGGAAAGGGCCGCGCAGACGTAATCTCCGTCCTGGTGAACAGAAGCTTCTAAAAATCCACCTGTTCTCCTAAATCGAGCTTAACTTACCATAGCTTTGAGCCAGGTGCACAGGGTTGGAGGAAGCCTAGCGAGGAGTTCCATGCCCTCCTTCGTCTGCACATGAAGTAAAGCAAAGGCCAGTCTCTGCCCGGCCAGTATGAGCAGCTGGGATGCAAGCACTTCTTTGTCAGCCACCTGAAGAAAGGCCTGCAAGTAGGAGAAGATAAGGAACTAGGAACCGTTCCAGCCTGACACAGCTCACTTGTCCGGGGGCTTGAAAGGCCATACCCAAAGCAGCTTCTCCATACTAAGGGGACAAAGAGTTTTGAGCCTGTTCCTTTGTTACTTGTTACTGTAACAAAGCACGTTACATAAAAGGCTTCAGGACAGCAGAGGAGCGAACAAAGGCAGAGAATTCCTCTGTACTGTACACAGGGATTAGCATGAGCACGAGACCTGTTGTACAGGTCAGCAACATACTCCTAACTTACGTATCTCTTGTTCGCTTTGCCCCTCAAGAAAGGGAAGGGTTTTCTTGCCCAAGGGCTGGTGAACTCTCCCTAAGAGAAGAGATTACAGGCACAAGAGCAGACTCCTGAAAACTATCAACTACAGTAAAACAAGAAAGGCTGTACTGGTTTAGACCAGTAGTGTAACTCCCTACCACATTTCCACTAGTTGCTGTACACAGATTCTCACTGGGAAGAAGGAAAAACGAGGGTAATTATGGGTCTTGAAAAAGTACTTTTCCAGCCTCTGCCTTTTCCAGCCTGATAATACTTGCCCAACCCTTCCAGGCATCTTAAGTGAGTGAAAGTCCTTTTAGGAGAAGGTCTGACATCATGCTGTATTGATTTAAAATCGTTACAGGCCGTTATTACCTCTTCGGCAAGATGATCCATCCCGTAACTGTAGAGTTCGCAGACGTAATGCCTTCTGACCACGTCCTCAGGGACCTGAAGGTACTGAGCCATGTCCACAGCCAGAGCGGGCCAATTCTTCCCCTTTTCAAAAGGAAACAATTCCTCTTCCGAGACGTCGTTGGCCTTTTGCGATGAACACAGGGCTTGAACCGCTGCACCCACAACTTTGACCAAGAACTTGAAAGCAAAAATTCCAGGTTACTTCAGCATTCTTTGAAGTTTTAGAAGTTTAAGAACTCTGAGCACAAAACGCACACCTACCTGTTGCCGTATGGATAACATACTTGGATCTATATCCCCGCTGGGCAGCAGCTGAATTGAAGTAAGGTCTTTGAAAAACGCATTTTTGCCCTAAAATTGAGAACCAAAGACAGGCTTCAGAGATACAGGGGAATACAAGTAATACATTTTGATCCAAGCCTAAGCAGCCTACTTCGTTTTTACATCTAACTTGTACTGCATCTTCTGTTTCCCTCTGAGGACAAAAATGAATATTTAAGTTAAAGCCACAGAACAAAACAAACGTTTGTTCATGCAAAACTGTGTCAAGGATTTGCTTTCAAACGTAAGACCACCTGCCTACTAAATTAGGTAGCTGATCTACTACCACCCGGAGCCGAAGTTTGGGTGTATTTCCCAGTCCCTGGCTCTAGCCCAACACACCAAGCGTCATACGTGAGAAGAAATGGAAAGTAGCTGATACAAAAATACATTTCATCTGTTGATACAGGTGACACCGCTTAATTTTAAGGTCTCTTGAACTACAGATTAATCAAATTTCGAGTAAACCCCTGAATGACAGCACGTGGTAACCCTTGTTTCAGCCCACCATGCTCCAGCAGTGACATAATGCCAAGCAGCTCTGGGAGTCCTGCTCCGCACTAGCGTGGGGAGTAGGGAAACTGGTGCAGGAAAACCAGAATACGCCGATGTTAAAAGACAGTGATGACTGTGCAGGTCTAGATGGAGACTTCCCTTCTCAGAAGTAAGGTAATAAATGGTCTTTGAAACTTTTAACCACTTTCTCAGTCATCAGCCAAGAATATCTAAAGACTGGTTAGAAATTCCCTCATAAAGCTCACAGAGCAAATGGAAAACTTGAGTGAGTGAAGGCGAAAAGGCAGCGGCTGAGGATAATCGCAGGATGGTTTGGGTTGGAAGGGCCCTTACAGGCCATCCAGTTCCAACCCCCCTGCCATGGGCAGGGACACCCTCCACTAGACCAGGTTGCTCCAAGCCTCATCCAGCCTGGCCTTGGACACTTCCAGGGATGGGGCACCCACAGCTTCTCTGGGCAACCTGTGCCAGTGCCTCACCACCCTCTCCAGGAAGAATTTCTTCCTGATATCCAATCTAACTCTCCCCACTTCCAGTTTAAACCCATTACCCCTTGTCCTGTCACTACAGGCCCTTGTAAAAAGCCCCCCCCCCAGCTTCCTCGTCAGCCCCTTCAGGCACTGGAAGGTGCTGTAAGGTCTCCCTGGAGCCTTCTCTTCTCCAGGCTGAACAAGCCCAATAATAGTTGTATGTAAAAGACAGGAGGCACAGGAACAGGATCTAGTTTTACTTGTGAGATGTAACACGCATCCTTAAATGCCAAAAGACTGTATAATGCTTTCTGCTAACAGATAAGCAAAAGAAATACAAAGGCATAAAACCAGTGGAATTTGATCTATGGTAAAATGCTAAACCCAGACCAACCGCTTCAGAGCTTGCACAGAGTCAAGAACCTATGGAAAAGGAGGGTAAACCTCTCCATTTCTGAAATTCCAGTAAACCGTTAAGAAGCAATTTGCGCACTGTTACAGGACTAAATCATTTTCTCCCCATCAGGAATTAAACGACAGTCTGCACCGGTACTTTGTGTTTACCACACTACAAGTCTAAAAAAATGCAAAGCTAGGAGGAAGGAAGCCCAGTTTGTGGTACCTGCTTTGGATCAGGGTCAAGCTCGGATTGGAGACATACTGCCTTACAAATACGGTGACTTTATTTTCTTTTTTTAAGAGGTTTATATGCATTAAATGACAAACTGTTTATTTCTTCGGGATGCTCAGAATTCTGGGATAATCAGCAGCAATAATGGATACAACAGTGACACTGGCATAACATTTCTGACCTTAAATATTTATGTTTTCCCTGATCTAGCACTTCTCAAAGCACCTAGTAAAACCTGTCACGCAGCGTTCTTACCATGCAGTATTTTCGGGCCAGCTAATTATTAAGGAGCCGATGTCCATGCATCTGAGGTCACTACAAATCTTTTATTCATAAGGAAAAGCACCAAGTTCGGGTCTCAGCCTGAATTCTAGTGAAAACTTGATTAACGCATCACAGCGGGCTGCATGTCCTTCACAACGTCACGAACGCACCGCTTAAAGAGCGCCAGGTGGCGCACGTTAGGAGGTACGCTTTCAAAAGGCATACCTTGCTGTCAAACAGCGAAAGAGGCTTCACGCTCTTCAGTGAAAACCTCATGATGGCGTACAAGACGGTACTTAACACAAACTGGTGCTCCACGAGCGGGTAGTGAATGCGTTTCTGCTCGAGGGCTAGTTCTACTATCGACACTGGTCCTTCTACCGACACCCAGGCATCTTCGGTATCTAGGACAGGAGCCTGCATTTCGTCGCTGCTAACGTCAGCCTGCCGGAGTAACGCAGAAAACCGGTCACACAAAACGTCACATTGTCGACAAGTTCATTAATATTTGTCTGAAAGTACAGAAATTAGTACAACCGTATGCCTCAGAATTAAATCTGAATCAAGCAGTTCCTTACTTTCTACAGGGAAAATAAACACTTACCTCTAGCAACGTTTGCAGAAGATCAGAGCAGCAGCCAAGAAAGGCCGTCATCGCCGTGTCACTCATACCTACGTCCTGTTAACACACAGTACAAGTTAAATTGTTTCAGCTGGAACTGAAACAGGCTTTTGTTAGCTCTGTACGTTTGAGAAAACAGTCAACATAAAACGCATTGTTAAGCTCGGTTTATTAAACTGTTCTGTTTCAAGGTAAACAAATATTCACTGAAGTACAAAGAATTAGAAATAACAGGGGAAAAATAGGAATAAAGCTAAATGTAGCCACTCACAATACTGTGTCTCTAACGAGTGAACTCCTCAAGTAATCCCATCTAGTAAATGTCACTCTCTGAGCATATCAGCTGTCTTGGTCCAAAAAACTTTCAACTAATAAAGTTACGCAGTGAAAATAACAGCAGTTTGTCACGTTACAGTCTATCTTCTCTAATACTCAGTTACACCACTGCTCTAATTTGCTTTGTCAGATAGAGTTTAATTTACATTTCTTAAAACTCATCGCATTTTCCCTAGGGCTGCATTTTGAGTTTTTCTGCAACTGTCAAAAATAAATCACAAGCTAGTATTAAAACTAAGGCGCTTTTTTTTTTTTTTTTCATTTTTTTCCCATTTAGACCAAAGTAGTATTACTTGCCCGTCTGCACAATCTGTCCTTTGGAGCTTTTCCAACCTGTTTAAAAAAAACCAACCTCAATTAAATAATTTTCCTCATAAGGCACCTGTTACTTCACATTTTAACCTTTTATTACTGTTTTCCTAATACAAAACAAGAAAATAGTGCATTACAGCCACATAATGGGACACAGTGCATAGCTTGCTTTCAACAAAAGATTTGATGGAGATCATACAACTCAGAAATGAACATCAGTGATGCCCATGTTGAGTTCGACCTTCTTCAAGTCTAGGATTGGAAATAAGCCCCCAAGGCCCTCAATTCAGATCCCAAAGGCGACTAAAAATCTCCCAGCGATTTCTAGAATACAGAAGTAGAGCTGTAATGCCAAGCGTGGTGTTAGAAAGAAACCCTGGGAACAAAGGGAAGAAGACAAGGAGAGTGACTGCTCCAGCATATTCACTGGGGTGGAGAAGGTCTAGCAAGACAGTTATTAGATGTTTTCCGTGCTTTGCCTGCCTGAATTCTTCAGGAGAGACACCTCAATCATATCCTGTTTGGGAACGTTACCGTGAGGCCCGATTTCTACAAGCTGAGTGACGCGCTGCACATGCTGAGGCACATATACATCAGTGGAAGTTCTCTACAGCGCACATGAAACAGTAACGACTACAACACCATCGCAGAGTCTAAACAACAGCTGCAGTGAGATTCCAGGGTCATGAATTACAGGGTTATTTAAACTCGAATTCAAGCGATCCATCACGCTGTTTCGAAGTCTGAACTCGAGACAACTTTCAGCTGTCAATTTTGGGACTGATGAAGTGCCAGACTTACAAACTGTATTTTTCTGGAAGTTGTTGAGAGATCAATCACGCCGCTGCTTCTATGACACCAACCCTAAGGACTAATCCCCAGCTTTCAAACACATAAAATAACTATTAAAAGTTAGCAACGTTTGTTACGACATGATTTTATTTTTAAGGTAACGGACGTGTGCAAAACCAGTTAATAAAACCCTTTATTTCTTGCCCTGCGGGTGTTAATCCAGGCAGACGTAATGCTGGTGGATTTACATAAAGGCATGCAGAAAACCTGGAAAAGGGTTTTTGCAGGTGAAACGCCTACTACAGCCGTATACAACTGAGTCTACTTGCTGAAAGGAATGAGGAAGATGATACTCTCCGATTCCTACAGAGCTAAACAACAAGCAAAAGCAGAAAATGAGAGGAGCAAAGGAGAAGGAAAAAAGACAACAAGGCACCAAGTTCTTGTGGGGTTTGTGTTGGGATTTTTGGTGGGGTTTTGTTTGGTTGGGTTTTAAAATCACCGTCAACACTTCTCTCTGCGTCTGGACTTTCAAGCTGAACACCACTTAGCTGTTGCATTACGTCTGGCAAAGCAAGAGGCAGGTAACCCTTGCACAATTTAGACAGATCTATCACTGACGGGCAGTCCCTTTCCTAAGCTCTCTTTCAGTCCTGAACGGAACTGCCTTCCAGTACACTGATCCGCTGCACACGTATCAACATGAACACTGAAGTCTGGCGGGGACAAATGACGGCCGACGCTCATGGCAAGCAGAGAACAGAACGGCATACCAGAACAGAAGCTGATCTGCAACGGCAGTGATAGTTACAAATGCTCAACGACATCCACAAACTGCTCTGCATGTTGCAGATCAAGCGCTCATACATGCAAAATTTGGACCGCAACATCCAGAGAAGGTGCTGCTTGTGGGAACCACGAAGTTTCAGGGAACTTACCAGGAAACAGGCACAGAAAAAATTTCTGAGTTAGAAAACACTAACTTGAGAGTTTATATACACAGACCCCCTGTTTCAAACTCTTTCACAAATGCTTTAGCAATCCCAAGCTAACACTGCACATAAATCCTGGGTACAGATCGGCCCGTGCTGATCAGCTATTAAAGCTGCCTATAGTTGATCATTCCACAGATTTAATATTCTAAAAAACGCATTCCTTCATTTGGCTTATTGTGTAGCTGACTTTCGGAACTGATGAGCAGGGTGGGTTTGATGCTTAAAGCAAAGATACTACAAACTTACTTAAAAATCCTCAATAAATAAATCTTTAAACCCAAAGTTTAAAAATACTAGTTCCACTTTTCAGTTAATAATAAAAATTCAGCCTCAGAAATACTGCCACAAGAGCGCGCTCACCTTGTCCATTAGATACGTAGCGGAAGAGAGCCTTTTTACTATGAACGTATTCCACATCATCAGGGCGATACCTACAACAATCGCAAACTTGTGAACTCCAGAGAAAGGGAAAGATCTTACAAGAATGAAGAGCCATGGGCCAACGTTCCTTTAATGGGGGTGAATTAAAAAAAGATGGTGAACGGAACAGGGAGAAACTGTGAGTTACCCTCACTGCTTTTTACTGGGACTTCCCCATTTCTCAGGAGGAGGCTACCTTGGTTATCAAATATGGTCAGAAGTGCAACGAGTCGTTCGTTAAAATGATTATGCTATGCAGACGGGTGCAACGCTGTAGGTACACAGAAACGGCGGTGGTAAGCACGAAGGCTTGAGCCTAGTGCTTTAGGCATAGCACCTACGCTACGTGCACCTTATCTGCGTACATAAATAGTCTACAGCAGAAACAACTCATCACCTTCACTAAACCCGGTATGGAGAAATGCATGACAAGCAAGTGACTGCAGGAAGCATGTGCCACTAGTGAAACACAGCTTAAAAAAAGAGTTTTAGAGCAATTTTGTTTTAAAATGGTTTTAAACACATTAACCTTATCTAACCAACTTGTCATGGTTCTGATGGAAACTCAGTTTCAACATAAAAAAAAAAGCTTAGATATCAGGAGAAAGTTTTGGGGTTTGGGTTTGGTTTTATTTTTTAGACAAAAAGGCCGTCCCTACTCTGAACTGCACAAATTTACACCAGTCAACAGTCATTTATCCTGTTGGTTCACAATTTCAAAGACAGCTTTTAATAATTAGTTCAACCCTTACCGTGCTGAACGTGAGCGTTAATGATGCATCTGAGATGATCTATAGACCTAATGAGAAAACACGCTTCCTTATGTAAAACAAAAAAGTAAAAGAAGAAATTATTACATCATTCAAAAAGTCTTTTAAATGTCAAATACTGATTCTTAAAGGGCCCAGATTATTCTAAAGCTACTAATTGTTGACAGTTATAAACCTTGTAAGCTATTCTGCTTTTCCAATCTTCTCTCTGGCAAACGTACATGCGCATGGCAAGGTATGTTTCGGTAATCAGGAAACACATCGTGGCTTCGGCCCTATTTTCAGGGCTTTGTTTTAGTGTACGTACTGCTAACGTACTCATTGCTGAAAGGCACCCCCCACACACTGGCTACGGTCACTCTTCAAACGCAAAATCCATTTGTGCTAGAAAAAAGAATTTTTACTCCATTTCATTACGATGGAGTAAGTTTTTAACAACCTCAAAGGAACCTCCTGTTCTATAGCAAGGCGGTAAGTCGCACAGATCTCAGGAGTGCTAATTTCAGTTTTAATATCATCTGAACTCAGGACGTTTTCCAGTATTAGAGAAGCTATAGGAGAGCAGTGGAAAAACCGGGTATTTTGTTGGTTTGTTTCTCCTATGACAATTCCCAGCAGTGGCCAGGGAGGCTAAGAATATTCAAGTCTCTTTGCTCTTTGAAGGGAACGGATTCTAATCTATAACTGAGCATTCTGTGACCTGTTCTAGCCTATCTAGAACAGAAGAAAGGTTCATCACTACTTTGCACTACTTAAACCGTTTGGTACTTGCACAAAATACTGTCAAAACCCTTCTTCACGCTGCTTATTTGAACCCAGTTTCCCCACTCCCAGTTTTGAGAATGTGATGGCCTAGAAACACAGAGACCTGCCTCTGCGAGGCGCCATTCAGCCTCGGCACCTGCACTCCTTTTCTCAGCTCAATTTGTTCGTGCCACTTGGCACACAAGAGCCGTAACTCGTAAGCTTTCAGTCGTCTTAACAAAAGATTTTATCGACTATTACAAACGGGCGAAACAGCTTCGGTAGAGCTGGTCCGAACCATTACTCCCCGCAAATGAAATTCTTTTACCTCTGGGTCTTTATTCCACTGCACTACATATTCCCAACAGCAGTGCGCATGGAGTACATCCACTTCAAGACTACAGGGGAATTGCTGATAGGCTAGTTGCAGCAGTTCTGGAAAAAGACAATCTGAAGTTACAAGACAGACCTCTTCTCACTATAATTCCTGCTACTGCACAACAGCAGCAACTGAAACATCTCTGCAGACACTGACAGTTTGAAAAATTCACACGTTTTTTCTTACCTAGGATTGTTTCCAAGCCTGCATCTGCTTCTGGTTCCTCAAGAAAGATATGGGTATGCATCTCTACAGGTTCTTCAGTACTATCTGTACTGGTTTTGTGTTGGGCCAAATTCAGTACAAGAGGACTGAAGCCCTGCTTAAAAACCCACTTTGCTACAGTGTCAGCAATACCTCCTAGGAGATTTAAAAAAAAGATCATGAGGTATAGTCAATGTGTCCCGGAAGATTCATGGCTCAGAATCAAAGGACAAGAAAAGACAGAGGAGTTTTAACTAACACCGTTAATTACATAAGGATAATGGTGCCAATTAGACAACATCCTAATCAACTGATTAGAGGTTTACAATGCAGTCTGTACAGCAGTACTCTCTCACACTTTTAAAACACTATTCTACATGGTTTGTATTGGTTTTTAAATTAAGAGAAGTCACCAGCAGAACAATTTCTAACGCAATGTATATCATAAATTCAGGTAAGGGTGTCTCAGGAGCCTATCAGACAGACAGTCAACCATCTTTCCAAGAGGAAAGGAAAAAAAAAAGTACCTTTTCCAGCTTCAAGCAATTTCTTTACAGAAAGCCTGCCCAAAGGCTCAGTCTGGAGTGATGAAACTCTCTTTGTCCTTGTGCTCGCTTTGCTATGCAGTAGTGTTTGAAGGATCAGACAATCCTCTAGCTGTTTCAGCAGAAGTTTCCAATATTCAGTATCAAGGGAAAGCGCTTCCCAGGATTCCGTGTCCGAACCTACAATTATTTGGGAAAACTAACAGAACATATGAACTGTTTTAGGTCACTTCACTTTAAGTAGCAGAGTTTTGTTTGAAAAAAACGCATTGTATTAAAACGGAAAGCTACATCCTAAGAGCTCCTGCGTTTTAAAGAATAATTTAGGTCCAGGCACGTACGTTAACTATCATGCAAATACCAATTAATATCCCACACTGCTCACAGGCTGCATGGATTCTTAAACAAAAACATAAGGAAACAAAAGAACCTGAAAGGTCATCTTATAGTCCCATTTTAAAGTTCACATTTAGTTGAAAAGTGGGCTAGAATCCCTCCAAAAAGATTTTCGTCCTCCACTATACATACCTTCGCAACACATATGATTAATCCACCTGCATTTCAATTTCCCTTCATATTAAAAAAATATGTATCACGCACTCAGAACCACTGGATCACACCACATCACAGTTCTGTGCGTTTTGATAATTCCCATGTTTGTCAGCAAATGCTCTGCCCAGAATCTTTCCAGCAGGGTACAGACTTGATTTTTTGCTTTGTGCACGAAGACAGCCAACTTGACAGTTCTCAGAGGCCTGGCCAGTAACAGTTCTAGCTTTTAAGCCAAGGGATGCGTAGCCTTTAAGACTGTCAACATCATTTGCTGTTAAAACTCATTGAAATATGTGATGGGACCTGTACAGTATGTTCAGCAAACAGTGCCGATATATCGTTCGTTCACCTCAGCAGAACATTCTTCAAATCCAAGTCCCCAGTCCTGCAGGATGGCACGCTTGTGCCCATGTTAAAATGACAACAAATTAATACCGAGGATGCTATTCCATTACGAAGGCGGCAACTTGCACGGAACCAAAACAGTAAATACCATAACAGGGGGAGGTCCAAGGTGACTTACCTTCTTCTCCGTCACACTGTCAATCATCTGTGCCGTTACGGCATGCCCAACGTGAGCGGACAACAAGGCAGCTGCATTGTGTTCAGACTGAACGCAAGCTGTACGCATTTGCTGCCACCAGGGAGAAACGGACTGAGTGTCCCATGACTCATCTATAGCAACTGCAGAGAAAGGGACAGCAGGACACTCGGCTTGCGTCACTGGGAGTTCAAACTGGTAAAGCAGCAACCACCCCCGAAAGCATCACTTAAGACAGCTTATATCGGAAGCAATTTCCAACTACTCTGCGTTATCTTTTTCCAGATATGCAGCATACATTTTCTAGATTATAACTCAAATCTAAAATAAAGAGCGGAACACGAATTACTCATTCTCCAAGTTCCATTTGTAGGGAACAGGCAAGAGATGTCAATGACCAGGTAGTAAAACCTGCTGCATGCTTACTACATCTACGGCATCTCACAGCACGACACTTCACAGTGCAGACAGCTTCTCTGGTGATTTCAAGATCCACACGTATTAGTGCAATCAAGGTGCCTCTCTTCAGGCTACCTCACAATTAATTTCTGCAGACAGCAGCAGTAGCTTATTCCCACTTCCAGTTTCAAGCCGATAATGGTGCCCTATGGTGAACCAGACATAAGGGAACCAGGCACAGACCTATCCACAGCAGCTCTGTGTGAGGCAGGAGAACCAGTATTTGTGCGTTGCACAGCTTACCCCGCCTGATGGCAAGTTGACTTTACAGAGCACCCCCCAAGCTACAGAGGTGTTCAATAGACAAATGCTGCTACAACAACGGTGACTCAGTGGGTTAAAGCAACCCAAAGGAATTGTGAGAGCACAAGGGGAGGGGGCAGGACTACACACCCCAATAAAGGGAAGAAGGGGAGCTTGACAGCCACCTTCTGGTGCCAAATAGGAGCTGTGACAACTTGGTGGGAGCGAAACTCCAAGGCATGACAGTCTTCAGATTTTGACCGTATTTTTAGTTCATCAACATGCAGCATTTAGCTCTGTTACGTAATTTGTGAGGGAGGGGGAACCCTACGTGATACCACAGGCTAGTCAGAGTAACAAATTTCTAATAATAATTAATATCAGTTGTGTCTGAGTGTTCCAAATGCACATTTCACCTTTCATTTTGCTCAGAAGTGACAGCATAGTGTGAAGGCAACTGACAGAATCTCGTTTGTCTAGAATATCTTTTTCCTTGGAAAGCCATAAATTGAGAAGGAGTGACTGTAAAAAAAGAGAATATGGAATTAAAGCAATAGAATGAAACTCTGATATTGCAATATACCTGTTTGCAAACACTTTCTCCAACAAATCGTGTGTCATGGAGTGGAAGTGTTATATGCTGGAACCCTGATGATATGTTAATGTAATACAAAATATATTGCATAAGCCACCCTGTGACAGACTTTGAAATGAAACAATACAATCTGTATCTTTCATTTAGAAAGGTATCTTACAAAACACCCTCGTTTGAAGGCACAGCCAGCTAATACCAGTATGTTAGCAACCTCAACCGGGTAAACATTATTAGTTATTAATGTTACAGCTGAAAATCGCAACACAGGCAAGTAATACTGAAAGAGGGATTTCCATTGTTATGTAGTGGGTGGAAGCGAAGTAGCAAAAGACTAAAATTACATGCAGATGGAAGAAAAATAATTTTTCAGAATCACTAGTAGTGTTCAGACAATTTAACGCTTTTTAACCTTCCTTGCTCGCTTAAAAAAAAAAAAAAAAAAGGAGTTACAACAAATGTATCAGTACCTGAAAATTAACTACTTTTATAATTTTTGCTTCTTTGCCAGAAAAATCTTCAGCGAATCTTTATGCAGTGCCAACTGCATACTCCAGGCATCCCCATCAGAATACCCACATTTCCTACTAGAAAATCTTTTATTTTCTTTGACATCTCTTAAATAGGAAACACAAACATGAGCACCTAATAAACTGGCTGTGGGGGTATTTGAACACAGCATTAATCCAAAGGTCAACATTCAGACTTTTCCTTTTAATGTTTTATTTCCAAAATACCAGAAGTTTTAGAGTAAGTGATAAATATCTTACCAACAAGATTTGGGGGCTAAAACCTGCCGATTCCAATGCATGACATATTTTCTCTGTGGAACATTCCCCACACAAACTCTTCCAGAAGAAAAAGCTGCCTGAAGCAAAAATTAGTGGACGTTACAAATAATATCTAAAGCCAAAGCCTCTCCCCTTACACTGACATGAAAGATGCTCTGTTGATCGGGTCCCACTGAGTGCAACACAAAGGACTAAGTTACATCCAGGACACCCTGATGGTTTGCCCGTAGTGGAGAAGGAAGTAGGAACACTTAGGTCCTTTGTAATGAACCACTACAGGAGTCTCACGGAAAATGGATTTATAACAAATCCAAGGTTATTGTACTGCTTGGATTACACATTTGGTACCATTCAAAGGATGGCTTGAAGCGTCAGACAAGTTTAACCACAGAGTAACCCATAACTGTGTGGCAGCGTGTTGTATCTTATATAGCAAACTAGTGGTGCTCCAATCAATTAAAACCCCCAACAGTTACAGAAGTCATACCTTACCAGCACTACGGAAAGTGAGAGCATCCCTTTGAGACAGAGGAAAATTGGGAAAACAAGACCTTCAAGAAACCATCTAAACTGCTCAGCATGACATTCATGTTTCAGTTCCATCGGTGTACAGCTGAATGCCCTAACAAGTTACTGGTGATCCCTATCCAAGGACACAGGGAGAACACTTCTACCCCAGCTCTTAAAACCAAGCGTAGTGGTAGGGTAGAGAAAATGCAAATTCTAAGATTACTTAGAAACAGCCTTTCTCTTCATCCAGATGAAAGCCAAGCTCTTCTGCCTAACTTTTCAATCCCAATTCCTCTCAAAGTCTGACAATTAAAGCCAAAAGCAGCAGATGCTACAAAATGAACACCTGCGTTCGCACCCAAATTTCCCCAGAAATGAAGTTACCTGAAAAGACAGTGCCTTTGAGACAGATTTAACTCAAGCTGCTTCCACTAGTGATTTCCCAAGAGCCTCTCATGGGCAGTCGGAAACAGATTTGCAAGCTAAAGCAGACTACAGACAGTAACCCCATCCTACACCCCAACAGACTAGATATATGGACAGAGGAGAGGATTTCAGATCAACATTGTCCAAAACCTCTTCAGCTCCACAAACGAGGGGTCCTTATTCCCTCATCTGATGGTGCTGTGCTGCTCTGGCCAGCTCCCCCATCTCAGAGGCTAAAGTCAGTCCTGTCATTAACTGAACCCTTGAGGTGCTGTGACCACAAAAGAGGGAGCAGGGTACAGCTGCTTTGTAAGGTATTTAGTTACCACTGTCCAATTCAGTGACGTTAATAAACAAATGAACAGCGACAACATGGCTTTAGGGCAATTTTACCCACAGATGTAGTTAACTTGTGTTAATACCCATCTAGGTAGGAAGACTTTCCTATGGCTAATGGCACGAGTCTGGAACTAGCACTCACACATACCACTTTGAAGGCAAGCCAGCTTGTTAAGGCCCCCAAATTAAGGCTAAAATATTTATATCATCTTAGGTTACAATCAGTCTTTAAGTAATTAGTCATAAAAGTTCAGTAGCTCTTACCTAAAGCCACATACTCTCCATCTTCCATATTTTTCACATTAATCGCGTCCTTTTCGTATTCCAAATACTCTAAGAATGTTTTCACAGACAGTATGTCATCCTTCCCATCTAACTGAACAGCAGTTTGGGTGTTTTGTTTCTTGTAGTTCTCCAGTAAAGTTTGGAGCCTATGAAAATCTTTTTCTTCCAGCCGAAGCAGTTTCGCTAAATCCTTAAAAAAGCAAAAGCCCCCCAAAAAAATCACACATGGCAAGACTAAGACATATGGATGTTTTTCAAAATACACTAAAAACTAAAATAAAAGTTAGAAGAGTCAAAATATTTTGTTCTGAATATTGATATATCTTTTAAAAGGGACAAAATTATTGAATAGTCTCAAAATCAGTTATCCATATTGCTCAAATGAAGACTTTGCTTCATTTTTAAGGACTTCAACAGATATATTTCCCATATTTAGATCCTGCTCATAGTATAACAATTACCCATCAAGCAAACAAGCCCATGTAACACCCCTCCATATGGTTTTTATAAATGTACAAGCATTTTTATCAATGATATCAAAAGCAAGCCAAATTATGATGCTGCACAAGCAACCATCAGAATTTGCAATTTCTACAGGTCCCAAAATACCCCTCCAAAACTAAAAAAGTTAATATGCTATGCACTTCGGATAAAGGACTGAAAAAATCAGGAGGCCCTGGTTCTATTTTCACTTCTGTCTCAACTTTATGTGCCTGCTCAAGAATATGAGGTAGATGAATTACTAGGCATTTGTATGGCGGGGGAGGCATTATAAAACAATTACATCATTAGATGTTCCAGGCCAGAAAAACAGCTAACTTGCTTACCTACTTATTTTACCTGAGGCCTTAAAACCATATTTTCTATACTTAAATCATCGCTCGGTTCTGTAAGACAACTGAATTTTGAATTTACTCACACTGTCTGAGGGCGGAGTGTCTTTCTGTATGCTCTGGGAATTTAGTCTACTAACTAGTTCGTACAGATGTAACAGCTTTAGCTTGTTGGCGCAGAACTGCAGTAGTCCTTCATCCACACACTCGAGCTCTGAGGAGAAATAAACCTGTGTTTGAACTTGAATATATAGCCTGGAATAGTGAAACACACTTCGCAGCTGCATTAAACTCCTCCGTTATTAGAGCTGGAAGACTGGCATCTCTTGGTGCGTAATTTTTCGATGCACTGCTGCTTGCAGTGATTACATCTGGCAGTCTAAAGGAATTATCTTTACGAGAAGTATTACAGAAAGATATCAGGCTCATTTTTAATCGGAAGGAGGCTGACAATGTGAAACTGAACAAAGACAAATCCCTTGTCTTTTCCTGGTTTAAGACCAAACCGGAGACTGCCAAAAATTGAAACACATTGAGTCTCAAACATATTTTCTGTTATCAAAAATACCTAACTATAAGCTTTTATTCGTTATCCAGTATGGAAGCATATTCCTTGCATCAGAAGAGCTTGATATCTCTTGATACGAATTCAATTTCTTCTCTGCAAGACACTGCCTTTTGTGTTTCTACAGTCTTCGCCTCAGAAATTTCAAGTATCTATTCACAATCAAATGTCAGTAACAATTAAAGCAACCAGAATACAGGAAGCTAACGTCAACACAATGCTGAAAAAACACCCCAAACCAACCAACCTCTATTCCCTCTTACTTGTTTTCAAAGCAAGCATTTTACAGAGCTCCTAAAATGACTTTTCTACAGAAAAGTTACCTCTGAACGTATCATCTTCACCTGAAACAGCTTCTAAACACGATTTTCTCCCTATGAGCCCTTAATTACTTTTGATAAACTGCTATTAAAATGCCTACAAACAAAAGAGAAACGCACAGAGCTTGCTGTGCAGTCATTTGACCTTTTCTTCATCAGCACAGCGTTCAGAGCCCAGCATCTGCTTCACATTATCTTTTACCTACTAAGCACATTGTACGGATATGCCACAACTCTTCTGAAATTAGAAGGCTGGAACATCAGTCAAGTTTGTTCCTTATTGCGACTGTGAGGAAATAATGTTGTGTGTGACAGTAAGAGATTAATGACGAAAAATACACACTCAGACAGACATCAGTAAGTATACAGTTCTGTCAATCTCTCTTCAGTGTAAAAGGGCGTGTTTCCATTTGTCTTTGGTTTTTAGGAGTTCTAATAGAAATGGATAATGCTGGTGATTTAGAATGCCAGACCAACGTTAGGTAGACAACTGCAGGTGAAGCTCTCAGTCTCCTCTATCTACTTCAAGAAAACAGTAAAAATAAAAGCACAAAACACTGATACTAGTGAAAGAAAGATTTCCTTTCAAGGCTTTGAAACTATGAAAACATGTTAACACGCTTGCACTGAGGCAGGACAAGGGACACAGCCTTTCTAATTGACAAATGGTTTATTCAGAACTTCCAGACTCCTGTTGCTAAAGCCTCACCTTCAAACAGGCTGAAATGTATCCAGTGATAACGATAAAAAAAGCAGAGGGGATTTCTACTGCTGAGAAGTCCCAACACATGCAAAGAAAGTGGCAGGCACATGCTTCTCCACTCTGTTCCTCAATACCCAGCTGGGTCTGTACAACTGGGTCACCTTAATTACAAAGAAGGTTCTCCCAATTTATAAAGATTCAAGTATACCATTTCAAAACAATCTTGCACACTTTCAGCAACAAGATTTTAAACGGGTAATGACACTTCCTGACATTGGCTCTGAAGTATCTACCAAAATCTCTGAAATCTAGGAAAAAATATGTATAGAAAACTAAGTGAAGTTTACCAAGAGAATACACTAGACTTCTGGCTAGAGCTCTGATCTTCAGTGATAAGGATTTTGTGCTCCTGGTACACTAACATTCACAGATCCAAAGTGCTATATCCTTACTGCCTTCTTTTGAGAGAACAACCCAAAACTTCTACAGGCAAAAAAAGAAAAAAAAAAGAAAATCTATGAAAACTTCTTTCTGAAGGAAGCTTTTACTGGATGTGAGTACCCAGGCCAGTTGTTAGGATTTTTTTTTCCTTTTTGAATATACTCACAAGTTACTAGCCACACAGCAAGCACAGCAAAGCACACCTACTAGCAAGCTACTTGCAGTCCGCATTAAAAAACTAAAAGGCATAGAAGGAACATCCAGTGCTATCTAGCAGCAAAGCAAAGCAGACCAGATCTGGTCTCCTTGTGGAACAGAATGGTTCTACAATAGTCTTACAGCACCACAGACAAAGTGCAAATGCCTCTCCATATTTACAAAATAAATATCCACCTACCCTGTTTTTTTAAATTATCCACTAATGTCTGAGTGATGTTTGTGAGAGACGAAAGTGGCACACGTTCACTTGTCAATATACTTTCCAGAGCCTGTTAAAGCAAACGTTCAAGAGAATTAAACATTTACTTCATTTTACTGTAAAAACATAAGCCGACAAGGCACAACTTTGACAATTTTTCATCTGTATTTTGTCTTCACATACTCCTGTGGCATAATCTGATCCTATGGAAAGGTCTGCTCTCTTTTTATTATTTTGACTTTTATCATGGAAAATGCCTTGGGGAAGTCACAAGTCAAATTAATTCCAGTGAACATGTTGGTTAAAAATAAAAAACCAAACACCACCACTACCAAGAAAACCCACTAAAATGGCTCAATTATTCTAGGTAATAACTCTAGGTTAAATTAATATTTTTGAAAGGTTTAAAAAGATATAGCACTCTAATATTAGAAAAAAACCCCACCCTTGCGTTATCAGATTAGAATACACTGTCTTCTAAATACTCACCTGTTTCTTTGTAGCAGGGTATTTGATATCAAGTATCAACTCCTTTGCTTCAGCTTCAATCAAATCTGCAAACAAAGACAATCATGACTTTGTATTTCTCAAATGCATTCGGAAGAGCAAGTCAACCGACCCCACAGCTAACTCATGCTATAGAGATGAAGATGCTATTAGAAAAGTTGCTAAAATAAGCTTGGGGAAAATGAAACAAAAGAAGAGTTTAGTGATATCTCTTATTCCAAATCTGCCTTTTGTAAGAGACATATTACTTAAAGGAAGAAGGAATCCAGAGTAAAATGCTGAACTCCATTACAGAGCATAATTGGGTGCAAATAGACCATGTTTTATGCAAGCACTCAGTACAGTTTAGTCAAGATTTACATGGCAGCCAAGGCCAGAAAAAACTACAAGCTACTTAAAGATCATAATTCACAGCACATACAGCTGTCAGAATACACTGCAATCACACCTGTCCTGTGAGTGTTCAAACACAGGTAATACAAGAACCACTTGATAACATACAATCTTATGAAATTATACAAGGGTACCTACCCGGATCTGAGGTTTTAGCTTTGAGTAAAGCATTTAACTTCTTCACTAGATGCATATCCTTCGCTCGCTCACTCTTTTTATCACTGATAGGAAATAATTTTAATTGGATGAGTGAAGAGAACTAAAGTGGATGATTCAGAAAAAAATGGATCTTTTTAAATTATTTAGGCTACCTTAAGGTAACATCACATTAATAAAAATCACGTTAATGCATACAGACCAATGAGACTATTGCCAGAGCACTGTTCAGCTTGAGAAGAACTGCTCTCTCCAAATAAAACATTGTTTCCAAAGACAATAATGAAATTCATTTGGTTACACAGAGCACAAAGTCCTTACCTCAGTGCTAAATGGAAGGGCACATGGACCGTTTTCACACTTCCAGAGACCGGATCAACAAGGCATATCTGGTAAGTCTGGGGCTGCCATCCCTGACTGGTCACATTGTTTAGACCCATTATTTTATAACCAGGATACAACAACCTGAAACCAACAAAACACATGGCCTTTACAGCGAACAACAAAATCAGCAACCTTCCCTCTCTACACACCGAATAAAAAGACAACAAATTTTATAAAGCTAAGGTTTAACAAATACTAAATGTGTTTATCAGGAAAGCCCCTAGAGTGATGCAACAGGAGAAAATCCCCTCCTGCAAGCCAACAACAGGCTGCATTCAGCAGAAACACTGTGGGCAACGCAAAAAGCGCCTGCCAGCACTTTTCATTTTTTCCACTGGCATATCCACGTATCACGTTACTGCAGCAGCACAGCCAATACGCCTACCTGCTAACTGTTTCTCACCTGCAATACTTCCCCACGTTGAATGCTCCAACCCGAGGCCCTTGCTGCGTGCTCCATACCTCCAGAATGCCTCTTCTCGGAGCATAGATCACCAGGAACTGAGCCACTCTGCTTGGACCTTGTGCATTTCCAAAAGGAGAAAAATCCATCTTCTCAGTTTCCCTCTCATGAAGGTCCTCTACAGTCTGTATCCAACCAACTTCTGCGTCACGGTATCCTTTGTAAGAGAAGACAGGAGTTCATTAGCGTACAGAAATTAATACATGATTAGTACACATCACCCCACCCAAGTACTACCCCAGAAGCAAGCTGTCTAAACTCTGTTTCAAACCGTGCAACTCTGGCCAGTGGCCCGACTCCTGCCAAGAACTGCGGTCCGTCAGCTCAGAGCAGGGCCCACCACAGGACTCCTCAGAGCCAAATGCAGCCTCCCGCAAAGCTCTGGGGAAGAACAAATTCTCCTGGGAGAAGCCAGAAAAACCACCCAACACCCATCAGGTCTGTACTCTGGACATCACACCAATGCAAAAGCTTCTCGAAGAAGAAAGATCCGTAGTAAGTGTCCAGATTTCTCACATTTCAAACCACAAAAAAAGATTTAAGGAAGGAAGTTTGCATAACATTAAAGAGGATATGTGACTTTTTATTCACGTTTTCAATCATATGTTTTCAGCATTAAAATGCAATTTTTGTAACTCAATAAAAATACTCATCTTCCCCCTCTCTCTCGAGTACTGCAAATACTTTCTCATCAAATCTTCCTAAACGAAAAAAAGGCAGAGATGCTCTAATGACATCACTAAACTATGTAATGGTTTAAGCAAGTACACATGAAGACTCCAAATCACAAGTTAAATACTAATGTATAAAACAAGTTTATAAAAGATATATTGTACCGAGAAAGCTGAAAAGTATCCACAGCTCTATTAACAAGAAAAGGTACGAGCCAAAAGACTTAATTCAGTAAACAGCTTTGCCTAAATAAAAGAAAAAAGAAACCCCCCCAAAAAACCCCAAATGCTGTTTCATACCTTGACAGCCTCACTGGGAAAGGCTGGAAAATTGTACATATGTGTCTGACTACCAAATAAAGCCTAGGGCTTGAATAGTACTTCCTAAAAAATATGAATGTCTCAGTAATGAAGAAAAAAAAAAGTCCAAGAATATCAGAAAGCACATAACTAATAAATTTCAAAATATGAGAGAAGGAGAATGCACAGGGGAAATGTGATTAGCTACTACACTGTTAGCGTGTCACTTAGTAGCTACTACATTCATGACCACTAATCTTCTTAATTGGTAGTGTGGGAGACAGAGAGAGGAGCTACAGATTTTCTATCTACTCTTAAAACTTATCTTCTAACAAGCTGCAAAATTTCAATTCTGCAGAAAAAATAAGAGATGCTAAAATAGTAAGTACAGTTACAATTTGAGCTTAATGTCTGCATTTTTTTCAAAAAGCTCTCAGGTTAGAAGTGACTGAACACTCCCTTCTTGTGCAGTCACCATGGTGAAATGAGAACCTAATGACCTGTGTATCTTCTTACTGACTTTTCAAACTTCTGCTTATTTTCTCAGCAGAATTAAAGAAGATACTAGAGCTTATTAAGAGAAAATCTTGGAGAATAAAGCTAAAATTCTTCAGAAAAAAAAACCTAGGTTAAAATGCTTCTGTTGGGATACAGCTGGGGGCAGGGGGAGACAACTGACAACAAATCAAACAGACCAAATCTTTACTATAGGCCGTAGAACTATTTCAGGGATTGGTAGAACAATACCCTTATGAACTTTATATTACATCTGCCTTTAATATTTGGTTTGTAATAACACAGTGTATTGAGGTCTTTCTTAATAATGGAAAAACACTTTAAATTGTAAGGCTGAACAAAAGAAGCCAGAGTATTTTGAAGAGTATTATCTGCAGTATTAATATACACTGTGATACCTTTCCACATGCGAACTGCGAGTCCTCTTGTAACATCCAGCAAAATAACCCTTCCAAAATCATCTGTTACTGCTGCCAAAGTGTTACATGGAGAAAGACATATTCTTTCACCATGACGACGGGAATCTGGAAGTCCAAATCTAAAAAATAAAGCAAAACCATTATTTTCTTCAACAAACAGTAAACAAAGTATCTTATAAGGACTAAGATTGCTGGGGTTTAAGGTAACATAAAGGTATTGGTAACATTCAGAGCAAAGTATGAGAAGAGTTTGTGTGCTCTCATAGGTCTGTCTGTCAAAGTCCTACTGAAAACCAAAGTGCAGAAACTGGGATAAGCGATTGCCTTGGCAAGCATTGTCCGGAAAGGATCTGAGAGCAGTGAGTTACTTTGTAAGCCCTCCCTGACTGCAGACTAGTCTTGAGAATACTTGAAAAAATATCAGGAAAAACAATCAGGAATTGGGTCTTTTATCAGCTTTCTGGAAAACATTAGGCTATATCCTCTTGCTCCCATTCTCCTCCTTCCACAATCAACAGGGAACACAGGACACCTCCTAATTTTTGTGAGGGGCTTTAAACTATCCTAAGCAGCAAGCACTTCATGCAGCTTCTTTAAAGCTCTTCAGATAAACTTCAGGACTGATATTCATGTAGTTATACGTCATTAAACTGTGCAAGCTGTTCTTTTACAGCAATAATGAACCCACACACTGAAAGAGATGAGTAATTAGTCAGAATGATAAACTGAAATGAAACACACCTTAAAACAAACGACCTGTAAACTATCATTAAAGCTGCAAGTCAAGAAAAATAAACACACTCATCAATTATGCACCTTTCAACATAATTCAGACAGTTGAAAACATAAGATTTAAAGCAGCTGAGACAATATGTAAAACTTACCTCACTGCCAACGGGGTAGCAGGTTCAACTTTTGGTTTCTGTTTTTGGGCAGGTTCTTCTTCATGTTTACTCTTCCAACCAAGCCAGCCACTTGCAATAGAAAAACCATGAGGAGAATGGTCCCCAAAATCCTCAAATTATTATGTAGCTAGTAACCCAAAAATTAATTTAATGTCATTTCTTTTGTTATTACCTGGCAGCATTAAATAATGCTGAAGTCAGTTTACTTGCAACTGCTAAGGCAACATGAGACAACAGTGGCTGCGAGCTACCCTGAAAGAAAGGAACAAAGTATTTAGAAAGTCAAGAAAAAGTCAGCTGTGTGCCACCCTGAAATGAAGGAACAAAGCGTTTAGAAAGCCAAGAAATAGTTCTTACACTGAACTCAACTGCAGAACAGTTTTTCAGGCCTCCTATGGACTTTCATCTCAGAAAGCATAGCTTTAAGACTCTGCAAAATTTTAATTCACTGCCCCCAGTAAAGCCATTCTGACATCTCTTTACCATTTCAAAATCCTCCTGCAAGTCACTGGTAGCTCAGTATGTTTGTCTGCAACAGAAGTTAAAAAAACCCTGTGTATGATTTATCATGGAGAGTTAACTGGCGTACGGCTTCGGCATCCTTGCAAATATCAACATAACCATTTTTTCATGAACATATTGGAAAAGCAAGTACAAAATCAAAACCCCAATTCTAGCATTTTCAAGCAACTTATCCTGCCAAGGACAGCACACACATAGGGTCTGAACGTACAAGACAGCTATGCTGCCGTCCTCCTCCCATACAGCAGAAGTGTGCTACAGGTATCATTAAGCATAAGTTGCAGTTTTCTTCTACAAGTAGTAGCTCCACTTTATGAAACCACCACAACATACTCAGGCCGTATGTGCACATGAGCAAAGGCCACAGGCCTCCAAAAATCCCTAAGATGCATGTTTACACAATCTCAACCTAAGGTTTTAAAAAACCTTACATTACTTATTTGGCAACAAATTATCAACTGAAAAAAAATGAATTACTTGACTGTGATATTCATCTGAAGATGAGAAATTTTATTTTTTATTAGCAGGAACTAGACATTACTATCATATTTACTCCAGATCATTCCAGTTTCAGAAGATCAAGAAAAGGGGGAAATGTCAGCATAAAATGAACATAGGAATACTTCAGAAACTCCCATACAGAAAAGAGACGGGTTATTCAAGTTTAGGCAAGTCAGCTTTGTGGTACATACCTCCAGGGCAAAAAAGAAACCAGTGAAAGGATTGGATCCAACAGTAACATACTGAGACATAGCAGGTGGGCTGTTTTTTATAGCTGCGTTATATCCACCTATATTGGAGGCAGTCTTCATTTGATCAAAAGGAGACAGTGTCATGATGCCTAACAAAAACATTAAAGTGAATGTCTTACACTTTCAGAACAAAGGTATGCAAGGGCTCTAAAAGTCTAATATATTCCTAATATATTCCTGCCTTCTGGACTGACCAGCCAACAGCCAGAGGGCAGGGAGGAAGAGCAGCTCTAATCACAGAAATTCCAAAGAACACAGCAGAAATAACCTAATGCAGTTGGGTTATTTATAAACCATAGTTGGATTGCTTAGAAGAAAAAGCAGAGTTCAGGAGAAATAACACACCTACCAAATTCACTTCACCTGCCTCGTTAGCCCCTGTCTGACCACTTACCTGCTTTTGTGAAAAGGGTGGAACAGAAATTAAGCTTACTGTCCCTCAGACCTGTCTGTCCAACAAGAACCTGGGCTTCTGCAAATTCCTAAGGAAAAAAAGTCTTCAAGGGCCTAGAAGTCAGTTTGTCTTTTTTGGAAAGGAACTACCTCAGATTTTAGTTTCTTTATGTGCCAGAGTGAGGGAAGACCCAACACCAGTCTCAATTTGCCTGCCAGGCAGTTCTTTAACCTGGCAGAAATGGGAATAACTGCATCAGATCTACTCTCTTGTGGCTGTTTCTTACCAAACAAGAGAGGACAAGACAGCTACAGCTGTTCTCTCCTCAAGTGGAGAGGGGAGGCTCAATCAGGTAAATTCACTGTGACAGCCTTCCCCCACTGTTTCTATCCAGCTAGTACCATTAAGTGCTCTCACCCCACGTGTAACAGCACCAAACCATTCAGTTTCATTTAAGCCAAATATTTGAAATTAATCAGAAATTCTTACCAATACTAGCGTGGTCAACAATCGTATCCACATCTTGCAAACCCCATTTCTTATAAGCTAATGGTGGAGGCTGAACGTTCTCATTGCCAGATGCTGCAGCTGACAAAAGTTGATAAAACACAAAAGAAATTCCTACTGAGTGAAAGAAAGTAATGGCATAACAGAGAGAGAGAAAAAACAATGATGCAATCTGAAGCCACACAATAACCTAGTTTTAAATTAATATACATCTAAACACCCGTTGAGCTAAAGTGGCCTTTTGAAATGCATACCTTAATGAAATTAAAACATTTTTAAAAATTAACTGAATAAAATTGCACATAATGTTCTATCACAACTCTATTTTGTACTTAGAGAGCTTTGTGTTACTAGTCATTTACAGTTTAATGTTCTGTACAATTGTAAAATGCTACTGCAATTTATTTCTTAGGTCTGGGCATGTTTAAGTGGACACTCCCCTGCCAGAGTACTTGCAAAATCAGCACATTCAGTAGATATGTAACAGTGTGGGGTAAGAACAGTGGTAAAACTAAAGCAATGATTGAAACTCTTCAAAATACCTATCACAACAAACATAAATGACCAAGAATGAAAGAAGACATAGCACTCTGGCTGCAGGTACTACAGCTAGCTCTAAGTGCTTCTCTGCAAATGCTGATCTTCCCTCCCTGAAAGAGTACAGCATGGTCTGGTTCTGAAAGTGGATGGATATTTCTCATTATACTCTGTCTCTTCTTTCTCAGTTGTTGCATGATTCACAGAATACCAGTTTTTAAAGCTCTGATTTACAAGAGTTTTGCCTTCTCTTATACTCCACAGAAACGCTATATACCCACAAAGGGGTAAGAGCAGACAATATTAAATAGACCCAGAGAACCATTTAGCACAGATCAGGATCTGAGCACAGCTAAAACCAGATGTCTAGGCAGGAATATTAGACGAAGGACACATCTGATGCTTCCTGTAAACCAGCTTCTAAAAAGACTTCCTCAGTCAGAAGTAAGCTCCAAGCACAGGAAACCTCCACAGCTTTCTTCACCACTAATTTGCCAGTTTCCCTCTGAGCCCAAGCAATCTTTTAGCATTCACATCAACCTCAGGCAAAGAATTCCACAATTTAACCTCACACTGCACTAACATCCATCTACTTTTCATTTTGATTTTACTATCACCTAGCTTCATTTCATGCCACTTCATCCTGAACTGGAGGAAAGAGTGAGCAATCTGCTCCTGTTGGCCATTTCCATATGATTCACAGAACTGACTCATCACAGCAGCATTCCTCAGTTCGTTACCTCTCATCCCTTCTATGTGAGACGCAAGCTTTAAGGATGCTGCTGTCCCAACAGTTCCTAATGATGGTCATTGTGCTTCCCACCTAACCCCAGCCTCACGATTGCCTGCTGACGTGGCCTGCTGTCAAGGAAACAAGAATGTGGCAAAACTGACGTTCAGTGAGAACCACCACTGGGAAATTCAGGAGAAGAACGCAGCAACAGCACCCATTTATCATGTGACCTTGCGGAATTGTAACAGCGCCACACTTGTGCGATCTACCAAACAACACTGTTACATAGTTCTCCTCTCACTCCAGAAAACTGACCTCGTTTCCAAATTAGAGTATAAACAGGCATTACACTAAAGGAACAGGATCAAACGCTGTACAGTCAAACAAGGCATCAAAAGCTCTCCTCAGGCATTAACACAAAGAGCAGTGACCATTACGTATGTCATCATCACAGCATTATCCCTTCCCACAAAGCCCTTACTGGCAAGAAAAGCATTTCAGTGACAGTGAAATCAGCAGTCCCTGAGTAGGATAATCCCAGTGGCACCGAAGCACCACACAGCCACTCGCTCACTCTCTCCTAGAGAAACAGGGAAGAGAATCTGAGAAGTAAGAAAACTTGTGGGCTGAAACAGATACTATAACAGGTAAAGCAAAAGCTCCACATGCAATCAAAGCAAAATAATTCATTCATTTGCTACTTCCCACCAACAGGCAAGTGTTTAGCCACTTCCAGGAAAGCAGGCCCTTGTAAAGCATCAAACACCACAACTCCAAACATTCCCCCCAGACTTTACCACTGCGCATGACATCATATGGTACAGGACAGCCCTTTAGTCAGATGGGGTCAGCTGTCCCTGCTGCACCCCCTCCCAATTTCTTCTGCACCCCCAGCCCGCTTGCTGGTGGGCAGAGAAACAAAAAAGGCCTTGATGCTGTGTAAGCACTGTTCAGCTACAGCAAAAACACTGGTGTGTTGTCAACACTGTTCTCACCACAAACCTAAACCACATCACCATACCAGCTACTATGAAGAAAATTAACTCTATCCCAGCCAAAACCAGTATACAGTATTGTGGTGAGAATATACAAGCCAGTCAATGCTACTCTGACAACCTGTGATCCAAGACCATTTTCAGTAGAGGAAGAAACTTCCCTCGATGCAGTAGATGCCTATATATTGATGGACAAGCAAGAAAGATCCAAATTCCACCTTGATTTGATATTGCACAAACGTAAGTAAATGTCATATAATGCACAGTACTATTAACAGAGCCAGAAATAAACATTTCCTCCCAATCGTACCTCTCGCTACCTGATTGCGACACGCACGAAGGGACTGAAAGAGGCTGAAACCATCAATTGTCACAATTGCTGCTGGGTACAATATACTTAATTCTTCATTCTGCGGAAGAAAATGGGAGAACGGAGACAAAAAAACCCCACAAAACTGTTACTGTTGTAACAGCTTCTTTTCTAGCTTTTTATACTAGTAACTACACACAGACAAAGATTACATCCAGACAGTTAGTATCTAACAAGCCCCAAGCAACAAAATAAGGCAGCACTACAGAAATTCAGTATCAAACCATCCAATGCATAAGTAATTTATTGAGGCACATAATTTTGATCTTTTTATCTTCCCTCAGTGACTTTCATGTTTGCTTAATACATTTTATGGCTTAGGGAGAAAACACAAAAGTTAGTGCAGCTTGTGAAGGCCACAGAAAAAGCAGGTTTATCGAGAATGCAAGTATCAAGGTTTTATGAGCCAAATTCTGAAACTGGATTAGCGTCTGAATTATCACTTAGGCCCATAAATGTTAATTTGGTGATATAAATTCAAGACTCAAATTCCTTAATACTTCCGTATTCCAAAACTGATCCAAAAATGTCATGTTAAATCACGTGAGCATTTGTATAAAGCAAACTTGGAAATTCCTGTAACTTCATTAGCTTTCTGCATAAAGCATGCCAACTCAGCCAAGAGCAAAGCAAGCTGGCTTCGCTACTAAATAGCTGGAGCTCCACAAGAGCCTTCTCTGCAGGCAGGACTCATAATGACATGCAGGTTCCTACAACTATCTCCTGCAAAGATTGATTTAATTTTCAGCTACCTTGTCCGTGAAATAATTAAGGTAAGTTCTTATGAATGACTGCATATAGATCTTGGCACCTGTCAAGTTGCATTTTCTCCTTTCATCTGTACATTATTGTATTTTGCGCACATTAATGAATCAACAGGAAATGAATGAAGCCTTCCTTTGCAAGGTTACCACACAGAAAAGTTGAACAAACCTATACAGCTAACTAAATACTCTGAAAAATAAAAAGAAATCCCGAATCCTCAAACTATACAGGCATGAATGCTTCTAGAACAAGAAATCCAAAGTCTCTTGTTCTAAGGGAATTGTCCACCCATCAAAAACTGGTAAAGGACATAGAGGATTCACAGAGAAGACTCCCTTCCATACCCCATAACACTGCCAGTTCGCTTTTGAAATAATCTGACAAAACCTGTTCTGTGACACCAGGATGCCTGGGAATTTCATAGGTTCTGCACTTAAGCTGTAGGACAGGATCTTCATTTAAAAGCTGTGCAAGAAGGAGTACTCCACTCTAGAAGAGAAAGGAAAAAAAAGCGTGAATATTCCTGCCCCTTTTCTTCCGGATGGCAAAAAGCACTATGTGCAGAAACAGCAGCTCTCTAGAAACAGGCGTTTATTACAGTATCTTGCTCGGGGCCTGCCGTGCCGAGAAGCGTACCTCGGTGTAAAAGCGCACATAGCCGGAGGTGAAGCCAACGACAATGCAGGTCCAGTCAGGACGGCCGGTGGAACTCCTGTTGCCCAAAGATACACCAAAAGTTAAACACAAATCCTGCTCTAAGCCGCAGACGTACGAAAGTGTAATGTAAGGAGACTGATGATGCATACACATGAAAGTATCATTCCTTACCTCTTCTGACTTGCCAGTGGGATACACAATACGCTACTCACACATTCTCTAGAAACAGAAAGATAAAACTAATAAGCACTTTTTTCCTCCAGTTTGCTCTACACAGTACATCTTGCTGAGTCAGCGTTTTAATAGTGTGTTGTATTAATATATTGTTAATGTCTTGAATACATACTAAAAAGAAACATCCTTTCATTTAAAAGACATTTTCAATTGCAAGTTCAAGAGTGCCCAAGCAGACTGCATGCATGCTTCTCACACCTCGTTAATGTTGTCTTTCATCATTCACAGACTGATTATTCTGCCAGCACTCTTCAGTAAAGATTCAAGTTAAATCTCATGTACCTGCTGGTAAATAATTATTTTCTCATCTATAGTTATAAACCAAGAACAACCACTTTAAAAAAAAAAAAAATCAACTGAACTATACACATCAAAATGAATTTTTAAATCCATTATGCACTTAGGTAGATTTTGTACCCATTGCATTTCACCGCTTTATACTCTGAAAGCGTTTGAAAAGCTAACGTGGTCTTCCCAGTTAATGCCACAGCTGAGCATGCGCAATGCACGGCAGGCAAAGCATGCAGAAGGCAAGCAGATGAGCAGGCCTCAGTATCTCAAATCAAAAGTTATTTAACTGTTACCACGAGAGAAAGTTTTACACTGTCTGGGGAAACAGAAGCAGTACAAAGGTTTTATGAAAGAGCATATAAATTCAAGATGACATCCCACAAAGCACGAATGCCTGCAGTACTGTTGATTTTTTGCATTTCAGGTCACCTCCATTCCCCAAGGAGTGATTAAATAATCAGGCTAGCCAATTACAGAAAAATAGCTTTCTAAACGCAAGTTTGACATGAGTTGCAATTCAATTACAACTTCAAAGTGACGTTAAATATCTCAGTGAAATCTTGTCTTCCCATAGGAAAGCTTAGCCACCACAGAACGTTATCAATTGAAGCCAACATTGGGGAAAAAAAAAAAAAAAAAAGAAGTCTTTCAACAATCTGACAGTAATTGCCACATTTACACTTCCACAGAAATAGAACCCTCACCTGCAGGAAACACTCAGAAGCCTTAAATCAAGATGCAGTGACTATAACTTTGTCTGTCTAAAGAAAGCTACCTGTTCTGTATGACAGCGCCTCTTGGGGCTGTAACAGTAGTAAGAAACCAACCCCCAAACAGAATTTCTTTTTAATAAAGGACGACAGGATAATTTCAGTGGTAGCATGGGGAAAAAAACCCCAAACTTAGAGATGCACATAAAACTGTTCAAATGCGTGGCAGCAGCAGGTTTATAAAAAAGAATTGGTTTTAGCAGATTGGAGAGAGGTCGATTAAGTCAACACCTCCTGCAGCATAACAGAAGGTTGAAGGCAATAGGGAGTATGTCCAAAGGCAGACAGCGACTCCAGGCTGCAAACTTAACAATGGAACGCAAAATCCTCTCCCATACGGGTGAGTCGAGAAAGCGTGCGTCTGGTTATCTGAAGACAGATCGAGCAGAAATATTGTATAAATACCAAATGTGTGACCCAAGCAAATTTTCCAAGTCTGCTAAATGATTTGGAGCCCAAAATCATTTCTAAGTGACTGAAACATGTGAGAGGGTATTCACAAGAGGTAAAGAAAAATGAACAGCTGAAGTTCACTGCATCTCAAAAGATGGACACTTTTTCTGTCACATGAATGTTGCTCACTGCTTGTAATTTGGAGTGACTTCTTGATCAGAGAGATGACTTTATATTTGTTTGAGGTTTTGAAAAATCAAAAAAAGGATTTCTAGAACAACTTCATACATTTCCAGTTGCAACATCCCCTAACAATATTTCACCTCTACCTGAAAAGTAGATTTGTCAAAAAGGGTACATAGCCTACTTTTTTCTTTCTAGAACAGGAGCTATACAAGAAGCACGATAACCCAGATCTATGAAAATGTCTGTACTACATGCAAATGCACCGATTTGCACACACAGCACACACAGTTAATTCGTATGAACTTGCCCTGAGATATCACCCTATGCGTGAAGAGTGACCTTTGCAGGCAACGTTTCTCATCACTCAGGTTACTGCATTTCTATTTTCAACATGAAGATGCATAAAACCACAAACCACTTGGACAAAAGAAAAATAAGTAAAAAGCATATGCTGCTAATTATTAACTGTGAAAATGCCATTTTAATCACAGTTGCATTTCAACACCTACCCTTCTTCAACATTCAGAGAACCACTCCAGCCGAGAGCATATTGCATTTCCTCCTTTCCCTTGTCACTCTGCTTCCATTTAGCTGCCATCAAGAACAAAGACACCATCTATAAAACTGTAATGTCTTGCGTCTCTCAGATGTAGTTCTATTCCTAAACCTTCTCTTCCGTACCATACATCCTACCACACTTCGATTAAATACCAGTTACAAACCTTGAAGGCCATACTCCCACATTTTCTTAGAATTTTACATGTATCAACACACTACTGAAATTTTAAAATACCTAGTTTCGTTTAAAAATATTTATACAGTATTATCTACTTCATCAAATTGTAAAGGTTCAATAAACAGGGATCCTTAGGAAATAAGTACTAAGCAAGAGCAAACTTCTTTTGGGATGGTTAATGAAGAGGAGCTTAAAAAATAGAAAACCTTAAATTTAACCCCCAAGAAAGACATGGAAATCCTACATTAAATCTGACAATTTTTAATCATCCCATCACAATCAAGGTCAGAAAACACTACACTTTGTTATTCACAGGGTGCTGTTACAGATGACATTTGATTGCTGAATCATCTCCCAGGTGCCAATGGACAATTAAACAAATAAATACATAAATTTAGTGTTGCGTGCCATTTGCCTGACACAAAACCTGAGAGACAGGGCCACCCCAGCCATGTGTGGTAAGTTGCCACTGTGCACGTCAGCAACAGCAGTTCTCTGGCAGGTGAGCTCTCCTCATTATTGAGGAATATTCCTATAATTTCCTTTCTGAGGAATATTCCTATAATTTCATTTTCTGTGAAAAACCAGTGACTAACCTACATCAGCTTTGGAACAGGGAATGACACATGCAGCATGACAACTCAAGGCAATCTGCCTAATTATGCAACTCTGAGCTTCAACAGCCTGTTTTTGCTTTAAAATGGTACAATATTCCCCATCTCAGGAGGTTTCCCCTCATCATGCTCACATGCCACCAACTGCAGCTGCTAATGGCACCAGCACCCTAGGCAACAGCATATACATAGCAGCAGCTGACTGACCAGTGCTCACTATTACTAAAGGAACCTTTAACAGAGTTCTGAGCACCCTACTTTAGAGTCAAATACAAAAATATTCTGCCAAAGGCAGAAATCTTAAATAACAATCCACCACAGTACTCCCTGCTCTGAGTGACGCCGGCTCAGCTAGCTCATTTTTTTCAAGGGAAAATGAAATTAAGGTCAAATATTTCTTAACAGCTAAAATTAATACAAAAGTTTAGGTTTGCTTATTGAGCACAATTAACGTCAACATCTCTGAGCATCTCAAACAACGGGGTAGTTACAGTATATATTAAATTTAATTATTCACCATAAAATAGGTTTCTCAGATCAAAATACAGCTGAGAGGTAAAGACAAACCAACCTACCTGCCAAGCAATACCTAGAATATGCATGGTGTGTACTATAAAACACTCCAAAATTCTTGAAGGTATGACTTGGGGGTAAGCAGGTGGGGCAAGGTGGGGGACAACACCACAATCTTGTCCTGATTACTATTAAATGTACTAGCATATACACACTGAGTAGAATGTATACTTACGCACTAAAAAGACTGCTTTCTGTTCACTAGCTATTACCATCAGGTCATTTGTTGGTGACAAGGACAACACACAGTCCTGAAGCCAGTAATTTCTCTGGTTCTTGGAAGTAGATTCCTCTTCTTCCTGCAAGTAAAGCTTTAATCAACATACGCAACAATTTTTAAAGACAGCAGCGCTCGCAAGGTTCATGACAACATTTTGGCTTGCCCTCAATACCAGCCCCAAATGGGCTATTACCTGTCAAGTCACTAGAGCTCCAAGTGGTGTGAAAAACCATGAGAAATGCATCAACCTTGCACTATTTCTATCTGCGTGTTTACAAAACAAAACTACTCATCACTCATTCTACTCCTCAAAATCTTCTCTTTTCACCAAAGAAACACTAAAAGAATGAGACTTAAAGTTTGATTATTATTGATTAGAGACTGGACAGAATCTCTTTAGTTATTCTCATTATAGTCCACACTCAAACAATTTATCCAGGCCAATACATTGACCAGCACTGAGTAAATAGACGTACATATGAAGAAAGTAGCTAAGCTGGCATTCACACTAAAGCCTCAAGGTAACATGCAACTGGGTGTCATCATAGGCATTTCCACAACAAGAAACTTTACAAGGAAACAAATCCAAACTAAGAAGTGCCAAATTTTACGAGTTTAATGATGGGTAAGTTAGATACCATTATTAGATATAAAAGCAAAACAATTGCATCTTTTTTTCCTCTGGGCAACAAGGCAAATACTTGACTGAAGAACAAACATGGGCTCCCGCTAATCACAGTTCAAAGGCAGAAAGTAGGTAATAGGTTTTGAGCAGACTGCTACAACGTCTCCCAGACATCCTACTCCTGCTTTCTTAGCTCCATCCTCTTACCTTGGTCACCTTCCCCTGTCCACAGTCTCCATTTCCACAGCCAGATATCCAATCCCACCTCCTCCTTGACCTCCAAAGTACTACTTCATCCTCTAGTATCTCAAAGCAGCTAATACACAAACAAAAAGCCCAAAAACTTCAGCGTGATCATCTTCTGACCTGTGCATTTTATTCTGTTGTAACAAAGTTGCATGTACTTGAAAACAGAGACATCTCCTCCAGGCAGGAAAAAACCCACTGTAGGAAGAATTTACGTATCATACTCAATCAGCTATACGTTGTATTTCTTTCCTTTCGTAAGACTGTACCATAAATCCATCCTAAGGTCTACATTATCACAGTAAAAAATATTCAGCTACCCATCTTTGTGCATACTATCACTTGCTTTGTGCAAGACAACATCCTATTTTCATGTAATTTGTTTGTTGATGGATAACAAGTTCTATAGCAACACATTTCCCTAATTACTGACATTTTTCAAATATTTACAAATAGGTGATGAAGTTGACTTGGGCACTCATGACAACTCGAACTCCTCACAACAGAAAAAAAATGTATCATGTGTAAAAACACATAACCAATACCCAAAGAAATTCCTTTCAGTAATTTTTATTGCAATGATTTTCAAACTGATGAAAAAGAAACTGAAATTAAAGGCTTCTCTAAGAATAAAAATGAATTAAAATTGTATCTCAGAGGATTTAAATGAAGTTATCTGCATGCATAAACAAAGAACTTGAAACCTAAAGACAGAAAATATGGCCATCTCATGTTGAGACAAAAATGAGCCAAGAGTTAAAACAGGGAAAACACTGAACTTGTCAACAGAAATTACTTGAAAAGATGAAAGACAGAATGATTAAAATCAGAACTTAAGATAGTATTTCATCACCATTCCTACAAAATAGCTAATCAGTTCCATAAAAAGGCGCTTCATGGAAGAAAACAAAACTAATTTTTTTTTCAATGCCTTCTCGAAAGTTGCTGTGTTCCATGAAGTAGATACTTGTGCAGGTGACTTGAGTAATTCCAAAAAAGATTCATTTTACACCAACTGTATTGCAAATCAACCAACAGTTCAAAGTTTTAAAAAAGGAATTCACTGTCAATATCATACTAGTAAGTGTTAACTCTGTGCTAGACTGCTGCACTCATTCTGATGTGATTCACGTATTTATGTGCTTCTACACAGAACCACCTGCTTGCTGTGGACGACAGTCCTTTCTTTCTGAAGAGTTTGACTTGGAACCCCTAGCAACTCTGGAGGAAAGAGTTAGTAAGCAGAGGAGAAGGAGGACTTTAGCAAGAATGGTGTGAACTACCTGGCAGAAGAGTTGGACATTTTAAAGAGTGAAAAAGACGACAATTTCAATTCAGCAACACCTGCTGGTTCTACCAAATTAAAACTTAACTAGTAAACAAAGCATTTGTCCTCTTCATTAACTAAGTCATAAACTTTACAGCACATCTTACAGAGAGGTAGCCTGAGAAACACACTCATGTCATGGCAATTATGGGGAGCTGAATACTCTCCTATTTAGAAGCTTTTATACTCTTGTTATTCCCTGACATCAGCATCGGTGATTCATCCTAGGAGACTATGCCCGTTTCAATTTGTTCCTCACCTCAGCCGAAAAATCTGTTTCCCTGCTGAAGTCAGTAGTTACAAGCATACTGCCCAACTCCTTGGGCATACTTGAGGCATACTGACATGAAGATAGCAGATAAGAGTTTATTTAGCAAGATGCGCTCTGGATTCCTCAGTCTACTCCCTTAGCACTCTCTAGCAGGGAATGAATCAAGCAATTCTGTTCAGATGATTCATTCGGGTGCAGAGGATTTCTACACGGAGAGCTTCTCATTTTCTCCCATTTTCTGTAAGTCAGCTGGCAACTAGAAGTCTCAGCCTTAGCAGCAATTATAGACTGGCCACGTTATTCTGAGTTGAACTAATTGGACAGAGGGATGTTTTTCCCCCTTTAAAGAGCAACTGTGCCACCCCATCCTACATATGTAATGCGATCCCTCCTGTAACACCACCCGCACATCACAACATAAAAGGAGTACTACGCGATCATTAGAAAGATGCTTGTGTCAGTGGCTCATGATTTAGGAGTCTCAGAGTTATTTCAGGGTAGATTATTATAACTCCACTGCCATGCCCTACTGTCTCTGGCTATAGAGCAAAAAAGATACCCCCGCTGCAGCAGCACAGAAAGATGTGTATACTCTAGTGAGAAAAACACCTACAGAATACAATGAGTAATTACCACAACAGGTTACATCCAAGCTAGATTTAGAAACAATTACAGGACCAAGGGACAAACAAGCAGTCACATTTAAAACACTGGTCAAGATCCTTCTTGCCCAGGTGGTAACTACACAGGAGGGAAAAAAACACACACACACACACAAGTGGAAAAATCTGAATAGGCAAGTTGACAATGAAAACTCATATATATGAACTTACAGGTTCTTGTAGTTCTGCTTCATCCCAGTCTCCCCAGTCACCATCTTCCCAGCCTGTTGATTTGCCTGCTTGAAGCAAAAAAAGATTTGTCACATGAATACAGCACGGGCAACAACAACAAAAAAACAATAATCAAAAAGGATTGCTGGTGGTTGTTTTCCTTTCCCTCCTAATGCACTATAACTTCGTTTATGGCAGATACTAAACGAATTCTACGGGAAGGGCCCTGAAATGGTAGAAATAGCTGCCTCATTTCTCTGTATTTACTTCCATTTTTGACACTATGGAAAAGTAAGAACAGAAGATGTAACCCACATACAAATTGGAAACAGGTATAACGAGACCTGTGCCAAATTAAATCGGACAGACTGCATCTAGAGCTCTGGGTAAGGAACATCTTACAGTGCCTGGTACAACATATCCCTGAGCCTTTCACAGGGCCTCTCTGCGCTTTACTACAACAAATTATTCAAGCAAATTTGTCTTTTCTCAGTTTCTCACAGGCACTTCAAGAGAGCCAAGACATTATTTCTAGTTTTATACAGCAAGCTGAAGCAGAGTGACAGCATAAGGGGCAGGAAGGAGAACCCCTATGTGTCCACTGACAAAAACTTTCTCCAGTGAGTACACAGACCTAAGACCTCACTGCAAAATTTAAGTTTTAGCTCAATTTATCTAATTATTACTACTCCAAAAGACAGCAAAAGCCCCATCTTGAACGCATCAGTCAGCTACAGAGGAAAAGCAAGGGGCAGCAGGCTCTCTCCAACCCTTCAGCACTCCATATACCCCCAGATTTTTTACTAACTGGCACAGGACCAGCTGTAACACACCACAAGAACCATATATGCACAATTGTAGGAGAAACAGTATTTCTGTACATAAGTAAAATATCTTCCTTTCCACAATGATGGATTTTGGTTTGGTTTAAGTCAACTGCTGGATCAGACAAGTAGCAACATTAAGTTCACTTTAACAGGGAATGACAGTACATGGAAATTCATCTGTGACAACAAAACATCTGAGCCCAGGATAATGCAGATCCCACCAGCACTCCCAAAGCAAAAGGTGAAGCTGTGGCCTCTGAGGGGAAAACAAGCACAAGGACCTCAGCTATGCACACAAGACAACACAGAGGAAAATTGACAAGACACTAATCAGTTTCAATTATGTCATTCAGAAACCTCAGAGAAACCACAAGCTTCCAAAATACCTCAGACACCTGGGAAAACAGAGATTCATAGAGACTGGCCTACTTCTCAGTTCTAAGAGTGAATGTGTTAGTCTTACATAAAAACCATCTGAAATGCTTTCACCTAAAAATACAGAATTTGATGTGAATTTAAAAGCTTATGCACAGGCATTTAGTAGGAGATGATGTACAATTCCCAACCACCACCATCGCTGGGACACTCAGTAAGTCAATAAGCATCACTGTAGTTCAGTAGAAAAGCCAAGCACTGACATATCTAGAGGCACTATCATGACTAGGCCAGTGTTCATAGAATCACAGGATGGTTTGGGTTGGAAGAGACCTCACAGATCATCTAGTTCCAACCCCCTGCCATGGGCAGGGACACCCTCCACTAGACCAGGTTGCTCAAAGCCTCATCCAGCCTGGCCTTGGACATTGCCAGGGATGGGGCACCCACAGCTTCTCTGGGCAACCTGTCCCAGTGCCTCACCACCCTCTCCGGGAAGAATTTTTTCCTGATATCCAATCTAAATCTCCCTGCTTTCAATTTAAACCCATTACCCCTTGTCCTGTTGCTACAAGCCCTTGTAAAAAGTCCCCCCAGCTTTCTTGTAGGTCCCTTTCAGGTACTGGAAGGAGCTATAAGGTCTCCCCGGAGCCTTCTCTTCTCCAGGCTGAACAAGCCCAGTTCTCTCAGCCTGTCCCCATAGCAGAGCTGCTCCAGCCCTCTGAGCATCTGCGTGGACTCCTCTGGACTCACTCCAACACATTCACATCCTTCTTATGTTGCAGGCTCCACAGCTGGATGCAGTACTCCAGGAGGAGTCTCATGCGAACAGAGTAGAGCGGGAGAATTCCTTCCCTTAACCTGCTGGCCACACTTCTCTGAACACAGCCCAGGATATGGTTGGCTTTCTGGGCTGCCAGCGCACACTGCTGGCTCATGTCCAGCTTCTCATCCACCAGGACCCCCAAGTCCTTCTCCTCAGGGCTGGTCTCCATCCATTCTCCACCCACCCTGTGCTTGTGTTTGGGGTTGCCTCAACCTAGGTGCAGGACCTTGCACTTGGCCTGGTTGAACTCCATGAGGTTGGCACAGGCCCACCTCTCCAGGTCCCTCTGGATGGCATCCCTTCCTTTCAGTGAGTCAACCGCACCACACACGATGTTGTTTTACTGCATCATCATCAATACAGAACTGACCACGCAGTTATTTCAGGCATAACTATATAAGCAAAATGCTTCCCAAGGGTCACAGATTCATCTTGTATTTGAGGTTAAGAATCTTCCAATGTATTAATATATAAAGAAGAATCATGGCAAATACTGTTGAGTATAAACCACAAGAAGAAAACAGTAACTAACTTCAATGTTTAGTTTAAGATAGCTAAGAAAAGTCTACTTCTGTTTGCATTTTATTATCTCAAAAGGCAATAAAATCTCCTTCCTATAAAATTCATGGAGGAAAAAAATCTGTCAGTTGCCACAGTCCAGAAACATAACTCTATCCAAGAAACACAGTCGGGGCCTACAGCACACAGAAGACCAATCTTTCCGAGAAACCTCAGCCACTTCAATCCTGATACTCAACATCCAACATAACACTTCAGCTGTGAGGAGTCTTGCAACCTCTTTGTGAACAGCTACATTTTCATAGTTCTTGTCATCTTCCTCTGATGAACCCAGATCAACCAAAAAAGGATGAAAAATGAGGTAATGATGAGGTACCATCCCACTGATGAGGCTGCAGAGATCTTTCGGAACTGTGACCTGCTCTGCAAAGTCAGCATCTCCTCTAGCTTACAAAGGTTTACAAGCTTACTCCTCCGTATCCATCCTGCACACTGTACAGACTGCCCCTGCATGCATCATATGTATTTCTCAAGTCCCTGCATGCATTCTTTCCTTTCTTCCATACATTAATTCTTTTTTAACACAAAATTACATTAAAAACTGTTTCCTTATCCAAACTATTCATACATTTCACCTATACAACGGCTGGTGAAGCAAGATATTAGACAATAGGCAACTAATGTCTGAGACGATAGGAAGGGAAGCAACAGGGGGATACACTTGTCATACCTGAACTCAGAGCACACTGTTATTCACCTGAGCCAACGATTTTCAAAATATGCCACGGAATCTGTCAGCTTGCAGAGACCATCCTGTGCACCAGCACCCAGTAAGGCTGGTCACATGAGAGATGACACCGGGGTCCAAGTTCTGTTTATAATGAAGATCTTCGGAAATACCCCACCATTTCCTTTAGTAACATTACAGAGCAGAACTAGCAACTGTGGAATGTAAGACATTATCGAGTAACCAACACCTAAACAAGCCACAAACAGTTCTTGACTTGCAGCTTATTAATTTTTTCCAGTCCACTGTTGGGACAAAGTCAAGCTTTCTTGTGCAAATCTACACTTCCATTCACCCGTCTCTGAATAGCAGAAGACATCTGGTAAACAGTTCTCCCTTCTCTGACAAAGCTGCAGCAATATTCCAGATTTTGCTTTACTGCAGAGATCACTAAAGTAAAAAAGTTCATTGACTGGGTCTACCAGAACCATTTCATTCTGTAATTTGAAGCATATAGCATTAAAACAGCAGCAGCACATTTGAAACTTCAGAGCTTCTTTACATGCCGCACACATGCAGTGCTGCTGTTAATGTATACGGGAATTCACTTCAAGCATATTTATCATAACCTTAATATCAGCAGAAATTGTTCTTTTGACTAAGAACGTTTTGTTTAAAAAACAACAACAGAGGAGAGAGAAACCTTAGACCTCACTGGTCTAGATTTGTTGCTAATTGGCATTTAGCAGGTCAAATTCAACATGAAAGATGTTTTTACTCAATTTTTGACTTCCTCCTCAAATTGTAGGATATATCCCTAAGCACAAAAAACTGCCACTGTCCTCCTTTCCAGAGCAGCATGATGGCCTAGGGCAAGCAGCAGAAGCTTTTCCCTCCTGCCCTCATGTCTACGTTGCCGCTCTATACAGCAGGTTGCCAGAGGATGTGCTTGGTGAGGGCTTGCCCAGAAGAATCTATGTGTGCCCAAGTGGGAAAGCATGTGTTGAAAATGGGACCTCCAAAGCTACAAAGGTCAAAATATCCCTACCTACACTGATATATAGCTTTAAAACATGCAAGTTTATGTTCATAATTTTTTTTAATAGATAAGTTTCAACTCATACACAAAGCCAATAATCTGTCCTCAACACGTTTTAGATTATAGGCCATAAAATATCAAGCTTCATCAGCCAAAAACTTAACATGTACACTCGTCATACATATAAAAATAATAGAACCAAGTCATGCATCAATTTGTTTCGTATCTTAACGGTCTGGTTTTGACTGGGATAGGGTTAGTTTTCTTCACAGTGGCTGGTACGGTGCTATGTTCTGGATTTGCGATGAGACAGACATAGATGTTTCAGCTGCTGCTGAGCAGTGCATGCACAGCACCAAGGCCTCTTCTGTTTCTCACACTGCCCTGCAGCAAGTGAGTTGGGGGCACGCACGAAGCTGGGAGGGGACACAGCTGGGACATCTGACCCTAACTGACCAAAAAGGGATGTCCCACACCCTTTGATGTCCTGCCTAGCAATAAAATCTGGAGGAGAGGAGAAGGGAGGGAAGTGTTCTGGCTTTTGTCTTCCCAAGCAGCCGTTATGCATGCTGGAGCCCTGCTTTTCTGCAGATGGCTGAGCACCTGCCTGCCCATGGAAAGTGGTGAATGAATTCCTTGTTTTGCTTTGATTGCATGCAGAGATTTTGCTTTACCTATTTACTGTCTTTATCTCAACCACAACCTTTCTCACTTTCCCCTTCCCCATCATACTGTAGGAGGAAGCAAGTGAGCGGCTGTGTGGTGTTAGCTGCCTACCAGGTTTAGCTAACCTGGTAAACCTACAGGTTTAGCTCCTGTAAGCAACCAAGTACCACACAGCTACTCACCTTCCCCCTCCCTTCCCGAGTAGGATGGGGAGAGAATTGAAGGAAAAAGAGAACTGTGGGTTGACACAAGAACAGTTTAATAATTTAAAGTAAGTGAAATAATTATACTAATAATACTACTAGTAATATGTAATGAAAATACTACTACTACTACTAGCAATATTTAATACAACAAAAATGGAAAACAGGAAGGAAAACAAAATGATACAACTGCTCACCACTGTCTGACTGATGCTCAACCAGTTCCCGAGCAGTGAGCTCCCCTCAGGCCAGCTCCCACAACTCGCATACTGAGCTGTGTCCCCTCTCAGCTTCTTGCAGAGAAGCAGCTGGGAACACAGGGGCAGTAGTAGAAACTGAAACAGTCCCTGAATTGGTATAAACATTCCTTAGCAACAACCGAAAACATTAGTGTGTTCTCAATATTCTTCTCAGCACAAATCCAAAATAGAGCCTCATACTAGCTACTGTGAGGGAAGTCAACTCTGTCTCAACCAAAACAAGCGCACAGGATTAAACCACAACACTTAATTGCATGTGTAGCTTGCTGAGTTTATGATTTTCCAGATTGTTTCCCACCCATGCTTTGAGAATTTATAAAATTAAGAAGTAATAGTGCAAAATGATTGCTTAAGTGCAAGAGTTTCAGATTTACTGCAACTCTCGTATGCAACTTCATTGCATAATTAGTGAAGAAATAGGAGTTTCTTTTCTCTTCAGACCAAGGAATTTCTGAAATAAGTTTAGGATCTTCATGCTATTCAGTAGTTATAGGCCATTTATTCCCAACGCTCCTCCAACATGGGGACTGACAAATGGATTAGGTTGTTTTATCAGCATTACTAGGAAGCCCCTTTTGAGACCAGTATTACATTTATTTTCTCTCATGATTTCAGACATCCATAAATGGAAAAGAAAAAGTTAACCAACTAATTTACCTCGCCAATCTGAAAAAGAAGCACTTGAGCAATTTCTCTTCCTTTAGGTGATCACAATTGCTTTGAACAGAACAAAAGGCAACCAGGTTAAAAATAATTCAGGTACTACATAGATTCCTTAAAGTAATGCTGCAAATTTCTTTGCCTTACAGTTGTAACTTAATTCCAAAACCAGAGTTTGAGGTACCATCTGAGGAGGAAGCTTTGTCAGGGTATACAGCACAGGAAACAAATGAAACTGATTAAGTATAAAACCTAGTATTTCAGCTTTCTTTCGGGTGTGAGTGACAGCTTAAGTTAGAGCAAGCAAGAAGGATGTCTATCCAGTAAAGGACACGCTAAGCAGCAAAAAAACTCAGGTGTAAAGATAATTTGGAGAAAGCCCTCCGACATCATTCTGTTGTGTGTGTTGAAAGCATGTCCTTTAGTCTTCCCCATACCTCAGAATGTTTTAACAGCTACAGACAGAACAGAACTCAGGTAGAGGGAATATTTTTATTATATTTTACGTGAAAGAAAGGCATCTTAACTGTATATAATGCAATCTGGAAAGGGAGGATCTTATTAATGAGGCAATACAAAAGAGCTTGTCAGAATACTCTTTAATAGGAACATACCAAATTCAATAAGAGGGATACAGAAACAGTTAAGAACAACCCTAATGCGAAATGCAATCTAGTTTTTCATTTTGTAATTTTATTTTTTTTTCTTTGTAACCTTGTTTGCCACTCTGAAATAAAAAGCCTGGCCTTCTGTATTTCTGAATTAAATTAGTTGATCCGGATAAAGCAAAGCGTGCAAGCAGAACTCCAAAGATGATGTTTAGAGGACTGGGCTGAAGAGCACTTTTCAGGATGCTGTCAATGTAATGTGGCTGGATTTCAGAGAAGAGTTTGCCCAGGCTGAAGCCATGATTCCTACTATAAAAAGAAGCAGCAAAGTGACACCTCATAGCTCTGAGCAACACCTCAAATCAGGGGGTTGCTTTTTTCTTCCTGACGAAGAAGCAGCAGCATCTCTAAGTTGTGTGCTGTGCCGCACACCACTCTGAAGTGACCAGCTCACTGTCATAGCTGCAGGCATCCTTGCTTGGGAACTCCCAAGAACAAGTTTGGGGATTTTCGTTGTTATTTTCATAGAGGTAATGGGAGATAAACACATTTGAGAACTAGAAACATCTGCACACCAGGCAAGTGCAGATTTTATTTCATATTAATGTCCCCAAAGTTTAGTTAGCTGCAGTCCTATGGGGCTACGTCACCGAATTGCTGCCATCAAGTCTATCTAATGTTTTAAAACACCCAGTTCAAGCTCAGAGTCCACTGAAAGAAGACACACACATCACTTTATAATTTGAGGAATTTAAATGTGATTTAAAGATTATAGAAAATATTATGCGTCTTTATTACTCAATCTTGTGCTATATTCAGTTAAATATCCATTAATTTCTCAATGCTAAAATCCTGTTATGCCCACGAAGCTTTATCACATTTTGCAAATAAGACAGATTTTTCCATTCCTGTGTATGCCTTATTAAAGACAGCTGTGTAACAGGGTTAACTGTTACAGCTGTTTTCTGATCTACCCAAAACATCTTGAACACAGCAAGCTGTCATGCTGCCAAAGTAAATGTAATGCAAACACTTTCTATTCCCAGTATTTGCACATTTGAAACAGCAGTTTTCAAAGCCACTCAGATAGCACTAGGCTCAGGCTCCACAGAAGATTTGTGCCTCATTATCAGCATTAACTTTTCCTAAGACTCTTAAATTCTCATGCTTTATGACTCCTGTTCATTAAAATATGAAAGCGCGTTCAAACCCTTTTTGTTCTAGGGAATAAAAGACGGGAACTCCATACGAAGCATCTTTAACCAGCTTACTCCCTAATAGTGATTTTATTTAAGCACGAGGCAAGATACTCCCCAACAGGTTTTAGTCTAATATGTACAACAAAAAAAGCAGCTATATTTTGTTCACGACAGATCAATGTTCACCTCAGCCTATGAACACTTCTGAAGTTATTTCAGCACTGCATTATTAGCAATCCTAACATGACTGCATAACGCAAGCACGGAGAACAACACGAACCCCCCCAGCGCTTCCTGACCTAGCAGGAAACAGGCACCCGCAAAACTGACATTTCACGGTGTTCACAGGACGAAAACACCTGGATTGTGGGGTTTTTTCCACCCTTCCCAGTTTACCAGACACGTATATCCTTTGCACAAGCTAGGCAAACTGTCAGGCTACAGAAAAAGATTAAGTGAAGTTGTAGTTGATAGGATGCTTTCCATCAACTTTTTCTGTTGTTGAATGTGTTTAAATGTTTACCATTAGAAAGGAAGGAACAAACAAAACCAACCAAGTTCCCTTAAAATAAAAATACAGATTTTTTTTTTCAGAAGTCAGTTACCTACATCTGTATTTTCAACATACGTAGCACTTCAACAAGCCTTTTCAAGTTAAATTTGAAATTGATAACATAATTAACTTATTACAATTAAACATTGCTATGTCAAATACAACTAGCTGAGAAGATACAGCTTTGTTGCCTGTACTAAAGGCACCTAACTTCTAACTTTTATTAAAGTCACAGTATCACACAGTGATTTAAAAATGTGTACTGCTTGCATTTTATGATGTAAGCAAATTCTTTTTGTCTAAAATGTATCTACAAAAATGCTTTACATTAACCACCAGAGACTGTAGTGAAGCCAATAAACTCACAGAAAATAGTGTGATTAGAATGAAAAAATGGCCAAAGCTAAAACAGCAGTTACAGATTGGAGAAGGTTTTTCTAAGAAACCAAAAAGAGAACCCCTACATCTGCTAACAAAAACCCCAAAACACACACAATGAAGATCCTGGAAGGACCTTTTCAGAAACATTTGTTATCCAAAAGCCAATAGGAGCTTTTGAAAATTCTACTGAGCACCTAAAGCATTATGACTCAAAAAAAGTGATCAGTGTGTTAATTTAAATATTCTTTCTCTAATAAAAATTTAATACAAATATTAATTTTCCTAAGGTAGCCAACATTTTTCTTTTAACTATAAATACTAGTGAAAGTGTTTCCATACCAACACAGCTTACCTTATAAAAAAAAATAAACACACAAGAAAAAAAATAGTAAAAGGCACTGATTCTCCAGTTTACAGTGAAAAATACATCTTTGACATATGTTTATTAAGCTATGTTTGTTCACATACATGTAACTACATAAATATTAAGTTTAGTATAAAAGCAAATAAACACATTTTCTTTCTTGAATTTATCAGTAAAAATAAATTACTCATTATTATTTTTCCCCTATGGAAAAAAATATACAAAAGCAGATTAAAATTCAAGTTTTTAAATGTACAACTTTAATAAACTACTGTTTTAAAACAGTACATTCTGCCAATGGAACAGTGTTTACTAAAGCATTCCCTGATTAACAAAAACCAACAACTTGATATCTCGGTTAAAAATATTTGCCGTGGCTCTTTGTGCCATAAAAACGCAACATGCGTTTAACTATTCAGTTGGTTAGGCCACAAACTAGCAGCAAAGCCACCTTGGAGAAACAAAGTAACAAGAAGAGAATCTCCTGCTCCACACAGCCATATTGATGTTTTTCTAACTTAGGATACCTCCACAATTTACTTATTTCTAAGTTAAGATACCTCGTCAAGTTTTAAGTGTTTCTCCCTGTCAAAGCTTCATTTGAAAAATACTCGATTTTGACACTGCCTTGATGGCAGAATGAGCAAAATGGACTCTAATGGTTTCAGAATCCTTCCTTTAGATACAGATGATATCAAAAGAAAAGTTACATTGAACCTGTATGCATTTTTCAGAGCGTTGCTGGAGTCAAACAACAAGCACAAGTAGCAGCACGTAACTGTTTTCTACCAGAAGTTTTCGACAATGAAGAAAAATTCTTCCAAAATTACTTTCTTCCAAGTGCATTTCAACAATAAATTGAAATCAATCTTGAACACAAAAAGAATAAAATAAAGCAACTCACATACAGAAGTTTTACTGGTAAAGTTCACGAGCTGAACAGATAGTGCGCTTTTAAAACTTTTTCATAATTACTGTGTTACCTTTTTACCAGGACCTATAGTGACAGGACAAGGGCCAACAGTTTTAAACTGGAGGAGGGTAGATTTGGATTGGATATAAGGAAGAATTTTTTTATGATGGGGATGGCAAGACACTGGAACAAGTTGCCCAGAGAAGTCATGGATGTCCTATCACTGGACATGTTCAAGATCACACTGGATGGGGCTCTGAGCAACTCGATCTAGTTAAAGATGTTCCTGTCCATGGCAGATGGGGTAGACTAGATGGATTTTAAAGGTCCCTTCCAACACAAACAATCCTATGATCTTCCCTCTTAACTGCCTCACAGACCTTATAAGCTTTTTAAATAGGGACCTTGTTCCTTTCTCTCATAGCTCTGATTACAGCTGGGAGAACTCTACAAGTATCCTCATTAAGCTCTCCAAACACTTTCCTTCCATGCTGTTGCCAGAAAGCTGTAACACCAGCCAAATACAGTTAATACAGTAAGGCACTAACAACATAGAGGCCACTGTCTTGTCTCCCTGTACTGTCTACCCTGGGCATGGATCTGTTGGCCCTTCTTTGCTCAGAATACCGCTTCTGTCCCAGACTGCTCAGCTTTTGCTGTGCACTGCCTCACAAACAGAAACCTGGTCCACCACTGCAGGCTGCAGTTGCTCTAAGACTGATTGTCCTTTAATTAAAGTCACAAACCTGAAACTTCACCCTACTTTAAGTGTGTTTTGCATTGTTATATAACACTACACGCACGATGTTTGATAACTTTAATTGAACACCTCCAGGGACCCGCGTTCCCTTAGCGAGGAAATGACAACCTCTCCTCTCGAAGCCCGTGGCACACAGGGTCTGTAGCAGAGGAGCTTCACCTGTGTGCGACAGCGTAAGGACCGGCACCTGAGGACAGCTGAACGCCTGAAACACCCAGACACCAGGAAAACCAGAGCTTGTAGGTGAAGTTGCGGCACCTGTCGCGGGACACTCGCCCTTTCCAGCCCTTTGCCACAGTAACGATGCCGAGCACTCGGCTACCCCCGCACGCCCCAGGCACACCCCTGGGGGACAGGGACGGTTAGGAAGCCGGGGACGAGCGAGCCCAGACGCCCAGCCAGCACCCCCGGCAGGCAGCCCCGGCTGCGGCCGCTGGGCAGGGGCGCACGGCCCCGCGGGGACAGGCCCCGTCTGCGGGCGGCTCTCCGCAGGGACGGCCAACACTCCCGCCACACGCCGGGCCAGGCCCCCCTCCGCTCCCGCGCACCGGGGGGGGCGTGGGGCGGACTCACCACTCTCCTTGCCGGCCGCGGCGCTGCCCTGACGGCGGTGCGGGCATAGGAAGTCGCGCGCCGTCTCCAAGTCTTGGAAGTAGCCGAAGGCAACCAGGGAACACGACATGGTGCCGGTACCGCCGCCGCCCAACCCGGAAACGCTCACGGACTTCCCTCACGCCCGCCGCCGCTCGGCCTTCCGCGGGGCGCATGCGCGGCGCGGAGAGGTGCCCCTGCTTCCGCGTGCCGCGTGGGCTGTCATGTGACCCCGGCTGTCGTTAGGGGCCGTGGCGCATCAGCTGCGGCGCCCGCTGGGCTCCGTCCGCCCCGGGCCGGGGGAGCAACCGGCTGCAGCCGCGGCGCCGGGATCGCGCTCCTCCTCCTGCTCCGGGCAGCGACGTGGAGATATACAGGCCCACACAGGCCCAGCGGAGGGAGGCTCTCTGAGGAGGCCGGTTCGGCGGTGGCGGGCGCTGCTACCCCACCGCCGTTCCGGAGGGGGAATAGGGGGCTGTGTGTCCGGTTTGTCTCCGTCCCTTGAGCCTGCAGCCGGAAGGGGCCGCCGGGAGGGCCTTGTCCCGGAGCAGCGCGGCTACTGTACCGAGTTGCCATGTGCCGGCGGTCCGCGGGGCTGGCCCAGGCACCGGCTCCAGGGAGCGGCTGCGAGCGCCCGCTCTTGGCAAACCCCGGGGGGAGAACAGCCGCCCTGTCGTCTCTGCAGGGCCAGCTCACGCAGTCAGTGGCAGTAATTGGCATGCCAGCGTTGCACTGGTGACGATGGCTGCGTCCTGGGCAGCGGAGGCACAGGTTCCCGGCTGGCATGGGCCTAAAGGGAGGTGCTCTGTGGTGCTGGACTGTTTCACCGTCCAGGCCTTGCGATGAACCAACACGGCCCTAAAAGTCTGCGTTGCTTTCGTGAATAGGGAACACCTTCAAGGGGTAGCGAGGACAGAGTTTCTTTTGATCTTAGTATCTATCTTCCATAAGATTCTGAAGATCTTTATCAATAGCAGCCTTCCAGTGCCTTATAGCACCTTCCAGTACCTGAAGGGGCCAACAAGAAAGTGGGGGTGGGGCACTTTTTACAAGGGCAGGTAGTGACAGGACAGGGGTAACAGGTTTAAATTGAAAGTAGGGAGATTTAGATTGGATATCAGGAAAAAATTCTTCCCAGAGAGGGTGATGAGGCACTGGCACAGGCTGCCCAGAGAAGCTGTGGGTGCTCCATCCCTGGGGGTGTCCAAGGCCAGGCTGGATGAGGCTTGGAGCAACCTGGTCTAGTGGAGGGTGTCCCTGCCCATGGCAGGGGGTTGGAACTGGATGGTCTTTAAGGTCCTTTCCAACCCAAACCATTCTGTGATTAATTGCTCTGGCAAATAGAAAGCTGTGGGGTGGGTTTAATGTCAACCGATTTCTATTCCTTCTCTGGGTACTGGTGCATCTTAGTGGCAGCAGTGTTTAGGACGAGTGAGATTTGCTGTGGAGTGACATGGGTATGGTGTTGACAGCTGATCCACAGCCTCAAAAATCTCCCCTGAGGGCAAAGAGGAAACAAGCATGTGTGAGACGAACAGCGGGGCAGGGGGGTTCTGGGCCACAAAGAAATAGAAATTGCCCTATCCACAGGCCTTTACAATATTTTTTAATGGATCCTACTTTACCAATGTCTGTTTTGTTTAATATAAAATCCTGTTGCTTGTTTCCTTTTGTTTGGTAGACATCAGTGCATGTGTGTCTTTAGTAGTTAAAAGCAGAAATGATTGAGCAAGTAGTCCAAGTCATTTGGAAGTTTGCTTTGTGGTCTAGGTTTTTTGGGTGGTCTCTAAAGACCTAGGACTGAACTCATTTTTACTAAGAGAAGTTTTATTCCAAACTGGAATCCATTTGGATTTTCCCGAAGGCACAGACTGTAATAGGCTATAAACTCAAGGATATTTCTGTCAGATTAACAAAGAAACTGGGTTTAACTGAGACCCTCACAGATTTTTAACATCTTCAGCTGTTCTGTTTTGTTGCAGTAATCAGGACCCAATAGCATTTGTGCCCTAAGCAACAGCAGGGACATTTTGGTTTTACATTTAAAATCAGTGGCTTCTCAGGCAATACACAGGTTAGACTTGAATTTAAGCAGGTGAATAATCCCGTGCCTGTTCAATAGAGAGCTGTTGAATCCTGTTTCTCTGAACAGGCATAAACCTATATGCTGTGTCCCAGTGGGAAGAAGGTTCTTCGAAAACAAGGTCACAACGTGGGAAACGTTGAATGAAACTGGTATGGCGGAATGACTAATGGCTTTGAAGACGCTCTAATTAAACATGTAAAGCCTGCGGGGAAAAATATTAAATGACATTTTAAATGTGTAACATGCAAAGTCACTAGTAATGTCAAGCGAATAAATAAAAGAGCATGCAAGAAATTAAATTAACAACCTGGTTTGCTATTCTTTAGTGATGCTTTTGTCACATTATGAAAATTTCTCTATTTAGAGACTAGTGAACAGTGTAAGACACTGCCATATCCCTGCCTGATTTGCTGTGCACAATCAAGTCACAAAACTGCCAAGATAGGAATTAGTGCATAAAAACCAGCAATGAGTAATTCAGCCAATGAGTTAATATTTCAAGATGCAGTTGAGCCCTGATGAACTCATGTTATCACTGGCTACTGAATTACCTCTTCTGTGTTTATTATACCTTCCTCAATAGTTACTAATTTTTAAATATTCATTATACTTATATGGGAGGCTATTAAAAACAAGTGCTTTGAAAAACCTTCACCCTATATATTAATCAAAGCTCTTGAAGCCATTCAGATAATTCCTTAATATCCAAAATTAATGATAGATTTACAGTATCAACAATACTTTGCATTTACATAGGTCCTGTCATTTGGACACACTAATGCAGTTTACCGGAACACATCATTATGGGTGTTAGGGATTTGCACTTGGGAAAATGAAGGTAAGGAGAGGTTAAGTGGTCTGCTCAGGGCCAAACCACAGATCTGTGGAGTACTGGGAGTAAAACTCTGTGTTTTCCGTCATCAGTGATGGTCTCTACCTGTCCTTCATTCATCCTAGCTAGCATAAATGAATGTGATTATACTATCGTATGCAGAGTCCTGAGTTTAGTCATTGATAATAAGTGAAAACAAACCTGGCAATTTAGTAATAGTTATAGCAGACTCATCTATACCGAAATGTCAGCTTGTGACAAACAATCACCTTATCAAATACAAGTCTAAGTGGCTGCCAAGTAATGCAGTTAGCACTCACGGGGAGGCAGGAAGAATGAATCCATATTAATGCAGAGAACAGCAGAGAGAATACGGAGAATCCCAGTCAGACGTTCGTACCAAATCTTTCCCTGCTGTCTAGTCACAGCTAAGGATAGAGCTGCATCCTCAGATGCCTGAGTAAGTGGTGTCTGTCCCACGTAATCCACATATCTGCAGTTCCTGAAGCTTCAATGTAACTTGTGGTAATTTGCCGCCTCTGAGCATATTTATATCTTTATGCAAAGTTGTAAGTTTAGATTTATGTAAAAAATATATAACAAGACCTGTATGTTGCAAAATTTTCTGTCTTGGGGTAGGTGCAACAGACCTTTCTGTCTATCTAGTGGATAAGGCATTGAATCCTTCAATGAGATCAGAGCTCCCACACAGCCACGAAGCAGAACTGGGGCAGGGCTAGAAGCATGGAGATTCATTACTCTTGTTACAGACAGTTTGTAAAATTTGGTAAATGTTGTATTGGAAGAACAGAAGACAGAAAGATGTCTTGGAGGGCTGAATATGTACTGGACATTTCTCTCTTCCTATAAATTACATTTCTGCATACAGAAAAATGTATTCTAAGCCTAAATTTGTGGAGGGAAGTCAACATACCAAAGAAATTTCTTCCTTTTTATCCCTAGACAAGATGCCCTGACTCACAGCAAAGGCAGGATGGGAGTGAAGGTAGGGAGGGCGGGACAGTACGTCTATTCTGGTCAGAAGTCAGGATTTAAGCAACCTTTTTTCCTCTCTATGTACTTAGGTGGGCCACTGCAGGCAGGCTCAGCTGAAATATATCTACAAACCAAAATTCTGGCTGTGCCTTGCTCCAATTTAATCCTTTGCAATTACAGGTAGTGTGGAAGGCATGAAGACTAATGTCTTGACTACTCAAGATTTTATTCACAAATCTTTCTGTAGAGATGAGTTTATTATCCTGGCCTTCAATTAAAAGAGTAAAAGAACTCTAGATAATCTGAATTCTGAATTCATATTGCAGATTTTTTTCAGAAGTAATAAGATTTTTAAGATAATCTAGATCTTGTTTTATTATTGCATGCTTGTGATTGATGCTGCCAACTCACAGGCTTTCTTGATTTTCACCTAAAGATGTGGTTTTAACAGAGAGCCAAGGTATATTCCCACATACAAATACCTATAGAGGATGGTGAAAACCCCCAAAGTTTTCTTCCCACAGTTTCCTCTGCATTTTGGAAGGCAGTCTTGGGACAGAAGGGATCTGTACCGTAAACCGTATATATCCATCTTGGAAACACCAGGCCTCCTGGTTGGAGATTGCAACACTTAGTCCTCTGATTTTAGTGTAATAAAGTTACCCCTATTCCTCCTTGGTACCCTTTGGGCTTATGTGAAGTTGTAAATGTTGGGATTTGATTAATTATAATCCATGCCTAATGCTTATTAATAAAATATTTTAGATCTGTATGCGTGCGCCCAAAACATACTCTGTCGTGCGCACTTGATTCCCGTGCTGCGCTGAGCCACTCTTTTTTGTTTGAAAAAACCGTTCTGGAAATGAAAGCAAACCCTGCCTTTCTGGTGTATCTGCCAGCATGTAGCGGTACGATGTGCAGCATCAAAGCCTGGAGGGAGACAATCTGTCTGGCTCCCTTTTTTCTCACCTTCCCGGGCCAGGCTCAGACTGGCATCCCTGCCTGCCTGTTATCTCTGCCTGTGGAGGGTAGCTGTTGCTAAGCAACTGTGGACCAGGCACCACAGCCTGGTTTTAAAATGGAAAATTAACTAAATTAGTTTTGATGAAGAAAAGATACAGCTGAAGAGGCAGGAGCAAGGGAGGGGGAGGGGGAAAGACAGCTGTAATTTGCACTAGAGGACAAATGGTGTCCAAGCAGAAAGGGGAGTTCTGAAAGCAAAGAGGGAATGATGCAGGTGGTCTGACCGGAAGAAATAAATGATTATGTGCACTTCAGGGCAAGCGCTGTCTCTATAGTTGTACATCGCTGAGCACAGCAAAGGTCCAAACCTAGGGGTCTTCAAGGACACAATATAAATAAGTAAGCAAGAAGTGCTGCCACAGAACCTTCCACTCTGCCTCGTGCTGGTCTTGATTTAAACACAGGCTCACAGCCTCCCCTAATAAGAGATGAAGAATATGGAAAGAGAAGTGAGGGAATCCAATAGTTCAGTTTTCTGTCCTGGGAATTGTTACTTCCATTGACTCCTTGAGCAACTCTGCCTTGCATGACATCAGGCCTGCAGTGGCCTTGGCTGACCGCGCAGTGACTGGGGACTCACCAAATATTTTTTGTTTCATTCATGCATAGCCCATAAAGAATTTTTCTTCCAATGAAGACATTCTGTGCTAACCAAGCACGGCCAAATCTCATCCTTTTGTATTGCCTGAGTTACCTGACGTCAGAATCCAGATCGTAGCATTCCATGAAAAAGCACATTGACTATTGGGCTCGCTATCTTACGTTATTCTTCCAGAGGTATAAAGGCCAACCAAAACTTAGGCAAGTTTTTCTGACCATATTCATGTTTTGTCATTAATTCACTGCAATAATACCTATTCCCATCCGTGTTCACTTTTCATGAATATTTCAGCAAATAATTGCACCGGCTGAAATAGTCTTAGGGAAAAAAAGTATGCAAATACCGAAGAACGTTGCCAAAAAAACCCTGTACTACAACTGTGATTATACAGTTACACCCCCTACCCCCTACCCCCAGTCATGGAGCATATGTGTACCCCACTGAATTTTTGGTCTAGTTATGACACATCAATATGGATGAGAATTCAAATATTGAATATTTAGAACAGAAAATTTACAGGCCAAGAATTCTTTGTTACAATTAATTTGTGAGTGAATCTGAACAAGCCTAACACAGTTTCCTGGTGTTTAGAACACTGAAAACAAAAGCAGAGAGAAATAAGTGAGGAGATTGCTTTTCAGCAACGCAGCTTTGCTTGCAGTAGCAGTCAATCATTTGTTCTATTTCTCTCCTGATCTTAAATGTCAGCAATAGATTTTAAGAGAACTTAAGTCACAAATTTATCTTCAATGACTTGCAGATACTACTTTGAGTTTTACGTAGAGCAAGATAGTTAAATCTCATCAGCTTATTCAGTGACAGAGTCCAGTAAGATGGGTTTCTCATGTAATTCATATCTCTGAAGTACATTTTTTTAAGTAATTGGTTGTCTAAGTAGAATATTGTATGTTTGGGTTTTATGCTCGAACTCTCTAGAGAGGTGCTGAAAAGTTAGGGGCCTCTTTTGGTTTCGGTACTGTTACAAATGCAGCTGACGTATCCATAGATGCCATATAATTTCTACTTCGCTAACATGCTGTCAATCGAGTAAAAAATTACTCATTTTCTGTATTTGAAGTTCATCTTTTCAATGTATTTATTCATTACAGTGAGACTTTGATGTCACAGATCTGAGAGAAATATCAGGGCAAGATATAAACAGAGAGAAGAAAGGATCCCTGGACTTTATGATCCTTAATGAGAGAAAACCTGAATGTCAGGAAAGCCAATTTACCGTCTCAGAGGATGAGTTCAGACTGCCATCTGGGGGATTTAGGGCTGATAAATCTGGCCAAAGGGCTGAGAAATTTAGCCTGCGTGGTGGATCTAATTGGACTCCTTCCAGTAGTCAAAGCACTCACTGCAAATATGTTATCCAGCAAACATTTTACTGAGCCGTTCAGCTTCCAAACCCTTTGCAAACCTGGCCTGATTTCTGAGTACTTGCAGAATTGGTTGGATGAATAGTTTTCGCTCTACAGTCTGTTCTCAAACTGACCTTCAGTACGTTTCTGATCTGTGACTTGTTACTTAATTTACATGGGATTTTGTTCAATTTTAGATGGATTTTTTTCCTTTTGTTTCCTTTTAAAGAGGAATAAACAAAAAGTCATGTTATCATATGTCACCTGCCTGTGACCATCACCAGAAGACAAAAGGACCGTCAGCGTCAATCCAGGCATTCGTTAGAACTTGGGGAAACGCTTCCCTACAGTTTCTGTGAACAATATTGGGTTTGTGTAAAAGTTTTATTAATAGCGTAACACGAATGCCCGCTAACATAGCAGCTGGCTAGAGTGCTAACCCACACCCACGGACGTTCATAATGCCATTGCCATTGGAGTGAAAGAGGAAAGCGGGCCTGAGCTGTCAAACCACAGCAGCGTGGCAAGAGTTGAGGGTGCAAGACAGATTGGCATGGGTCAGCAGAGGGTCTTGTTGGAGAATAGATCAAGGTACATTCATCCACCTCATGCTGGTTCCAGGTATCACCATTATTCCCTGGAATGAGAGAAAAATTCTTATTCCAAGTAGTGGATTCTTTTAGTCTTGTTTGGGTATTTTAGCTTATTGCCATGTATTTCTCTAGAGAAGCCCTTGAAGGCAGGGGAAGGCATTCCTGGATCATCTCCTAGGGATGTTGGGATACTGCAAAAGTGGGGCAGTGGCATCCACACTGTCTAAACATGTTTCCGATACTCCTAATTTCACATACTGTTCGTCTAATCTTTAAATATATGTGTCCAGACAAGACTTTTGAGCAACAGGGCAGGTTTTGTTTCTAACGGCAATTGATTTATCACAGCTTAGGCAAGACACTTCATTTCTTTGCACTTGCTTTCATCTTTCCTGAAGGGCAACAACAGTAATAAGAAATTATCTTGGGGCTCTGCATGCAAATAATTCTTCTTTTATCACACTTGAGGCAGTTTTCTATGGTCTTGATAAAAATGGGATTTACAGGTAGGCATTATGTTTGATTTGATCCACTGTTTAAGAACAGAGGAGCTCAGCACTGAGTCTCAGCAGAGAACCATGAAAATTTTTGGGTTTAAGCCACACAGCCCATTCCAGCTGAAATCAGGATAGTGGTAGTATCTGAAAAGTTCCCGCAAAACTGGAGCCTGTGAACTATTCTTTCCTTAGCACATTCATTTTATTATTTTACACATTCAGAAGCATGAAAGAAAAAGTAAGAGGGGAGATTATAAGTAACCTAAACTGAGGGAAGTATATCTTAGAGATGAAAACAGATACACAATGGTGGCTGTAATTTCTCTTTCATGTTTCTGCATTGATCTGTAAATTATTTCCTTTTTTTTCCTATGGAGGAAGCACCCCATCAGCTGGAAACAAATAACTGAGTTTCTCTTATCACCCTCAGAATAATCTTTCTTCCTAATTATTCATGTAGCAAGGGGCTTTTCCACACATTCACAAAAGGTTACAAATCTACAGTCAGCATCCAAAGAGATTCTTGTGTATATTTTAGAAAGGAAAAAGTTTTGCTAGTCCTCTTGACTCTTTAATCCATGGCAGTGGTTACTCATGACCAGAGCAGAAACAGGATTGGCACTACCTATTATTTCACATAGTGTGGATGTGGTTGGTGTGACTGGATTTGCAAATCGGATTAAGGCTGTACACATAATGTTTCTGTTGAAGTGCTTTCTCGATCATCTTCCCGCCTAACCAAGGTAAGTGAACCACATCAAAATCAGAGTGCCATTTATTAAGGTGTACTTAAAGATCTGTGAACGTGTTTTCCCAAATGCTAAGCGAATTGCAATTTGTCCTTTAAATCTGCAATTAAGAGCATCAGCAGATAACCAACCTGTTTATGTAATCATGGAGAATTAATGTCTGTTAAGATATAACCAATTTACATCCTGTTGTCGTCTGTTCAATTCAGTGGAATTTTACTAAGTTTATGTCTATATGTAACTCCAGAGAAGCAGAGAGACCAAAGTCAGCTTCTCATTGTTAGAAGACATAAGGAAAGGGAATCTCCATAAATGCCTCTGAGATGATGTACAGCATGCACAAAGCAAGCAGCTGTGTATTGCTGAGCTGGATGACACAGTTAGGAGTCCAGGTCTTGACTATTACTATGAAAATTGCAAGATTTGTGCCTCCTGAGAGAAATAAACAACCTCTATATAGAGCAGGGAGACAGACCAGCTGCTAGCTTTAAGCTCTGTGTAATTTATTTAACTTCATAGTGCCATGGGCTCGTTAGATTGGCCAATGTCACAAGCACTGAGTGTGCCAGTGGGCTAACAGTTAATCCCATTAGCGTTAGCTGCTTAGTTTCTAAAACTGGAACCAAAATGCTGCATGACAGTCTTATTCAGCTTCATTATTTTAGCTAGACCTCTCCTTCAGGTTTGAAGACCTACACAGCACGAAAAATAAATTCTGAAAAGATATTAGTTTGGCAGGGAAGAAATTTCTCTTCGCCCTTTCAAACTGTCTGCACAGGACAGTATTTATTGTGAGAAAGAGAGTGTGATTACAGCACTTACATAAATGGCTTTCTAAACTGGCATTTTAAACAAACGTTTTGAGATGATCCTGTCTGGAGAGATCTATTATACTAATTTCAAATAATAATTAAAAAAAAAAAGCTAACCCCCTTTTCATGCAATCGTACTTCCATAGGTTTCAGGGATAAATTTTTTCCTGCATTGTTGTTTATGGTGTTACCCTTTCAAGAGTCTATTGGTCTATCACTTGACACTCGTAAGTAGACACAAACTGAGCAGCTAACACAGACACCTCTTCACAATCTCATCTCAGAAATGGCAGTAATTCTTTTTATCCATCAGCCATATGGTTCTAGGGAGAAGATATCCTGAGTTCTGTAACATGGACATCAATACCTTAGCCTTTACATTTTTTTTTGCCCCAGATTCAGGAAGATAACATGCCTTTGAAATTTAGTTTGGGAGGGTTTTTTTGTAAATGCAACTGCAGCTGTGATTCATGTGGTAGCGATCAGGTTTTATATGCGTGCAGGACGCGGAGCTACTGAGAGGGGGAATAAAAGAAAAAAACCAACCCAAAGGAGCCTTTCTTACCTAGAAGGGTTGTTTTGGTTTGGTTTTAAAGTGTGATAATGTTGGAGGGAAGACTCCAAGCTACCTTGTACTGATAGTCCCTTTACATTTCGAATGGATGACTGAATTCAAAGGAGTGATGGCTGATAGGCAAAAGCAGTATGCAGTTTGTCTTCTAAAGCTATAGCGAAATAGCAGCTGGGCATGCTTTGGGAGTCACAGGAGGCAGGAGGGTGTGCGGCTCGCAGCAGGATCTGGCCCTGGGTTTCCTACTTTGCTAGTAAAAAACAATATGTGATTCCTGTGTATCGCTGTTAGAGGGCAGCAGATAGCCTAAAAAAGGTCTCCGGACACTACGACCTAAGGCTGCCAGGGCTTTGTGGCGTCTGCCAAGGCTTTGTGGCATCTGCAGTGACGGAGAAATGTTGCCCAGCACTCATATCCACCTCTGGCTCAAGTCAGCTTTGAATTCTCTAAGTTTTAATTTTTCAGGTTAATATTTTCCATGCTCTAGCTCTCTTAGCTCAGGCTTTCTGGAGAATTTGAAGTTTTACAGCCATCTTCAGGATGGCAATTAATCTAAAATCTATCATTCTGCTAACACCAAAAATATTCCTACCAAGCATTTCTTCAAATCACCTAATGTTTCTAAGATTCAGGAGCAGAATTTTTAGAAAAGTCTAATTCTGGCCTGTAGAGCTTTTTTAATTTTTATAAACATACTGAATTCTATTACAAAATTCCGATACAACCACTTAAACATGTTGAGTATCTGCTTCTTAAGCTTGCAGGTATTTCATCAATACTGTGCTTCTACTCTCTTTATCAGAATACCTGCATATCCTTCTCCTCCTTCAGCTCACATCACATGCCTGTGATCTCACAGGGATGGGGGAAAAGCAAACAAACAAACAAAAAACTGGCCTAGAATTCTGGATTTTTTTTTAAGTTTCAGCTTAAAAGGTAAAGTAAATGCTTTGCACACAAGCAAAGCAAAACAAGGAATTCATTCACCACCTCCCATCAGCAGGCAGGTGCTCGGCCATCTCCAGGAAAGCAGGGATCCATCACGTGTAATGGTTGCTTGGGAAGACAAACACTGTAACTCCGAATGTCCCCCAGTTCCTTCTCCTGCCCTCAGCTCTGTATGCCGAGCATGACACCATATGGTATGGAATATCCCTTTGGTCAGTGTGGGTCAGCTGTCCTAGCTGTGTCCCCTCCCAACTTCTTGCGCACCCCCAGCCTGCTCGCTGGTGGGGTGGGGTGAGGAGCAGAAAAGGCCTTGACTCTGTGTCAGCACTGCTCAGCAATAACAAAAACATCCCTGTGTTATCAGCACTGTTTCCAGCACAAATCCAAACACAGCCCTGTACTAGCTACTGTGAAGAAAATTAACTCTACCCCAGCCAAAACCAGCACAAATGGCTCCTCTGGAATTTTTGTTTGAACAGTAGAAAGTTCAGACCTGAACCTTCAAAATATTTTCTTTCTGGAAAAGTGTAGGCTCTCCCTCTAAAGGTGGCATGCAAAAAAACCCAACCAACCAACCAAACATAACAGCTTATGACTTCAATGACTGCTTGAGCTCAACAGCCCAAGAAATCTAAAAAACGAATCCAGGAGCCACTGTTCTCATGCCGCATCAGTGTCATGAAGTCAAATGTGTAAAAGCTCAGTTTTCTTTCAAAAATTGTGCAGGCAAGGGCATCAGGATCAAGCTGGTTTTGTTTGTTATTATTTAACATAAACAATCAAACACCAGATATCTGGAAATGCCACAATTGAGATCATAGCCAAGACTTGCAAGCACACTTCTCCCCATATCTCATGACTCATCCTCTGCCAACCAACTTTCACCTGTGAGGTAAGAAGGATCCTACAGAAACCTACTCATCCCAAACACATTCCTGCCATATTCTGTTTCTGTCCTATATGTCTGAGAGAACAAGTTTCTCCTGAGGGAAACAGAACATCGTTATATAGGCTCTATTGCAATGTACACATGTAAAGGAGAAGAATTGAAGCTGCGCATACAGCCTTCATTCTGGCACTTCTGACCCCAAGTGCTTGACTTTTAAAGTGCTTAAGTTACGTCTTCTGTTAAAAAAATGGACATCCTTTTACCTTGTTGACCCAGGATTGACCCAAGACCTCACAGGTCCTGATTCCATTTAAATAAACATCAGAAATTCTCACCGATTTGAAGAGGGGCAGGACCAAGCCTGTATTAAAATAACGTCATGCCTGAGCCACTTTGGAAACTGCTTCTCAGACCTGGTGGGGGAACTCACGGCCCCCGTGGTTTCTCCTCTGGCCACAGCAGCGCTTTGATGGCATCGGCAGCAGCAGCTCCCCTGAGTCTCACAAAATGGAAAGTGTTATTAATGCTGTAGCCAAAATAATGCATATAAAATACATGTGTTTTATTCCTTTCTGCCTTCTTGTCCCCTAGAAAGTACCACTAAACAGCTTACAGTTAGAATTTTAATAACTCTGACTTGTGTTAAAAATTCAAGGGAATCAAGGGATTTGTGATTGCACAATCTCTTCCTAGTGGTAAACACTCAACATAAAATAGCAGAAAAGTCAAACTGTAACTTGATATTTTAATAATTTAATACTTTTTTTTTTTCCAGACAATGAAAATAAAAGCTGTTCTATCTGCACAGAGAATTGTGAGTTTAAGTCCTATAAAAATTTCTAAAGGCATGTGCATAAATAAATCTAATCAAGATCACGGCTGAAATAAGATCGCTTGCTACAGCGCAGTTTCTTCAGAAAGTCCAGTTTCAGCTGCACAAGAACATTTCTCACTGGAAGTGCTTTGCCTATCAACCATTACTCATTGCTGGATTCATTTAAATAAATGAATTAATACCACTTGTGGTATTAATTAATACCTCTTATGGAATTTGGGGCATCTAGTTAATGAAGACATTACACGAGAGGAATACTGTCAGACTACTTTTCATCTTTTATGTTGAAAAGAACGAAAGTTTGGCAATAAGCTGATAGACAACTTTGCTTAGTGCAGGCCACATTTTGATTTGGAGAAAGCAAATGCAAATCATTTGAAAATCTGTGGCTGAATCAGAAGTACACAGTGGCATTAGCTAAGCAAAATATATGAGTATGGCATTTTAGTACACAGTGGGTATTTGATAGATCTCATGCAGGCACTTGTAATTCCCGGGGGCCCAGCTGTAGCACCCCAGAGCTTCAACAGTTCCTTTTTTTCAGACCGCTTCTCTTGGAAATCCTGACTAAACATACCATCTTGATTAAAGATACTGAATATAAATGTTTCCTCATAAATGAAAAAAATGAAGAAAGTTAGTTTGCACGTGTGTTGTCCACTCGCACCTCCGATATTTAGTAAATCCGTGTCACGAGGGATGTTGGTGAAGAAAAGTGTAGACTGCAGGGAGAACTGTGCCATGAGAAATTTTTCATCCGGAAATAACTAGGGGGCTTTTTTACAGGCTCAGCCTAAATAAAAGTTAAGTTTAGGGTTAAGAGGAAGAAAGAGTCTGGAGAGCTACAGTGGGGCTAGAAAGGGGCTCCCAAAGGGATGTGTGGGCTGTGGAGAGACCTGGGTTGTAAGAACCTTTTTTCTGAGTAATGGCTGGTTGCCCATGTGGAAGGATAATCCTCAGATTATGGTTATTTTAAGGTTAGGATTCAGGTTTGGGTTGAGTTGCAGTTGGAGTGGGACTGCAAAGGGGCTGCCAAAGGAAAGCATGAGCTGTGAAGAGAACGGGCTGTGAGAAATTTTTCTAAAGGTAAAGATGATACCAGGTGGACAACAGCCAGTCCAGTGAAAATTGCCTACTCTTCTGTTGAATGAAGGTAATGCTCAGGGTCAGCAAAATATAATCTAGTGTTGTCTTCCTTCTCTTTCTGACTTTCATTTCTGTGGATGATTAATAAGAACAGCCTATTTAAACAAAGCATCATATTGTTAAATATGCCAACATCCAGAAGACCCAGGCTCCCGTACCAGTTTTAGTCTAACTGGTTAGAGGAATTATTCATTAGTTCATTAAATATCTTACTTTTCTCTTAAGCATTTCTGCCTGAACTGGGGTAATTTAAGAACTCATTACTTTTTCCCATCTCATAGTTTTCAAGTCCTCTTCTTCCCTAATCCTTTTTTTTTTCCCCTCTAGTGCACAGGTATTACACCAAGGTCAGTGACAGCAACAACTGAACTGTAATTTTGATATGCATTTAGTTTTATTAAAGAAATTACTTCCTGACTGCAGAAACAGCTATTACAAGCAGGAGTAATTTGTTTCAGCTAAAAGCAGAAAAGAAAATGTCAGTGTGCTACTTTTTTTCTTTCTTTACCTGAAAGAACAGGGTAGCTCTAGAAAAGAAAAGGTTTCTTTGTACTCATTTCTCAGTGTAGAGTCTGAGGCTGTCCAGGAATAATTCTCTATCTATCTGGTTCACTGAGACCAGCCCGCAGGTGAGGAATTAACAATGATGCGTTCTCAAATGAAAACTTCAACCTGCAATCCGGATACCTTGGATTTTCATATTGCATAGAGCTGCACCCAGATGTGACTGTCACTGCTGGTACTTGACTCCTGCACAAATAAAGAAAAACCTTAAATTTGAATAGGGTAGATGATAGCCACAACTTTAATTCTTTTTAGCCAGTGGACATATCAGCAGAAAACTTAGGAGATGTGCACAGGTGCCTGTGGGCATTTGTAGAACGCAACAGACCTTAAGGAAACAGTATCATACAAAACAAGAACAGCATGCGTTATTCATTTTCAGAATGATACGAACAGAGTGAGAATATTAAACAAAGAAAAATAAATATGAAATAAAGAAAAAAGAAACAAGTGCCTATTGCCTTGTGACAGATCCAGGAGGTTTCAGCAGTGGACCCCTTTCTGCATGCAATCCAAGCTGTCACATGCCTGCTGCTGCAAGCTTTGGAAAGCTACAGCAGACACAGAGAGGATTCTTCCCCTGGCAAAGGTTTCTGTGCGGTGTTTTTGGCTTGTTTGTGCATCAGAGAAAGCAGAGAATGACAGCTTTGATGGAGCATGCAACTGCTCTTGGGGTGCATGGAAGCAGGGTGGTTCAGTGGGTCCTGGCCTGGCTGCTGTCTTCTGAGGTGCCCACCAGCACCTCTAGCTACAGAATTTGCTCAAGTGATTTCTGGAAAATGGCTGCAGTGAGGATAAAACAGTAGTCCATCATGAGTTTTACAGAATATTTTACTTGTTTGGGTACTCTGACTTAGATGAATGTAGAAATATTATTTGAGCAGACAGCCAAAATACCCGATAATTAACTTTAACTTTCTCCAGCGTCAACCTAGGAGCAGCCTGTAACTGGAAATAATTACTTACAGGAGACCTCTAAAACTGTACTGTTTCATTTTTTAACTACTTTGTCCCAGCTGACCACAGCTCGCAGCGGGGGCAACGAACCTGTTTGCACTTTGTTGCCAACACTGGCCTGACACGGAGAGCTTTCCACGGCTGTGTTCCTGCAGGCGGGAGGAATGTGACTTAAATGTCAAGTCATTATACCAGGTTAAAATGAGGGATGCTGAGCTTTGCGGACCAGCAGCAGAATAAAAGCCGACAGCGTACAAACGTAAACCAGTAGACGAAGCACGTCCCCTCAACCCAGAGAGCACAGACCGAACTTCAGCGAGCAAAGGCTGAAAAGCACTTTTCATCTGGAATTAGAAAAGGAACAGAGCCAGCCATGCTCTTTCACCTCGGTACAAGGCTCTTCCAGGTATTGCCCCATAATCCCCCAGCTATCAAGGACAAATTTATTTATGATCTTTATAGGTGGCAGGCTGGGCTTTTACTGTTGCTGGGGGAAGATTAAAAGATTGCAGGCAGGTGTACTAAGATCACACGGCTGCACTTATTCCCCTTCCCAGGGAGATAGGAGCTTCCGCCCCCCCACCCCCAGCTCCTACAGAGGAGATTTCCTTTCTGTGTGTCTTTTGATGGTTGAACAAAAGGGAGAAAAAGATACCCAGTGCGAATAGACTAACTCAGGGAAACCAGAGATATCCTGGCCAAGCCGGGGAGCAAACCTGCACTAGTTACTCCAACCGAATTCAATGTCTTCCTTTGGAGTCCAGTATGTCTGTCTTTTGAGCTGACTGCAGTAGTTTTATGATTTGGGGTGGTTTTTTAATTGATCTAAATAGTGTAGCAATACCCTGCATGTTCTCCACACACTCATGCAGCCAATATCCCAGCTACCTGCAAAGACTGCAAAACTATGCGTTTCCGAGAACCCCCAGTGCCCCCCACGCCTTCTGACAGCCACCCTGTTGCCAACAGGCACTCCAGCCCCAAGGGAACCTGGAATACAGCTGTGCAACCCCCTTAGCTTTGGAGGTCTGTTTCACTGGTCCTCTTTCTGCCACACAGAAGAAAAACCTTGCTCGAAGAGCTCCCCAATGCACTAGCATGACGTTTTTTTAAAAGGCATATAGATAAATTTCTCATCATGAGCGAGACCCCTCAGGACAGTTTTTACACTTTTACGCTGTCGTGGTTCCAGACCAGGTCGCTGCGCAGGGGGAGCCTAGGCAGCCAGCTCAGCTTATCTCTACTTAATGCTAAAAACAGATTTTCAGCCCACCTGCGCTTGTTTTGAACTACAAAACCCACCTCTCCCGAGGAGGATGCAGCCTTTGTCCTCCTCACCACCTCTGCAACTGCACTGCCCTCCTCTCCCAAATAAGGGGCAAGCCTTGGCTGTTGCTCCTTTATTACCAAAACCATCACTCCCAAAAGCACAGCCTCTTCCAAAGGAGACACCCTTCTTGACTAGAACATTCTCCACTCCCGGTTTCAAGTCCCCACCTTTCTCTCAGGTGGGTGTAATTTAGTTTTAATACCAAAACCCACCAGCCTTACTTGATTTTTTTCTCGGTTTAGGTGAGATTTTCTTTGAACTTTGAGTCTTTATTATACAAAGTAAATTAGTAGGCAAGGCATTACAATAAAATACTCTCCTGCATCATGAAAGGCAGGTTTTATTTTCACTACAAAGCTGACAGTTGTGTTGCTTTTCCTCTTCTTTAATTAAGACCAGAGTCTTTCTGAACTTTATTTAATTATAATAGCACTATAAAAAGTGATCTTATTTGATAATTTACAGTGGCCTCTCTTGAAAGAAACTTCAATATCCCTTGAAATTCTTTCTTGAAATAATATTAAACAGTGCCACTTCTATCCAAATCTACTCCGTGCAGAGGAAAGTTTGTTGCTTGTTTAATAGATGATACAGCTTAGGAACAAATTTTTCTGCAAACCTTATGTTTTCTCTCGGATTTTCAGAAGCTCAGGCTTACAGTAGTGCAGTATGTTGATGGGGAAACGTTCAGCTCCACCTGGCCTTCCTCAGCGCAGGCAGAAGGGGCTGAAGCAGCCAGCTGTATCTCCACTCTCTTCACTTTTGGAAAAGCATCTGTGTCAACGCTCCACACCAGTCCCATTGCACTGCACAGGCAACCTCAGCTTTGCCCTCCACACTACCCCACCTGTCCCTTACAAGAGTCCTCTTTCCATGATTGTGCACTGAACCACTGTTGTCCTCTCCACGTTGCACCTCAAAATAAATCCAGGAGTGCTTCTACAGAACACTCCACCGTCAACAAATTCCCACATGAAAACTCCCACAAAAACACTCCAGCATCAACAAACCCCTACAAGAAAAATGCCACAACAGCATTACCCCATCACCAAATTTCCACTTGAAAATTTCCGCAGGAATACTCCACCATCAGCAAGGTCCTCCATGAAAACCCCTATGGTAGCAGTACGATTCCACTAGATGTTATCAAGAAACTACGATACATCTTGCCCCAGTGGTGGGGAGGTGGCCATACTGGGAGGAAGCCAGCAGGAACCACTGGACTGCCTCCAGCTGCCCCTTGGCACATGGCTGGAGGGGTCATTCCTGGTTGAAGTGGGGGCCCCAAGCCCATGTGGAGCTGCTTGTGGAGACAGAGGGCTGCAGAGTGCCGCGTGGCTGCAGGGATGTCACCCTGGCCTGGCTCCGAGCCTGAGCGCGGGGCAGGAGCCAGTGCTGATCTACTGCGGCACGCAGAGATGTGGCAAGCCCAGGTGGCAAGCTGGCTCGTTGGCGAGCAGGAGAGGACCATCTGCCCGGGATGCATGGAGACTCGGAGCACTTAGGGAGCCAAGGGGCTTCAGAGGTTGCCAGGAGGCCAATGCTGTAGCACACTGAGTACAGGGGTGCCACGCTGCTCTGACTGCCAGGAGGTGGTGAAGGGTCCTGCTCAGAGAGGACAGCGGTTACAGAGGGCTGGAGTCCCCTCACTAGTGAGAAGAAAGCCTCACCCTCATTACATCACTTCAAGGAGCCACCCACACATCAGGGATGTGGAAATCGGAAGAAAAGCATTTTAAAAATTTTTTTTCGAGGCAAAGGAAATGGAACAGGCAGCAGCCCCCCAAGCTGCACAGGGTGAAGGCAGGAGCAGCCCCATCCCTCAGGGGATGTCCTGCAGAAGCTTGGGCATGCCACACACCACGGTTACTGGTGTTGAAAATTATTCAAGGCACAGAGGGCGGTGACAGAATAATGCCTCGAGTGTGCTGCCAGTGCTCATACTGATGTTATGCTTGCCCAGTAGATTAATAGAGGGGTTTGGGTTCAATCTTAGCTGTTAATCCTTTTGATGTCACAGGAATCAAACATATCAATTTTCTATTAAGGTTGGTTGTAAGGTTATGTGGGCCTGTTCCGTGTCAAATTATACATAATTCCCTCTTTCTAAAGTGTCCTGGGACAAGTGTTGGTCCTGGGAAGAGCTGAGAGACATCACTGCCCTGCAGAAATGGTGTATTTATATTCCCAAAGAAAACATCCTCTTCCTTTAGCGCACAATTGTGGGCTTGGGTAAGTAACGGATACAAAGCTGTGTTACAGAAATTTGTTATGAAAACCAATGCCATGTCTTTATTTTACTTAAAAAAGGCAAACATAGCTGCTGAATAACACTTTATATATATAAAAATAAAAAAATGTTTTCAGTAATCCTGCATTAAAAACTAACTGTCTTCATTTGTCAAACTTCCAGATAGGCAACCGTGAGAGAAAGTCTCTCTTTGAAAACCTATTCAAAGCATTGAGAGGCATTTCTTTCAATGAATGGCTATTGAATACTGTATCTAACATTTTTGCCAATAAAACCATTACTTCTTCTTTCCTTAGGTTACCCATCGTTATTATATAATAATGTTTTAGCTTTAGCATTTTTTTCTGAGCATGGATTTAGTTATCCTATATACGTTAGTGAGGCCACCGTCTGCTGTCCTCGCCCAAATTTCTTTTGCCTATGCTGAATTTTGAGAATTCTTCCTTACTTTTTCATGCATATCAAGGTACTCCATTGCTGTAGTTGATGTTACTTTATTTCTGACAGATTCAAGTTCCATTTGACAAAACCCAAAACTAGAGAACCCACCCAACAGCTTACGTATGAAGTCAATTTATTGATATGCATCAAGTTTGACATATTACCAATGATTCACCAAGCTGTGGTTAGGAGGACAAATCTGCTATTTATTCTATAATCCCTTCAGCTAGAGATCATACATCTGTTTGTAAAGCAATTTTTTTATAAAAGCAGGGGGAAGTCTTGCCAGCACTCATCTGGTTAATATATATTCCCAACTATTTTTCAATTTTTCTTGTAATCTTACCTACTTGCTTTGCAACTTAAAATATCTTGCAGTGGCCACTGCCTACAAATCATGCGGCCACATGTGTCTTATTTCAGAGCTCTGTTTCTCCTGATTTACTGTGAAAGGAGTTACCGTAGCTACGGGCTGAAGTTTTACAACAAAGTGCAGCTTTGTCTCATTTAAATGGCAAGTAAACTGAGCGCTAAACTAAATATCAAGTACATCTGCGATTCAATACCTATTAACTTTGTTTTGTCCAGAAAGTATCTGTGTACATTTACCTTTGGTTAACAATCGGTTTTATCCCAAATTTTTTATTTTTTAGGCATCTATCCAGTATCTACCAGTGCCGCAAGTGGAGCGTTAGCAAGTCACAATGAGTTCATAAGCAGGTTCCCTGACTTCTCTGTCTCCAGGCTCTGGTACAGCATCCTCTGTGGCTCTGAATGCAGTCTTGGGGGCAGAAAGATGCTACCTGAAGTGCTGATTGTAAGGCTCCATTTTAATTCCCTTTGAAATCCCCTTCCTGATTTCTGGGGAAGGGCACACCAAAGGGTGCAACAATGGGCTGCAAGGCTGCCACCAGCTTCAAAGACACTCCATGCTTTCAGAGGTTAACATCGACCGGTGTTTTTTATAGGAAGGACATCATCTCCATCATTGTGATTTGAGGCATGATCAGGACTTTCTGATTAACTAATAATTACAAAACTGAAGAATGTACTACATCCTTTTGCCTTTTTTTTTTTTTTTAATTTTTTGCTACTTAAGTGATTTGGATGAGGTTCCAAATTTAAAGCGAAGGGTTAAAAAAAATACGTGGATACTTATGCATGTGTGCATTATGCACTGGCAATGTTTGCAGCGTAGCTATGAACACAACTAAGAAATACAGCCAGATCCTCAGGGGATACTATGTCTGTGGAGCTGTACCAGCGTACATTAGTTGTGGGTGGAGGCCAACGCATCCAATGACCTCTGAAATGAATCGAGTAATGATAATACAATTTCTGCTGCAACAAACTCTATTAAAAAATAAACAAACAACCCCCCTGCCAGGTGCTGTTTAAAGTTGGAATGGTTTGCCAGTCTCGGCAGAGGCCAAAGACTGAGTGAGCTATAATCTTATTCATAAATACAGGCTTTTATGATCCAGGCTGAGAAGCACTGGGGTAGAAGAGACAGAGGGACTTCAGCTTTCGAGCACCGGTAGGATGAGCTTCCAGAGTTTCCTCTGAATTAGATAAAATCTTCACATCTGTGAACCAAGCACCTCACAGTGGAATTTAATTCACATGTGGATGTGGAGAAAACAAAGCAATTCAGCCGGGTGGTTTTGTTGTTTGAACAGAATAAGACAGAGGAGCATTAGTCTGGAATGTTCAAAACTTCCCATAAATTACTCTTTCCATTCTTTGGCCTAGTTGAACTCTGGGCTGAAGCTGTGAAGCTGTATGAGAGTATTTTATAAACTTTAGCTGAGAGCATGATGTGGTTTTATATACACATTTATGCAGAACATCTTGCATAGCGCTCTACAAACAATGACTTAGATACTGGTAATGCATCAGCTATGTAAGCAAATGTGGCAGCAGCTCTATTTCAGTAAGACCTGGCACAAAGTCGATCCCATTTTACGGAGAAAGGAATGTTGGCCAGGCCATCAGAAGGAGAATTATTCCCCAGCCTATTTCTAAAGGACCGATGGATTCCCAGCCTCCTCTTGGATGCTGGCAGTGCAAGGGAAGGCAGGACGGGGATCATAGCCTTGTCGGGAAGCCTGCAGTGCAGGACAGCGAACTTCCAGCCTGGGTATAAGCGTTCTCGCCTTTTGCCCCGTTGTACTTTGGGTATACCCGATGTCACCTCGTTTAGTTCCTGCCTGACAGCATTTCATAAACACTCCTTAATTTTAGCTTTTAAGTACTTTTCAAGCAATAACAGCAAGTGTTGCAATGTTTATGTTCCCATCTGATCTTGAGGAGTGTGTCTTATCTTTAACGAAACTGCTAGTCCTAAACTCTTCCTTTTTGTCAGCAGATTTGTAGCCATACTGTTGCCTTATAATGAGAAATCTCTGATCAGGTCTCTTCAGGGGAGAAAAACAAGAGTTATGTAGTTTCCATAGTAGAAAGATCAACTGGTTGAATTAATGACAATACCACAAGATGGTGCTGGACATTTCATTGGCACAGGTCCTTGAAACCTTTCCGTATGCTGCTTAAGAACTGTTAGCTTTGTATTTTCTCTGACTACACCTCTCCTCAGTTGAAGTTTACTCTGAATCTGTGCTGGCTCAATGCATGAGGATGCCCAAACTTGCTGTCATTTCACTCAGACTGGATAACAGGTTTTCTGTTTCATATTTTTCCTAATATATTGTTGTTGTTGCTTTACAGTTGTGCATCCCAAGATGATTTCATGGCACATCAGCAAAGCTTTGATCCTACTATGGAGAAGCCCTCCAGATTAATACGGTTTTCCAAGACCACTTGTTGGTCACAGCAACCCAGGATGGTGACCTGACAGTGCAATTTCAATTTTCATGGCAATTACGATGCTTTTTTTGTTTTGAGAGAGAAAAAAACATACAAACAGGAGCTACATAATTCCATTCAGTTTAATAAAATCTCTAGAAAAATGACATCTCCGAAAAGAGATTACCTGCTATAATGCACGCTTGAACAGAAAGATCTGGTTATTAAAGTTTTTCAGTAATGTCTCTCTAAAATTTTCAGCATTGTGAGATTTAATGAACCATTTCTGACATTTCCAGCCTATGACTGACAATGCTGTTAACATTTCCTAAACAAATGTTTAGGAAAAAAACACAGAGAGAACATTAAGACTTTTACGTCAGATTTTCAGTGAGATCAATGGACCTACAAAGATTTATAGCCACAGCAGATTAGGCCTTCAAGTATAAAAAGCATTTCATCCATGCTTTTATAAACTTGATGGAGTTTGGACTTGGATCATGAAAAAAAATGCCCTGTATCTTATGATGGGAAGCATCCAAATCTAGAAACCAAATATCCTGAAGTCTAGAAGTGTTTATGTTCCCATCTGAGCTTGAGGAGCACATCCTATCTCTAATTTGCGGTGCCTCTGTGCCCCACAGGATTTGCAGTCTCCTTTCCCACAGACAATACCTCCTACAGTCTCTTTTTCCAGCTGCTCTGCTGATTTTATAACCAGTCAACCCAGAACAACACAGCAGACACAGACTTCTAATATACAGCATCAGCTGCATCGCTCCACTTGTTTATTTTCCTTACTGACAGAGATGAGTGGTTTCAGTGGCAACAGGAGTGTCCAGTTCCCCTTTCACCTCCAGTTTGGAATATGGCAGTCATCTCTTGTCCTACTTCAGTTTTACACCCCTTCACTGTAATAGTCTTTTCCCCAAACTGCATGCCATGCACTAAGGCAGACGATGAAAGCAGAAAGGGTGGGACTTCTGTCAGCATCGCTCCCAGACCTGTGCTACTAATCTTGTTAAAGAAGAAAGGTTAAAATCCACTTGTCAGCATTCACTGCCAATATTGACTGTATTTTCTATATGTAAAATTAGAATGGTTTGTATTTGTGAATAAAATTCAACATGGTGATCTCATAGTGTTTTATTAAGATGAGAATACATTATTTTCTCAGACTGAAAGACAGAGAAATTAGGACACAAAGTTCAAGAGAGTGACGGAGAAATGAACTGAGTCCAATGTCACATCTAAATTCCTGGATTTCTAATTTTCTGTCCATTCCTTTCACAATTTACGCACACTACATGATATCGAATGACAATTGCTTAGCATTTAACACTCCATTTAAAAAACCACCATCAACTGAAAAATCAGCAGCTCACAAAGTAGTAATTCCAGGTCTATTTTTAAATACAACCATCCAAATATTTTGCCCTAGTTTCTCATTACTATTCTATTAGTACTTGGTCATTTTGCAGTAATTAATGTGATATTTTTGTTTTTTAAAAAATCATTATGCAAATGGAGTATCAGTTAGACTTATTGCAACAACAGATACTCGTAAGAACACAATTGTTCTTAAAATGTCATTATGGAAAACAGTGTATTTTCCTAGGCATTCTTGTATGCGTGTGTTGATGGGCATGAGGTTGGCTTTCTTCACTTTACTCTTCAGTGTGGCTGGCAGAACGCATTATGTGGTTTCTTATTGTTATTCTAAATGATGATGGAAACGTGGTAGATAGATTGCGACACAGGTGGAACCAAAATTTTTAATCTAAAGGATTCTGTATTTTCCTAAGCACATTCAAGTTTGGAACATTACTTGGATTGCAACAGATTCCTGATGGGAGCAAGAAGCTTTGTGTTTACATAATGTCTTCTGTACCAACTGTCTGGTTTCTGGAAAATGTGGTAGAATATTCATACTCCACACCCTACATGAGTGATACAGTTACTGTAGCTTTCTGAGAAGTGTAAATTACAGAATAAAATCTGCATTCAAACTCATTCATAATCCTCTCACAGTCTGTCACTGCCGGTGTACCTGCTTGGTTTAGGATTCCCTTGCTCTACAGGAATCTAAGAAGGCCTTAATGAAAATGAAACTCATGGCCTAATGCTTTGATCATCTCCCTGGTCTCTCCATTACGTCACCCTTTCAACTACCTAGCCAAAGCTAATGAGAGGGAAAAATCTAGGATTTTGCATTGCAAAGTGGTACCTAATTGATCGTGACACTTGTTACAATGGTATTATTACGATGCTTCCTAAATAGACCTGGCTATAAGTAATGAAATAATGGAGAGCTAACACTGAAACTTCCTGCCTTGTCCTCGGGATGTCCTCGGGATGTCCTCCCCTAGAAATAGGGGGAAGCCACGTTGTCTTGTGATTTCCATGGGAACAACCAAGCTGGCCACCATTGTGCCTGCCCTGGCCCACAGCATCAGGCAAGGGAGGGCCAAGAGATGCAAAAGAGACTTTGCATTTAGGACTTGATCTTCTGCTGCCCTCAAACATGAGGGTTGCTTACACTTAAGCAAAAAAGGGTAAAAACCTGGCACATCTTGCTCTTCCCTGGCACATAAAGGTGAGATACAGAGTCACTTTCTGACACCGTACTTGGTGTTTAGCTTGATCCTTACTTGGCTGGTTGTCCCAGTCCAATTGTTTATGCACCTCTCTTGGGCAAAGTAATCTATGAGTTTGCTCATTATGCACCATTATGTACCATTCTGAGGGAGCACACTCTGTAAAAAAGTATACTGAGTACAAGGTTTGGGCCTATAAGGCAACTTTCACAAAACTTTGGTGAGTTTTGTTTAGAAACTGTCCTTAATTATCTGGAACCACCACTGAAGTTGTACAAACTCTGACGTGTGTGCCTTAAAGGAGTAAGGGTAATACTTCATACTGCTGGGGGTATTATCATTATTGCAGATAATGTGCACCCTCATAATACTGACTTAAAACTTGGCTTAGCAGAGTGTAATACATGACTTGGAGCAGTCATTGAAAACTCTTCGTGAATGCTGTGGCAAAGGCTAATGTAAATAAAGGAAGATCAAAGTAAACTTTGAAGTAGGAATGGAGCCTGACATAGCCCAGCAAGACATACTGAGGCATAACCCAACAAACTGGAAATATTTCATTTTCAATTTCCTGTCCAAGATACCAGCCTTAAGACTTACTTTTTTATTATTTTTATTATTATAAATTTTTGTTCTTACTTCCATGAAGTACAAGCTGTGCTGGCAACTTATTTTACAAGCTTTCCACAAAGATACGGATGATATTTTCTTTTTTGTGAACACTGTGGATGGCATTTTATCCTGCAGCAAAGCAGTGCAGTTTACCAGCTCCACTAGCACATGACGAATGTTGTCAGTGCCACCGTGCAGCAGAGAGCTCAGCAAAGGCCAAAGAGAAGGTGTCAGGATATAAGTGCATCAATGCACTTAGCAGTCTCTTTTCATCCACCTTCGTTTTCATCTTCCTGTAGAAACTCTTATACAAGCTACAGCACTGGAAGCAGCTTTGCCGAGTCCCGTTTTCCAGACCTGTCAAATATACTTAGAAAGGGCTTATCTCGTGGTTCCAGCCGTATGTGTCTATGCAGGCTCTGGAGGGAAGCCTCCCACTTGTAACCACACAGGTCTTCACAATTCTCAGTCCCCAGTGCTGGAGGCTTCATGGACAATCCTTCTGCCACTATGGGTCCCCAAGGCCTACGGATGGGGCCTTTCTCCAGCCTTTCATTCCACAGAAGAAGGTGAATGGGCATCAGCTGCAGAAAAATCTGCAAGTGCATACCACCCCTTACACACGGTCTCACACCTGAAGGCATACTCCAAGGTGTCTTCCCACTAACATGTGCAGTGCAGCTAGTCGACCGCTGGGCTATAGCAATGAGCCAGAGAGAAGGCAGAATCACTCTTGGTGAGTCATGTCCACTGCAGACAAGCCTGAGCAAGAGGCTCCAAATCCCAACCTGGACTTCTCCAGACCCCTTGTGTAGCCACATCCTACAGGGTAATGGGCACCCTTTACTGCTGCATGATACACAAAACTTAAGGGACTTTGATTTGTTATTTGGCAAGCTGTTACTGATGACTTCTGATAATTTTCTCGTCTGCACACAGAGTACTGGCCCCACTCTCCTCATCCTTTGCTGGTGTGAAAGTGGCAGAGATGTCCTGCTCTGTTCATTCCTGGAATCCTTGAAGGACATGGTGCTGGGAGAGCGGCGTGCCTGCTCTGGATTGAGCAAGATGACAAAAACCAATCTGGCAGCCACTTGCCTCCAGCCCTCCTGGCTGCCCTCCCAGCTGAGAGCAGAAGCCACAAGGTAGTAGAAAACTCCTTTACATTCCCACCACACCACTCAGCTGCAGCCAGCAAAACACCTGGGAATTGGGACCCCATTTTGAATACTTCTTAAGTGTGACATGAGGACAGTCCCCAAGAGAAAAGCTCTAGGTCTAAGTGATCCCCAGTAGATCGGCTATAGCATAAACACTGACATTGCCAAACAGACCTAGCCCCTTGTGGAGATTAAAGTAAATCCCAGAGTATTTCATTCCAGCTATAATCCTAAATAACAACAAATCTGGATCTGCAGTATAATATTAAATAACTCCTTCCTTACTTTTCATCTTCCCTGGGTCAGAGAACAGCATCAGCTTTGACAGTCAAGCATTCAGAAATAAGGAGATACTCAAACACCAGCTGTTGTGTTCACACGGAGGAGCGGCCGCCCCTAACGTGCAGTGTACCACTAGCTGGATTAATTGCATTATGTGCTGTCTTCTGGAGAAAGAAACTATACCCAACTGAGCAATCTCAGGGCCTGCACTCAAAACGCTCATTGCTAGGTCAGTGCTTTCATTATTATGGGTTCTTGGTGGAAACATAAACCACGAGAGCAGAGAGCTCTCGTGGTTTGTACAGCTCAGCAGAACATACAGACTATTCCATTCAGCTGTATTTTATTAACATTGAGCATTCACTACATGCACAGATAGCTTTTGACATTGCTGGCACTTGAGTAACAATTAGAGCCCCTGTTATTCAGTGTATTTGAAAAAAAAGTATTTTTCAAAGGCATCTGCCTTTGCAATGTGAGGTGTTTCTGTATCATCTCTCTGCCTTAAGGGATGTTGGATGATTGGTATATCACTGCTCGTAGGAAACCAGGCTCTGGGGATGCAGCTGTGTTGCCAGAAAGTCTGCACACTATAGACATATCTTTTGTGCGTTGCCAGTAAGCTGGGGCTGTGACTGTATCCCTAAGGGTTACCGAAAGGTTTTGGACTATAGGTGTGTATCTGTGCTGCCAGAAGGCCTGTGGTTGTGGATGTCTTTCTCTGTAGGGCTGAAAAGCTGTGGGCTGCTGATGTATGTGCTGTAATAGTATGTGCTAGTATGTGCTAGTATGTGTTATAATAAAGCCTGCGTGCGGTAGGTGTATCCCTCTCTTCTGCTAGATGCCTTTGGGCAATTCCAGAGCTATTTCCCTCCACAGCGTTTGGGACACATGCTGCTCTATTTGCCCTAGTGTATCTACATGGTAATAAAGTTGTAGGTGTGATAACACATTTGTGCCAAATTACTCAGTCTATTTGCATATATGCCATCCCTCCAAGGATCTCAAGACATGTTAAAATTGCTAATTACGCTTCCTACAGTGGAGACAAGTACAGATTATTATGCCCATTTTACAGGTGCATGTTGCCATGTTCCGCGGAAGGCCGGTGTGCAGCCTGAGGGTGGTGCATGTAAACACCCTGTACCCATTCTGGGTCCCTAGCTAGCCCTTAGCCAGATATAACACTGATCTGAATAGCAGCTGAAACAACCACTCTGCAGCAAGGGATAAATCTTGAAGCTGAGAGCAACGGGCGTTTGTCTGGGATGTATACAGCACACAAAATACCACATGCATTCATTTTCCTGCTTTCAGGAACTGCAACTTTGGATTCAAGGATAAGCCTCAACAGCATGCTCTTGCTGCAGAGCCTGGGCAGTCTCAACAGACGTAAATACTAACTTCAAAATGACTTTGTAGTACAATATGGCAGCCTGTACTATGTGCATTCCCAAAGGAGTGAATTACCCTGCAGGACATGATGTGCGTAACAAGGGGTCCATCCAAACCTTTGTATTTGTGCCTGCTGCGTATTTCCCCCTGAACAGTAAATCGGCTGTAAGGATGCGGTCTAGACAATTCTTTTTCAAGCTAAAAATAAGGAAGTGTGAAAAGATGCTGAACTCAGACAGACATGTAACAGGCTAAAATTTTCAGATGATTACGACGATTCCACTTTTCCTGTTCACTTATTACAGTTGCACCTCATTTTGTCCTCTGCATGGAAAGAAATATTGATCGTCTCATTCAGTAGTAACATAAAGCTGACTATATTCTTCTCTGAACACTCAAAAATTACACGTAGCGAATATGTGTTTAGTCAGGAACTGCATCTGACCATGTGCCCAGGTGAAAAATCAGGCTCCAAATACCCATCTGGATTCAGAAATAAACTCAGGACCTCGGGCTCATCACTAATGGAAAGAATGACACACACGCAAGCATGACTTCATGGCCTTGAAAATGTACATCCAAAATTTTTGTAACAATATACATTTTGTCAGTTTTGGAAGCAGCTAAAAATAAGGAGCCAAATGATGAAGCAGTGTAGAGTATCTGCAGGGAAAAGGTGCTTTGTGCCAGTAAATCGGGGACAAGTCTGCATTATTTTTTGGCCGTACACTCAAACTTGAATCATGCAGATCCTGAAAAAATGTAAGAGCAGCAGAAGATGTTACTTGCTTCCTTAGGCTCAGCATCCTTCCCACACCCCCTCCCCCATTTTAAAAACTACATTGAACATTACCAACAACATGTTTTTCTACCTGTTTTCCTTCCCTTGTAATAAATATAGAAAAGTAGCCCTAGAATTGGGTGAATATTGCAAGAAGTTTTTGCATAAATTTTTCCCTTTTGAAAGTTTAAATGAACATGCTTCAGGCACAGCTGTTGAGTATGCAACTGCACTACAAGTGACAAGCTGGAGAAGCCCAGGGGGTGGGTTGTGGAGAAAAAGTGAGCAATGGAATGGTTTTTGCACTACTCGGGACTGAGTGTGGGCTCTGCTTCATTTGCACCACCAAAGGTCCGGATGAACTTTGCTATCCTTCTGGTTTGATTTGCTTTGAATGGATTTCTACCCATTTTGTATTTTTACTCTGCAAGGACTCCAGTAAATGAATTTACTTGCGATGGTACGCGATAACAACGGCGCTGTAAGGAAATATCACCAAAGGATTTGTCAAAGATTTGGGTTTTGAACCTGCCACTCTGAGGATTTACACGGGAAAGGTATTTCCAAGAGCTACCTTCCTCCCGTCAGAGAGCAGGCACCTTGAGAGCTGTGTGTCAAGGCAGCTCGAGGTGGGAGGTGCAAACGTCCCAGCGAGCGGTGGATACTCCTTGTCTTGCACAGTCACTTCTTCAGCTCAGTGGGGGGACCCTCAGCTCCACCTTCAGTTACTCCAACAAACAAGGTGACTTCTACCTCCCTGACCCTGCTGAGGAAAGCTGGCACCTGTCCCAAACCAATTCCTGCTCTCTCCAGGCTGCTAGGGATGACCTGCCAGTTGGGCTGACAGCCAGGATAAGTGGTAAGTGCCAGATTGCGTTTAGTCTTGGCAACAACCGCTGAACCTGGAGTAAAAAGTGTGAGAAGCTTGGGGCTAGACTGGAGGTGGTTTGGGGTATTTTGACCCACAGAATAGGCAAGGTTCTCCAAAAAGGGATAAGAATATCAGGCAAGAGAGCCTGCAGCCTGTCTGGTACACCAGGAGAACGCTATTGCAGGTCACCTGTGGGACATGGTAGGGAATAATGTGGGGAGAGGATGGGGGAGGAAATAGCTTGGAGGGTCCTGCATGTCTTTCAGGCAGGGAACTCTACCAGGTGATAGCTGGAGAAGCTTGGGCTCGCTCTTCTTTCCCAGACCTGCTGCTCCATCTGTTCCAGCAGTTTCTGAACACTGCCAGTGCTGTATCAGTTCTCGCAGCTGCATTGGTGGTGCGTGAATCCCTCTCTTCAGAATATTTGTAATTAGCTACAATTTTGATGTGTTGCCAGAATTTTTTCTTTCAGAAGTTCCTCCAGGAGTGAGGAAATAGTAATTTTTCAATAATTTCTATTGTGGCAATACCTGAAGAGAAAGTCACAGAAGAAAACCAGGGTGCTTTTCTGTACTGATCGCTTTCTTCCTGCCAGATTTCGAAGCGTGAGATAAATAATAAAGCTATCGGAGCTTCTCAGAAGAGGTGGCAGGAGCCTTTCACTGCCTGAAGTGTTAGCCCAGTGACAGGGATCACGGTGCGTTGCCTACCTCTACAAAGCCAACAGCTGAATTTAGCCCATGTGGATTAAACAGACTAATAGAAGGTGATAAAGGAAATTCAACCCTAGGTAAATAAAATAAAGATGCAAAGCCTTCATCTTTTGTGAGAAAAGCCATCTCTCACAATGGTGATCTCCTCCTCCTCCTCCTGTCCCAGGATGGTGTCTGTGGCCAGATCTGGGAAGCTGCTCTATTTCCGTGACACCCTCCTGCTCGCAGATAAAGTTCACGGGAGCTGACAGCACCTCAGAATTTTATTAGCAATTTTCCATTGCATCATACCAGACAACCACCAACATGAAAACTAGTGTTAGTTGAGCTGCTGTGACATGGGTTTTGTTCTAATGCAAAAGTATGTCTAAACCTATTCCATCAACACTTTCTGTCATGTATGAGACATGTAATGATTAATGTAGAGAGACTTCGTCAAGAAGGGCCATTCCACACCCTCATCCACGTATTATCAATTCCCACCTATGGAAAACGTGTCCGGGCAAGACTCAACCACATTTGCTCAGTGAGATATTTTCTCAGGAAAATAATGAGATTATTCATCCAAAGATTAGGGAGCTTGATTTAACCTCTCCTTTGAAGGACAGGCTCCGTAATGACGCAGCACTCTCTTGGCAATACCACACAGCTGTATTTTCCATGTTGGACTCAGACCTGAACCTCTTGACTCAGGCGTATGGGTTGTACTAGCTGTTTTCCACTAAAAAAGCAGAGCTGGAGGACTCGTAATAACTTCTAAGGACTGTGTAGGTTGGAGTCCTGGGCTTTTTAAAAATAAAAGTAATTTATTATTATGCCTTTTTTTTCCCCTCACAAAATAATTAGGCATAATCACTGCTGCAGATGCATGAAAATACTTCTTACCAGGGAATAAGCTACATATTACGGAAACATTTCAGTATTATGGGTTTTTATTAGTTTGTTTGTTCTACTCTTTCTGTTACACTGATGTAGTTAAAGCCTTTTCATCTGAACAAAGGTTTTAGTTTTTGATGGCTAATTCACTGAAGCTGCTATTGCTTGTTTGTAAATTCTGGTTTAGACATTTATAAACATTTGTTTCTGAGATCCCATTGGTCAACTCAGCCCAAACTCTGTAACGGGGATATTTTTACAGTGAAAAGGTAGCTATTTTCACTGCATGTGTTGTTTATTTTGAAAGTTCTCCTTGTGCCCTTCCCAGTTCTTCACTCAGTGACACCTTCACAAACATTTGAAACACAGAAAGCAAGGCAGTACGCTTTTCTTTCAAACCCTGTCTCGGGACAGCTGGAATTTTATAGAAACGAGCACATATTTGTTAACTTTTCCCCACCTTAATTGTCTATAATTTGTCATTTTGTTTGTTTGTTTCTTGAGGATTGTTACTAGAGAACGGCAAACGAATAAAATGCAGTGTGGTTTGAAGCAGACTGACTGCCAACGAGATAAAAAAAAAGGTCTGTAATAAATCAGTGAGTCATCTGACATTCAGAGGAAAAATGTGGGATGTACAGTAGGAAGGGAAAGTATAGCACGGAAAGGGTTGCTGCGGCATGCCCCATTCTCCTGCCGTGCCTGTGTTACTGGCGGCTGGAGATTGGATCTTAACCAGTACGGCGGTTCCCATCTAAGAAAGAAGCTGCTTCACGAGTATTTCACAGTATGAAAGAGAAGAAAGAAGTACATAGCTTGCATCGAGGGTATCATCAGAAAAAAACGATGTTGAGAAAGAAAAAATAATATAAACTTACTTCTGGGTATTTCTGTGCGTGGCATAGGTTGACAGAGAGCAGAAAACCTTTCAGAAAGCCAAGCTGAAGTCATTAGTGACTGTCACAATGGGGAGAGAGTAGGGCATGCAGAAAAATGTACTGTCTCTTAATTACACTGTAGACTTTTTCCCTTGGGTTCTCTCTCGGTTGGAGTATTAATGCTTCATAGTTAATTAGCTCTTCTCTCCTTCAAAGCAATTTTACGATATTAATTAATATAGCATTGTGAACCTATTAATCCTGCCAATTGGCTTGAGGTATTGCACAAATGGTTAAAAACAAACAGCAACTGAAACAGAGCTATTATTTATCAAAGTTTTTTTAACTTGAAATAATAGGCTGCTCAGCCCTATAAACGCAGAGACTCCAGGATCCCTGCCTGCAGGAGATTCTATGCAGGTATGCTAAAGGCCATATAGAAATGCAGGTCCCAATCCTGAGATACCATCTCAGGTAAAGCCCTAAGTCCTGATCCAACAAGTCTTTTCAAGTCATGCTTAGCTCTCAGGATGTAAACCATCTCACGGAAATGGAAAGAATTAAAAAAATTCCCGAGACCTAAGTGGTGCATTGGAAGCCCAGTGATGCTGCCCCCCACTGTCCAGATTCAATTCAGGGGGGGTTGCACAGGGGTGTGGAGCTACAGCATTAAGGCCATTCAGGCTGGCAGATGTCAAGACGCTTTAAATTTTTGAAGCCAACATGCAGAGGTCATTATAAATGGCTTCAGGGAAGATGTGGGAGACAGTAAAGAAGGAGGAAGAGTTGAATTTGGGACAAGCAGTAATTTAATGTTCTGCAGAGGGTCACTGGTAAAATATAGAGTGTACTCTGGTTGAGTCTAGACAGCGCTTGTACTGAGCTATACTCATGGTATGACACATTGGCACCTCTTGTAAGCTGCTATTTTATTCTGCAGAATCTCAGGTTTCTTTGAAAAAAATACAGAAAGGCAGCAAATGTGTATATAAATAAAAAGACATAGAGGCTGGGTGGAGAGCAAAGCCTGCACAGAATTTAGGACTCAGTCACAGAGAGGTCAGAGGATTTAACTCAGCAACGATAGATGAAGTATCAACATTTTAACTTCAATATTTGCTTGTGTAATGGCTGGATGCATGGACCGGGCACACTCTGCCATCCCCCACCCTCATGGTTAACAAAAGGTCTCTGCTAGCTTTTGGCTGTGTACACACAGTGGCAGAGCCCTCCTTTTAAAACAAAATCCAGGAGAGAGGGGTAGCTGTGGGCATTGCATCAGCACATTTTTGTCACACAAAAGAGGAGACACAGGATCACAGATATATCCCACTGACTGCAACATGCCGTCCCATAGAAATGTGGGTGGGTTTTTTTTTTTCCTCCTGTAAAGAAGGGACCAATCCTTCAACATCTACTGAAGTTCCAGGATACTTTTGATATATGAGGCAAACTCAGCTTTCTCCCTTCTTAAGCCTTCCTTCCTCCCAGGTGAGGATAAACCATGGAAAACCGTGGGAGTTACTTGGACGGGTCAGTTCCAGGTGGAATTTTATTTGGAAGAAAAGCACGATTCTGACAGAATACTGGCAACATTATTTCTTGTATTATTAGACAATAAACCCTAATGCACTGCAGCCCAGCTCTAACAGAGAAGCTTCACAGTCATATTATAAACAGGAACATTAGCAGTTTTATCATCTTGTTCCAGGTAATCATCTTGTTCCATATAATTATTAGCTTTCGCTTCTTGGATGAAGTAATCTTTGAAAATCTGTTCCTATTTAATTAGCCACATTCCCTACTGACTGCCACAGGCATCTCCTGTGCAGGTGTAGTCTTGAAGCTGTAAATTCATTTTCAGAAGCGGTTCCAAGAAGGAGCTGCGCAGGTTGGAATCTGCAGCAGAAACTCTCTTCTGCATCTGTCTTACCATGTAAGACAAGAAGACAATCTGCTCTGAGGCTGTGTAACAAGCTCACTTCTGAGCAGGGAACCAACAAGCAGAGAGACCTGCTCAGAGGTAGGTTTTCTTGATATTCTTTTGTGCTCAGGGCTTGGAAAGCTTGGTCTTAGCTCCCGTTGAAGTTACTTGGAGTTTAGGTGTACTTAGCATCATCCAAAACTAGGCTCTAATTAACTGATCAAGAGGCAGGACTCCAAATGAATAAAGGCCTGGGGATGGACTTTGTATTCCCGTTGACAGAGGGATAAATCCTGTGACTGCACATGCACATTCATACCCTGCCCTCGCTCCGTGATGATCAGCTCCACGTGATCTTCAGCTTTAGTGCCAATGAAAAGGATGTGTATTAAAACTGATAGCGGTGTAGAGCCACTCCCAGGATTCCAGTCTGTTTCCTGACTGGATAGGGATTTTGGTTTTTAGGCAGGGTGATGGCAGTTGTGATTGTCACGGGAAGAAGAGACCGGAAAAGTGAATAAAGGATATAGGAAAAAATTAGGTGCTTTAGTATCTTCCACAGTAAGCCAGAAAGCAGTTTCTGAGCACCTCTGCCACATTACAAGGTAGAGCACAAGCAAAACAGAGTGACTCTGCCATAGCCTTTTGACTAACAACAGCAAAGGAAGAAAGTTTCCAGCATGCTTTCATTTACAAACCACAACTATGTCAACCTGCCTAGGACATGAGGCTACAGCAGCTCCATTAGAAAGCAAAAAAAGGCACACACTGAGTTCACCAGCCGTGGTGATCCAGCAGTCTCCAGAGTTCAGTGAAACAAGGGACTGGAGGAAAAGACAGGAACAGAAATGCTGTGATGAGGCCAGACACCTTGAGAAGGTCCTGCTGGCGAGGGTGGTCTCCCAGTGTTGGACACCTTCTCCAGGAGATTCCCATTTGTCACCTCAGTACAACTGTGCCTACTCTGCAGCACCCCAGCCTTGATTCTAGAAAGAGGAATGTTCACCTGCCCTGCCTGAGCCTTAGATGATGTCTGACTTAGAGAGAGTAATAACCATCTGCTAAGAAGTCATTTTAAAAAATGAAGGCTGGGACTTTCAAAAGAGCTGAGGAGGTGTATGCCTCAGACTACAGACTCCAGAGAATTAAAAATAAAATCCCATTTTAACGGTCCAGTTTATCTGTTAAGTTTTTGAACATAGATCTCTCCGGTCTTGTCTCAGAGTTTCACATGGAGCTTTGGAAATCAATTCCTGGCTTCTCCCTCCTGCTGCTGCTTTTATAGAAGCACATACTTCACCTGACACCCGCCCAGCCTTTTCCCTCAGCAGTGTTACACAACGCGCTTCGGGTAGTGGCGAATTCGATTCTTATCTCTTCATCTCCAGAAGCAGCTGATTTTCTTCAGGTGCTGCAAGAAGAGACTTTGGGGATAATCTGGAGGGGAGAGCCTGGTAGGTCAAATTCTGCCCTGTGTTCACAGCTAGAACGAATAGCCTAAGGTAAAGGGAATCCTCCCCTACTCCAGAAGGTTTATTCCCCTGACCTTAGGCCATAGCAATAAAGAAGTCCTTTGAAATTATTCCACAGTCCATGATAACATTTGTAAATCCCACATCAGGAAGGGATTTGGCAGTTATAGCTGCTGGCGGTGCCATTATTCTTTCTTTGACCCTCATCCAAAGCATGTTCGTGCTGCAGAAGACAGAGTGAGTTTTCCCTGAATGCCTGTGCACAGTGTGGATGGGGAAAAGCCATAAAGGGTCTCTGTCTTGTCTCTTCTCTCTCCTCCTTGCTGCTTCGCTGGGCTCCAATAAGGGTAAAAGCCAATCTTCATGCAATAGTATCATAATTATTATTAGTCTTGGATGATATCCCAAAATGACATCAAGCTCACTAGAACATATAATAAGTCATTAAGAGGATTAAACCAAACTTAAGCTCTTTCTCGCTGTCAATATCTATTGCCTACGTACTGGCATCTGAAACTGAGGAGAGGAGTCTCTGACAGTCAGAACCTGGTTTTAATTTCCACTGAAGGAATTTCACAGAGGCAAATCCATCAGTTTCAGGAGACATGCGCTTGGTTTGAATGAGTATAAAAAGGATGAGAGTCAGACCCCTAATATTAATATATTAACCTTCTGCTTGGCTGCCCCCCCATCGTTCCTTATCCCTGCCATAAAGAAGACATTGATGCCAGTGAGATTTCTGGATATAGTTAATCAGGGTTCTACTTGAGGGATTTTGTTGCGAGGGGAAACAGACTACAGCTCTGTGCCTGCAGTTGTCATAACTGAAGGCTCACCAGACCCCTCTTCTATTTCTTATATATATTGCCTTTGATGTACACCTGATAGTGCCTGGGCACTTCCAAAGTACGCAGGGATTCAACCTTGCGGTGGTCTTGTGCGATGGGACGGTATCCCGTTGTACGGGGGATTGCGTATTCACACTGCCAACCTCTAAGCTTCTGGCTTGGCACATGGGAGCCTTAGGCTCCTTACAGAGTCAGTTAGGTCCCCAGCCACCTAAATTAGGTGTTCTGAATTATCACAAGGAGGTTAAAAAGCTGACCGTCAAGGATGGCTTCTAATTTGGGGATGTGCCATTTCTGGTTGTTCTGGGGGGATCTTGACCTTGATTTGCACACGGTAAAACCTGCAGGTCCCATGGACTTCAGATGGAGTTGGAGGCATTAAAGACCGGGCCTCCAGCTGGGCAAACAAAACCAAACACAACAGAAATCAGAAGCCAGTTTTGCGAACAAGCCCTACAACTTTCTGCCAAAGGACGCCTGGGATAACTTGTAAGGGATTGACCCCCTACATTCTGAGCCCAAATACCCTACCTTAACCACCATACTATCCTTTCCTCTTAATGAGAGAAGATATGGAGAAGTCTAGAAGCTGTGGGTCAAGCCAGAGTGTTTCATATGGGTTTTTTAAGCAATAATGCAAACCTCAGGAAAATAATGTATGGTAGATATGGACAAGTACTTCTCTGGCTGGGAAGTTACTGGCTATTTAAAGAGGGGCAAAATAATTTATTGGGAGGAGTGGAGTATGTTTGGCTTATTCCTACAAATGTATCACTTCTTTGTAATGACCAAGTTATGAATAAGCATGTTATTTCTTGATCTGTGATTATTGAATTTTTTCTGTAAATGTTCTTGTGGTTGCCCTGCCTGTCTCTGGGAAGTGCAGGGGTTTATTGATTATTATGGAGTTGTTAACTACATAGCATTGATTTGGTCTTTTACCTTTTCTATCTCTTGCTTTCCCAGCAATTCTGCCTGTCTTCTTAACACTGTGTTCTGCCTTCCCTACACTGAAATATATTTCTGAAGTACTGTAAGCTGTAACACATGCTGGGCCATGCAGGTAATGAGGTACCTCACGTATATTCACTGCATATATTTGGTGCACCAAGCATCAAGCGCTGCTGGGAATTTGCACAGTCTAAAGGATCTTCTTGTGATGAAAGAACAGGCAGAAAGTTAAATTTTAAGGCCATGATCTGCCTTGTGTACTCAGAACGCAAGGAAAACAAGGTTTAGGGAATAAAACGTCACATAACTGCAGTAGTCAATACTGCTGGATCCATGTGTAGAAGTGAACCCTAACTGGCAATGAAGGTGAAACACCATAAAAAGTGAGAATGTAAAAGCTGTGCAATATGCTGAGATAAAATAAAGTTGAGAAAACTGGTCATTTGTTCCACTCTCATCCAGTTACTTTACTCTCAGACATTGCTACAAACAACGGAAGGATAAAAATAGAGAAAACCATGGCATTTTGTTAAGACATTGAATTATTAAAGGAAAAACAAAACTATAACATCACTATTAGGCTGTATGAAGCACCTCTTGACATAAACAGAATAAACCAAAAACTAGTGGGGAATTCTGAAGTTGCCGGCCTGAACTAGTTGATAGTGTAGAATCAAAAGCCCTTTGAAAAGACTTCTATAAATCCTCAGTAAATCCCCATATCTTAGGTAATCCTGAGTTGACTAACTGAATGATCAAAATGTAAACTTTCGTATTTGTGGTCAAAGATAAAAAAAGGCTCCAAATAAGCCTCAAATTTCCCTATGAATCTTGTCCAATCTCCTTAATCTCTGCTTCCTGACCAAGCAGAAAACTACATGGATTATGAGTCTAGAGAATCAGTGGGTTCCTTCTCTATATTTTTAAGGTTTTCTTCTCTATATTTTTAAGGTTATCTGCCTTGAAAGAAATAATTTTAAACTGTGTTGTCTTTTCTGTCTCTCCCTTTCCCTCTTTATGATGTTGAAAGTCAGCTTGAGAAAATTTAACCTCTAAATCATATTTCTCTGCTTTCCTTTCACCTCATTTTATCTGGATTGTCATTTCTGGGTCTTCACATGTTTGCATGAACATCTGTTGGCATCCTGTAAGGATGTGTGTCAATACTTCTCACACGTTAGTTGAAATGGCCAGAAGGAGGTGATGTGTAGGGAAAGATATGCTTGGTGCTGGATATTAACAGAGGCTTCCTTCCTCCAACATGTTAATTAATTTAAAATCCAATCAGTTAAGTGCTTTTTTTAGGAGAATATATGGACGGAAACAGAACCATCATCATTCCTTGTAAGCTAGCACGACCGAATGAATGCTGATGTCACACAGACAAATGATGCAATAAGTACCGTCCCCTTGTTTATTCTGGGGCTACATTTAGGCCTGGATTGGGGCAGCAAGTTAAAGAGCACATTTCAGGTATTCACAAATCACAAAGAACTAAAAAAATCTGTCTTTCAGTGTTCGTTTTTTATTTCTGCATGGCAGGTCATTTTCAGCTGGTATTCTGTGCATGGCACTGCAACTTCTGCTGCGTTCCTTCCTTCAGACGTACCTGGACATTTTGAAGAAGGCTGTGCTGCTCATGTCCGTCATCACTTCTTGGTGTAACTTTTTAATTAAAAACTGACAAGACCAAGAGGTCTGTCTACGCAGTTGTCAGTGATTGATTTACAAGCAGTTTCTTGAAAGATCTCTTTATGAATGGAGGTTCTTTGTTACTCAACCAAAAGAAAGCACACAAGCACGTATATATTCTCAGAACCAGAGAAGGCATTAGTCATGACTGAGCAAGAGTATTCATTTGAAGTGTTCAAGAGATTTGGCACAATATGTCCCATTTTAAAATCAATCCCTTTTCTCAGCCCTGGGGGCATGAAGTGAGATGCAGAGGACAAATTTGACATCATCCAGTTTCTGACAAATCAGATGACTAGTAGAGTTGTTCAAACAAAATGTTGGGATGGGCAAATGATTCATAACACTATCCAGGGAATAGTGAAGTCTCTGGAATGCAAAGTCTGTCAGTGATATTTTTAAGCGACCGATAGGTTGCTCACCTCTAGCGATAACTGCTTACATTTGTCTCAATGTCTTCTGTTAAAATTGTCTACATGATGCTGTTGGAAGAGATCAACAACACTTGAAAATGTGTCTATGATGTATATTTCTGTGATGATTTGTTCAACTTCCTAATTAACCTTCTTCCACTGTATTAATCATCTGGCAAAAGATAATTGCAATGTTTTTTATTCCCATAACTCTGTATATTCATCAAATAACTTCATCACATGATAATCGGAGTTCATTTTTGCAGAAGTAATCAAAGTGTGCCATTTACAGATGCCGAATTAAATTAGGCGTTCCTATGTACTGGCATGCTATCGCTTCCAGCTTGAGAACGCAGAATAGGCCACTGTTGCAGACAAGGTTGGCTGATGTGATGGTAGAAAACATTACCAGCCCACACCAATCTCTTTGTAACTTACACAGTGGAGCTGCGTGAGTGATTTTAAAGGAAGGCGTAGTGTATGCAGGTCACTTGTGATTTTAACAAACCAGCGAAGTTCTACATTTTGGATTGGAACAGGAGATGCTTGCATTGATCACGTAGCTTTAAGTCTCCAGACAACACTCAGTATGTGAATAGCTGTACAGAACATTACAGAACCTGTATTTTCTTAGAGAGAGGCAAGGAGCAGGCTGCTATAAACATGCAAATATTCAGTCTGAAGAAATCGGAACTAGCTGCTCTTTCAACAGAAGTGCGGGCTACAGAATTACAGCGGATGGTTAGTGACCGTCACAAGCAGTGATATGAAATGACGGATTGCAGTCCTGCAAGGGTGCTAAGAAGCAAAGTCGAATTGCCTTGTGATGTCTGAGTTTGGAATCAATTTTCAGAGGTAAAATGAAAACTAGCAGAGCAGCAAGCAGATGTGCCATGCAAGGTTTATAAGAAAGTTACTGTCAGGATCGACTTAGCAAAAGAAAGGAAATCTTAATGGTCTTGTAAAATTCCTATAACTGAAACTACATCCTCCATACCTCTACTTCCTACAACTGTTGCTGCAGCTCGTGGGTTCAAATGTGGTCCGCAGTCACTGCCACCTCACACCACGCAGCTCCGTGGTATGCAAGTGTCGGCAAGCTGTGGTTAGGGACGGGACTTGCCACATGTCCCAGGCTAGGCTTAGATTAGGAGCTAGAGGATTTGGGGTCAGTGCTTCTTATGGGGCTAGTTTTGCAGACTATAAAGACCTCAGGTTGGAATGTTATGTGTGAATTTGCTACTATTTGGTATTTTAAAGAAGAGTGACTACCAGCACTGTAGCAACTATGCTGTAGTGAGCCCCTTCTCAGAGATAAGGTTCAGCTGGCACTCCTACAGAGGTTTGTGATCTCTCTCAGAAGACCCACCAGAATACAGACACCTTCAGAGAACACTTTCAAGACAAATAGGGAATAACAGATACACTGCACTGGCTGCTCCACCAAGGCAAAGCTCCAGGCGAATTACCCAGGCACAAGCTGGACCACCTTTTCGCAGGTATTGCAGGCAGAGACTCTGAATGTTGCGTGGTGGTTATCTATTCGCAGAGCACCCAAGGCTGCAGCACAGGCACTGGAGACAGCCAAGGAAACAGCATAAAACCCGCTGCAAGCTCCTTTGATCTTGTGTATGCATTGGGATTCAATCAGGAGACTTACGAGAGCAGCCAACACTGTACAAACCAGCAGAGCTGAAAATTGCACAAGATCCTAGCATGGAGAGGAATGCTGAAGCCACTGGGCCACCATCATGACAAAGTCCTTTCTCTTGCACAAGACCCTTGCAAGGCTCTTTCTGATTCCTGAGGCTGTACTATCCTCCTGTGCAAAGAGAACCGGGGTTACGCGGAATCGCTAAACTGCTGACTGACGTCCTCTATTTACATGAGGCACCACAGCCCCCCACAACTAATTGCCCCCTGTCTTGCCATATTCCAAAGCATCTCATCTTCGCTACATGAAGACCTACGGCAAGCCAAAGCAATTTGGATGACACTTTACCGCCTCGTCTGGACTCCAGCATGTGAGCAGAAGATGGGGTAGTGTTAAGGCAGCAGTTTTGTTGCATTTAGCATGAGGACTGATACTAAGAAAGAATAATTGTAACCCCCTTCCTCTCTTTTTTAAATCTGCTTTAGGCTTTTGATGCCGCAGCTCCCCCAAAGCAGTGAATCATGCACACGGACGGATTGGCCAACATATAGTTCAAAAAGAAAAGGAATGAGAGGGATCTGTTCCAGCAACTACTGGACCTAACCCAACAGAAGGCCCTAAAGCATTTCCCAGAGAATCCTCAGACAACTGAAATGGAGCTCATTGCCCTGGAAAGAGCCCTGACACAGGGGAGGAATGTCATGTATTAACTTCCTTCGTGATTGGTGCTAGTGATTGCATCTCAGAGTACTGCACTCTGGAGAAGATACACCATTCAGGGGTATTTGAGGGGGACCCTCCCACAGCATGCAGTGTGCAATCCCACCCCCAGAAGATGGGCAAGAATAAATGCATTACTTACACTAGCCATTCTTAACCAGAGGTCTGTGGTTTGCAGTGGACTGTTCCAGTGGAAGTCCTGATTTGTATTCAATTAACTTGCACCATCTGCTTGCTTTCTTACCCACCTAATTACCAGAAGGTCAGTTCACCACAGGCTTGTTGAAACAAGAAACAATATGCTATCCATATTTTTATATTTATTTTGTTATTATTTATCGCAAAATAAACTTACTCTGATACCACTGCATTGCAAAATTTCACTGTAACGCCACTTATAAATAGCATAATATCCTTCCATGCTGTTAACTTCAACTATGAGTAAATGCAAACACATATTCTTGGTTACATGACATTCCTTCCTTCCAACTATTTTCTGGTCTGTAAATGTGAGCACAACGCCTCCCTGATCCTGTTTCCCTGACCACACAAGGCAGCTTGCCAACATACCCTCTTTGGCTTACATATGTCCAGAGAATCTCTTGACCTCCTGTTGCCCACAGTCCTTCAGCATCTTTCTCTTACATTCACAAATGTGCAAAAAACTTCAGGCACTTAGCATGACAGACTCGTGATGCGAAGAAACATCAGCTTTTACACAGGCATTGCCACCAACTTCAGCTATTTCGGAGCTTTTCATAGCAGCCCGCAAATGCATAGTTCAGAATTAGACCACTGTTTTCTCCCGTCCAACCAACAGGTCAAAAGTTTTAGGAAGCAGAGAAGCATAAGGCAAGGTGTCTTTTCTATACTGATATGGGGCACTGAACTGACATATGTAAAATCCTCTAAGAAATAAACATTCTCATTGATGATGTCTTTGCATGAAGGATGTGAAAGGAATCTGGGTTTGTATAAACAACCTGTTCACCAAAGAAGGAACCTGTGACTTGGGGTCTATTTTTTTATTTTGTGTGGTCATCTTAGTTTTATGATGTTAGTAATCAAAGGATTGATGTGTTGCCTGCTAAAGGTATTTGATAAAGCCCATTTGTCTGCCAGTAAGGACTTTTTCTAAACTTGGAATGCAGTGCCACTAATAAACTCCTATGCACTGTGATATCTTATTAAGTAATTCGGCAGCCACCTTCTCACAAAATCACAAGTGTCCATGTAACAACAACCTCCACAGTCGATCAGTCATTGCAAAACCAGCTTGCTACAGCCATCAGCAGTCTGGAGTGGCACTTGGAGACCAACACTGTGGGTGTGCCTGTTGCTGATGCAGGCACGAGTGGAGCTTTTAGCTCTCCTGTGGAATAGTCGCTCTCATTGGTGATCCCAGGATGGCATCTGTACCCTGTTGCACCCACCACCGTGCCCCAAGTGGTGCTGCCCTGAGTAGAGCTGCTGCAGACAAATGCTCTGATGAAGTACTTGCTCAGGTTCATCGCAACCAATACCTAGAGAAGAAGCAGGGATATTAATTTCCAAGACAGTCCCTGTACTTCATGGTCGACATCCCATGGTATACTGCCAGATAAACCACTGGGTAGAGAACCAAGGGGCATATCATCACACCAGGAACTGCCTTCCCACAACACCGTACTGTTCAGTCAAACAAGGTCGTAGCTACGTCAACACAGTGGCCAACAAAGGAGGATGTTCTAAACCAGCATTGTGGCTTGGGTATATTTAAACTCAACACAGTTTAATGAGGTTTGAGCAAACAAAGTAACGAAACACAATATCTATGTGTAAACTCACAGTTGTCATAGAAAATAATGCAATGTTATTTCTACAAAGGGGACCTCTGCCTTATGCACTTCCAGAGCAGCCTGTAAGCCAGTCCAGCAGCTATCCTGCAAACCATCCTCCCGTTAGAAAGAGTTGTGTGAATGCACAGGCAATACACATTAGGAGGTAGCCCGTGGAAAATGTTTCAGGAGCCTTTTGGCTGAGATCCAGTCTCGGGACAGCTGAGTGTCTGTGGGAGCACGGGGCTTCTCACTGCAAGCATTTTCTTTGGGCTGACAGCATCACAGCTGTGAAAAAGCACACCAAGGAGCCTTGGCAGAACACTCCGCATTACTCGGTGCAAAATATTAGTGTAACATATGATGTTTTGGAGTAACTATCAGAGTTATCACTAAAACTCCATAAATGCGATGAAATTCCTCCACTGCCTGAGGCTCACAGAACCATCTGTTTATCAGATATGAATGCAAGGGACTGGATCACACTCCAGAATTTTTCCATGTTGTCTTAGTACAGGCTGCCTTAGGAAAAAGAGAAATTGAAAAGGAAATTCATTAATAAAGGCAAAAAGTTCATACCATATATGGCCAGGAATATTTGAGGAAGATGCACTGATTAAAAAAAAATAAATATTATAGCTACACAAAAGATTACTGCCAATTTGTTCTGACGAACACTTCTGGCACATCTCATCTGATGGTGTCCAGTAGTCCTCAAGCACTAAAAAGAACTGATGTAGAGACAATTAAAATAAATGGAATCTGTCTTGTGACTCCGTTGGGATTTGGAATTTAAGTGCCAGATTGCTATCGGCATTTTACAACAAGCTTATGTGCTTCCTAGTGGTCTTTCTGTCTCTTGGATCTGAAGATCACACCCTTTGAACAGATCACAGGAACTCCAGAAAGAGGCAGGCAGAAGAACCTTTATAAATACATAGAAAGGGAAATGGATAGATCCGGTAGACTAAAAGCATGACAAGCATGGGCATGAATACAGATGATATAATTACTGTATGGTCAGGATCATAGTTCTTTTTTTTTTTTTTTTTTGACCTCTAAACTGCAAGGGGTGACATTCTTGCCCCACTGAAACCAGCGGCATTTGTACCATTACCTTCAAGACACCTGGAATTCCACCCCATGTAATTAGCTATGAAACTGAGCCAAAATCCCGTTGGACTCTGACTGACTAGAAATCCAGTTTCAAACTTTGGAGCCCGTGTTCAACTCTGTATGTAACAGGCACAAAAGCAGAGGCTGTCACCTGGACAAATACATCCACAGGGGAATGTCGCGGTTTAACCCCAGTCGGCAACAAAGCACCACACAGATCCTTGCTCACTTCCCCTCCTCTCCCCTGTGGTGCGATGGGGGGAAGAATTGGAAGAGTAAAAGTGAGAAAACTTATGGGTTGAGATAAACACAGTTTATTAGGTAAAGCAAAAGCTTCATGCACAAGCAAAGCAAAGCCAAATGAGGAATTCATTCACCACCTCCCATCAGCAGGCAGGTGCTCGGCCATATCCAGGAAACCAGGGCCCCATCGTGTGTAATGGTTGCTTGGGAAGACAAATGACGTAATGTCCTGCTCTTCATTCTTCTTTCCCCATCTTTATATCTGAGCATGTCATATGTATGGAATATCCCTTTGGTCATTTGGGGTCAGCTGTCCCAACTGTGTCCCCTCCCAACTTCTGTGCACCCCCAGCCTGCTCGCTGGTGGGGTGGGGTGAGGAGCAGAAAAGGCCTTGACTCTGTGTCAGCACTGCTCAGCAATAACAAAAACATCCCTGTGTTATCAGCACTGTTTCCAGCACAAATCCAAACCAGCCCCATACTGGCTACTGTGAAGAACATTAACTCTGCCCCAGCCAAAACCAGCACAGGGAGCTAGTCCCACAGACAACTTTGGGAAAAAGAAAACCACAAGCAAAAATCTGGTTTTCATGTTGGTCTTGCTACTGCAGCTAACTCTGTTCGAGTCAGCGTGCCTCTCCAGTTCCCTTCAATCCAAATGTTTTCTCCCTTTTTCTTGAAGGAAAGCATTTGAATCACCAAAAGTTATTGCCAAAAATTTGTCTGTTAATCTCCCAAACTAATCAGGAGGATTTTTGCTAACAAAAAGAAAAAGATGATTTATGACCATATTTAGAAGATAGCCAGATTCATCATCACTTTTAATTGTATATGGGAGTTCCCCACGGAGAATTTTCCCATATCCAAGTCCCCGTTTAACAGACGAAAGAGATTCCTCTGGCGATGATTTTGTAACGCAGAAGAACTTGGTTGAAAGATCACATTTATAACACGACATGTGTGACTTTATTTGCAGCATAACAGCTAGCTGTACGTAAAGAAAGGGCTGTATCGCCTCATCAGCAGCATACAATAAATTATTGACACAAAGAGTATGCGCCCAGTGACTGCAAATTCCTTTCTAGAGGGAACCTGGAAGGACGTTAGTTAGTTTCTGGAGGAAATCCCCAAGTGCAATAATTAGTAGGCTGTTTCCACTGTCCTCTCTCTGTTCCATCATTAATCTGTCCTCTCATGTCCAGGTTCATTGTATATTGATCTCAGCGGACTTTAAACTCAAATGAAGAGCTGAGCGTAGCGGAATAAGACTCTGCTATGGAGAACTGGGAAAAATATGTTGCCATCAGAAAATAATGGATCTGGGGGCTTGTCAGAGACAGATGCCTTCCTCTATTTCCTTCTCCTACATCTCCTAAAAGGGGAATTTTATATCTCCCTTGAGCAGGCGTTAGCAGCCTGGAAAAATAAGTCAGAGCTGGCCTGGGGCATGGCTGACATGACGCAAGACGGCTGCCCACCGCACAGACTTGTCCATCTTTCTTAGTGACTAATTGCAGAATCGTCAGGGCAAGGAACCATCTGAAAGTTGGGATGCCTCCTGAATGCGTTCCTGACTGAGGATGTTGAGAAATACAAACAGCCGGGGAGGAGAGGACTTGCAGAAGGAGCTTCATCTGATCTGCTGACCGAGGTTAGGAAATCTTCTTGTAGTCAGGCTCCGACAGCAACATCGTGGAAACACTTAGCAGTAGCATGTTTCCTTTACATTCACAGTATGTTTTAAGACAGCTATCCACACGCTGTGGCCCAGCAGTAGCCTGTGATTATCAATATCCTTTCCCCCACACACAAGACTAAAGACAGCAACTTTCACCTAAACGTCAGCCCTTTAGCTTTTCAGCAGTTGCATGTTTCTGTTTAGGCATTATCTGGATTTTATTAAAACCTCAGTGGTGCAAGCGCTCCGTGAAATTTTTATTCTGTACTCTACGGAATAAAATACTCGGTAAAGTATTTTGCAAGCAGGGAAATACAAGTGAGATTTTAACAGAAGCACAAAGCTGTATCCTGGATACAGTATGGTCCATTTACCTGTATCAAGAAGAAATGTCACACTGTGCGTGTTACCGTGAGATAACACATGCCTTCTGGGAATTAGGAAACACTTGGCCTTGCTTGTGCCTTCAGCAGAACGGCAGGAATTATCTCATGGTAATAAGTAACCCAAAATGTCTAATTCCTGCAACAAAATGGCAAGGAGAAAATAAACAATTACTTCATTGTTATGAAAGATCACGTTTCTTCCCACTGACAAAAATATTAGTAATTGAAGACGCCTTGGGAATGTATCTGAACTATCTATATGCCTGTACCCAGTGTATCTATGGGTGTGCAGTTTATTATGCACACAGGTATAAATACATAGTGATAGGGACCATTTCCAGATGTGCATAGCCTTTTGAAGGAAAAATACACCTATATCTAATAAACTATGCATTTCACTTTATAACTGTTTAACATGACGTTACCCTTTAATTGGAATTTGGAATTGCTTTGAACATGTGGCACTATTGCACTTCTTAAAATCCTCTAAATGTTAATGCTGCAAAATTAAAACAGAGCTTTTACTACAAGGATTTATGTACAGGTTCATAACTCAGTTTTGGAAATATTTAGTAATATTTAATTTTAATGTAATTAAATAAGCATATTTTAAGGATTATATCAAAGGAATTGTTTCTATAAATAGCAATTATTTTTTTTACAGACTTTTAGAAAGAAGCAGCATTATTCCAGGGATGAATACCTTTTGTCCCCAAAATGTCTTGTTTTATAGGTACCAGGTATTGAACCTTCTCTTGATTAGAGCATCCTGTAGGATTCAAACACACTGTAAAGCACTTCCTTCCATACTTAACTTTTCAGCTTATGGTGGACATATGCTTGAAATCTGGCACAGAGAGGCAGGTACATGGATGTCTCATTGTTTTTGCCATCTCAGGACAATATTCTACCATTTTTCACCTTGGGTTCTTTAGGAATTTGCCAGAAGCCAAAAAAAAAAAAAAAAAGAAGAAGAACAAAAAGTAGGAGAGGATGTTAATATTTGACTTTAGGATTAGGAGGGATTTATGTTAATTATTGATTTGTGCCCTTTAATGTATATGACATGTCCCTTGAGACTGAAGATAGCTATAGTCTCTAGCAACCGTTCCCTAGACTAACGTTAAGCAAAATATTAACAACAAAAACTGCATTCCTTTAGTCTTGTTATAGGTAAGAGATCAAAGAACAAATTTGTAGCTCCATGAACATGGGCCTCCAGACACGTTCCTCATACCAGGGTGCAGGAATCGGCCCCATTCATCCTTTTACAGGACCTAGCCTTCAGTGCTCATTGATAAATGACTAACACAAATACATCGCAGCCAATGGCTCGCTCATGAACTATGCATTAGGACAATTGCTTAGAATACCAGCTGCCTGTAGTATGGCCTGATTTGTCACATGACACCATTTCTAATCCCTGGCTGCATGACTTTCTGAATCATAGGAAGGTTTCAAGATGGTCAGATCACACAGTTTATGAACTGGATTTATGAACATTTGCACAAATATTTGCAAAACTTTCTCACTACCTAGATATCCTTGCAAGTGAAATTCAGTTCACCAACATCATCAGAGGAAGCAAAACCACATTCTCATGGAACTCAAGACCCAAAAATGTGAGAAAAATAAAAGAAATCCTGGATTGACATGTAGAAAATACGGTTCCACAAAAAGAAAGTCTCAGTAGCTAGGGTAACAGCCTGCATGTGAGGAGATTAATTTTTGGGGTCTTTCTCTACTGTAGACTTTCTGGATAGCCTCATTTATTCCTTTCATGTTTCAGTTCCCATTAGTATGAAGGGCATAAGATTTCCCAAAAATCACAAAATACATGGGTAAAAGTGAATTTTGCTGTTGTACTGACCAGGTCTGAAGGGAGGAGGACTGGTAAGATCAGTGAAACGCAGACAGGGATAGGAAAAGCAAGAGTTTTGTTTCCTTCCCTCTCCAAAAAGCAGCAATTTTTTCTTACCCCTGAGAAACAGCAGTCCCAACCTTTTCCCCTGTATCTCCCATGCTGCTGGCAATAGAGGGGAAGAAAGTTGAGATTGTAGCATGGTCTTGCTGCAGGGAAACCGAGAGCAAAGGTGAAGGGAAGGAGCATGGCATGGCATGGCATGGCATGGCATGGCATGGCATGGCATGGCATGAGAAGGTGGAATGGGATGAGACCAGGTGGGATGGAATGAGACCAGGTGGAATGGAATGGAATGGGGAAGGCTTGAAGAGCTGCTGTTAGGTGATGGTACCAGCAGCTGTGCTAGTAGGAGGTAGGGATTAGGCTAGGACAACCCATCCTGGCTGTGCCATCCCTTTTCATCTTGTCAAGGAATTCCCATATTAATTGATGGCATTGCTTTGAATCTATATTAAGGGGCCCAATCAGTACCTTTCTGTAGCCATTCATTAGTGTGTTTCTCATTGTTGGGCACAATGAATGACTACAGTGAGTATGTGCTTGTTAAACATTAGCCAATCTTGTTGGACCATCTTCCCTAAACTGAAGAATCATTGTCTTGGCTTTGTCCCTTGGTATTCCATTCTCGCCCTGCTATGCACTATGTCCATTTATTGCATTGTTTGGATTTTAGACTGCTCTTCCATTTGTTCTCCACATCTTGTCATGCTATGTACTGGTAATAATAATAACCAAGATCCATATTCTGAGGCTGTTAACAGAAGAATAAATTTGAAGCTTCTGGGTTGGCTTCGGCAGAGTTCTAGAGAGCTTGCACGAACCATCACCTTGACACTGAAGTTGCATATATGCAGGGCTTTTAGCGCAGCTCATGTTGCAGCATCGAGGCTTTTGTTTGTATGAATTCTTAAATATACTAGGCTCCTGATCTCTCTCAGAGTATTAAAACAAATGGGTGTTATAAAGAGTAAATGGCACTTCTAATTAGTAACACCATTACAGTGAGGGTGGAACCTATCACCAGGCACTGTTTGATATTATTACTAGGCATTAATGTTTGCTTTGGCCCATAAGATGAGTCACACAGAGGACTGTCTGCGTTAATGATGTTGGGGACCAGATTGTCTGCTGGCATATACCAGGATAGCCCCAGTGGGGTCAACAGAGCGGAGCTGTCTACAGCCCTAGAGATTATGGCCCTGGGACCTCCACTGTGAGCCTCACTGGAAGTCGGATCCGGTCTCCAGCGTGTTTTCCCTAGGAGGTAAATAAAATGAATAGCTAACTAGGAATGAAAATTAGGGAAAGAAAAAATACTCGCGCAAATGTGTGGTTCACTTTCAGTGATTCAAGTTTACTGTACATGCTACATCAAAACAAATCTTTGCAACTACATTTTTCTTCAGGGAAGGGAGGTGGTTTTTATTTTGGTGTTTTTTTCTGAACACCTACACCCTGGTTAAAAGCTTAAAACAGGCTGAGTTGTGCAAGACTCTGTTGAGACTGATTAGGCAGGAAAGCGCGCTGCGACACTCCCATCCGTGTGAAAGGAGAATGGATCAGCTCCTGAAGTCCGTCCTCACTGGAGCTTGATCTTCCTCCCACTTGTTCATGTCAGCAGTCCTGACACAGGAGCGGGAGCCGCATCCAGGCCTTACTCAGCAACAACTGCTATGGAAGTCAGAGGGAACGATGCGTGCTCAGCTGCTTTTTATCCATCAGGATCTGAACTATTGCAAGTTCTGTTTCTAGTAAGAGCTCAGTAAAAACTGAGCAGAAGGCCTTAAGATGTGATCCACTGGATTTTCAGTACACTTCTGCGGGGCAAACACTGGCAATGCAGGAACAGTGCCGAAAGTTAGGCTTGAGACACAAATCTAACCTGAAAAATCTGTATACCTTTTTTGCAACCGAAATAAACTTCAGTAGTCGCAAAGCTGGACTTGCAAACCTTACTGGAAAATGTTTTGGTACTCCAGTGAGTTCTTTCATCCCATACTTCATTGCAACCATATCAAAACTCTGTAAGAAAGGAACTATTGCCTTAAGTAAACCATTAGCTTGTTAAACTTATTCTCAGATATTTCAGTTAGCTTTCTAGAGCTCCTAAAAGGTGCTGGACTTTACAGTATCTTAGCTATATGTCCTTAATTCATTTTACATCACTATCACCAACACTGCTTAGCTGAATTTTGAATAGGTTATCCCAGAATAAAGACTGGCATTTTCTTCCACCCCTGTAAGCATTGGCATCATCACAGAATATTTTCACTGTTTCTAAACTAAGTTGATGAGTTACAGAGAGGAACAACTTTTTCTCTAGCAGCAGAAGCATACCAGGTGTCGGACAGGAATGACTGGCCATGGCTAACCCCTGACAGATTTGAACAGGGACCTAACTATCAGAAGCAGCATATCACCTAACAACACGAAATACCAACATAATCCATAACCTGTACTAAACATAGTGTTGCATACCATCCCACTGCAGATACGTCATTATCGTGCTGTGGGCAAAGATGAAAATAGCATGCCTGATACTATGCATTTACATAATACATAATAATGCTTAGCATACATATAGCCCTGCTCATTCTCAAAACACTTAAAATCATTAGAACCTCAAAAAAAAAGCCGTGAGGTAGATCAGTATGTTGCTTCTATATATTTTTTTAGTAATTATTTTCCCACTAAAACTTATGTGTAAGCGCATCACATCAAGGAACAATAGATCTATGGCCAAATTCCGATCAAATTACTTTGGTGAAACTACTAATTATCTTTGAAGCCAATGGAAAACTTCCAGCAATATAACCAAAATCAGAATCTGGATCCTATTCCTACATGCCATAAAGCTGAGCTGTTAGTGGATAGCTTGGTACATCTAAAAATAAACCCCTCAGTTTATTTTTAGCTCATTCTGGAAATCGGGTTGACATTGTTTCTTACTTGTCTGGCTAACTTAAAAAGTAAAATCCGACAACATGCTTCTTTTCTTTTTGCCCTGTTCTCCTGTCTGTTTCCAGGCACCCTCCCTTCACAGGCTGGGAAAGCAAGATGATGTGGTCTCTGCAAGACAATGGTACTGGTGCCAGACTACAGCCCCATGCGGTCAGTTATCACATCTCAGGGTGACCAAGTAACTCGGACTAAGGTCCTTTTTTCCCCTCTGTGCGCCCGACTTCAGGGTGTTGGTTTTGTGCAGTCATTTAGTCAACTCAAAGGGAACCCTGCTGCCTATCATTCTCATCTGGTCATTTTACACACTCTTAGGTCTTTAAAGCAGACCTCTAGGATCCATCCTCTTCTAAATCCATCGCTGAAGCTATTTCGGCCAAGGTTATTGCCAGCTCCGGCTCGGCAGCTGTTAGAGGAGATCCAGATGGCCTTTCTTTGCCCTTGATAACCTCAGAGAAGGTGGGACAGATTCAGCTTAGTCTTCAGTCTGCTGTAAGACGTGGTCAGTACAAGTACAACTCATGGCAGTAAGCAGTTGCTTGCAGTTTCGTTCCACATACAAATTCTGGGAGGGATATTTACTTTCTCTTGTGGGAGTAAGGCATTCATTTGAACAGGCCATTGTGGTTTAACTGTTGAAAAGTCCAGGAATGCCTGTGTCAGATCTTCCCTTCCAACATTTTATTCTATCCTGTCATTTTGTCAATTATCTTTAAGGCCATTCTGCCAGTTCAGTGCAGTCAGCAGAAAATAAAACAGGGAAACTGCTGTGAGGTTGTTGTGTATTTTTTGGGGGGGGGGGGGGGGGAGGGGGGGACGGGATGGGGGAGGTGAAAAGAAACGTACCCATTGTCCCAAGTCAATTTAAGCCTCTAAAGTGGTAGAATGACCCAGTAAAAAATGAAACCCAGTCCACTCAACAAGGCATCTTAAACAAATAAAATATTATAAAAATGTGAAATGAAAGTTGTCCTAAATAATGAGAAAATATTCACACACATGCTTAAATCTCACAGTCAGGAGTCCGGCTCAAATCATTCTTTCCTTGGTCACCTTAAAATGGGGTGAGGAACGTGAGAGCAAAGACTACTGGAACTGACACTGCACTCCCTGAGGATTATGTAGGGTCTTTGCAATGGTTAGAGACTTCCCTGTTATGAAAACATCTATTGGATTAACTCATATCAGAGCCAGAAATTATTCCTGACCCAAAAGCTGTTCTAGTTTGGAATATGCAATGCTGCTGCAGGTTAGCTTTGCACCTTTCTGTGTCAAAAAGCTGTTGTTGCGCTACTGTAGAACCCATCTTTGGAAAAATTAGATCCTGCCAGAGATAGCAGCTCCAGTTAGCACAGAGTTTCTGTTTCCACAGAAACCACGCCACTGAAGTCTGCAGAGGGCAGCTGTAGAGTGGGAACATCTGTGACCACTTAGGTTAATTGCCTTTCCCAACTCTTCCCCCACTTCTGGGCTCTGATGGCCCTCCGAAGATCAATGGCAGATCACCAGGCATCTTGTTGCAGGCTTTCTGCCATCCTGCCCCATCTCCTGGGGTTATCTAAAGCTGGTTTTAAATCTGTAACCAGGGGGTCCCAAAGGACTACTTACAGAGAGTCTGCTGCCTCCTTTGTCCCTGTCTTCCCCTCTGTTCCTGGACAGACCATTTACTGTCTCTGCTCCTCAGACCTACAGCTGTGCCAATAGCTAGAGAAGATGCCTAGCTTCACAGGTCTAATGCAGTGGTGTGTTATGTCTTGTGTGATAGGCTCAGACACAGCTGTGATAGGAACCATGTAAGTACCTGCTTTAAATAGGTATTTTAATCTTTACCTTGCTTTGATAACAAATAAATATTTTCAGATAAAAGGCATACCAAGATATTGCTTTATGTTACAGCTATTTCAAACACGCTACACTATCTAAATACACATTTTCATTGTTATTACTCTGATACAGTGTTTTCTAAGAATATTAATAGTGCCAAAAAATAAATATCAAAAAGTATATTGACAGCGCTGATGCGCAAAAATGATTCAAACCTTACCTACTCTGCTGATATACTTAAGCTACAAAAGGGAAAGAAAGAAAGAAAGAAAATGAGGTTTTTAAAAAGCAAGTTTGAAACTACTATTGAAAGCCACAACAGTCAAAAAAAAAAAAGACTGCAGCAAACGAACACAGGGGCTGAAATTCACGCAGTTGCCATCGCCTCAGGTTTCGTTGTGGTTCTACCTCAGTGCTACAGTGGCTTGCTAGTTTCCTTTCTGAAACTTCTCAGATGTGGGAAGAAGTTGGCTGTGGCTGTAGAGACTGAGGGCGTCAAAAGAAAGATGAGATATCAAAGCTGAAGGAAACAATAGAAACGAGTTATTTTTGGCAGTGATTATTAAGAGCCAGTACAGGGATCTTTAGCAATGTAGGACCACTTTGTAAGGCCCTCATGTGCTTTCATGCACAGGGACAGAGCGTCCTTACCACCTTCTTCAGGCCACTGGCAACCCACGTATTTTAGAGGTGCTGCCAGGGCTCATTCCTGAAAGGTGCAGCTCTTCTTCAGGTGGTCTTCCTTCTGTGAAACAGATTTGCTGATACTATTTCAGAAGCCCTGGGATGTGCAAGAAAGCTTTGTGACTACAAAGCTGTACTATGACTGTATTCTACTCCTTCCAGAGGGTCAGGCTGATCAGTGGCAAATGCTGCTTTTATTTACTGTTTTCATAATAAGTTCTTCCATGGACATTCTTTCGCCAGTTCCTCATACTGGCATTGAAATGATAAAAATCTTCAGTTACCCAGAAAATATGAAGGCGTAAACTTAACTATGTTTAGGGACAAATTTCAGAACAATTGACCTTGAGACAGATTCTGGCCTGTTAAACGTGTGTAAGCCTTTGTTTGCATATAGAAGATAAGAGCATTCACAAGAGGTATGTGTTCCTATTAAACTGAAAAACTGCTCATTTGTTTGGAGGCTTAAAGTATCTGGGGCAAGTTATACTTTAACTTTTCACCAAGACTGCACTGCTCAACGGTTCTTACGGCAAAATGAGCATCTGGACTATAATTAATAGTATATTTACAACATCTACATATATTCAGAGTACATATAATTTTGTCCTGTCTCCCATGAGAGTAAATATATTTTGTCCTGTCTCCCATGAGAGTAAATAATCCATGGAGCCCTGTATCTGTAGTTTGTAATGACCTCTGAAGTCCTTAACGCTACTGCAGTCGTCTTACGTACAGTTGGAGGTATATTATTCCTTACGTATTTGCCAGGTCTTTCATTTTGGTTTTGGGGTTTTTTTTACAATATAGTAGATATCCTGCTGATGGCAATAAAGACCAGATTTTGCTCTATTTTGCTCACATCTCAGTGGTCACCTGTTCCTGAGTTATTTCTGAACTTCTCACCCTTTCGCTGTCGAGAACTAAATTTGAAAACTGTGGGAAAATGTTTCATTCACCTTAGTGTCTGAAATAGCTACAAACAGTTGTGGATGGGATTCAGTCACTGTTAAAGTGGTGGAACATCCACCCATCCAGTGCTAATGTTCGAGCACATCACTAAATGAGGCGCAGACCGTGCGAGGTGGGTCTGGAGGAAGCGCTGGCGCTGAGATGCTGGGCTTATGCCTGGGTGGGAGGACGGGTTTCTGGGCTCGCCTGGCCGCATTGCTCCCATCCAGCATGTCCCTGCAAACCGTAAGAAAAGCGGGCCTAAGCACCAGCCAGCTGGCTTTGTGGAGGAGGAGGCACATGGGCTTGGCTTCTACAAGGCCCAAAGCAACACGTCCATTCTGCCTGCATGCTGGGAAGCTGCAGCTGACTCACTCCTGGATCTCTCCTTGGGAGGGACAAGTGCCTACAAAGCTGACTGACACCTTAGTTTCCCTACTAAAAAAGTTGTCTAGTCATAAATAAACATATCGTTTCTGGCAAAAATGCAGAAAATGAGTACATTTCAGAATAATAATGGTGTAAGAGCTTAAGTTTTGTGCTCTGCATCCTCTCTCTTTGCCTGAACAACAGCCAGGAACAAAATAACTGGGCACTTGCCCAGGCTTGAGCAGGGGCCAGTACAGGTTTCTCAGAGCTCTGGGTAGAAGACCCCAACCACTACCCAGATCTTTCTATTGACATAAATCTGTCCTTATCACTTCTGATGTGAGGAGGTAAGGCTTCCTCCGGTCCCTCAAAACATGGATCCCAAGCAAAACACTCCTGCTGGCTTCCGCCTTCCCAAAATGACAGCTTTCCCCTCGATGCCTGCTGTTTGTACACCTCTGCAGCCACAGGGGTTATGCTGCTGCTGCCATCTGAGCCCTGCCTGTGCTCTGTGACTCACGCTGGGCAACAAGCAGGACTTAATGCCGCTCGAAGTAGCAATAAGTTTCTGCAATACTTTAGTGCAGGTCTCAGATAGTTTGGAGCATCCTCTTTCCAGGCTATTTTTGTGCTCAGCCCATTGCCCATCTTCTGTTTCGTCTCTTTGGAGAGTGGGTGGGGGACAACAGGATGATGTCTGTGGTCACCTTCTCCTTCAGGCAGCTCCTTAGTCACTGTCTCTAAGCAGAGAGGCCTGTAATAATAACAAAAAAAATTAAAATTGACTGAGCTATTAAACAAATGGGTGACCTTATTAGCGTGAAAGAAGATGATAACAGCAACAACCATGGCCAAAACAACTGCAAAGCAGATCTTCAGATAACTAGAATTATTACATTATTATACTCTTAATTTCTGATGAACCATCATATTTCTATGTATTACTGACAAAATAATATTCAAATTCTGAGGCAGGAAGCCTTTCTAAGCTTTTCCTTAGCCACTGGTACCACTGACTACATTTCTAAGACATTTGAGTTTACACTCCTTTCTTCTCCAGCCACAGGCCCATACGCAAACCCGCACCATGATGGGCTTGCATCGAGTGGGAGTTTTGACCAAGAAAGGGTTGCAGAGTCAGGCCCCATGCAAAGCCCTAGACACATCCTTGTTCTTTTTTGGGATAAAAGTGAATGCATTTTGATGAGCTAAGCAACCAAACTGGGTTAATTTCCAGTTTGTCAACAAACTTGTTTTGGCATGCTGGCTAGACCATGACTGTTTACACTGAGTAAACCCATTCTTGGACTATTTTGTTCATGGAATAAATGAAGGGCCTTGAAATCTCCCTTTCAGTCGGTAGTGCTGGCTATATGAGGAGAAAGCCAGCTCACTGAGGCCCTTGCAAGGATTTGGGAGGCTTTTGGGCTGAGGACTAGCTGGGAACCTCTGTCATTCCAGACAGCCAGATCATGCACGCTCGGAGCAACATGATGCTGAATGTGCAAAGAGCGAGTCCAGTCACACTGCTCGTACAACACGGGGATGTTCTCTGCATGCGCATGCATCAGCTACAAAGGAAAAGCTGTTTTCCCAAATATCTGGAAAACTCCGGTGTAACCTGACCAGTGCAGAGGAGCTTTTCAGACTGGGGGTGATTCTTGAACCACGCCAGAACAAAATATACTGTATCTAGTGTATTTACCTATAAATATAGGCATATATGTGTATAATATATACGTAATACGTAACGATGCATCTCGTTTTGCAAGCACATAAGGACTTCCTTGAGATAGATGTACAGCCTGGCAAGTCCCTTCCAGGCTATTTTTTGTTAAGGTCTTTCTGAACAAGGGTTGTGTTTACAGCATTTATGAACACGCTTACAGCCTCAGCTGCAAGAATCTTAAGTACTGCAATGGAAATTCAGGCACATTGTTTTTCTTTGGGGTTGAGGTTTTTTTTGTTGGTGTAGGAGAGGTTATCTTTTTATTTTTACAGATTATTTTTAACATTTGGTGAAGAGTTTGGTTGGTTTTATAGCAAAAGCTGCCGTCACGTAAACACTAGCAACTCCTCAAAGGCAAAAATGCGTGTATGGTTCTAATTTTAAGTGCATGAGGTCATCGGTTGAGTGTTCGAGGACTGTGTGCCGGTCGGACACGAGCCGGTAGACGGGTAGCACCGAGTCCTGCTGATCCGATTTCAGCTTCGAATGGGTAAAGGAGGCTGGCTGGCCCAGGGGCACAAACGCACGGCTTGGTTTACACAGACGCTGACACAGGGGTTTACCAGCCTCCGGCAAGTCGGTCACTAGTGGACTCGGAGCTGTGCGGGAGGCAGGCAGGACTGCCCCACCGCCCTTTCCATGGCCGACTCCTGGTAAAGGGCGAGTCCCTGCGGCAACCCGTTCGCCAACCTGCAGCGGGCTCCAGGAGCCCCGTGGCCCCACGCAGGGCGCTGGGAGGTTCCCAAGTCGCCGACTCCCCGAGACCCGCTGACCTCCATCCCGGCAGGATGATGGATGCGCTCGGCACCGCCGGCGGGCCCGGACCCAGGGGCACCGGGACGCCCCCTCCCCTCGGCCTCCCTCACGAAGCAGCATCACCTGCCCCGGCCCACTGCACCTCGGGCCCGGGCCCACCCCGGCAGGGCCCGGCGCGGCGCCACCCGTGACGGGTGCCGCGGCGGGAGGGACGGCGGCGCCGGCGGAGGCCGCCCTGTTTGCCGCGCCCGCCCGCACCGCCCGGCGCTTCCTGCAGCGTGGGGCGGCGGAGCCTGGCCGGCGGGGCGGGGGCGGGGAGGAGAGGAGAGACAGGGAAGGGAGCGCGGGGCAGCGGGAGGAGGAGTCGGTGCCGCCGCCGGATGCTGCGAGGAGGCGCCGCGGCCCCCCCTGCGTTGCCGGCCGCTCACCTGAGCGGGGAGGAGGAGCCGGCGGCCGAGCTGCGCGGAGCCCGGCGGCGGCGAGGCGGCTGAAGGATCGGCCGGGCGGGCGAGGCCATGGCGCCGGGCGCCTAGCGGGGCCGGCAGCGCGGCAGGAGGCCCGCGTCCCGCCGTGTGCGCTCAGCTTGCCGGCGGGGACAGCCGGCGGCGTCCGCCGCGGCCTAGGAGAGCGGGCGGCCTTCCCCTCAACGCGCCGGGCGCGGCACCGCCGCGGCCCACAAGATGTCCACTCGGACGCCGCTGCCCACCGTCAACGAGCGGGACACGGAGAACGTGAGTGCCGCGACGGGTCTCCCCCCACAGCCCCCCAGCCGGCCGGTCGCCGCTCCCCGGCACCTGGCGGCGGCCCGGCCTGTCCCGTCGCCCGAGGGGTGGGCACGCCGCGGGCGGCCCCTCACCCGCCGGGCCGGGCGCTCCCCAGCGCCGGGCCAGCATCGCCGCCTGCCTGCCCGCGCCTCAGGCTTCTCCATGCGGCGCTGCCGGGGCGGGTCCGGCGCGATGGGCTCCACGTCGCCCCAGCCCGTCCGCGGCCCCGGGCCTCCCGCAGGGGCGGCGGGCGGCTGCCGCTCCCCACGCCGGCCGGGCGACCCCTTCCATGCGTTCTTGGGCCGGGCCGGGCTGCCCTTATATGTACTTGGCTGGAGCCGGCCGCTGCGGGCGCAACACAGGCAGTTGGCTTCGCTCCCCCGCCGGGGAGAGGCCTCTGGCCCGTGCGGGCTGCGGGCCGGCCTGCGCTGCCTTCATGCGTCGCCCGCACCGGGCATCCCTGTGCCTGGGTCGGGGCACCCCCTCCCGGGCTTTCTGGCTGCCTGCCACTCGGCCCCGGCTCGCCTTCTGGGATTCGGCTGTACTTGCTCTTTGTTTGGTTTGCACCTCGAAGGTGGTCCCCGGCGTTGCTGTTGCTGTATTCCTTCCTCTGTTTTGCTTTGTGTTGCGGCTGAGAGGGGATGTCGTCGTGTCCTTGGTACCTCCCGACTCGATTGTTTGTATCTTCCTTTGTGCTCTGTTTAAACATCTTTTGCGCTTTTCCTCTGCTCCGCCCGGACTTGACAGAGTAGGAGCATGGGGTTGTTCTCCGTTGTGGTGGTCTTCCCGCAGGAAACAACCGGTCTCGATTACGGTAGATAGTTTACCTGAGAAATCTTAAAATCCTGGACCGTGTCTGGACCTGTCCATAGGTGGTGATTATTTAAATTAGGTGGTAGTATGGGAGGTGTGAAATTTTAGTCTTAGGTGAAGGGACCGGTATTAAAAGGAGTATGTTTGGAATGCATGCTAGATATTGTTACTTGCCTTTGGGAAGGTGGCGGAAGGCACAGGAGGGGAAAAAGGAGTCATATGAAATTTAACGCGTGCAATCACACTCAACCTCTACTTGGGTGGAAAGTGACCAGTAAAAAGGGAAAGAAGGTGGCCTGGTGGGTTGAAATGGGTTGCAGAAGATGCTTGTTTCTTTGGATCAGTCCATAGAGGCTCTGGCCAACAGTGGGAGTCCATAATGTGTGTTACTGTACAAGCCAAAGCAGTAGTGTCAGCTGAATAGGTTACTGAATTACATGAAATGAAAAGTGAATGTGAGAAGAGGATTTGGAAGACAAAGGTAACAGAAGTGATGTAGTTAAAAAAAGTGAAAAACCTAGCTCGATGTCTTACTATAATGAGCTCTTAGTATCAGTCACTCAGTGGAAATTTAATTGACGCAGCAATATCAGCATGGTTACTAGTTAAAGCAAGTAGGTACATTTGGTCTGTCTTTACTCTTCACGGGCTGATGAGCCCTGTATTAATGTCAGAACAAAAGCGAGTCCTTGAGATGAAAATGAAAGTTTAGATTTAATTAAATGACAAAGTCCAGGTTTGAGTGATACATATTACTTATGAGTCTCCATTTCAAATGCATATAGGCATGGAGATGAGAGAGATGACAGGAAGAGGTAAGAAATATTTATGCATATATCCACTAATATTGTACGTAAGACTTGCAAAGTTCATTTACACAAGGCAAATGAAATATTCTGAGATGTCATCAACTGCAGTAGAGTGAAAATTTCAAGTGTTAGTAGTTCACTTCAAAAATATTATGCTACTTTTTAATGCTCTAATTTGACACTTAGAGATCGATAAAGTTTATTTTTTAATTATTATTATTTCAGAGGGTACATTTAGTATCTAAAAACCCTAGGTTTGTACAGGGTATCAAAGTACTCAAAATTGCACTTTTGCTCCTGAAAGTCTTGGTATGAGTCTGTAAGCTAATACTGATGAATATAATCCTCCAGTCAGATAAACAGTAAAGAGCCGTGCGATGGTAAGTCCCCAAATCTGCACAAGGTAGTTCTAGTGCCCCTATTAGTAGGGTGTCTGCTGGGTTTTGGAGCAGAGGTCTCAAGGAGGTTGTTGCTTTTGCGCTCTGGGGAGCCTCAGGAAGCCCGCTCTGGTACCGGTGGTCTCCCTTATGTCAGACCTTTTTGCTAACGTGGCAGACATGGGAGGGAGGAGGAGGTGGTCTGCTGCTGGCTTCCCGAACAGCAGCGTTCCTTGATTTGAAATGGACTCTGGCAGGGTGAGGTGAGACTCTTAATTTACTTTTAATGTGCTTCCTCCAGCTAATAAACACTAATGGACTGGGCAAGTGTTTATGCAGATGGGTCTTGGTGCGCAAAGTTCAGCTATTGAGCTCCGGGTAACTGAGGTGGTGAGAAGTTGTTGGAAAGAGTGAGGAGTTAAAGAGCAGCGCAAGTAAGAGTGGCCTTGACCTGGTATATAATTCCATGTTTGTAGTGCGTATTTCCAGTCCCCGCGTACATGTATTAGTGAAGCCTGCCCAAGTTCTGCAGCTGATGGTGATCTTCAGGAGAGCTCTCTCTTCCATCTCACCCGCGTGGCCATCGCGGCAAAGCTGCTCCATTGTGTGACTCAAGGGACAGATTGTTGCTCTGTATGCCGGAGAGAGCTGATTTGATTGATGGTTCTGACTACAAACCTACGTACGCGTCCAGCTGTGCTTCGCACATGGCGTGAGGTCGCTGCATGAAATCATGGGGAGCTGCCCTACCACTGCCGCCCCCTGTCTCTTGGCAGCTGCTCTCAGTGCTCTTTAAAATAGAAAATAAATAAAATTTCAGCGTATGCTTTCCTCACTTGAGTCTGCAACCAAGTGTGCTGTCGTTTGATAAAAATACTGTGATAATTGGATAAAGCACCTGTCATAAGAACATACATTCCTTGAGGAATTACGCGAGTTCCTGGTGGGATGGGTGAAAAGCGTGCACGTTTCCGTAATTCTTTGTGCCTTTTATCCCTCAGCACCCTTTGAAAATAATCTGGGAGGGATAAGATCATGCAGCAGATTCTGATAAGACCTTATCAAGTAAGGTTGGAGTGAAAGGTACAGGGGCTGCCTACAACGGACAAACAACAGGTGGAGGGAAACAGTGGTTGTGAAACAGTCGGTACGTGTGTAACTGATAGGTCTGAGCTCTGGAAATTCACACCCTTTTCTTTTTTTTCTTCCTTTTCTTTTGCTGTTCTTTACGCCACCCAGTGCTATGTTTAACTTTTCTAGCATATGTCCATAAATATTTTTCATTGGAAATGTTATTTCTTCTTCCCGAAAGCTGTGTGTAAGGAAACGAAATAGAATATGATTGTCAAACACTCCTGTTGAATGGTTTGTTGGGAAACATGGGCAAATCAAGTGTGGAGGCAGTACAGTGAAGACTATTTTCATGCCTAATTACTGGGTTTAATATTTTCAAGTGATGGGTAAAAGTAGTATTCAAAATAATAATTTTCCTGTATTTTGATTTTGTACACGTAACTGTTTACAGCTTCCGCTGATACGTGTTACATAGGCTGTGGTAGGTAATGCTTCAGTGCATTCAGACACTTGCCGGTGGGGTTAGTGTGGGTGAACTGAGCTCCCCATCTTAGCTGAGGAGGAGAGGGGCAGGAATCAAAAGCTTTGAGCTAGAGTAGCTCTTGTGTTTTCACTGAGTTGGTATTAACTGAGGAAAGAGGGGGTTTTATGTTTTTCCCCTTCATACTGTATCATGTCATTAAGCTGGGGAGTGGCTTTCATGAATGAAAGCAAAGGAAAAGACGTCAACAATCTATTCTCTGAAATGTTTTTGGGGAGCTCTGTGTAAGAACAGACTCAGATTCAACAGTCAGCTGTACACTACCTGCTTTAGTAAAATTAATAGAAGTGAGAATGCTGTAGGTTGCGTTTTTTGACATAAGGACAGCGGACATTGCGCTGTACTTTTCAGACACATGAAAGTTGATTCATTCTGCTGCGGAGATCTTGCGTGTTTACAGCGGAAGAGGGAACAAACAAGGCAGGAGTGCCGAATGATAACTCTGGCCAGAGTCGATGAGGAATGTGGCAGTTGTGGCTTGTCTTACCTAGCCAGCGCCATATGAGAATGCTTAAGGAATGTCATGCCTGAGGGAGTTTTAAGGAAGGCTAGTACAGTGACCTATGATCGTGGGATTTGCTTCATTATCATACAAATAATTATGATTTTGACACGCGCACACCCAATTGCAGGCTAAGGAGGGAAGCCGGCTAAAGTGGGTGTGGTTAAGGGTGGCTTTCTGGTGGTGGAGGCAAGTAGGCAGCTCCATTTTAAAGAAGAAAAAATGAATAGGGCCATAGATAAGAGTATGGAAAGGAGGTAATAATAATAATTACACCACGTTTAATTTCTTTCTGCCTTTTTTTGCCCTTCTGGATTTGCTTTTGCACAATAAGAACACATGGTTTTGATTTGGACAGGGGGCGTGGGAGAAAGTATCTGACAAGAATTCTTTCGTTCAGTGCCTTAAGCAGGGGAATGGCCTAGTTTCCAAGCTTTATGGGTTCAAGAGTACAGCTGTATCTTTCTTATCCACAGGAGATGGGCTTTAGTGAAGTGGAGAATGCCTCTGTTTTTCCTTGTAAGATTATCTTGCTTGATCGTAAATACACCATTAGGTCATATGTTTGTTTGAATGGTAAGGACAGGGCATGTTCTCCTAATAGTTATTTTGAAGGTTTGTGTTTTCTCTGTGGAGGCTTTTTGGTGTTTGGTGTATTTTTGGTTCAGGTCTTGAGCAAACCCCTATGATGTGGGGGAAAACACGTTTTTAGCTGGAGCATTATGTACAGAGAGGGCAAGGTTCATTTTGTTATGAAGTATGTTACCCATTTTCACGTTAACCTTCCGTGTGAGTCAGAGACTGAGTCGTGGGCCAGGTGATAGAGATGTTCAATTTCATTTTCTTTCTGTAAAGAGAAATATTTTGGAACAAGCGAGTGGAAATCCAGTGTCATACTTCAGTGTTCTTTCTAGGCATCATAAAAGTATATAAAGTCCAGAAAGAGTTAATGCAGCTTGATTGTACTTCTTGTTTCATTTCATACCTGATGGGGTTTTTGAGATTCATAGGTAAACATAAAGTTAGATTGTTTGTGGTTGACGTTCTGAAAACTGTGCTGACGTGCTCAGTGGAGTTAAACACTCAACTAGAACAAGGAGATTATGTTCCATGGAGGCTTGTGATGGTGGAGTCTCTACCACCTTGTTTTTCTGATCACACAGACTTACCGTTTATATTAATATAGCTTTTTTAATTTTTGAACTCTTAAACTCTTTTCTAGCACTTGAAATGTTTTAATCATCAGTAAAGGCAGAACTTGTTGGTTTCCCTCCATGCTGTGTCACTCAATTATATTTGGAAATTAATGTTTCTACTATAAATGTGGTAATTTTCTACCATCACAATTGCTGTTGTTTACCAGGGGGAGCTCCTGCTAACTTGTAATTGATATCAGTAGCTTAAACACGGAAAAAGTAGTACATTCATTTTTCTTTTAAGTGCAGATATAAGGTTTTCCGTAAAATTTTTTTCTTGTTCTTAGAATTTAGTATAGACCTAGCCTTAATATTGTACTGATCTTTGAAAGAGAACTTTAAACACTGTTTTCCAGTAGTGCAGATTCATTGAGAAACCATCCTGTAAAAAGGGGAGATACTGTGATTGCTGTGGAGCTAGAAATCTGTGGTGCAGATAAAGCCCTAAGATTGATTTCTTACAAATTGACCTACTACCAACTTGAGAGTTTGAGCAAACCTTTCAAATGTGATATTTGAGAGAAAGCATTTTATCACTACTGTTTAGATATTATCTTTTTAGTAGCTTCAACTTTTTGTTTCGTTGGTTTTTTGTAATATACGTTTATGCTCTGTGCTGCCCTCCAGGTTAAATGCAGACAGTGACCTGTTTCAAACTTAGCTTGTTTGTGTAGTGGTCATGACATGCATGATCTATTCATTTTTGTTGTTCAAAACACGATGCTTGCTTTTTATGTTTGGCTTGCTTTCTTTCTTTTAAGTCTTTCTGGAATTTAAGAATCACCAAAAATATTTTTTATGACTTGACATTTTTTCCTGGGTCTTCATTCTCAAAAGTTTACTCCCCCCTAGGTAGTGGTAAGTTAAGAAGAAATGTTCTCCACAGTTGAATGTTTCTGAAAACAACTATGAAAGCAGGGAATTTCCACTGAAACATTCATGCCGTTCAGTGTGATGAACGTAATGCAACTGAACCTGAGTTTTAATAAGCTCTGCTTCCACAATCCACTAGCAAGTCTGTTTAATTGTTAATGTTTCTTCTTTTTTTCAGCTTGTAAATTAACATTTTTTTCTGTGTTCTCTCTGCTCATTGTATTTCATCTATGAAAATGTCTTCTCACCGAATAACTTTGCAATCCTTTGCTATTACTATTTTACTAAGATCTCAAGGTCACTTTAAGACTTCACAGCTCTATGTGATGTTGCAGCTTAGGCAGTTATGGTGAGCATCCTAGCCAATCAAGGTTCAAAATTCCAAGAGTTTAAGATGGTCCTTTTTCTTAAGGCATGTTTCCCTGTGCTTGTTTCACCTTATTTTTTTCTAAGTAGTGACCAAACGTGGTACAGCTGTCATGGTAAAATAGTTGGAAAGTACTTTCTGTGCTTATTATAATCTTGGCAGTTGAAAAAATGGTTTGATTAGTTGGTGTGGGGGTTTTTTTCTTTCAGATTTCTCAAGGATTTCTTTATGTATGCTTTCAAAGAAAACACCAACTGGGGCTGAAAGAGCTACACTCGTAGTGAGGCGTCCGCACAGTTAAATTCAGCTGGGCTGCAATTAACCTTCAGAGCAGTGAACCGGACGTGCTCATGGAGCAGTGCCACGGCTTAGGCTGTGATGATTGATCGATAGCGTGTTTACGTAAAACCCAAAAGCGCAGGTTTTCTGTGCATCTCTGTAGAACGGAAGATCATTGTGTTATTCTGGATCTTAGCAGGACAGCTGATGGACAGGCGCTTTACATCACTTAACTCATCGTGGAAAGCAAGCTGTCTGTTCCGCTGGACTGAAGGCATTGTCTGTCTGTTTTCAAGTTCTCGTATTCTGTTGGTTGTTGTACATGGATCCAGGAAAGAGTGATTTTTCCATCTTTTATCTTGCTGTTCCTATGCTTGTGGGACACCTTAGGACTAGGCCGTGGGTGTCACAGCGAGAAGTGGTCTGAACTCTCCATACTCGGTTTGCACTGACGTGTCTTGCAATCAAGATGACCTCTGTAAAGACTCCTGCTGAGCTGTTCAAGACTTAAGTGCTCAGTATTGATGACTCCTTGTCATTTGTGTGCAAACCGTTTCAAGTTTGCAGTGTTTTATAAAAAGGTAACACACGTTTCAGAAACCTACCTTCATAATACAGTAGTGCAACGTGTTTTAGAAAAAAAAGAGTATTACTTCACATTTGCATTTGTCAAAAGGCTGGCAGTATATCTGGAAGAGGACTCTTGGTTACAGCAAGCTTTACAGTAAACTGGTATTATTGTTTTAATTTGCAAGCTATATACCAAATCTAAAGAAGCACTTGCCAAAAAAAAAAATAAGGGGCAGTAAAACATTCTTTAAATTGTTCAGTCATTTTGAATGCCCAGTGTGTATAATACCCTGATGTGTGTGTTTGTAGTCCTCATGATTTCTCGGGTAAGGATTGATAAATACGGTTGAGTTATACTGAGGAGAGAACGGAACACGTTCACGACTTCAGATCAGCATCTGCCTTGTTTACCTTGACCCGAAAGGTCTGTTGGCAGTAAGTAGAATGATAGTCCTGTTTTACATTTAAACATGTGGTCTGTAGAATTCATAAAAGTAACAAAAAAAGCAACACAATCTTAATCAGAGAATGATATCCAAACTTATATTTTAATTGGTTCAACATGAGGAGCTTTGCCCAGTTGTGTTGCAGAACTGTGTTGTAAACATCGATAGTTGTGGTATGGATAGCTTGAACAGTACGAGAGAACTTTGTTTCACCCCTGTTGAAAGCACTTGTATAGTGCATCAGTGTTCACATAGCTGAACACCGCCGGGCTTACTGGACAGCCCATGGCAGTCTTTTGCAAGAGCAGATTACGATAATATTACAAAAACAATTAGACTTTGTCACCAGTATTATAAAGTAATAGTAGTGCATGATAACTTTTTAAGTCGCAGGCAGAGACAGAATTAGGTGAGGTTGTTAGGGAGAAGTGATATCTTTCATCAGACAGATGTGGTTGGGGAAAATGGATTAGATTTGGATAGATTAGGCTCTTGCAGGGCTTGCTGCAAAAGCTCCTGCCCAAGGTTAACCGCGTAGTGCCTCTGCTCTGCCGTGCTTCTGTAGGAAGACCCATCCCATGCCTTACTCATGATGCACCTCCTTCTAAGTGGAGGCACAGCCTTAGTCACTGCAGTAGAGTGCTATTTTCAGCTCTCTTGGAAGCTTTCCTCCCAGTTCCTCATTTCCCCACTGTTGGCTTTGTTTTTTCTTTTCCATCTCAACCTAATACTTAGGAAGAAAGTAAAAGAAAAAGTAAAACACTTTCCACTTGTTTCCAAGCGGCCTCCTTTTTCAGAGAGGAATAGGCCATTTATTTGTAACCTTAACATGTAGGTTACTGCATAGACCATTTTTCTTATTCAATCCCTCAAATATTTGACCAGTTTCATTTTAAACCTGGTGATAGTCTCTGACCTGCCATCGCAACGTGCTTCCCAATATCTATCTTTGAGACTCCGTTTACCCCCTGTTCAGTATGTTGCTGGCCATTTGATACCTGTAATTTCCTATCTTATCAGGCCAGCCCCCCTTGTTTTTCCCCACATTTTGCTTACTAATGTGCTTTTGTGCTTGAGCTGGCGTACTTGTTGCCAACTTCCTTATGTTTCTCACTCTTTCTGGGACCTTTTCCAGTTCTGCTCATTTAATGACATAAGCAAAACCAATACAAAGCTTTACTGAAGCTGTGTAACTGTAGCTCCTGTTTATCCTTGAAGTAATATCCTTTTGTACGAATCCCGAGGAGCGTTTTAGTATGGGAATAATCTAGATTGTAAAGCTAAAGGGAGTGAAAAAATGGTTTGCTGTGGGTGTTTCTGTTTTGTGGGGTCGTCTTGAAGTTACTAGTAAAAAAGGATTGTTACAACTTTTAAATACTCACCAGTAAGACGAGTATTTTCCTCACTCTGCATTTCCTTCCCTCCACACTAGTAAAGTTACTGTGCTTTCTTCTCCCAGATAACAGCAGAGAGTAACCAAGGCTTTGTAATGATTACTTAGAAAGGACATAATTTTATAATGCCCTTTGCAGAGAGAGATTTTCTTCATAAACTCTGTAGATACGTGAGGAATTTAATGGGCGAGAATTGCAGTTAGGGAAGCAAAGTGTAGGGCGTACTGCAGTATGCGTAGCAGCAGTGTAAATTACTTGTGCTTAAATGGTAAATGTCTGAAATTCCTTTTGAGAGTGCATGCTTGGCTTCAGTTGTATGTAAGTATCTTTCTAATTCTTAGATGTTTCTGCATTACTTAAAATAAGCAGAGGCATAGCTCAAAAATCCAGAGAATCTCGCGCGTCGAGAGTCTGATTTTTGCCGTGGAAATTACCTTAGCCTGTTAAATGCTACGTTGAGCTCTTACACAGGATATGGTTGTTTTCCACAAATGGATTACATGTGTAATGTATTTACTCATATCTCTATTCCAGATAATATTATTGATTGAAGGTAATAGAATTCTTTAAAGCATTTGGGTTTTTATTTAGTAATTTTTTTCCAGCAGTAATCAGATTGTCTTACCTCTGCAATTACTACAGTAAGGACTGTCGACCAGTAGCTAAAAAAGATCAGGAAAATGTCATTAGTTGGTGAAGGACGAAAATAGTATTTTCTTCTTAAGATCAGCCTCCAGAAGGAATAACAATTTTATTCATTGCAATGAGATGTTGCCAGAAAATATTAATAATACTGTCTCTGATTATATATATAGGTATGCCTGGTAAAGACTAATCTTTTCAAATTTACTTTTGTTAATTTGATATTAAATGAACAAGGCTGGCTGCTTTATGGAGTTTTTTTCTACCAGTAATGGACATAAGGTTCACAGGAACAAAGAAAATTTATGAAATCACTTCACAATGAAACTCTTGCTCCATCTACTGCATAGCCCAGAGAAATCTCATCTACAGAAAGTTGGTATGAGCAATGAGGGTCGATCTAATCTAAATGCTGGAATTAGTGGAAGACTAAATTGCTGTTAGAGACTGTATGCCTACAGCAGGGTTTGTAGACAAGCTAAGGGAAATCTAATCCCTCAAGCTGTGCAAAGCAGTCTGATAAAATAAAAACTGCATTTAAAGGTCCTCTTTAAGGAAGCTATTCTTGCTTATCCAGTGATTGCAGAAGTATAGCGCTTATGTCAAAATCAAATTTGATGTTTTCTAAATGCTACACATAATATTGATTATTATTGTTATTATTTTTGTTCATGTGACCTTTTGTAAAACTTTGGGGTTTGATACTGTGTACAAGCTTTTTTTCTATTACTCGTGAAATCCATTTCCTAGTGGTGGGTAATATTTTGTTTAAATAGGATTATTTCCAAAGTGAATGGTGTCAAGTCCTTTGGAGTGGCGTAAAAGAGACAAACTGGACTCCTGTATCCATCTGTTTGTTTTCATTCCCTTTACATAATAATTGCTAACCTGAAGAAGCTGAACTAAATACAGCACTTGAGTATAAAAGTTGTTACAAAGTGAAATATTAATGATGCACGAGCCGTTTTCCTAGTATTGGCTTGATTTAATTGAAGACACTTTGATGACTAGCTCAGTGGGAGACAAGCAAAAAAGAAGGGAACAAACTGTGAGGCTGTGAAGTGTATTGGTAGGTAGTATATTGGAGTTAAGTTTACCTCCAAATAATTTTTGAGAGAGGGTACAAAGTTGTGCCTGTTTTTGGGTTAGCTTTGGGTGGTAGGAAGATGGTAGAAAATGAATAGATTCCTAGATTCTTTGTTCGCTGCTTGGGGAAACGCGGAAGATATTTAACACAATAGCTCTCGTTCTCTGGGATGGGTAGGCTTCTGGTTAGTCTGGTAAATTAAGGAAGAAAAATTACAGACGGAGGTCCTGGTTGACTCTGTAATAATTTAAGGATTGCAGCATTGCATCTGTGATCATCTCTCCTGCAGTGCTGTGGCTTTGTTCATCTCTTAGGAAGAAAGGAGCATCTGAGGACTGTGGGTGGGAGAGGGACTCTTGGCAGCCTGATAGTGGAGGAGAGGATGTAACATTGCTGTCTGACCCATTCTGAGGCTTGGAATAATTCCGTGATGTCCATTTGAAATCTGCATAAGGATGACTCTTTAAGGTTTTGAGGACAGATTCCCTGTTGCTGGTAGGGAGGCTGATAGTTCCTGCCACCTGCAGACGTTGTTCTCGGGTTCCCATGACTTCTCTGCCTTCCTGACTTTCCCTTCCTTAAGACTGAATCAAATTAATTCCTGTTTTAATGAGACAGCATCTAATTAGCTAAGCCACCTCAACTGAGGATTTCCGGACTGTAAGACACGTTGCTCTGGTGTTACCCAAACTGTTTCGATGCCCAGCTCAGGACAGAACCAAGAGTGGCTAGAGGCCACTGCTGCTGCTACGGGTTATTTGCAGTAGGTCACCACCTAGTTAAGGAAGTCTGGAAGTGCCCCGCTTTGACAGCTTGTAGGTGGGGATAGTGTCTGAAGACCATAGCTGGGGAGCTGGGGTTCATCACCCACTGATTGTCGGGGACTCGAGAGAGAATGGCATACTTGGCTTTTTTTTTGTCGTCGTCGTCTTGGATTGGCTGCTTGCTTTAATGACTGTATTCATTTTGAATACGTATTAGTTTTTGATTAACCCTTTAATTGCAGATTCTCTGGCTTGTATTCTTAAGCTTTATATATATATGTGTGTGTGTGTGTACATTATGTCTTTCACATTTTCTTATCTTTTTACTTTAATGGGCTGGGTAAATCCAGCATCTGTTGTTTCTAATACTCTCTTTGGATCCTGTGATGGTTTTTCTTTTACTTCCTTTGCTGACTTATGTTACATGGACTATTTAATTTGTTACGTTCATTCCTTTTTTTCGTGTTTGGCTGTTACGTCTTGGCTACGCACGCATGTGGTTTCTGTTTATGGCTTGAATTCAGTGCATTGACAGATATCTGCAGTAATGTGTGATTGTCAGTGTTCATAATCTACTGCATTACTGTATCTGCCTGTTTTCAGCATATAAAGATTTTTTTATAGCTGTGTTACATACTTTGCAACATCTTTGAGGAATATTGCTGCTGTTTGCCTTTTTTTTCCCCTCTCCCTCTTTTCAGTCTAGCTTCCTAGTTGCATGTATTTCTGAAGTGCTAAATTGCAGAAGTTTGTGATCATAAGTAATTGAAGCCCAAAGGTTAAAATAGGTGGTTGCATGAGTTTAGAAACAAGGAGCTGTGAGGAGATCATAGTCTGAGCTCTCTGTAGAGCACACTCTTTGATTGTAAGATATGAGCTGGTCCAAGGGGCATACAGTGTTTGGACAGCTTAAAGTTAAGCATAAATCTGTGCAAGGTTGGGAATATATTTGCTAAGTTGAAATGTGGTGTAGCATTATCCACTTAAAGGTAAATAGTTACTACAGCCCAACTGAAGACATCTTATTTGATCTGTTAATTAACACTTACATGAAAAACAGGGCAGAGAGCACTCAGGAGAAGATGGTCTTCAGTTTGCTTTGTTTTCTTTTACTTCACTGTGTCCCACTACACCTGCTGGCTTGGATACATCATTTTAATCTTGCTCGGTATGTAAAACATAGTTTACACTTTCAGAAGACAGACTAAGTTTAGTGGTGTCCTTATAACTTTATCTACAGCTCCTACCATCGTATCAGACTCTGCTAAACTTTTCTTGGTAGACAAAACCATGCTTGAGTGCAGGCTCATTGGAGATGTGAAGTTCCCACTGACTGGAAAAGAGGAAACATAACTCCCATCTTTAAAAAGGAAAAAAAAGGAAGACCCAGGGAAGTACAGGGCAGTCAGTCTCACCTCTGGGCCTGGTAAGATCATGGAGCCGATTCTGCTGGAAACTGTGCAAAGGCACATGCAAACAAGGAGGTGATTGGTGACAGCCAACATGGCTTCACCAAGGGCAGATCGTGCCTGACGAATATGGTAGCCTTCTACGTGATGATGGGGTCACAACCTTGGTGGATAAAGGAAGGGCAACTGATGTCATCTACCTGGACATATGCAAAGTGTTTGACACTGTCCCGCATGTGACATCCTTGTGTCTAAATTGGAGAGACATGGATTTGGCAGATGGGCCACTCAGTGGATAAGGAATGGTCGCACACAAAGAGTTGTGGTCAACGGCTTTGTGCCTGAATGGAGAGCAGTGACAAGCAGCGTTCCTCAGGGGTCAGTGTTGGGACCAGCGCTGTTCAGTGTCTTTGTTGGTGACATGAATGGTGGGATTAGAATGCACCATCAGCAAGTTTTTCAACAACACCAAGCTGGAGGGAAGGGATGCCATCCAGAGGGGACCTTGACACGCTGGAGAAATGGTCCTGTGCCAACCTCATGGAGTTCAACAAGGCCAAGTGCAAGGTCCTGCACTTGGGTCATGGCAATCCCAAGCACAAGTACAGGTTGGACGGAAAATGGATTGAGAGCAGCCCTGGGGAGAAGGACTTGGGGGTCCTGGTGGATGAAAAGCCGGACATGAGCCAGCAGTGGGTGCTGGCAGCCCAGAAAGCCAACCGTATCCTGGGCTGTATCCAGAGCAGTGTGGCCAGCAGGTTGAGGGAGGGGATTCTGCTCTAGTGAGACCCCACCTGCAGTTCTACATCCAGTTGTGGAGCCCTCAACATAAGAAGGATATCGACCAGTTGGAGTGAGTCCAGAGGAGGCCACAAAGATGCTCAGAGGGTTGGAGCACGTCTCCTGTGAAGAAGGGCTGGGAGAGTTGGGCTTGTTCAGCCTGCAGAAGAAAAGACTGCAGGGAGACCTTATAGCACTTTCTAGTACCTGAAGGGGCTGACAAGAAAGCTGGGGGGGACTTTTTACAAGGGTCTGTAGTGACAGGACAAGGGGTAATGGGTTTAAATTGAAAGCGGGAGAATTTAGATTGGATATCAGGAAGAAGTTCTTCACAGGGAGGGTGGTGAGGCACTGGCACAATTTGCCCAGAGAAGCTGTGGGTGCCCCATCCCTGGAAGTGTTCAAGGCCAGGCTGGATGAAGCTTTGAGCAACCTGGTCTAGTGGAGGGTGTTCCTGCCCGTGGCAGGGTCTTGGAACTAGGTGGTCTTTAAGGTCCTTTCCAACCCAAACCATTCTGGGTTTCTATGTAAGTGTCCTATGCTATCTAAGGTGCTTTTTCCTGTTAGGAAGGCACCTGATTTTTCCTGTGCCAAAATGTGCATTACTCCTCAGAAAGTCAACCTTTGTATCAGTGCTTACGAAAAAAATGTCTGCAGAATGCTGAGTCTGATTAAATCCCGTCGTAAATATTAAAACTGCATCTCCTTGGCAGATGGGGTCCGGTAGGTACTCTGCGCTTCAGTCCTCTGAGGCAAGACTTGTTAATGACATGAGAAGGCAGAGAGAGACCAGAGAATATTATCAAGCCGTGAAGCTGAAGAAACTAAGCGAGTATAGTCTAGTGCAAGAGGCCAAGAGTCCAGTGCAAGTGCTCTCCAGGGCAGGAAGGTTTCCCTGCTACTCCCCTGAAAGCTGCAGCTCCTGTGCAAGGGCATGAAACAGGCCCTGATAATCTGCTGTAGGGCCATGCAATTTTTTTCCTCTTCTAATTCTCAATATGAGCTGGTTTTAGATACATTTGTGTTGTGTACCATATTGTATGAAGGGAAACATAAAGATGAGTCTCTATACCCTTTAAATTAGACTTTCAAGATCCCTGAAAGTTATGTCTCAAAAGAATATTGCAAAATCCTTTTGAATGTTGGGTAACTTCATTTGAAACATAGCTTGACATGATCCTGAAACATGGCAGTGTCCTGCACTGCCCTGCAATTTCTTTTCTAGGACATGTGTGGATCCATTAGCAGTTATTGCTATCAGCTTGGATATTTTAATTGGTCATCTCATCACTTTTTAGAAGCAGGATTTACTTCAGAAAGTTAATAAGACCTTGAGGTAAAATAGTCTTTTAAAAATAAGATGCTGAGCTATCTGTCTTGATGGATTCATCATTGGATCCATTGGGTGAATCCAGTACTGGGGCTGTAAGGGCTTAAGAAATGCTGCCCAGCTTGCTAAAGGAGTGACTTACATTTCTGCTGCATAAAAGAGAATTGAAGGGTGCTTTGCCCATGCATGTCAGCCCTAAAGGGTAGCTTCTTAAGCTTGCGTTGTGTGCTCTTCTGTCTCGCACAGCCAGTGCAGGTAAACAACACAAATAAGCCAGTCTACTTATTTGGTTGTGGCTTGGGGGTTTTTTGTGTTTTGTTCTCCCCTCCCCAGTCTGGGTTTTTACCTTGTTGTAGAATGGGAGTAAGTATCTACTAGCTAAAGTTTCACTACAGGTGTCAATTTGCTGCAGATTATCAAGAAAAGTTTGATCAATTTTCTTTTCCATGTCATCACTGTCCTGACAGCATGGTTCCACAAGAGCTTAATGGGGGGCTGCTGTGGCCCCATCTTCCCAGTGCTGGGTGTTCCCTTTCCTCCTTGGGCCTGAGCTGATGCTTGGAAAAGTGTCCGAGGGTGCACATGCTCTGGGAGGGAGTTGCTGGGTTCCCAGTGTTGGCCCTCCGCCCTGCTGCACCTGTGGGGGGATGGTTGTAAGGGCGTGCAGACATGTGAGCAGCGTAGGTTCAGCTTCAGCAGCCATCGGGCCACACGTGGACTCTTCCAGAGTTGTTTTACATACACGGTGGGCAAGTAAAAAAATGCCAATTTGCTAAACTTTGAGAGAAAGAATGAGTTGGGATTCAGAGCCTGGTCTGAATTAGCTGTATGTATGTTTTCCTTCTGTTGGAAAAAAAGCCTCAGCTGGCCCAGAGGACTGGTTGTTTGATCATGAGTGTCAGAGACACTTAACTCTAATCTGGTCCCTCTTGTGAGTAAACTTTGCCTCTTGCTGCTGTTCTCCTCATCTGGAAGCAAGCCTCAGGTTTCCAGATTGTGGAAACAGCCCTTTCCCTTCAGTTTTGAAGTTTTGATATTAAAGCGTTTTCCACTTCTTGTACTCCTGCAAATACTTGAGAAGCTCCATGTGCTTGACATGATCCTGAACCATAAGTTGTTTCGTGTCTCTTTTCTCCTGCCTTTCATCAGGCAGTTGAAAAATGGCCTGGCTGCATCATTTAGAAGTGCAGTAAAACCTCCTGCCAGTTTCCTTCGCCAGAAGTTTTCCTTTCCAGGTGTGTTCTTGTTTGGTTGGTTCAATTCATGATGAGCGTTAGTGTTCTGTATTTGTTTCGTTTTGCTGAGGGCTGTTGAGGAACCAAACTGAGAGTGCTGTGGCATTCAGCAGCAGTGCCAGGATGTCCTGGGTGAGCTGGGAATGCTCACGCTGGGAGCTCTGTGCTGGCAGGTTTGAAGATCTCATGAAATGAGTCAAAGACTGGTGAGGTTGAACCGATGACCTCCTGAGGAAAGAGCAATGGCTGGCAAGAAATGGTGAAAGAACTCCTGCTGTGTGAAGGGCAGGGTTTTAAATCTCACTGGGAGGCTGCAGCAGGAATAGCCTCTCTCCTTTTTCCCCCCTCCTGTAAGTGCTTTTCTTCAGAAAAGGGTCGATGTTAGGTTTCATGGGTGAGGGATGTTGGCTGTGCTATTTTGACAAGATAGGAAATGTTTTGCTCTTTTGCTTGGAAAGGCTGACTAGCTTCTAGTACTATACCAAATGACAGATGAAAATAAGTAAATGTGTGAGGGAAAACTCTTGTTTTATTTTTCCCCCCCTTCCACTCCCCTCGGTTCCACCTGTGGTTTCCTACAGCAGCTTTTAGCCGGCCTGTCTCAATTTTCACTGCGTCTACAGAGAGCGCTTGGGTTTGTCGTAGCAGTTAATGGAGAAGATACAGGCCGACTGTCCTGAATTAGCCCTGGAAAATCTTGTTTGTGTGTTTGGGATGAGTCAGGTAGGAAAGTGCCACGTTGAAATAACTGTGCCAATTCCGAGCAAAATGGAACAAAGGCAGGAAGGTCCTGTTCTCCTGCACCTGCACGCCTGGCCGGGCTGAGGGCAGTGGGCCCAACGAGAGGAGGAAGCGTGTTAGCCGAGTTGGTTACAAGACCTGATTTAATGCTCTGAAGGTATTTGTTTTTCTGAAAGGTTTTGACTGACCTCTTGGGGAAGACCTGTGCATCATTTGTTTTTATCCTTTAAATAAAAAGTATCAGTGATTCCACGTGGAAATGAACTCCACCCTTCCATATGACATTACTGCCATGTTAAAGACAATAAAATAATTGGGAGCAAGCTTACTATAACATGGACAGGACTTAGGACAGGTTAGTGTTGCCGTATGCAGATTACAAGTATTCTGAAAAACTCTGTGTATGAGGTTTTGGAACTTGGGTTAGCTGTGTATGGTGCTGCACTGATGGATCATGGGCTCTGTTTTCTATCCTAGATTGCTTTAGTACAGAGCTGTAAACATTGCAGCCTGTGTAGTTCCTGATTAGAAAAACAATTCTGTCTCGAAGTTGGTAAACTTATTTCTGATATGTCTCACAAAGCTATGTGGAGCACTTAAAAACAAACAAACAAAAAATCCAAACAAAATAAAATAACCCATCCACCAAGACTTCTAAGGGGCTTTGGTACCATAGTAACAAGCACAGGGTAAGATAGACTCAATGCACAGCGTAAGTTTACCTATCGCCAGCATATACGTAGGCTTTTAGAAAGGAATCTTTACTGTGTATTGACATTAAGGGATTGTTTTTCAGTTTGCGATAGAAGTGTTTTACTGTTAGCTCTGAAGTTGGTTTCTTGAAATACAGAATATTGCAGCTGGGAAGAAAAGTAAAGAGATACAACAAAAGAGTAGGAGGAAGTTATTTTGTTTAGTGTCTCACTTGATACTGTATCTTGAACTCCATGCTTACAGTTTGGATTTTTAAAAAATCTTTTTATATAAAGTGCTTTTCAGAGTTACAGCATCAGTTAATGAAACATTTCCATATGTTTGACTAAGGCCAGCTTTATCAAAATCATTGTTTCTTATCGCTGATAGCTTCAAGCTCTTGAAAAAGTTCATGCCTGGAATTCCTACATATTATGTAAATCGGATATAAGCAGAAAGATGCACATGCATGTGTGTTATTTTATTTGTGCACTTCTGCAAAGCCTGTGTGAGCAGGTTCAAGGTATGGGCTAAAGGCATGTCACAATTCTGTGTGATTCTATTTGGTCTTTTGCCATGCATTGACCTTGGTGTCTGATTTAAAATCTGTATATACTTTTTTCATTGCTGTGTGTGTTTGTTTCTTGGGTTTTTCTGAACTGAGTCCTGCATATTATCCTGTTTCAGTGGAGTAGATTGATTGCTTTGGGTTTTTTTTAATAACAAAATTTCTATTGTGCATTCCCATTTAATTGCTGATAAGAAATTATGAAAATAATAATGCGCATACCTTGTCTTTTTAATTGCCTCCTGCGAAGCACTTTTTCAGGTGTCTGAGAGGTATGAAAAATTAGAGTAGATAGTGCTCTGATCATGTTTAGATTGAGATCAGAGGTGCTTTCGTAATTGTAGTATGATGCGATGGGTACATGTGGCAAGAGTAAACTGTGGTTTTGTGCAGATGTGAGGTTTACCTGTAGGAGGAGGGAATCCCCTTCTGGCACTAGCAGATGGATCAGGTACTATCTTCTTATGCAGTTCAAAGTTGCACCATACTTTGTACTTGTAAACCTGGGCCACCGGGTGCTCTTGGTATGTGATGCAGAACAAGCTGATCTGAACATTTCTGTTGGTTTTTACGTTGAGGCTTACCAAGATCTTTCAAACAATTGGTCTCGTCCGATTTAGTTTGATTGTTACTTCAGAGAAGAAAAAAATGTGCCTTGCTTGAGATGGTTTGCTAGAATCTTCTAGGACCTAAAGGAATAGTTACAAACAGCAAGCAGTTAAAACATGAAAACAGCTGGACATCCAGGACAATATTTCTCATCTTTTTCCCCTTTCCCTCCCCTGTATTGTGAACCAAAGCTGTTGCAGATCAGAACCATTTAGAAGATGGTCTTATAAACCCTTCAGAGTCCCTCTGACTGGGCTTACATTGCAAAATATGACAGCTGTTAAAAATGCTCACGTGTGTGGCACATGCTGGAAAATATTTGGAGTTATGAATATAAAAATTGGCTGCAAGAAACTTAAGGTCAGAGGAGGAGATAATATGAGAGAGGAAATGGGACTGTGTGCCTTTTCTAGCACCACGTGCGCATACTTTGCTTCCATAGGGTGACTCTAGCAAGGAATTTGCCCTGCAGTAACTCCAGAAGGGGAACATTCAGGACTAAGACATTTGCTTAATCAGGCGAGGTGTATTTGTAGGCAGATCGATGTGTGGAAGTTCTCCCTTTACTCAAAAGGACTTTGGAGGTCTTCAGCGTTATTTGATTGAGAAAGACTCTGTGGTTTGGTGGCCAGAATAGTTTTGGGGAGTTTTTAAGACTAAGCTGTAAGAGCAGTTAATACACGTGATGATGTAAGCTTAATTACAGTGTATAAGCCATGGGAATACTACACCAATGGCTAGCTCAATGGCTAAAGGGTGCTGAATAAGCAAGGTAGCAGAGCGTGCACTTTGTATCAGCTTGGTGGGGTTGGTCCTTCTGCGCTTTCTTGAAGATAAAGGTGCCTGGGCATCGGGTCATCTTGCTTTTGCAAAGCTGCCTTGAATAAAAAAGGAACACCACAGCTTTGAGTCTTGAGGAAGCAATGGGCCAGGTTAACTCTCGCGGTTGTAGTGCCATTGGCTTTCTGTAATATTTCTAATGGAATGTGTCAGAACAAACCTAGGGAGGAGCAGTAAGAGTTAATTGAGCTGTCTTCAATTGCAATCTAAAATGGAATGCTAGAATTACTTTTCTGAGATTTCTGAAAAGGTGGTGGATTGTTTGGTATGCTTTTTTTTCTTGGGTGTTTGCTTTTTTTAATATTTGACTAATGCGCAAAATACCTTAACGGCTACTCTGATATACTGTTTCAGCTCTGAACACTTGTAACTGCTGCACCTTTTTCATTTAAACTTGCTTTTAAAGAAACATCTGATTTTATGTGTTGATTTTTAGACATTTTAGTTTATTTAACACTGACATAAACTGAACATGCAGGGAGTCATGTTTATGATGTAAGGTAGCATTTCCCTCTGTTAATATGTCTATATCAGTATCTCTCTCTCTTTCTCTCTGAAGGTACCTAGAGAAATGTCGGAATCCCTAATTAAAATCCTGTGTAGGAAATGCAGGTCATTAGCTGGAATTTAGATGGCAGTGAACTTCAGTGAGAGTGTTGGTGCTTGTTTCCAGCACCTTGAAAAATTTGTCAGAATTTAGCGATTGTTCTTCTGAAATGGCATTTTTAACTAGCTACACGAGAGCTGATGCATGGTGGACGTATTGTAATGCGCCAGAAAGATCTTAAAACTACGTGCTCTGTCTTTCTAGACAGTGTGGATATTGCATGCTTCTGTGGAATTCAGCATTAGCATTGTTTGGAAATAATCTCTGAGATACCGTTATTTGACCTAATTCCCTTTTTTTTTCTTCCAACATCTTAACGTCGTTATGTTTCAATTTTGTTAAATGCTGATTTCTAGAGGTTGATGAGTTTCTAGTTTAAATTTCTATGTATTTTCCAGTTATAGTAAACTGTTTATGTACAAAAGAGAGACCTATTGCAAGACTTAAGAAAAATAATTTTAATTCCATTCAGTGCTGTTCAAATTCAAAAATCTTATAATTTTTTTTTTAATATATATGGCTCACAAACTAAGAAACTTGACCATCTGTTTTCTGCATGTTTTCTGTCATCCTTGGGCACAGCTGTGGAGAGTGCTTGACTTTGAACAAAATCTGTCTAAGAGGGAAAAATTAAGAAACCTTTTGGATGGGTTGAATTTTTCTGTTACAGAAAGACCAAAATCCAGAATCATGACCATGAACCTTGTTACTTCTTTTTTCTTTCCCCCCTCTTCAGTTTTGGTTCATGTTATACTGTCATTATGCTTAAATAACTGATTTCCTTGTTAAATCTACATTAAGATGATCTATCCTGTGAAGGCTGAAATGGTCTATCTTTCGCTTTGCCTGTGGCATTGGTTTTGCTTGCCTATCCAAGTGCTTATCTAAAAGATCACTTCAAGTACCTACTGGAAATAGGCTAATCCTGTGAAGCCTAGGAAATTGGCAATCGATAGTCGGGTTGCTAATGCTTCTGGTAGGCATTGTATTTCAAGTAGTCAAGATCTAATTGCATGACTTTTAAATCTTGCTTGTATACCATAGTGACACAGCTCTGAGCAGCATTTTAGGTATGGCTATAATATTATAAATATATATAAATAAATATAATAAATTATTTGCACCATAGAAATGCTGGGGTTTTGGGGTATTTACTTAGGCGAGACTTATATTTGGGCTCTGGTTCATCGCATGTAGGACTGGTGTCTGATGTTGAAGGAATGTTTTGAAACCTCTTTGCCTGGAGCTGTCCTGATCCTGCCTTTCCGAGTCCACAGAAACTACTTTAATTATGCGCTTCTAAAGGATAGATACTATTGCTAGGGTGTTATGTCATGGTTCAGCAAACCTGTCTGATACAGAGAATCTAAACATGGCTTGCTTGGTTGTTCTGCAGTAATTTGGAAAACAGTTTAGCAGTGGGGGTAAAGTGTTTTGCAGAGACACTCAGGTAATAAGACAACAAACAGAAAATTATATTTAGGAGCGTTCTCCTGGCCATAGTGAATAATTAATAACGCTGGAGGTGATGTAAGCAGAGTTGTGCTACATTTGGGAAGAACATTCTGGTTGTGGTATACTCCTTGTTTTTTCCGGTTGTGTTGCAGCTGTTTGCTAGTTTTCCCAATTCTACTAGTGCTTATGTCCCAAAATAACTCATCTCGGCTCAGTGGGACTATCTGTAAGACTGGGTGTTTACTGGAGGGGATTGACCTCGGTCTATAATAAATGCACACTGAAGTTGGAAACACTGCTTTAAATTCTGTTTTGTGTAAGAAAATATAATTACTTGCATGAGGAATGATGGGTGAGATGAGCACAGACCAGCGTTAGGTTGGGTATTGGCACACACAGTGAAACCTCCCACTGCCTTCTGATTCTGCTTTCAGCTTAAGGTCAGAGATCTAGAAACCTTTTGTATGTAAAGAAACAGTCTCAGTTAGCACTCTGTATGTACAAAGATGTCAAGAAATCCACTTTTTGATTGCAGCAGTGAATAACAGGGAAAATATTTGATGTCTGGGGTTTTGTTGGTGCTTTATGCTTACCAGGAACTGAGCGAGCTGGGAGCAAGCATGCCTTTCTGTTAGAACATCAAACGCTGGTCTGAGAAGACACTGTTTCTACCTACAGTGTTTGCCTGCCTCAAAATCCCTAACTTAAAAGACTAGAGGCTAAATTTTACCTGTTAAACATTTGTACCCATCTGCCACTCATGCTAGAAAGTGTTTGAGATACTGAAACACTTAAGGCCCCTTTGACATCTTCTGTTATTTTGGTTTCTCCTTGGAACATTTCCAAGCCCCATCTGTAGCTTGCCCCTTGCATACTTGGAAGTTAAAGCGTACATAAGCACTGCAGATTTCGGTGACTAACACTTAATGTGGGATGATGTGTTGGCATGCATTAAAAATAACATCCTTTTAGTTCCTCAGAATTTTTAAGATGTAAAGTATATTTATGAGATATCATGGGGCTTTCTTTTTAAGAATAGGTTATTTAAAAATAAAGATGTAGATTGTTTGTTACTTGAATGAGAACTTCTGTGACACAGAAAGATGCAAACAGGTGTGGGGAACAAAGCTTACTTGACCAAAATACTTTTCTCGTAAGGTTGGAGCTGAAGAAAGCTAAGGAAAAAATAAAGTGAAACCTTGTTTCCAAATAATGCCAAAATACAAATATTTGTTTGTACTGTTTATTTTTAAAAGACTAAATTCGGTTATTAGACAAGTTTATTTGAAACACAGTGGTGCAGTGTGTAGTTTGGCGTAGTTTCATAGTAAGGAAAAGCCTGTAATGGTGTGTTGATTTACTGCTTAGGTGTCTCTAGTTTTGCTTTTGGAGCTGGTAGAATCTTTCTGCAGACTTTATTCTTGAGGCGTGCATCACACTCTGCCCCAAACCAACATTTTCTGCTTAAGCTACAATCCAAAGGTATCAGTTATACATGTAAAAGCAAATAAATTACTCCCCTCTACACCTTTTTATGTTTTTAGTCTATTCTGCTGCAACGGTCTAAAATCCAAGTAGGTAAATACCCAACGTTTCATCTGCCTTCCAGCATACCTCTGTGGATGGATACACTGAACCACACGTCCAGCCTATCAAGTCAAGCAGCAGACAAAACATCCCCCGATGCAGGAACTCCATTACATCCACCAATGAGGAGCATCCTCACATTGGAAATTATCGCTTACTGAAAACTATAGGAAAAGGAAATTTTGCCAAAGTGAAACTGGCAAGGCATGTGCTTACTGGAAGAGAGGTAAGCCTTTATTAAAAAAGCTGACTTTTTTATCATGTTTGGCTATCTTTAAAATAAGTATTTCTGCTGTTCTTTTACCTTTCTCTTCTGAATAGAAAAAGCACTTTTTTGTGTGTGTCATTACAAAGGAAGATGCAAAGAGGCTGTTTCAGGGTATAGGAAAAGTTACCTGAGGTGCCAGAGTTCTTTTTCCCCTAACCACTCACCCTTTCTTTAACATTTAACTTCTTGGTGAAGAGATTAAAATGTCTGTTGCACTTCAAGTGGTATTTTGGGGCTGGGAGAGGGTGTGTTTATATCCAAGCTTTTTCAAAACCAATGGGAAAAGGGATAGGTAGATTTCATTGATATTGATAATCTACTGATGGATAGATAAATCTTGTGTTTGGAGGGCCTGGTTGGTTTTGCAGTGGACAAGATAACATTGTTCTGCCCAAAGACTGACAGAAGTATAAAATTGATTCCTTGGTGGTCATCTGGTAGTGAAGTTCTGAGCTACCGCTGGTAGATCCCAATGGGTGAGAAATTTTGCCTGATGAATTGCATAAAAGCAGACATATATGCCTGTCTTTAGGCACATCTATCCTTTTGTTCACAGAGGTGTGATTTTTTTTTTTCAAATATTTTTCTGAGTTTAATAATCCATAGTTCTTTTGGTTTTTTTCCCCAAGGTTGCTGTGAAAATAATAGATAAAACCCAGCTAAATCCTACTAGTCTGCAAAAGGTAAGAATATACCATAACACCTGAATTTCTATGAACAGTTGAACTGTGATTTTTTTTTTTAATTTACTTGACAAAAATATTTCGTCTCTTTATCTTGCTAAACAAACATCTTTGCGTATGTGTGACCTTGCAAGACCGTGGCATCCTACTGTCTTTGCTGTGATGTGCATGTGCAGTTTGTCTGAGGGCAGTTTCTCCGTGTGGTTCCTATCTAAACATTGCTTCTTTGCTCTTTCTTCCTCCTCCAGCTTTACTCTTAGATACTAGTTTTATTTTCAGCAAATTAGGTACACAAGTAGTTTGTCTACATACATGTAGTGCTGTAAAGGATAGTATTTTTCTGTAATGTAGTAATTGGGTTTTTTTGGAGTTATGAGTGTGCCGATTTTTGTGGCTTTAGCGTTAGTTTTTAACCTCTGGTTTTATATTCTTTCAACTTTAATAAAATATTTGTTAAACTCGAGGGACCTTTGGCAATTACTTTGTGTATAGAATAGACAAAATGACTGAACATAATCGGAATATTCTTGTTTGGTCTTTGCACTGTCAGTGCCCGCGGATAGAAATTTAGAAGTCCTTCATAACCATTGTGATAAGGGTTTTACCAAAACCCTGGGGCTTTTTACTATTTAACTGTGCATATGTTTGGTTTTGGCTGAAGCAGAGAAATGTTGTATTGACCTGCTGGAGATTGCCCATTATAAAAACTAGGTTTTTTTTTTTGTTTACATATACTAGACTGCTGCGGTCTGTAGCTGTACAATGAGAGAAAGGCTAGGACGTATTATCTCTGGCTGCTGTTACAGTTATTTTATTGTCTAACATTGGTTATGGGGAGTTATAAACAACTTTGATTTCTTTTAATTATTTGATTTATTTGCTTTAATCTCTCTTCTGTAGTATCTTTGAGTATGGGTTCTTCAGGATTTTTTTTGAATTCAACTTGCTGTGCAGAGTCCATGCGAAAGCTTTGCTGTCCTTAAGTCCTATAGCTTATATTAAGCAAATCCCTTACCTAATATTTGAGCTAGTGAAGAGGGGACCCACAGAGGCAGTGTGTGACAGAGCACGTTGGGGAAATCCTGTGCTGCTCACACAGCTTGTCTCCTACCTAGCCTAGTATTTACACTTGGAGAGCCAGGTGAGTTTGTCTCGTGGTTGAGCAGTGAGAGAGTGAAAAATGTTAAAACTTTCTGGAAAATTAAGCAGGAAAAACTTACTTCTGGGTTAATTGGTTTAATGGTAAATAAGTTATATTTCACACAAAAATATTGAATAATTGGTTAAAAAAATCTTTCTGAGTATAAATGAAACTTTCATAGCCTACAAAAGATGCTGTCACATTGCATGAGTAGTACACAATGCTCATGTAATAGGACATTGCTGCTATTTGGTTTTTAAGTGGGAAGCTGATAGTGAGAAACGTTTTCAGGTACAGTTAGAAGTGGCTTATAGCAGAACTAGGGACAGAAGTTGTATTTAGTGGTATAACCATAATTCCGTTCTTCAATAACTTCTAGAAATATTTATCCCAAGCGTCTTCTGCTTACACATGGAAAGTGTGATAATTTGTTGGTATGCAGTTTTCCTTTGTAACATCTTGATTGTAATTTTCAGGAAAAGATAATCTTTGTTTTGAAGCTCTAAAGGTTTTCAGCTTTCTACAATTTTCTGAGAATTTTGAATGAAACTGAGTATTGATTTCTTAAAAGCTTTAAACTAGGCTTAAGCACAGTTTTTGCACAGTCATTCAAGCAACTCTAGGGTTTTTTTAAAGCAAATAATGGTGGGAGGGTGGTTCATCAGCATGCTTAGAATTGTTCCGTTAGTATTTTGATAGGTCATTTGTGTATTGTAAATGAAACAATAAAAACACTTGTGTTATGAAATCAGTCATCTTTATTTTTCTTTCTGCACCCAACTATTACGTGAAGTTTGTGCTACTTTATGTACTATACAGTGTCACTGTAATGTGAATTGTTATCATTTTGTCATCGTGGTTGTATAATATCTACATAGGACTTAAGTAGTCAATTTTTTCTTCAAGAGGTAATGTTGAGAATGGGAAGCAGTGATAGTAGTAGTGTTTTAATAGGAACAGACACTTTCCTAATGAATGTTTAGAAGAACAGTGGAGCATGTTACTGCCACAAAAATGCCACTACTGAGTTTGAACTGTCTAAATTAACGCAGTTGAGAGGACAGTCTCCAGAACTTCAAAGCTGGTAAATTGTGCCCAGGTCAGCAAAACCTTTCAGCCTTCAATCACTGTTGATTATTATTAATCAAATAAGACAAAAATGTAGTGATTTTAGGCAAAGGTCTGTCTCAAAACCATCCTCTTTCCATTCACTGTAATGGAAAGGATATCAAGGCCAAGTAGGTTTTGCTACTTAGTACTTGCTACTGACCTAATTAAATAAAATGAGTTGAGGCATCACAGCTTCTCATGCTGTTTTGTAAACAGAACTATTTGATGACATACTTCAGTTGCTGACAGTGTCATACAAGCTGGGTCTGTAGCTGGTCATGGGTATGAAAGCAAAGGAGGTGTTTAGCGTGTTCTTAGCCACTCTCCAAAGTTACTTACGTGATGTAGTATGGACAGGGTGCTTCGCAGACATAATTATTTTAACTTAATCCATCAAACAGGAGGAGGTGACACAAGTAAGCTGAGCTTGTGAATTTTTCATTTTACAACTTTGTGCATGCAATGTGCTAGTCTTGCTACCATTGTACTTCTTGCTTCAGGACCTCTACCTCTTCAAATAGATAATGTTGGATTAAGGGCACTGCCTTCTATCTTGTTTTCAGTTTGTTCACTAGATGGTTCCCATCTTACTCAGTGAGCACCTATTTAGAAGACAAAATTGGCTTTTTGTGAACCTGCTGCCTTGATAGTAGCATATTGTACTGACATAGCTTTTTCTGCTGTCAGGATTGTAACTTTTTCCCAAACGTAAGTATTTGGGTTTCATCATAAGAGCTATTTTGATGTAAATTCTAGTTCTATTTTCTGCATGTCTGCTACATTGGAAGTGTTGTCTTGTACAGGCTTCACTAGGGTTGTTTCTAATATAGCATTCTGTTGCTCTTCTGCAAACTGCTAGTGGAGCAGAAGGTGCTTTTTTTCTTAATAGGCTTGATTAGCAAGTGGCGTTTCCAGATTTTCTCTTTCTAGGGCTCAGCGGGCTTCTTAAACATATCTAGAGCCTTAAACAAGTTCTTTCTGTTAAGAAAAGCAGGAGTAAATGATAGAAGATTGGAAACAATTTCAATGTTACCTACTGAAAGCTATGATTTTTTTTGCAACATCCCTCTCAGTAATGATATAGCAACTAGGAAAGTATTCAAGCACACCTTTAAAAGCACGAAAAAGCCTTGGTTAACTGACGATTTTCAATTTGGTTGTAGTGACTTAAAATAGTAAATCTTAAATGTATAAATAAATAAATCTTAAATGTAGATGTCAACCTGACAGCAAGTAGAAGTGTTAGCAGTGGTGCAACAGAAGATCTTTTCAATTTCTGCAGTCTGCTCCACCACAGAGCCACTAACCAACAAGAAAATACCCAAATTCACCATATGAGTTTGTTCAGTTCATTCAGAGTTTTCCTTAGAACAGCTGCTTGCTTTCAAAAGGCTGAGGCTGCCTTGACTCCTCTTGAGAGATTCATAGTGACTACCAGGATTCTGTACACCTGAACAAGTGCTTCAGTTCTCAGAAAAAGTATCTATTCAGAAGGATAAGACAAGATGTAAAAAATGTTATTGGTGTTTATATGGAAAAATCCAAAGCCCATACTTGGGGTCTTGGTGATGTCTGCTATTCGGAACCAGATCAAGTACATGTTTCTTTCCTATGACAAAATATCTGCATCAGCCTAGAGGCCAGTAATATTCTGTCTTGAGGAAAATAGACTTTTATGGCGGTTTCCTAGTAGGCTTTTACATTTCTGGAAGGAAAAATTACGTATTATGTGGAACAAAGCTTCACATCACTGTGAAATCAATTTGAATCATAAACCAGTGAGTAAACTTCTAAGTCCCTTAAGAATATCAAATAGAATAATACACATAATTCCACCCCCCGTTATACTGTGCTTCACATTATGTGTAAAATTGTGTTTCTTTATGGTCTTTTTCCTAGATTTGAAATTAATTTATTTATAGGAGTCTAGTATTTTAATCCTGCTTATGAAGACGTGTTCATTGCTGTGAGTTTTATACCAGCATTAATACTGTTATGAAATACCTTTCCAGTCTTCTGGCAGGAATTGCAGTTTTTTTACATACCTGCGTGGAAGCTCTTCTGAAGCTGTACCATCTGTTGGTTTAGATTTGTTAACTTCTGACTAATCACTGTCGATTTACCTGAGAAACTTTCTTATGTGACAAATTCAGTACTTAGAAAACCAAAAAAATACGCAAAGGAGCAGCCTGGTAGGATGTTTTTTCATGGGAATAACTCGCTTTATGAGGAAACAAGAATATTTACTGAAGTCAGTTCTGGTGCACAGCATTGCGTACCCATGTGACACATTTTGAACACGAGCAAACTGCATCATATTGTTCATGTTTTCTCAGAGAAGTGCTTTTATAGTCTTTGTTTCCTTCTGAAATTGTTTCAATGGCAGTTACAAGGCAAATGGACAGTAACTAGCTTGAAGTGCTTAATGTAAATACAGAACTGCAATAATATTACTTGATCGAAAACTTAATTCCAAGAAGATGTTGCTCTGTAGTCTTAACTTACAGAATAAATGCAGAATGTCAGAAATGTCATGGCTAAATGGCACAAATGGAGTAAAAAAAAAATTAGTGTTGTCTCAGCAAAAGAATTTTTATTTCTCAGCTTGTAGTCTCAGCCACCACAAAACAGAAGCTAAAGGGCTAGTCTGCGAGGAGGTGTTCAGTCTCTGGCTTGCATCGTTGTACCCCTTTGCAAAGGCAGCATCTGCACAAATGGGACTGATTTCGAAAATGGAGGGAGCGATGTCCTCTGAGACATCAGGCAGGTACAACAGCAACAACACACTTCAGTGTGGAGCCAAGTTTCTCTGGAAGGAGACTGTAGTGCTAAGATGTTTCCAATGTGGCTAAGCATTAACGCTGAAGCCAGTGAGATTTTCTTCCTTCATTTCAGCATCCTACTTCAGTCCAATAAGGAACTAAAGAGTGCGCAGCATGGTAAATAGATTTGACAACACGGACATGCTGTTCATTTCCAGTAAAGCAGTGCAGACTTACCAGTATTGACAACCTCGAGTACAGAGTAACCGAACTGTGTAGTCATTTCGGATTCCTTTCATTTGCCTTTTTCCCTTTGTCCCTAGGTTAGTCCTGCTTCACCTCTTACTTAATCAATAAACCCATGAATGCTAGAAATTCAAGAGCAAAACCTCTTGTTTCTGGTTTTTTGGTTTTTTTGGGGTTTTTTTAAAAGTAAACCCCTCGTTTTCTTAAGCCAGTATACACTTAGGGCTATAAGATGCTCCGGTTGTTTTTAATTATGTGATTTGGGAACATATAGCAGACTTTCCTCAATCATAAACCTTCAGGCCTTGCTGCAGGGAGAAGGGACAAGGTTGTTTGCGACCCAGTGTAATATTTGGAAGTTGTGAGAAAAGTGGACTCGCCTGCTTCACCTCTGTGGAACATCAGGACCAGGGACATCAGGATCCCTGCTGTCTAATTCCATTTTAAGCCCTGTGTGTTTGACTTTTCTGTAGTACAGCTTGTATCTGCACCGGCAGTTCTACGTATTCAGGGTAGTTAGCTGAGGTTGCAAGTCACCAAAGAAGTTGGAGCAAATAGATAACAAAAACTTGTGTGAGTACTGTCGGTTTGGGTCAACATGAAACTCCAGAAGGGGCTATAAAACTTGTCAGTCTCCGTTGTATAAAGTTGAAAAATTAGCCTGGTTTTGATATGTAGTTGGTAGTGGTTATTGTTGTATAGTATACCAGATGTAGATTTACATCTTTGGAGTTCACTGTACTATGTTTGTCTATATTTTATGTAATGCTGTTTTCTGTGGCTTATGCTGCTCCCTTTTGTCATCTAAAATTGCATTGTCTTGCTTAACTTTTCCCTAATAAACACATCTTAAGAAAATTGTCTTGCTTCCTTGACAGTTGTTTCGAGAAGTACGAATAATGAAGATACTGAATCATCCCAATATTGGTAGGAGCCCTGCATTTCTGCAAAGTTTTTTTTTTTTATTATGCTGTTTACATCTTATTCTCTTTGACTTTATTTGAATGTACTTTACAGCTGTGCTTTTGTTTGTTAAACTTTTTTGAAACAGTACGACAGTGAGCTTTCAGTAAATGCGTTGTTGTCTCACCCCTCTGCTTGAAACAAGAATTTTGCTCTGAGGAGACAAACCACTCAGTCCAGGAAAGCTTTAACACAGAGTAGGAGATGCTGAGACCCGTGGTCTGAGGGCATCGCTCCCTTACGGTCACTGAAATTACTCTTGAGACCAAAAAGCATGAGTTTCTTAGGTGAAAGTAGCAAAACTCCATCAGTTCAGCCTAGGAAAAAGACTCCTGCCGACTGATGTTTCCCGAAAATTAGAATTGCAAAGTATGTAATTTTCCCTTTCTGCTTTAGTTCTTTCACCTACCCCACAGCTTCAGGGCCCTACTTTGTGATGACAATTCTTCTGGCTGAGGAGGGCTGGACAGTCTTGTTCCAGAGACAGTTAATGGTCCTGAATCGGCCAGAGGGCTTGTTGCATACAAGGTATGGACGAGGTGTACAAGTAACTACATGCTAGGCGCTCCCTTCTCATCCCTTGAACGTTTGTTGCTTTTCCAGCATTCTTAGCTTCTGCTGTTTCTTGTTTTCTTGGGGGGGGGGGGGGGGGGGGCGCTGGGGTGGGAGTGTTTGTTTTAAAGGGGTTGCTACTGTTACAATCCGAGGGGAGTCTTTCAGACTTAATGTTTCTGGTGTCCACTTGGTTTTCCATTGGTCAGAATCTCAGATTTCTAACTGGGAGCAGTTTACTGGCAAAACAGGGAAGGTTTGTATGATCTTAAAGATGTCTGTGCCAAATTAAACACTAATTTCAGCATGAATTTGTTTGACAGCGTGCATAAACTGAGAAAGTCGTGAATTAATATGCTTTATTATCAACCGTGATTTAGAGATTAATTTTGCTTTTTTCCCCTCAAAAGAATGCTAACCTAAAGGACATAAAGTCTTCATACGGTTTAGTGTTATCACTGGCCATGAATTATACTCACTTCATGAGTAAGGCTTTTTTGTTTGTGCTATGCTTTTGCTCCCTGCTGCAATCTCTCTCTTCTTCATTTTTCTTGCAGTAAAATTATTTGAAGTTATTGAAACTGAAAAGACATTGTATTTGGTAATGGAATATGCCAGTGGGGGTAAGTGGATTCTTAATTGTGCTGTAAGGATAAGCTGAAATACAGAAAGCCATGCTGGCTGCTTGCGTAGGAACGATTTCAGGGTTTTGCGGTTAATGGGTTATTCCTGTCTGGCCTTCGCGACAGTCCCAGCAGACCTCCCAGGGCAGACTTTCTTGCTTGCATCGTGTTCTCTGAACTAACCTATTAGGTTTGTGCTTAATTACCGTTCAGAGGTTTCTGCTGGAATATCAGGAGATAATCTGGTGCCACTTCTGGCAAAAAGTTTACTCACTATCTATCTGCTATATTTAGGTAAGCACTGGTGCCTCATTTGGTCGTGGAAAAGTGTACCGGTGCACTTGGAGAGGCAGGTCTGGGGGATGGAAATACGGGACATGGGAAAGGGGACCAGCAGGATCATGAAGAGTGAGGGGGATAGTGGGTGCCTGCTTGAGAAGCTGCTTAGCATCTGAATGGGAAACGTGTGCCTGTGGGAAGGGAATCCAGCACAGGGCTAGTGGCCAGCTAGGAAAGGCTGCGTGTCAGAGAGCGCAAAGATAAGGATCTGAAAGGCATTTGAGCAGCTTTATCTAAAAAACAGAACAAAATGGAAAAATGGAAGCAATACGGATCCTGTTAAGTGAAACAGCTAGAGATATGCAAAAAAATCTGGTGCATAAGACATTGCCTGTTTCCCAGTGTGTCTTACATGCAATATAAATATTTTTCAGTATTAAAGTTCGGGGATTTTTTGTTTCTTTTATTTAAAACCCACTGTGAAACATTTATTCACTTCAAAAAAAAAAATGAAGAAGCCTTAGTGTGAAGGGTTCCATTTTTACAATTCTTGACTATTACATGTCTGAAAAATTATATTCAATGCAAACAGTAAAAAGCAATTTTTTTTCTGGCTGCTTCTATTTCCATTCCCTTCAAGAAGGGGTTGGGGGGGAGGATTGTTTTGAAGCTTGACTTGATTGTGCATGACAGTCGGAAACGAAACCTGGACAGTAAGACTGATGTTTTGTCCTTGTCACGGTCAGGAGAAGTGTTTGACTACCTAGTTGCACATGGAAGAATGAAAGAGAAAGAAGCTCGTGCAAAATTCAGGCAGGTATGGAATTAACATTCACTTTTCCTTTTGTTTCTATTTATGGTGTTTTCAGGTAGTCATGAGTGTGAGCATACTTCTTTTCCTTAAAAAAAATAAAATAATAATTATTGTGATAATGTTTATTAAGGCTGGAGTGGAAAAAATTCCCTGAAGAGAAAAATAGCTGCTTCCTACGTACTATCTAAAAATAGGAAGACTGTTTTACATTCTTTTTTAGTGGATGTTCCTAAGAGCCACATTTTTTATTGTGACTCACTTGAGTGTTTAATTCTTTTCTGAATATTTTAGAATTTAACAGATGTTCTATCTGGAGATGTTGATACGATGACATGTATTGCTGTGTCATGTCACATTGCTTTATATGAAGGGTATTCTGCAACAGGTTGTTTTATATTCTTATTAAAAACTTTTTCATCTTAATCTTTTTCTTAGCCCATTATTAGTGATTATTTTATGAAAAGCTTTAATTAGATAAATAAACAAAATCTGGTATTTTTCAGAATTAAAGTCTATACTTAACATGTAAAGGAACTGCCTTTAACTTGCTGTTTCAGACTTGGTTTTTTGTTATACATCTTTTACATATATATATATATATATATATATGAAAATGTTGAATGAGCTATTCCATTAGGGATGAATTGCAGAGAGATGCTGCAAGTATTTCAGAAGTTAAAATCTGAGATGTCACATGCAGCTGTTGGGCTGAGGAGGGGAATAATTTCCTTTTATAGTTGTTGCTAGCAGTCTGCATTTAAAATAGATGTTTCTCCTCTTACCTTGAGGAGTATGTGTTAAACTTTTTTCAGCAAGAATGAGCTGCTTTTAGGAACATTTCAGTTTTGGTTTTTGAGCTTTAATGAAACTTATGTGAATATTTTCTAAAATGAAAGCTTAATTATTTATTTTTGTTCTACTGAATCATATCAGGAGCCAAAATTACTAACCTATATACAAAAACTTACACTGAGATTGAAATAAAGTATGTCAATGATCATCTTGATGTTTCAGATTGTATCTGCTGTTCAGTACTGTCATCAGAAATGCATAGTTCATCGTGATCTGAAGGTAGGCTGTTACTTATTTTTCATTTTGCTCATTGACAGCACGGACTTAATTTCATTCTATATACTTGTCCGTGCTGCTGTCTCTGAATGTCTCAAACATGTGAATGAGGGAGTACTTTCTCAATTTTCTGAAGCACAAAAGTAATGTAGCTTGCCTGTTGGAACAGAGGAGAGACAAGAATAGAACATGTGTTACTTTCATGCCAGTTTTGGCTTTAAGAGTGCTCTGCAAAGAATTATACCTGCTGGCATGCAGATATCTATACATTGAAGCTGTAGAAGTTCAATGATACCCGTCAGCACTTCTTAATTGCAATATATTTTTATTGGAAATATTTTAAGATATATAACATGGTCTTTTCTAGTGATTCATAAGAATCTGTTAGGGTTTATAATCTGTTTGATTCAGGCAGAAAAATAAATCAAAGGTAAACGGAAATCAGTTGAACTGCATTTTTTTGATGCCTTCTAGTAATCTATCTGTATAAATACACCAGACCGTGTTAAAGAGTCGAACAGTTGCAGGTACAACCTAAGCTTTCAGTCTGAAGTTGTCTGTGTGCCAAGTTTAGATATTATGGGACTTGGACACAAGATCTTCACCTGCTTGTGCTCTGGCTTTGATGTCTTTGTACATTTACAAAGAAAACACTGTTGTAGGGGTTTTTTTACTACTGTATCTAAATACTTGTGAAAAGCTGAGGTTGAATAATTCCTGAGGTTTTTTTCACCAGTATCTTTTGTCTTAACTTCCTCATAATACACTGTAGCATGCTCTCAACCTCTTTCTTACAAATCTGTTCCCTTATACCTGTCGATCTGCCAGCTCCTTCATGTGCATATGGTGCTGAATACCACATCCTTTTCTCCTGAGTCCTCCCTGCCCCAGGACCATTGTCATCTGATGAGGGAGGTGCCTGGCCAGCACTATGAAGTCAGAATGCAAGGAAGGAAAGGGCTGGATCTCATGAAATCTTGATTAAAAAAGATTTTTCCCCATCTTGTGTGATAGTTTGGAGCCTGTGAAAGTTTTGCCAAGCTCCCTGGAGCTTGCTGCAGCCACTGCTGTTGAGTTTTCCAGAAGGCTGCACCTAGGGCTTTGGCTGGACAAGATGCTTTCGCTGGTTCTCTCGGCCCTGTACTTGGTGGGGAGTTAGGAAACTAGCCATCTCCTCATGCTTATCTGGCACTGGCTAGCTCAGCCCAGCTGTATTACTGAGTCTTACTGCAGTAACCCCTGCAGTGATTTAACATCCTGCATCTCTTTCTCCCACACCCATTACAGCATCCACCCCTCGTTCATTCCTTGGTTCCATAGCACATATACAGCTCCCTGCATTGTTCACAGGGTTATCCAAAACTGCTTTGCAGCGTTCATACAGGATCCCTTTTACTATCTGTCGCAAGTACTCGACTGCTGATCACCTTTCTATTTGCAAGACAGGCAGGCAGGCTCCAAAATAATTCCTTAGTTTGCTTTCCTCTCTCCATCTTCTCTTGGAGGGAGGTATGCTAGCCTCTTTCGACAAGTTCAGTGTGAAGTGTGATTGAGAGCCAGTCAACCTAGCCAATGAAAAATACATTCCCCAAAGAGAAAAGGGCTGAACGTATGGCTTTGAGGAGGTGTTCTCCGTTTGTCTCTTCTTTCCAAATGTTGTGTGTCATCTCTGTCTCACTTAAAACTCTTCTCATGGAGCTGCAGAGAAGGAAGAAGCAACTCTTAACATTGTGTCTGCATTCACATCTGCTTCTGTTGACTTTCTCCATGGCATCGGCATGCTGACCAATTGACATCGTTAGCACCACAAGGCAGAGGTCTAGCACCACGCTGGAGACTTTTGATAAGCCTCTCTGGCTTTAATAACAGAAAGGGTAGACTTCATCAAATGGAAGTTACTTCAGACTAAACTTGCAAGAAAACGTGCAGGTTTGTCCAGGCTATTCTGGCAGAAGAGTAGGGAGTGCAGGGCCTGTGGGTACTTAAACTGTCTCCTCTTAATTTTCTGGGATTATAAACAACTTGTGTAGAAATAGCTGTAACCAATTTCAACTTTGCTTATCCTGTGATGCACAAAACATACCTTACCTTTTCAGTGATTGCTAACAATTTTTGCTCTGAACATGTAACCAACAAGAGCGCAGTCTTTCTATCTGGCATATTAAAAATGGGGGGGTTTTGGTGGTTTTGTTTGAAATAAGGAACCTAAAAGCATGGGGTACTTGGGTAGCAGAGTACTGTTGAACTAGGAGAACTATTGTAATCATAGAGCAGCTGCACTGACAGTGATGTTTTCACCACAAGGAAAATGAAGTCTTTGTGCGGTAATGCAGAAGGCTGTCAAATCTGGAAAATATCTCTGAGGCTGTCTGCAGGCACATCAGCTGGAACCAGCTGAGAGTACAGGTCGTGAATTGGGAAAACAAAATTTATTTCCCAGGATAGTTAGTTTGTAAAAATGGGCAGTATTTTACCCCGATAAATGCTAAATTCTATTGTGCAGCTATTGGCTTGATATACTGGTAGTTAATTGCCTCCTGTCCTGTTCACTGAGTGCAAGTGAAATTATTAAAAATAAAACAAACCAACCCCAAAAAGATTATGTTTACCCTTTTATTCAAAGCAACTAACAAATTGATTGCTGTATCTCTGATCTTGAACTAAGACTTCTTATTTTCTGGGCCCAGTTCTGAGCTCAGCATCCAGTGAGATGATGTCTGTGTTGGCTATAGAACGGATGTTTGGCAATTAGGTGAATCCTCTGTTCTGGCTGACGTCTGTCCTCCTGTTGCAAAAGGATTCCTGCACTGCTCAGTGCTGCTCCTGTGTTGGTGATACGCAGCTCAGGAGCCGGGACCCAGTTAGATGAGTAAACACGGCCCAGTGCTGCTGTACTCCTTGCACAGCATCCTTGCATCTTGAGAAATGCACTTTATTTTTTTTCCAGTAATGTATTAGTATTTCTCTAACCTCGCTCTTTAAATCTGCTGACCTACCTGTGATATGAAGTCTAAGGTACCATTCACTGACTCTCCAGGTTCCTGAATACTTGCATCCCTGTATGTGATGTATTGCACTGACATCATGATTGGTGCACGGGCATTAATATTCTTAGATGTCTAAGACATGCATTTTTTTCATACACAGTATTTGAGTGCTAAACACCTTGGTGTTGTTATTCTTAAAGCCAACGCTAGTAATAAAGGGGAGAGAATTTTTTTGGTACCGAATGCTAAGATACAGGACATAGCTTGAAGTGTTTTGTCTTGTAAGCAGAAGGGATCTTCTTTTAAATTCTTAAATCCCTCCTAACATTTACCACACCAAAATCGTAGATGGTGTCCAGATTAGACTTAGGCTTCTTGGCATCAGGAGTTGGCATGGACCTGTCAAAAGCTGAAGCTGCTATTCTGAGATGTCTGGATACTCCAGTATAAAGCGAAGTTATTTCTTCCAGAAAAGAAAATCTTCATTGTTCACTAGCTGACTTTCAAGTCTGTTTAGCTGCTTTTAACAGTTACATTTTCCTGAATAAACATAGTCAGTTTTCAATCTGTGTGATATATTCAGGGGGATTAGTTCCTTCTGTTCTGCAAGCAAGATACAGATGGTGAACAATTTTGGGAAAAAAAAAAACAAAACACAAAACGTTTTCGCCTTTATTGATGACTGATACATTGTAATGTATTGATCTTATTCTGATACATAAATTGCCCTTTTCCTCTTTTATTTTTCTCTTAGGCAGAAAACCTTCTACTTGATGCAGACATGAACATTAAAATTGCAGACTTTGGTTTTAGTAACGAATTTACAGTCGGTAATAAACTGGACACGTTTTGTGGAAGTCCGCCTTATGCCGCTCCTGAACTTTTCCAAGGAAAGAAGTACGATGGTCCTGAAGTGGACGTGTGGAGCCTTGGGGTGATTTTGTACACGCTAGTAAGCGGATCGTTGCCATTTGATGGTCAGAATCTAAAGGTACAGCTACAGTATGAAAGCTTGGCTTGTGCTGTCTTTAAATTATCTGTCACAAGTAGGCTTACCTTTTGAAACTTTATTTTAAAGGAACTGAGGGAGCGAGTACTGAGGGGGAAGTACCGCATTCCATTCTATATGTCCACAGACTGTGAAAACCTACTGAAGAAGCTACTAGTACTGAATCCAATAAAACGAGGCAGCTTGGAAGTAAGTAATTTCATAGAATCACAAGATGGTTTGGGTTGGAAGGGCCCTTACAGACCATCTAGTTCCAACCCCCTGCCATGGGCAGGGACACCCTCCACTAGACCAGGTTGCTCAAAGCCTCATCCAGCCTGGCCCTGAACACTGCCAGGGATGGGGCACCCACAGCTTCTCTGGGCAACCTGTGCCAGTGCCTCACCACCCTCTCCAGGAAAAACTTCTTCCTGATATCCAATCTAAATCTCCCTGCTTTCAATTTAAACCTGTTACCCCTTGTCCTGTCACTACCTTGTAAAAAGTCCCCCCACAGCTTCCTCGTCAGCCCCTTCAGGCAGGAGGGGAGTGGGGAGTGGGGGGTGGGGGGGTGTGACCCAGCAGCAGGCATTACCATAAGTATTTTTGACTTAACTTACTATTTCTAGCCTAACTTCTTAAAAAGGATAGATACAAGAAGAACAACTGTGTTAGGAAACTACATGGGTTTTTTGTTTTTCAGTGCCATAATACGGACAACCACTAAGAACTCTTTGAATGATAAGTTAATCATTGGTAGTTATTTGTGTTCAGCCCTTTCTTTTCCCCTTTCTGGTAGCTTAGTTTCTGAATAGCTGCAAAATTAACATATATAGTAAGGTCTGCTGTGTCCCACAGCTAAAATCTGTTTTGAGGATTTCTACTGAGTTACGGTATTTTATCTTCATGGGATGCAGAGAATATCTGTGCATAATTTGTGAGGCATCCAAAAGGTTCAGTGTTTTTAAGGGACTGTTTTGTTCAATTCTGCTGCATTGGCGTGTACTTGCTGGATAGCTCTGGAGCTGATATTTAACAAATATTTTGTGTAGAGTTCACTCTGAATGCTGCTTTGTTCTATTTTGCGAATTCTTTAACAAAGAGAGACTTTTTAAAATAACTTGTACTTACCATAGAGATGAAAGTAGAGCAGAAGATAAATGGTTTTAAAATAGTATTTGCGTGAGTTAATCACTAGTGACCTTTGTTTCATCTTTCTGTGCATACTTGTGCAGCAGTGGATGGTGTTCCAGAGAATAAATCCCATTTAAGCAGCTTTTTATTTGTAGTGGCATGACTTACTCTTCCTGGCGGGGTTGCTACCTGCGCAAGGAAGCATGCATTTACTGGGCTCTGGCTGCATGCAACTTATTTCAAGCTGATGCTGGTTTGTGACTGGTTATCAGTAGTTTTCACTTGAATAAAACCTGTGCTGAAGAGAATAGTGAACGGTGGTTCTACTTTACTAATACTCATTAATTATGTTGTGTTTATTCCTGTGTAGAGGACATGGTGATAAGAACGTAGTCACTCGAAGATGGTGAAAGATGGCTTTTTTCCTGTGTTGTGTTTAAGTGTTAAGAAAACAGATTTTCCTTTTGTCGAACTTTCCTCTGGATTTTCCACAGGATCTCTTCAGATCCAATTTCACTTACATTCTAGGTATTGTAGTTATCCAGTTCTTCTAAAAATCCCTCCCTGTCCCTGGAGAGAGGTGTTGGATAGCAGCCTCACTGGAATGGCGTAGTTGTCAGATTGTATGGAAGAGAGAGAATAAATGTTACGTGTGCCTGGGGGTCTTGAGCCAGCACCAAAATACTGATGATAATGAGCATTGATCAGTGTGCTAATCTGAGGGGAAGAGACATCACAGACTTTTTAAAAATGAATGTTCCTGAAATGGTGCATTTGTTGAATTAGAAAGCTGTGGTACATGGTTTAGAAAGAAATTACTATTTCTTCTGTCCGAGCACTTCTAACAATACATATTTAAAATGAAAGTATGCCTGTATTAAGAGTTTCTAAAAAGAGAAAGACAGTGTCCTCTTAGGTGAGGAGGATTTTTGTTTGTGCTTTGTCTTTTAATTACTTGCTCAGTCCCAGCCATACGCCCGCTCAGTTCCCGTGGCTGTTTCTCTCAGACCTAATAGGATGTTTGTCAGTGACATTAGCATCAAAGCTGGCACAGGATCAGCACCATATGGGTTAGGCCTAGCACTTTCCTTCTGGTAAGGACCAAGCACATTTTTACTAAAATGGTTTGTCTAGACTTTTTCGTGGTTGCAACAGAGAGAAAACATTTTAGAAGCAAGAGAATCTTGTAAATCTCTGCAGAAAGAGATGGGGAAAGTGCATTGTCCGAAAATATGTGATTCTCTCTTAACTCTCAGAATTTCGACAAGTTCCTCCTCCCCTCCCCGGTCTTCAGTTCTTTGCAAAGCAACAGTATGCGACATTCCCACAGACCAGATTTGTGCTTGCAAAGAGTAGTAAAGCAAATAATTTTGAGACAGACAGCTTGAGCCAGGCCAGATTTTTATTAGATACTTTTCCTGAAAATGGAGAGAAACCTCGTCAGTAATATCTAGTTGGCTGAAATTCAGTCTGGGTCAGATATTTAAATACCCTGACCGAGGCTGCTGCTGTCTGACCAGCTGGAAGCCCAGCTGACCTTGCATAGATGTAATATCCTGGAATTGGATCATTTGTGTCACTTCAGAATGCTTGATTGTAAGAGCCTGGTTTAAGACTTTTACACTAACTCACTACGCCTATGAGGTCATGTATTTAAAAGACAAGCTAGCAAAAGTTCAGGTGTTTAGCAGATAGAAACACAGAGCAGGTCGTGTTGAACTATAGATCCACATACTGAAGAGATATGAAAACCTCTGAAGGGGAATTGTAGGGTTTGCCTGTTAATTCAAGAAGGATCAAAAAACAGAGGTGGATTTAAGCAATGTTATTCCTGTTATCCAAACACCTCATCATGCTTAAACTTTAGTTTTAATTAACAGTATCTTTAAAAAACTGTAATTGCAGGTAGTGCATAGTACTCTTTGGGGAGTCTGTCATGTTACTACAAGGCTAGAAATACATAACTGAAGTCTACTGTTAAATAGGCTTGTGCTCTGTGTGCCAGAAATGCAATACAGTGATGTGTTCACAATCCCTTCCCCTTTATCCCCCTTACAAGCCAAAAAATCAGTTCTGTGGCAGAACTTTGGATAAATCCTTAAGCGTTATTGTCAGCAAAATGTTGACTGGCCCCAGTACAAAGTTCTGTATTGTTCCTGTAAGGATACAGCTATTTGGGTCTGTGACTTGGCAGCTGCACTGCATACAGAGAGTTCGGTTAGATCGATGGAAAATTGAGTCTTACGCTCCTTGTGAGACATAACTTCATTTGGTGTTTGCGAGGCATATTTGGAGCCTGTGGGAAACTTGACGTGCGGGCACGTGTTTCACTCTTCTGTCAGTCTCGTGAGCAGTATTAGCATCTGTCCCTAAAGAGGCATGTGTGCCTGTTGCTGTAGGAGGGGAAAATGGTTTCAGCTGTTTTAAAAAAGAAGAGTATGTCCTTAAGGAGAAATTGTGGTAGTGGTTAGGAATTCCAGCTGATCCAATCTTCTAGGTATGTGAAAGATCCAGGCCACACAGCAGGAAATTTTCCAGAGCATGCAGGAGAACTTCTTTGAGTGAATACCTGCATGGCATGGAGGGCGTTAAGCGGCATTTCTCCCTCCAGCCAAACTGTGAGTGTATTTAGGTCAAGTGCAGTGAGAAGGTCCATAAGAAGAAATGACCAGTTAGCATCACAGTCTTGATACGAATGACTGTCGGAAGCATCAGGATGCTCCTGAAATATCCCTTCGTTTCTAAACACTTCCTTTGTTATGGTTTGAAGGAGTTATTTATTGCGATGGAGCTGGTACTGTATCAACCTGTAGGGATCTTAACTGAGATTAGGGCATGAGTGTCAGGCACTCAGCACAGTGAGGTTACAAGACAGTGGAAGTGAAGGGTACAAAATGGAGATTTTTGTGTGTTGAAAGTGCAGGGTTTTTTCTTTCCATAGTTTTTCTGCTATTTTAAGTGTGGGGGGTTGTATTGTAAAGGGGAAATAGTAGGGGCGAATGAACTAATAGGAACAAAAGGATGTGAAAGACAAAAGAAGAAACCCTAAAATGAAAGAGGAAAAGGTGGGAGAGGAAGAGCAGCATTCATATTATTATGAATTTTAAGTTGTTTTTTCCCCCAGCCTGGCTAGCACAGGTTTAATCAGGTGGGGGAAGTGGCATAGTGACATAAAGCTCACTTCTTTCAGCAAATTATGAAGGATCGGTGGATGAACGTTGGCCATGAAGAGGAAGAACTAAAGCCGTACACTGAGCCTGAACCAGACTTTAATGACACCAAGAGAATAGGTAAGACCGTAACAAGGATGTTGCATCTGATGTACCCAGGCAATTTTATCTTGTAAGTCAAACTAAACTCTTGTATCGAACTAGAGATACAATCTCATGGTACAAGTAAATTGTTTTCTTTTTATTTAAATGAGGTTTTGTCACAATGCCCTCCTTGTAACTACAGTTGTGACTTCACTGAGCTGACACGAATCTACAAGTGCAGCAAAAGACAAATAAGATTACAGAATTCAACAGACAGAAGGAACCAGACTTTGTTGTGAGAGTAACAATTTTTATCCGCTGTGGTCCGAGAAAGATACTGTTGGCCCTGTAGCTATGTGTAGTTTCTGTTTGCCAGTGTTTTATTTGTTTGTTGAATAACATTGAATGTTGAATTATGTTGAACTACGTTGAATAACATCATTGAGAGTTTTCAAGAAGGAAATAATGGAAGAGGGGAGTTGTAGCCTTGATTTTGCACAGCAACAACGACGATGGTTGAGTTGAATCCTAGTTGCCTATTAAAAGGTTTTTTTCTGGTTTTATTGTTCTTAAGTTGTCAGTAAACCCGAGGGATGTATTCTGCTAATATATCTAGCTCTTTTTCCTTTTAGACATCATGGTCACAATGGGCTTTTCAAGAGAAGAAATCCATGAATCTTTAGTAAACCAAAAGTATGATGAAGTCATGGCTACTTACCTGCTTCTAGGTAGAAAACCACCTGAAGTAAGTTAGACTTAACCTACCTTTTCTATTTTGGCCTTTATATCTGGCTGGGTTGAATATTCTGGTTTTCAGTGTTTTTATGAACTATTTTGTAACATCTGTTTTAAAAAAAATAACTTATTAATTGATAGCTTATTAACATCTCTCCCTTTTCATGTCTTCTTGGATATCTTGTTAGCTCCCATATGAAGAAATAGATTGAGTACAGTATTTTCACATTTGCTTATAAATATGATGAATTGCTTTTTAAAAAAGTTAGCTGTTAATCTGAAGTGGCATGACTTCTAAGTGGTTAGTCTCCCTGTCATGTGTTTACAGTTAAAATCTGAAATAGTTAATGTGACTAGAGCAGTTACTCTTCTAACTACTAAGATGTGACATCCCTCTGTATGCGGAAATGTACTCATCCTCTCTTATTTACATACTATATTTTAGGATCGTTTATTATTTAATAAATAATTACATCGTAGTCATTAATAAATTTGTAATAGGAAACTTTTTGGCTGTTTTAGAACTTAGAGAGATCTGTAGATCTTTTGGAACCACAGAGATTTTCAAGAAATCGTGCGGAGACCAAGGCTTTCTTTTTGAAGGCATATCTTTCTATTGCTTCATTGGCCTTCCTTCATTTCTAAGATAACGTAGATCTGATACATGCATCCTTGAGTGCATTTTCCCACAGCATCTCTGAACCAGAATTCCCTTGTGATGGCAGAGCAGAGAGGGAATCTAAAATGATTTTGACTCAAACCGCCTGGAAGAGGGCATTTGTGTTTCCTGTTTCTCGGATATCGGCAAACCAGCGGCTGCGTACATACCTTTATAAAGATGTGTTGAAGGCCATAAAGAGCCCTTGAATCAGTAGTACATGCTTTTTTAGCCCTTCTTACTCAATACAATGTATTTTTAAATTGTTCTGAAACTATAAATGCTCTTTAAGCTGAAAAGAAAATAAAAGACAGGTGGAACCATTCTTTGGCTTAGGTTTTAAAACAGCATGGGTTTTGTTACTGTCAAGAGTGTTCTAAATTTATTTTGAGCATTCATTAACTTCCTAGCTTTAGCTGTATGATTTTAAAGAACATTAAACACAGATGAAGTGATAAATTTTATCTTGAAAAAAAATTAAACTCTGGATACAGTTTTAAACATTAAAAAAATGCCCTTGTTTGGAACTCTTCATTTTAGTGTGCCATGAAAATAGTAGAAATGTTGAATTCTGGTTATGCTTTGAAAAACTCTTTTTTTTTTTTTTCTTTTCTTGTAGTTTGAAGGAGGTGAGTCCATGTCCAGCAGCAACTTGGGTCAAAGGTCTCGTCCTAGCAGTGACCTCAACAACAGTTCCGTGCAGTCTCCCGCTCACCTGAAGGTCCAACGGAGTATATCAACTAACCAGAAACAGCGGCGGTTCAGTGATCATGGTGGGGATGACATTCCAACAAGTAAAGTAACATACACAATTCGAGTCTGAATGTGCAGTGTTTTGTGAACCGGGCAGGTCCACCACTCTGTGCATTTGTTGTGTATCTCGTCATGCTCCACTGTGATGCTTTTATTTGTATGAACGCTTCCGTGGTAAATCTGGGTCGGTGTAATGTACAGATTTAAACTGTTGGACCTGTTGCTTGATTGACTCACTAAGTAAGAGCTTGAGGATGTTTCCTGTTTAGGAAGAAATGGCAGAATATCGGTCTGGGAAAACTCAAACTGTTAGGTTTATCAGTACATTTGGAGTTGGGGCCAAATATTTTCCAAGAAACAGTGATTTTACCAAGCATTCAGGAAACATTTTCAGGTGAAAGTGGTTACATCAAAAAGGAGTGCATATTGTAAACATTAAATGGAAGGTGAATTTTTTGTTACTATTCTCAGAGAACTATCAAATTATCAGAAATGTTTCTAAAATGTTTAGCCATTTTCCCCACCTAATTTACATTGTTATTTCTATTCCCCCCTCCCCCCCCCTTTTTTTTTACTACCCTCCCTCTGTGTTAGTGGGGCACTGTTTTTTCCAAAAAAACGTAACCAGTATAGTGAAGATCATTGCCTGATGTGATTTTATTTCAAAGGAATGTAAAATTCTACTGATGGAGGATTTGCCCCAAAGCATTTTAAAGAACGATGAGGGGAAAGAATTGTCATTTTTCCAAGTATAAACATGCTTTTAAACCAGGTACTTCTAGGGGTTTCAGGGGAAAAGGATCTTTCATAGTGTTCAGAGGAAAAGATACGCGGCAAAAAGTATTTCAAAAAATAATTTGAAATGGTATCTTCTAATTTCTTTTTTCATAATATTGCACAAATTGTATGGGTTTAAAATGAGAATGAAAATACTCTTCTAGGTTTTACATATTGATGTGAAAGGGGAACTAATTCTGAACTGCAGGCTGGTGACAAAGAGAGAGAGTGGGTAAGAAGAACGTAGGCTGTCAAAGCCCAATTTAATAGGTCGTTCTGTGTGCTGAGTTTGCAGTCATAGTTTTTCAGGTGCTTTTTTTGGACTCGGGAGATTATATTTAGACTATTTTGGCCAAGAAAAATGCGGAGATTATTTTTAGGTGTTCATTAATACTGTTTTTATTTGGCAGTTGGTCCCTCAATTCCTCCTGCTGTGTCATACACAAAAAGGGCTCAGGCAAATAGTGTGGAAAGTGAACAGAAAGAAGACTGGGACAAGGATGTCTCACGCAAGCTTAGCAGCACTACAGTGGGATCCAAAGCAGAGATGGCTGCGAGTCCACTTGTGGGTCCAGAAAGAAAGAAATCAACTACAGTTCCCAGTGTGAGTGTGTGTGCTTTTTGGCTTATTATATTTATTTTTCCCTATTTAAACAAAATCTGCAGCATAAGGTTACTGTAGACATGATTACTGAACAAGCCACTAAGGCTATTTCTGGTAACTTCTGCTGGCAGACAGAAATAGGCTACAGTGGATGTCTTTTAAAATAAACCTTTCCCTTCCCCCGTCCCAATTTTACTTTTTCTAACACTAACATAACAGTAAGCATGAGAATGTCTGCACTTGGGCAAACTGAAGATCTGTGAAGACAAATAGCGGCTATTTCAGGAAAGAACGTAAGAACAGAGCCAATATGGAGTGCTCTTTTTCTGGTTTCTAATGCTTGAGTATTTACAAGGAAGTCAAGGGCCTTCCTGAAGCAGAGATTTCATCTGAACAATCCTACGTAATGCCCCTCACGAACATCTGTTTGTTTAGCTTTCTGAAACCACTTCAGTTTGAAATGGGGTGAGGTGAAGGGGAGCAACCCACTTCTTTCCTGGTGCGTCTGCGCCTGCTGATGAGTTACAACCTGAGTTTTGTATTAAGAAATTATTAATTTTCTAGTTCTTTTGTTATGATATCATTCCTAACTTTGTAAACTGCGATCATGTTATGTATTTGCATAGAATTTAAACAGCTACTTGGGAGCAAGAGTTCATGCGGAAAAAATCCCACATGAATCATAATTTAAGGTTCAAGTATACTTTTCGCTATTTAGAGAGGCATATTGAATACAAAAGTTCTGGCCATCTTTTAGTATGGTAGACGGGCAGCAGGAATTCTCATTGTCCTTTGGGATTCTATGTGCTGGCTCCCATCTTGGATATTCTGGGAAGATGATACGCATTTCTGCTAGAATTCCGTTTAAACAGAATAAATGCTGAAGTTTGTTTAACTCTCGGTGTTCTGCAGGCTGTGTCTGCAATACAGCTCTGGGTGCTTTGAACACTTCTTTCAAATTTGAAATAGGAGGGGGTTTTACCCCCACAAAGAGACGCTGAAATTACGGCTGTGGATTGCGTGCAGGAATTTTGAGTCTTCCAAGATTAGATTTCATATCTGAGTTTGCCCCAAACTGTTGCCCCAAAGCAGATTACAGTCGTGTGGTACAAGCTGATATGTCAAAAGCATTTCTCTGCTTTGTGAGAGCTAATTAAATGGAGTATCTTTCCTATGAAAAATGAGAAATTGATCTACTTGCTAATGGCAACTTCAATATTTGTACATTTTTAGCTCTGTTACTATTCTGGGGATGTTGTGAAAGGCTTTGTGATAGGCACGATTAAGGAGTAGTGGTGTCTGATGCTGCAACGGTAGTGAATGTTGAGCAACTGGGGGGTGGGGGGGAGAGGAAAAAGGGAATTTGTTTTTTAAAACTCAGACATTTAAAATAAACAAATCTCATTTAATGTGGATAATTTTAAAATACTTCTGTGTAACTCTGAGGGTAACATGGTGTTAGGGAAGGCAGGATTTAAAAATAAAATAAAACCCAAAACAAAAAAAACCCCTCATATCACCTTCAGTCGGATTAGTCTAATTTACAAGAGTTTGATTTCAAAACCAGTTACTGCAGTTGTTAATCTTCCTTACAGATTGACTTTGAAACCATTAACGCAGTAGTCTCTGCGGGGTGATACTACTGCCAGAAAGCTGTAGGTGAGGGAGACCTAAACACACAGTAACTCTTGCGGAGTTCATGATGTCCTGCAGTACCCAAGTTTAGTGTATTTGAAATCTTTTGCCAGCATGCATCAGTGTGTAATGTGAGCATTCTGCAAATCTCTCCTACCCCAAATTCAGTATGTACTTTATTAAAACCTGAGAATTGTACGTCATGTACCAGAAGTAAGTTTTCAGCAGCTAATCTGTGCGTGGCAGGTGGAGGAGGAGAATATCTGTAGCTATTTTATGATGTGTGTGCAAACTGAAAGTAGTCCCACCAGAATTTGTTGCTACAAGACCTATTTGCCATGTTATCTGCATCATCATTTCTGGGCTGACTGACACAGATCAATAGTCTTTTCATTTTTTCTCTTGAAAACTCTTGACTGGGGGCAACAGACTGTACGGCTGAAGCTCTCACTGGCCACTTAATCTGCACAGGGAAGCCTTTCAACCAGCCAGACAGATGGGTTCTCTGGGATTCCAGTTTGTTCCTTTGATCCCAGAAACAAATAAGACTGTATGTGGGAATTGGATAATAATACTTAGTAAAGCAAGTGTCAGCAAAATTTAAATACCTCTACGTTTTCTTTTGGCGTACTCTCAATGATACAGTAATGAGATGGTGAATGAGCTATTGGAAAAAAATAGCTCATGATATAAATATTTGTGTCAACAGATTAACCTGGTACGTTTGAAGACATTAAGAATATACATAAATGGCTGAAATTCTACGTTTATTTGTTCCCAATGCTTAGATTCTTGTAGAACATAATATACAGTAGAAGAAAGAATTTAATTTTAGTCTTAATTTTCTTCTAGAATAATGTATTTTCTGGTAGTGGAATGACAAGGAGAAACACCTATGTTTGTGAACGTTCTTCAGATCGCTATTCTGCAATACAGAATGGGAAGGACAACAGGTATTCTTCAGATTTTCTTGCTTATTAATTTGGGTAGAAGAACTGAGACACAGAAGCAGCAGGCTATGCAATGCATCAGTACCATTATGAAGCATGGTGTGAAAGTCCAACTGTATCTTTTAATCTTGTCTTCCACCACTTTTTCCATGTTTGTGATGAAATTTATAACTAAATGTGTAGGTCTGCCTTTGCCTCTTTTCATGGGATCACATTATTACCAAGGGTTGTCTTCTAACACAGAGTAACTGTGCTTACAACTAAGTAAGCAATTCTGCTGGGGAGACCTTCAGACAGATCGCCCTAACAGTGTAGCCTGATCCTTTTCCATTTCTCCTGGTAATCACTCAAAAGGTTGAACTTGTTAAGACTTGTCAATCCCTTTTGATATCATTTTTTGGCCTAAATAATGTTTTAGTAGTGATGGTAACCAATTTATATCTCTCTGTGGGATGATAATTACACCCAGTTTAGTATGTTTAGTTAAATACTCTTGTATTCAACACTGCCACAAATACTGGTTTTTAAAATATGACGTTCATCCTTCATGTTAGTTAACCCCTGTACCTGACTGAAAAATAAAACATTGGCTTTAATGGAGAGTAATGAAAACTGAATTTTTTTTGTTTAAAGGAATAGATCTTACTCTGATTTTTTTTTAAGCTATTTCAATAAAACAGATATGGTAAAATGAACAAAAAAAAATCCCTAGCATGGACTACATAATATAGTAAATTAATTTGGCTTTGTTTTCTGTTTCAGTGTTTGAATTTTGTAATGATGCGTTTAACTTTGGAAATAAGAAAAGTACAGAGCTGTTAATCTGTAGCAAAATGATGAGCTATGCAACTGTAAAGTACATGTTTAAAGGGCTTTAAGGAGGTACTTACCAGAAAACTGTTTAATGAATTTCAAATTATTAGATGGATTCTTCCAGAAGTGTATTGCCAAATTTTTTGTCTAGTTTAAAATACTTGAAAAAGTTTGTTTAAAAAAAAAAAGCTTTTTTTTTAAGAAATATAAGATACGGGGTTTAGGTTTAGGGTTAAAATACACACTAAAATCACTTTTCTGATCTCACGAAGACTGATAAAGTTTTTCTTTCAGTAGATTTAATACCAAAACACTATAATGAGAAGGGATTTTATTTCAATTTTTTTCATTCTACATTTGGTTTTTTTTCTGTACTATTAAAAAGACAGCTGACGCTTACTCTGTTCCTTCCATGAGCGCAGTGAAAATGCTCAGCTCTTTGAGCATATACTGGAAAATGAAGGGGAAGAATTTTCTTCAGTTACATGTTTGCCTTTCCAACAACACATTGTGATGCAGTTGAACTTGGGTTTGATGTAGCTGAACATCTTGCATCACCGCATTATTCATCCGAAATTTTTACCTCTCCGACAGATATTTAGCTTTGGGACTGTTGTTCCTAATACATTATTAACTCTGTTTCGTTGATGCTTGTAGAGGCAAAGCTGTAGTTTGGCTTAAGTCGTTTGACTTTAGTTTTAAAAATTAATAATGCAATATATTTGCCGCTGCTTTCATCTCTTCCTTGCCACTTAGGCGAAGCAGAACTAAAATGCTGCTAGAAGGAACTGTGTTTGAAAGTGTTGGCCCAGCCTAGCGATGGCTGGGGTAGTCCAGGGGAGAAGTACAAAAACACAGTCACTTCCAAGTGATGATGTGACAGCAGTTCCAAATGTTTCAAGTTTTGGGTGTTTGAGTTTAAACTGAAAGTAAGGGTATTCACTTCACAAAAGCAGTCTATTTAATCGATCTATTTAAGTCTTTTGTGAATGTCTCTTTCAGTATCTTTTAGTATTTCCCTGTGCTCATTATAGTCTTTCTTCATGACTTTGTATAATGTGTGTGTAAGATGTACTCTTGGGAGGAATGAAAAGGCCTAATTTAACATACATGGTGGTTTGATTTATGGAGGAACATAACTTTCTCAGAATTCTGTATTCTTTACTTCAGCTGACTGAGGCAGCCTGGTCACTCACTCTTCTGGTTATTAACAGCACTTGCTATGTTCTAGAAGAAAAAAAATTAGTAGTTATTTTCCCTGTTTTCTAGGGGTTTTTACGCTAACCTTCCTCTTCCCTTTTCATTTGCCCGTCCCTGCTGCCTTGCTGCCATGGTAAAAGCCTAACAGAAATGTCTGCGAGCAGCACAACTTCCGCAGGCTCTGCAGTAGTGTCTGCTGTATCGACACGGCCTCGACATCAGAAGTCCATGTCTGCCTCTGGTCATCCGATCAAAGTTACGCTGCCAACCATCAAGGATGGCACTGAGGCTTACCGCCCAAGGTAATAAATTGATTATTATTTCTTCAATGCTGCTCACTTTTAAACGATGACGTGCGGTTTTTGATACGCTTCAGTGTGTTTGCAGTCTGTTCAGGACTGCCACGTTGCATTCTGTTCCAAAACAGTAGCTTACTCAAGTAGTGTGGGTATTACAGATGGTTTAAGCCTGATTTTGTTCATCACGTTTGCGTGCAGTTAAAGAAAGTTCCTTGACTGCCTCCCTCTGGAAGCTTGGGGAAAACTTAAGTAGTTCAAAATGTCACTAATTTTGACAGAACCGTGCAATGCAAATGAAATACTGACCCGTTAACCTCTTGGTTTTGTAGATTGCTAGACTCTTTTCTGTCTAAAAGCACCATTGTGTAGTTGCTCTTACTATTAACTGCCCAAACAGCGTTATAAATTTATTTGTGCCAGATGATTACTTCTTAAGAAATACCTGTTAAGGTTTTGGAGTGCTTGTGTGTGAAAGGTTTGGATGAACATGTTTTTCCAGGGAAGGGCTGGGAATGCTTTCAGATCGTACTACAGACTTTCCTACCTTCTTCCTTTGTCCTATGATCTGTGTATACTTTTTTAACTGCTCTTAATACCTGACATAATTTGATTTTACAATGAAAATCTCTCTTGATTATTTCTAAGTATGAATCATAAAAACAAATCAGTATCAGATTCAGGTGTTTTTGAAAAAAAAAAAAAATCAAGAGTGGAGGGTTTTTCCTATCTTTGAGAAATGGTTGTCGTGTAGAAGGTTTCTAGCATAGTCTTTCTCTTTATTTATGCTTCTGTTTTCCCAGCAGTGCAACTCAAAGAGTGCCTGCTGCTTCCCCGTCTGCTCATAGTATTAGCACTACCACTCCAGACCGAACCCGCTTTCCTCGGGGGAGTTCAAGTCGAAGCACTTTCCATGGTGAGCAGCTAAGGGAGCGGCGTAATGCCACTTACAATGGACCGCCCGCCTCACCATCACATGAAACCGGTGCTTTTGCACATGCTAGAAGAGGGACATCAACTGGTATAATAAGCAAGATAACTTCCAAGTTTGTTCGCAGGTTAGTACCTCGATTTTTAAGAGAAAAAAAAAAAAGCAGCCCAGCCTATAATTAGGGCCATAACTGTGAAGTCATCGAGAATTTCCAGTTTAAATCTGAAGCAAATGTAAATGTAGTTAGAATGCTGCTTGTTTTGTGTGTTCCTTCCAGAATCCTGCTTTGTTTTACTTCTCTGTGTGTATTGTAACCATTATGTTTGACCAGCTATTCTGCTCTTTTATCTCAACGGAGCAAGAGAACGATACTCATGCTTTACAGCTGAAATACACAGGTGCTACAATTAAGTTAAAATCAGATGAACTTAGATCCTGAAAGCAGTGAATTAAAAATGAGTTGTTGTTATTGAATGTTAACAATATTTCACTTTTTTAACTGGGTGCAGTTTGTTCCAAGGGCTATATTTATGCAAATACTTTATTGCTGTGCTTAGAGGGAACAGGTATTAACAAATTATTTCAAGGAATTCTGAGATCCTTGAATAAATGAGAAGCTTAGAAGTGAGCAGAAGTCTGGAAATACTAATGTTTCAGTGTCACGCAGCCTCTCATGTCATGTTACCAGCTTCTTCAGATGTAAGTTGAGGATTCTGAAAGAAGAAATCCTACACATCCTGGGCCTGCATTACTGTTATAACAGTAATAATATTATTACTGTTAATGATGGTGCTAACAGTAATAATACTGAGGAGAGGTGCTGGGAAAGATTTTCAAACACATTGTTTAACATCAAGTGGCTGTCAACCTAGCAGTCACAATAGCTTTCCCAAAAGGGAACTTAATTTTCAGTTTACATCTTTCTGACAGTGATTTACCGCTAATTCTTAAGCCTACTTACGGCTGTGTCCATACTGCGTTACTGTCAGATTTACAACAGAATTATACTTTGGAAACCTCTGTTTTCTTTGCAGAATCATGCTATTATGTACTAAATTCTCTCATTTGTGTGTTAAAAAAATAGTATAAAGCTAGATTAAGCTAGTAGTTTCAAATCTGTAAGTAAAATATCATTAATTGCATAAGGTATTATTACAAGGGGAAAAAAGAGAGAGAAAGCTAGAAATGCAGTCATGTTCCTCATAAAATTGATGTAACCTGCTGAGCTGATAGTACGTCAGCGTGTTGACGTAATACCTCCTGTGATAACCTAAAAAAACCCAGTATGTGAAAGATTTTCTTTTTTCAGAAACCTGAAGATACAGGACTGTGATCCTCCATTATTGGTATTCCAGCACTTACATAGTTGGGGGAAGAGAATTTGTCCTCTGGTTTTAATAAGAGAAAAAAAAGTTACAGCAAAGTTAGTCAACTGTTTTCAGTGTAGATTTCCAAATGGAAAGAAAGGTAGTATCTGTTAAGTAACTAACCCGTTTCAGGAGGGCAAGCTGGAATTTTTTATTATAGCTCATTGTTACTTGCAAGGAATGGCATCTGGAATATTTTTTTGAAAAGCCTGATCAAAAAATTAATATTTTCATGATGTTAAGCTACAGCATTAACATAATCTTGTAAACTGTGTATTTAGAATTAACATATTGTAATTTGATGTATTTTTAATGATCTTTAACGTGTTTATACAATTTCCTATGATGTTTTATACTGCTAAAAGTACATTTTCCTATAGCGAGGGCCTTCTAGGGTTTTTGTTTGTTTTGTTGCTGGTGGTGGTTTGTTTTCTTTGTTGGTGTGTTGTTGTTTTTGTTTCGTTGAGTTTTTTAAACTTTGGGTTGTTTGAGTGTTTTAGTGGCTGGGATTAGGTGGGTGGAGGTTGGGGGTGAGGGGGGGTTGCTGTTCTTTTAGATGGATCACATAACTGCATGCCTTTTAACTTCTGTACTGTTCAGGAAATAATGGTGTAAAGCATACTTTGATTAGAAGGTGTCATGAAAGACTTTTACTGTCTTTCGGCAAAGGTAAATGCCTTTTCTGGTAAGTATATACAATAAATGAATAATGAGAATGAATAGGGTATTGAAGTATTTTGTATCAATGGTTTATGTCAAAAGTTACTTCTCTGCTATTAGTTACTAAAGTATTTGTGTTTTGAAGGTATTAAATTAGTCAGCTCATTGAAATTAGGTGCTAAAACGTTTGTACAGCAGCACTAGGAACGTACCTAGGTGGCTTACACAATCTCTGGATGTTTTTCAAGTTGGTTCAGACTAAAAAGGCATAATACAACACAGTTCCTTGGTAAAGTACAGCTCTCATTCAACCAGATAAAAAAGAGAGATGCTTAACCTCAAGCTCAGCGGTAATTTTACCGAAGTCAGTATAACAGCTGATTTGCTGGAAGTTAAGCAGATGCTGAAGGAAACTTTGGGAACTGGGCTCCAAGCATTTGGTCTCGCAAACTCTTAGGCACGTCTTACCTTTAACGGCTTGAGTGTGCTTAAGCGTGGGCGCGTCCCTACGTGCTTTCAGGACCGAGGTCTAAGGCCTGGCCTAGAAGGGTGCAGAGTGGAGCCCCCCTGGACCACCTTGATCGACAGCTCCTCTGTGCTTGCTGAATTACGTGTGGCCGTTGCTCTGTCTGCAGTAGGTTGAGAACAACATGTTAATTTTACCGTCAGTTTAAAAAAAACAATAAACAATTACATGTCAGAGCTGAAAGAAGTTAAGGTATCATAAAGGGAAATTAAAATTATAGCTGTGGAAAAAATACTATTAAACAGTGTTAGGCTTGACATTATTATACTGATTCTTTTTTTTTTTTGTTCAGTAGCTATTTAACATTGTTCTAGATGTAGGTTTTCTTAACTTTTATTTTTCACCTTTATCATTGAATCTCAACCTTAACTTTGTTTTGAGGGATCCAAGTGAAGGCGAAGCCAGTGGCAGAACTGACACCTCAAGGTGAGGAGCCACTATTAATACTTCGCTCCTAGGTCTTTCGCATCAAGGTTTAAGTGATTTCTTAAAGACTTTTAATCAGGATGTAAAATAGAATAGTGCTTAAGTGATCTGCATTTCAAAAATGGGGTTTATTTGGGGTGGGGGAGGGGGTTTTGGTGAGGTCCTTTATCCCTCATTTTTGCTTTCTTGCGAAGTATTTAATATAAAAACTTTATTCAGAGGAATATGCTTAAATAATAAAGCCCCCCGTTAGGAGTTAACCAATCATTTAGGCACTTAAAATCATGTTTTGGCTTATAAATATTTAATGGTGTTTACTTTTGGGTTCAGTGGAAAATGTAGTAGACTTTGTGTGTGTCTGTGTGTATCTATAAAATCTTCTACTATGGTTACATACTGTGTTCATTCCCAAAGCTGCTGTTTGCCAGAAGTAAACACCTCACAGTCCCTGAGAAATGAATGTCACTTTGCACTGAGAAATAAGTGACATTCAGACAAAAAGGGTGGTGACTGCTAAATATTGAATTTGTATGGCAACCGCTGTACACAAATCTACAGCTGCTTTGTTAGTAATAAAGCATTCCTTCATATGCTCATATTCCAGTATATCTGCTCTCCCGCCATGTTTCAGCATTTGGTTCTCCATTTTTGGTGTGCTTAGCACAGTGCATAACTTTTTATTTTGATGCTTTCTAATGAACAGGCATTGTAGTTTGCATTCTTAAACTGGCCGCTTCCAGAAAGTATCGACTCAGTTTTCAAAGCAGAAAGCCTTTATTTTAAAAAAAAGCAGCACATTCTTAAGAGGATACATTGTTTAATACACAATGCGTTTTGTCTATGTTAGCCCTTTTCAATTCAAAATCTATTAGCTGTCGAATTCTTGACATGGAAAGGGAAAAGAGATTAATCGAATGTTCCAGTGAAATGAAGTGTGAAGTTGCTTTCAGCTCTTGCTTTCATTCTCTAGCTTCCTCTACTTTTTGTCATCCTACAGTGTCTGTTTTGGGCTAAAAGTCGTTTGAGATCTTACCCCTGCCATGCTCTAGCCCTTAGTGTCAATGTGGTTCTCTGGGGATCACACCAAGTTAAATTAAAAGTGCTTGTTTTGACTCCTCTCTGAGTAGTGATGGTTTATAGACTGTCAAAGTGAGAACAGCGCCTTTCCCCAGTGCTGGGTGGCATCAGGCATCTCAAGTACCCGGGACAAAACCAGAAATAGTTGGCTGTGGAATTTACTTTAAAATAATTAGTGCTGTTTCTGAAAATGCTTTTTACATTGGGAATAATAATCCATTTGGTAAGGAAGCGTCGGAGTAAGAGCATTGGAAATTACTCCCTTGAAATTTTGTCCAAGTCGGTGTATTGGCTAAAATACTTCCTGTCTACATGTCTGTGTCTGCTCAAGAAAAAGCTGCTGGCTGGGTACCCAGCTGGTTAACAAAAAAACCATGCTGTTTGCGACCAGATTGCAGCACAAAATTCTGCTTCATCCATTAAAATAAAGCATGTTGTTATAAGGTCTTTTAACACAGAGAGAGGTCAAAAATACATCATCAGTGCGAAAGGGGGAAAAGAGGGGAGGGAATGAACTGAAGACCGGGGAATGGCAGGCTGGGCTTTCTTTCTCTGCTGCTTTTACAGTATGATTTATGCTTTGGGACCGTGTCCCACGACTTCAGTTTTGTTGGCATATGGCATGCTCCAGATCATGAAATCAGCAGAACTGCGGTCATGCTTTTCCATAGATTCCACTTTCTTTGGAGCAGTATGGAGTAACGTGTGTCTGCTGCAGCTCCCATTGCACATGTTGCCCATCAGAACGTTTTGGAGCAGGGGTTTCCAAACTTCGCTTTGCTGGCGTGCCGCCGCTGGGAGCTGCCCCGCCGCTGGTGGCAGCTCCCGGCGCTGTGCCGAAGCGCGCGCGGGTCAGCAGCATCCGTCCCACTCCTCGCGTTGGTTTGCGCGTGACCAGCAGTGTGTCAGTCGCGGTTTAGAAACCCCTGTTCGAGAACTGTATTTCTCTTCTATATCTCTTGGCTATACCGCTTTGATTTTTGACTGCTCCGTACGTCGCTTCTTCCAGGAGCGCTTCTGGGGAGCCAAAAGACCGGGAGAAGGAGGATAGCAAAGATTCGAAGCCACGCTCCTTGCGGTTCACGTGGAGCATGAAGACCACTAGTTCTATGGACCCGAACGATATGATGAGAGAGATTCGGAAAGTGTTAGACGCTAATAACTGTGATTACGAACAAAAAGAGAGGTTTTTGCTCTTCTGCGTTCACGGTGATGCGCGACAAGACAGCCTGGTTCAGTGGGAGATGGAAGTCTGCAAACTGCCACGGTTGTCGCTCAACGGAGTTCGTTTCAAGAGGATATCCGGGACTTCTATCGCATTTAAGAACATTGCATCCAAGATAGCCAACGAGCTTAAGCTGTAAAGAGCACCTAAATTTTTTGGGATCAGGGAAGATTCATACATGATCTACACTTTGAATGTACTGGTTACGCCTAATGTGATTGGCCTGTGAAAACTCCCCGTGTAGAAACTGCCCTTATTGCAATAAGGTTATACATAGTTATTCAGAATTGTAAAGTTAAATCCAGTATGACCTATATTAAATAACCGTAGCTAAAGAAGTTACGTTCACATGTACAGGTAAGTATATAGAGCATTCTGTTCATTTTATGTTCATAGAGTTGTATAATAAAAAGATGACTGCTTAAATTCAGATCTTGTATAGTTGTCTAGATTTCTGCACAGAAATGTATGTTTGCTTTCAGTTGGAAAAGTTCTTCCCTATCATTTACATTTTTTGGTGGGTTTTATAAGTCTTACCTCTCTCATGCGTTTTTTAAAAAACTTGTGTCCCGAGTCAGATGCACAAAAAATAGTTTTCACAACTGTAGCATGACCATTTTTAATGATTTAAAAGATTGCTTATGATTTGAACCAAAAGTCGATGACTAATTGGCTTTTGTTCTACACGAGACTGTTCCTGCTTACCTTTTGGCTCTTATCCTCGTTATCGGACAGTGTTTAGTTGGGGAAAAACAAATACAAATAAACATGTTTACAGTGTTGGCACTTAGAGTTTAGACTGTTGTTCTGCCTTGGGCCAGCTCAGAGCTGTGGGGGAGCAGAAACCAGGCGTCAGCGATGTTCTGTCTGCAAATTACCGTGCTTTACCGCCGCGGCCCGTTAACAAATGTAGCACCCGGATGGAGAACCGTAACCATTTCATTGGAATATCATGGTGTAAAATATCACTCGTTTGCTGCCTTCAGAGTACTAGAAATTCCATTTTATGGAAGTATATTAATATTGGGACTGTTGAATAGCACAAGATAATCTGAAGTGTTGACCAATTGTATAAGTTAATAATACCACCTCAGGAATTAGCTTGGCTTTTGGAACATGTGCCCCTGAAGAGAGTACATGCAATTCCACGTAATATTGGACAGCTAAACATACATTGTTTATAATGAGAAATTGTTGATTTATGCTTCCGTGGTTGTACAGTTTGTTCCCATGTAACCTGTTTGTGTTTAATATTTTACCAGATTTCTTGTATTTATTCCACATCATTATGCCTGTAATGTGCAGCTTTGTAATTAGGCACTTGCCTACAGAAAAGAGAGGAGAAAGAGGAAAAAAAAAAAAAAAAAAAAAAAACAAACAACCCTCCACATTTTTTTCCTTCATAATTAATAATTATAAACTATGTAAAACCACTAGTACTGGTACATTTTAATACTTGTTATTTTGTACTGAATTAACCATAGAGGTTGGTTGTGCAATGTTATTTAATGTCGTAATTACTGTAATATCAACATATGGGCCCCCATCTGCACACTCTTGTGAAGAATAGGAAGTTCATTAAGAAACTGTCACTTTAAAAACAAAAAAAATAATAAAAATAAAAATTAAAAAAAAAAAAGCAGCTGTGGTAAACTCTGTAACCCGAAGTTAGAGAGGCTGTAAGTGTAGTGAGTGTGCCATTCCCTGATGGCTTCTTGACGGAGATGGACTTTACATTCTGTACTGTGATGTAGCTTTCCTCTGTAACAGTTCTGTTTGGAAATGGACGTGTATTGTTGCCTTAGAAAAAGGGTGTTTGGAAAGAAAGAACTGTAGCCCCTTTTTTTTTTTTTTATCTGATGTTCATTGAAACAAAATCTGATGCAAGTCATCTTGATTCACTGGTGCACTCTATTAAAACTTACTTGAACAGTTCTCATACTAAAATACCTGTCGTCTGCCCTTTTATTTTTTAGAGAGAAGCGATAGTTACTGCAGGCAGCAAAGCAGCCCCGAGGTGCACGGACCTTGTCAACCTGCGTTGCGTGAGGTCAGGGTTAGTGCTGCGTCGCTTTGCGCTCCCGCGCTGTCCCGATAGCACTTCCTAGAAATGGGAGTTTGTCCAGAAAATCACCAAAAATCAGCCTGGGGAGGGGTTTGTGTGTCTGCTCGGTTCACCCGGGAATGTACAGTTATCCTTGGAAATACACCGTGGGAGCGTGACCGTGATGTTAGTCCAAGATCGTGTACCCACTCAGCCGTGAAACTGAACCCCTTCGCCTTTTCGGAGGGCTCGGTGGCAAAAATAGGGGTCGCGCTGCGCGGCGGTGGGTGGAATGGCTTACAGGCCGTGACTTACAGGGGCAGCTTCGCCCCGGGTTGTTGCTGGCTTTCAGCGCTCCGGGGGACCGCAGCTGCAGGCGTGTTCCACACACACAGCGTTGCGAGGGGACGGAGGTTACGAGTTGCAGTTCAGCTCTTCCCCCTGAAACACAGCACCCCAAGGTGTTGCTATAGGCGGGTGGTTTGCAGACGGTGTTATTTCCATTCCCTGCCTGCAGTGCGAACGGCCCCGATTCCCAAAGCCCGTTTGCCGCCTGCCTCCTCCTGCCCTGTTGGAAGAGGAGCCGTGGCCCATGTTACGCTCCCGGCAGCGCGTACACCGTGTGCGTCAGCGAGGGCACAGTCTGAGTGCCGGGGTGTAGCTGTGCCCAAACGCCTCACCTGGCTTTCCAAAGCTGCTCTTCCTGGCAGGAATAAGATGGGAAGACCTGCAAAAGAGATTTTTTTTTTTCCAGAACTGCTGGTTTTGTCAGCACACAGTGCATGGAAATGGGTAAGACGTCACATACTGGGTACTCGATGCCTATTTGAGTCCCTCAACAGCTGCCTTGTTACATCGCTGTTGTGTCTAAGTTACTCCTTGGGTAAGAGCGGGATAAGAGCATTTGGATCCGAAATGGAGCTTGATTTTCACGTGAGAGGGGATCAGTGTGGCTTTTTGTCAGGACAGCTTTAACTTGAGAAATCCCACGTCACGTTCCGCAGCTCCAGGAAGGGATGGGGATGTCTCGACTCTTTGGAGAGCTCGGGTATCCGACTCTAATTTCCGGGCAGCATTTCTAGGAGGCTTGCAGTGGGACAGGACAGACAGGCTACAGTGTGGTTCTGCTCTTTAGGGTTGGGGTTGCCTTTTTTCGCTTTGTTTCTTTGTTTAAGGCATACAGACACTTCCAAGCGGAACAGATCCCTTTTCATGCGGTCCAGTTTAAAACCGTAGAATGTACACGGGCCAATGACAGGGCGATAAAACTTTCACTCCTGCCCCTGTGGATGAGAAACAATGCTGGGGAGCAGTGGCGCCGTTAATGCCGTTTAGGTACGGCGGCGCTAAATTCCACAAGCTTGTTGGACACGAGACTTTCCTGGCAGCCGTTGTCGTACACCAAAGAGGTGCCTTGGACCTCTTGACCTTGGAACGTGCTGTGGTTCCCCTGCCGCCACGCAAGCGGAGACAGCAGTTTGAGGGGTGTATTCCCTGGGGTTTTGATAGCTGAACTCTGGAAAATGAAACAAACTCATGAGGGACAAACCCGGTGTGTAGGGAAGGGCCTGTCGCCCTTCAGAAGACTGAATGTCTCACTACCTTTGCACTCCTCATTAAGGGGCAAAGTGTACATTCAGTAATGGATCTATAAATAGAAAACTTGGACACAAACACTTTGGAAAGCCAGAGAAAAATATTTAATGCTTTTTTTTTTTTCCTTTAAAACTTTTCAAGGTAGTTTGAGGTTAACAAGACGGAATATCCCATTCAACAGCTGCTCACAGGTTACTGGTATTTTATTTCTCCATGCTGCCACTTCACCAATTCATCCTTCAAACTCGTAGCACGTTAAAATCTACAGCAACGCATCAGAGCGTGCAAAATCTGACTGCTCTGCCTTGCTGTTTCAGGCTCCCTACTATGTGATTGTTGTTAAAACAGGTGCTTGGGACAGGACCGATGGGGCTGCTGTTTCACAGCCTCTGTGGTGCTTAGAATCATAGAATCTTTTAGGTTGGGAAAGACCTTCAAGATGATCAAGTCCAGCCCTTAACCCAGCACTGCCAAGTCCACATGTCTTTTAAATGCCCCCAGGGATGATGACTCCACCACCTCCCTGGGCAGCCCGTTCCAATGCCCGGCAGCTCTTTCTGTGAAGAAATTCGGACATACCTGCACCTCCAGGTTGGAGTGAGCTGACCACCAAGCTGCAGGAGGTAGGGGAGAGGGCTGGCTGGCTGGGGAAGGGCACCTGCAGGCGCTGTGGCAGCCTGGAGGAAGGAGGAGCTCCCAGGGCCACGCGTGGTCCGTCTGGGACTGGGGCTTGGAGCATGAAATCCTCTCCTGGGTTTAAGTGTTCACCTCAACCTTCTGGAGATTTAAATTAAAAACCTGACAATAGTAGCGGGAGTGGTGAGGCCTTCAATATAAACCAGGGGGAGGGATAGAGAGCTTTTACCGCAGCTACAGACCCGAGACTCGCTCGCATCATCCACCCTTGAGAGGCCTGGCCCAGCCGTCCATCGCCGTGTCCTGGCTGGCGCGGTGACGATGGTGAAACACCACCCTCGGGGCAGAGAACTATGCGAGGTGCAGGAGTTAAGGCTCGGGGCTTTGTTCCTCAGTAAGAAATATCCGCAGTGAGGGGTTAGTCTGTCCCCTTATTGCATCTGCTTTTCCCAAGGATCGGCGTACGTATCAAATGCTGATAAAGGTACCGAGCGGTTTAACAAGTGGCATCAACCCTCCCGGTAGGATTGCATTTTTTTCCATGTGGCCCAGCCACAGGCGGGCTGCTGGGGAGGCTGCATCCGAGCCAAGACCTTCGCCTGTCGGTGAAGGCTCTGGTACCTCCCCTGGGCCCGGGGTACAGTACGCGGGGATGCTGTTCCCCTGGGATGCCTCCCCTGGGCCCAGGGTACAGTACGTGGGGATGCTGTTCCCCTGGGATGCCTCCCCTGGGTCCAGGGTGCAGTACGTGGGGATGCTGTTCCCCCGGGATGCTTCCAGGGCCCGGGGTACAGTACGCGGGGATGCTGTTCCCCCGGGATGCTTCCAGGGCCCGGGGTACAGTACGCGGGGATGCTGTTCCTCCGGGATGCCTCCCCTGGGCCCGGGGTAGTGTACGCGGGGATGCTGTTCCCCCGGGATGCTAGACGGGAGCACCTCACATTCAGGGGTTGCCAGGGGGGTCGCGGTGGGTTTCGGACAGGGGAACCGCGATCTTCAAAAAGCCGCTGCCGGTGCGTGCGGTGCCGGGGAAAGAGCCGCGTCGTGTTTCGCTGGGAATCGTGTTTCGCTGGGAATTTCGCTGCCGCCCCCCTGTCCCGTCGCTGCCGGCCGAGTGGGCTTGGGCTTCCCCTCTGCTGGGCTGGCGGGGGGCGAGTGCCGGGCTCCCCCTGCCAGGCGAGGCACGGCTTCCAGCACCGTCAGCCCTCGGCCGGCCGCTCCGGGCACGGCCCGCACGGCGGCGGGGGCCGGGGCGCCTCCTCCCGTCCCGCAGCCGTCCCGCCCCGGGGAGGGGGCAGCGGCGGCGGCGGAGGAAGCGTCCGGAGGTCCCGCGAGCGGCCGGCGGCACCATGACAGTGGGTGCGCGGCTGGGAGCCAAGGCGAGGGGCCGGTACTACCGCCGCGGGCCCGGCGACGACCGGGTCTCCATCCTGCCCGGCGAGGAGGAGGAGGAGGAGGAGGAGGCGGCGGCCCCGCGGCCGGCGGCGCTGGAGGTGGAGGAGGAGGGCGCTGCCGCCAGGAAGGTGCGCTTCGCCCTCCTGCCCGACACCTACGAGCCGCTGCGCCCGCCGCCGGCCGCCGGCAAACGGCCCTACGGGAAGCGGCTCAAGAAGTACGGCAAGGTGAGGGCAGCGCTCCCGGGCCGGCCGGGGCACCGAGCGGAGACCCGCGGGGACAGACGGGCGGGCGGCGCCTCGGCGGCCGCTTCTCCGAGGGGCGCTCGGGAGGCTCCCCCTGTCCTTCGGGCGCAGCGCCCATCTCCGAGGTGGCGTCTTTCCCTTGCCTGGAGGGCTTTCCCTTGTCGGGAGGGTCTATCCCTTGCCGGGGGGTCTTGCCTGGAGGGTCTTTCCCTTGCCGGGAGGGTCTATCCCTTGCCGGGAGGGTCTATCCCTTGCCGAGGGGGTCTGTCCCTTGCCGGGGGTCTTCCCCTTGCCGGGGGTCTTGCCCTTGCCGAGGAGAAGCCGGTCCTGCCGGGGAAGGCTCGGCACCGACCCTCGCCTGGATCAAAGAGTAAAAAATCTGCCGTTTCGGAGTGAAAATGACACTAAGCTGATGCATGTGACGGGCACTTCGCCTTTCTTTGTTCACGATTTCCCTCCGGGTCGTTGTTTTGACACCGTTTCTTAAAACTTCCAGTTAATTGGCCTCATTTTTTTTTTCCCTTCTACCTGAGTGGCCCGAAGCCAAGGCAGTACGGTACCTCCGGTGCCCACCTGCCCGTTTGCCTTCCAGGTGTCCCCTGGAAATCACCCCAGGGAGCTGAGAAACGCAACACGATCTTCATTGCGTAGCTGCTGTTTTGGCTCAAAATTGCTCTTTTGCTTTCCTGTGCGGGAAGTCCCAAGCCCTGCAGTTGGCGATTTGTTTTTTCCCCTCCTGGAGGGCAGGTGCCTTTAGTTACAAAAGCGCTCCTTGGAAGAATTTGTTTATTTTTCTCTTGTTCACGTCACTTAAATACAGCTCAGGTATGTGTTGGATGTTTGTAGCGGCAAAAGCAGGTTTTGTGTTAGCATGAAAAACCTGTCTGGTGCCTGGAGTCTTTTCCAGCCGGAGAGATGACAGATGTCAGTACCAGACCTGAGTTTCTACTGCATTCTTTTAAAAAATTATTTGGTTAAAGATATGCTTGCTACGTCTGACATGCAGAAAATGCCAGTTTACAGCTGACAGCATGGGCGTGAGCTGCCTCACAAATACTCCTGCTTCAGAAAGAGAGGAGTATTTCATTCCCTCACGATGGAATCGATACTTCGAGTTTCCAGCGCTGTGATTTCCAAGCCACAGTAAACACACATAGTAGGAAGCAGTCTCGAGTCTGCAGGCTGGATTTACACAGCGGTTTTCTGAACGCGGTGATGTCACAGCGGTTCCTAAATTTCCCGACCTGCTGTCGCTATACGTTGCTGTTGGCATAAGGGCACTTAGAGCACAGGGTTCATTCCTGAGCACGGCGTCTATTTTGTGTTGCTCAGACGACATTCCCGTGGGGAAGGGTTGCTGGTTTAGCCTTGGCGGTAAAGACCAACGCGTGAAAGCGGCGGCGGGCCCCGGGTGGGTAAGCTGGATACGGTGCTGGAAGGAGGAAAGCGGTCGCCGGTGTGACGCAGTAGGACGGGGGCAGGTGTGGGAAGGGGAGACCCTGCGTCTCCTCCGTACTCTCTACCCCTGGGTTTGAGGTGCCTTTTTATTTTGCCACCCTAACTCATTCAAGTAGGTTTCCGTGGGAGTAAATACAGCAAAATTCAGCTGTGTAGTGGCATCGTGACAGCTGAAGGTTTTCATGTGCCAGTGCCACCGTATTCTGGTTTTAGGAAGTCCTGGGAACACAACAGACACTGACTGGATTTCACTGATTTAAAAGTATATCCTCTGACTCTGTGTTTTCCATATTACAAGCCATGACTTTGATCGAGTCGCAGGGGACCGTGAAGTGTTACTAACAGTTAATTCTGCTATTCCTCCCAAACTGACCACGTTATGCTAATTCCCCGGTCATGACCAAAAACCAGCAAGAGTGACATTAAAATTAGATTAAGGATTTTAGTTTAAATTATCTGCAGCAAGTTATCTCTAACGCAGTACACAGATGCGTTCTTAAACAGGTACAGACGTGAAAGTGGGTCAAAACAATCTTATTTTGACCAAAAAAGTCTTGGTTTTTTGGTCACGCACCTCTACAAACTAGGTGTGAGTTTAAACTCATTTTATTTTTGAATAGAAGCCCACGTGAAAGCCTGGCTTCCTGCGGAGGCTGCATCCGTTCGGTTCAGCTGTACCCTGGGGTGTGTATTTCTATATAAAAATAGATGGTAGAACGTTGTTCCACGCTCGAGCCCTCATTAGCTGTGGGAGTTCGTTTTCTGGGCCGGTGACATTGGCTGTCAAAACAATTTGAAGGTATTTTCTATCACCTCTCCCGTTTCTAACGCCCTTCTCCCATCTCTCTCTGCAGAACGTCGGCAAAGCTCTGCAGAAGGGATGCCGGTACTTGGTGGCTGGTCTGCAAGGCTTAGCGACGGCCTATTCCGCTCCCTTTGGAGTGGCAGCTCAGGTGGCATCCTTCCTCCGCTAGCATGGATCCACGCGCCCCACAGGGCAGGATGCGAGGCCATTGCTCCTCTCTTAGGATTAAATCCAAGACCCGCATCTGAGAAACCTCTTGGACAACCAGCCCCAGCCCTGCCCCCTTCCCCCGGACCCAGCGCTCTTCTCTGCAAAAACTTCCAGTGCTTTACAAAATCAGGTTGGGTTGAAGAAACGCAAGGATGAGGGAATAATCTTCGAGTAATCAGGCTGAAGTTTGTTCTCAGACGTGAGTTGGTTCTCTAAAGCTTTGGGATGTCTGGAAGGGAGCCAAGGATGGATGGAAAAGCAAGTAGATGAGGGCGAGAGAAACGAAGGGAAGTAGAGGATGGCGGGGGGGCCAGCTGGGGAGGTGGAGATCGGAGAGGAATTGTCAAAGCAGTGGAGGAAACAGATAACGAGGGATCAGGAAAAGGTAGTCTTTGGTTTTTTGATGTGTTTCCCACCCTCAGAGGGTTAATATTATGAGTATACTTAAAAATATACTTGGATATTAATGGACTGTGGTCTGAGACATGGTGAGCTTTGCTGCATCACTGTTGATCATCTCTGACACTGGAAATCATGGGCCTTTAAATCTTAAGACTGATGTAAAAATCCAGAAGGAAAATGAGGTGTGTTTGTCTTCTGATTTCGGGGCATTAAAGGTTCGCCGTGATTACTATTTTAAACTTTGCTGCTGTGAAACCTGCATCTATTTCTCTTACTGAGATTGGAGTTCATGTCTGCCATACCTGATTCTGGAAGCCGGAGATGTAAGAACACCCACTTTTGAGGTGTTCAGCTGAAAAGAAAATGGATTACCGGCTGCATCTGAAAAAACCCCTCTGTACAGCATTTGGTATAAGGATGTACAACCGTTTTGTATGAGAATGAGGCCAAATACCTGCCAGCTCCATCTTCATTTCCGTAGGTGGAAGCTGTAGCTAGAGAGCGTCAACATGAGATGGCTCAGCTCCGTGGTGTGGAATGAGCAGCTTCTGTGTCACACCTCCAGGGAGGTAAATCTTGTCTTGATGACACAGGAACAAGGGGGTTTATGTGCCTTGAAAATTCTGTGGGGTTTGTGGTTTTTTTTTCCTATCAGTCTTTCATGGTAGCAGTAAATGATTTCCCTGCTAGGACTTTATCTGTATTCTAGATCTTTCTAGTTTTGACAGTGTTTTTGTAATCAAGGAGTTGACTTATCTGGAAAAAAAATGCTGTTCATCCGCTTTGCCTTTTTTGAATGAAGGGGTTTGCACGTTTTAGCAAACCACGCTGTATTTCTTTTAAATGAAGCGAATGAAACAAAGGTGGATTTTTTTCAATGCTGTTTTCTAACTCGACTGTAAATAAACAAAATGTGATCCGTGTCGTGTGTTTACCTACACACGTCGGCGAGCGCGCAGAGGAGGCGTTTCTCGGCGGTGGCCCGAGCCGCGAGAGGAAGCCGCAGTGTAAACTTCCCCGTGTTGTTCTGCCCGCGGCCCCGGCGCTTTTTTGGAAGGATGTGGTTGTAGCCCAGACTCCATGGAAATGCTCAGGTGTGGAGATGAGGCTGTAGAGGATCTAAGGCAGCACAAGTCAGGGTAGGAATCACCACAAAGGGATTTGTGCCTATTTTGGGATTTCCTTCAAATTTTGTTACACTGCTCCCTTTTTTTCAAATGGCCAAAGCAATGCAGGGAGGGGATCTGTGTCTCAGTTTTTCTGTGTGAAACAAGTGTCCATCTATCTGTCTGTGCGTCCTCTGACCAGAAAGGCTGCACCCTCATTGCAACACCCAGGGTCCAACCCGTTCAGCGCAGGGACTTTTCACGAAGGCAAACATGAACTTTAGCTCGCGAACCGCTCAGCACAATGGTTGCCGCTGACTTCTGCCTGCTGACCTCTGCTCTCTGCTCACCTGGTGCAACTTCAAGGGAATAACCCGTCGCCTTCCATACAGAACCCAAATGACACTCAAATGGTGTTTCCGTGTGAGCCTGAGGAAAGAAAAGCTTGATGCATGTTGGCAAGTTCTGCTGAACAGCGTTTCTAAAACAGACCAAAAACAGGGGAAGAGGAAAGAAAAAGTAAGCAAGTCACCTATGCTGTTGCTATAAACCAGCTGGTGATTCATGCCAGCCTGTTTTCCTTCCCGGGAATGAACTGAGGGTTCTCACCGAGGCTACCGCTCCGTGCTGCTTAGCAGTACTCCGTGAGCAGTAACTGACTCCTCAGCTGGCGGAGCGTATTTGTGAGGCCAAGCCTTGGCCTGAGGGTTTGCCAGTCTCTTCGCCAGCCCAGCTGACGCAGCAGCATCTAAAAACCTCAGTCTGGGGGGTGAGGTTCATTTCCCAGCGGGGTGGATGGCAGAGGGTTGTAGTTCCCGTCTGTTATGGCAGCATCCCTGCTGTGCCAGGGCTGCGATGCCAGTGGGTGGGACAGGGCAGGTCCTGCAGTGCTGTTGGGAAATGTCACCTTGGTGACATGGGAGATGAGGAGATATTCCCCGACAGCCTCGGGCTGCATCACACTTGCCTGATGCCTCTACCCATCGCTTCACCTCACAGGTTTTGGGTTTCAGTGGTGTGCTACCGTACTGTCTGGTTCCCCTCAGATTTCTACCCAACTTTCGCCAAGGTTTACAACAAACGGCAGGATAAATAAGTTTGGGAAGCTGAATACGTGCAAGAGTGGCAAGAAGTAGCCAACTTGTCCAAGCTTCTCTCAGGAATGAGCCCCACTAACCTGGCATCCTGGCAAGCCCCTTCTAAATTAAATCCCTGGCTATTCCTAGTGCCTGCTCAGTGAGTCACGGAGCAGAATAAAGCTCATTTCTGCTGGTTTTGCCAGAGCATTTAATTACTGCTCTGGCGTACTGTAGGCTCTGAGGAAGTGGCAGGGGACTCACAGCTATTGTCCTTTGTCCTCCAACATCAGCAGCAAGGAAGCGCCCTTGCAGAGCTTGTTTTTGAAGTGCTGTGACTGCGAGAGCCGTACCACACCACATCACTTCAGAGCTTTGCCAGTCCCAGGCCAAGTTTCACTTCAGGGATGAACAACCTTTCTGTCCTCTGCCTGTCTGTAAGTCTGGCAAGGGGGCAGGGTGTTTGGGATGATATACAACCAGTTGTCTCTGTATCCTGAGTCCCTTGTTAACTAGGCACTGGCCTCTCCTGAGACAAAACTGGTCCTAAAGTCTGTAACAAGTTGCTGCAGTTACCTGTACACAGTCTGCTTTGGAAATCCTTTTTCTTCAAGGAGCAGTAGAGAGCCTGAAGAGCTTGTAGGTTAATGGAGATAATTAAATTAAATGAAAGCAAAGGAAGAAAATTCTCCCCTTCCTTCTCCTTGTAGGAAATAGTTCCCAGGCCCGTTTCAGTGTGAAGTCTGGCCTGAGCTCAGAGAGGGTGGTGCTCCTTCCTGCATCCTGTGTCACCTACCAGCGGAGGTTCAGGGCTCTGGGCTGGTTTAGCTGGAGGAGGGAAGGCTTAGGAGGGACCCAACAGCAGCTTTTCAGTACCTAAGAAGAGGTTGCCAAGCAAGATGCGGCCAGGGTCTTTACTGAGGTCCACAGCCAGACCAGCAAGGGGCAATGGTTGTAAATTGAAACTGGGAGTTTCCAGATGGATCGAAGGGGAATAAATAGCACTAATCTGATAATTGAGCATGAGGAGGGGTTGTTGAGGAGGGTGGGGAGTGTCTGTCCCTGGAGGCTTTCAAGGTATGACTGTACAAAGTGCAGAGCAAGCTGGTGTGAACTTGGTGCTGACCCTGCTGCGAGCAGGAGGCTGGAGGAGAGAGCTCCTGGGGTCCTTCCGGCTTAGGTGACTCCGAGCTACAAGTGGGGTCCTGCCACGATAAGCAGGAAGCTTATTACTGCATGGAGATGCAAAAGACTGGTATCCTCACCCCTACTAAAAGCACAGATGCTAAGAATAAAGGTTTGCTCCTGGCGCAAGGAGCGACTTGCGCAGGCGGCAGTGCCAACTGCCCCAAGAGCAGCTGGGCCCCAGCAAAGTCTCCCCGGCATTGCACGATGCCGGCTGAACGGCAATTGTCCTTTAGTGCCATCTCCTGGGAAAAAATCAGATTTCCAGCCTTGTTGTTGTGTCTCCTCTCCTGCTGGGATTTCCTGCCCTCCCCTAGGCCGGCCTCCTGCTTTGTCCAGGCCCATCTCCAGGATGCTGCGTCCCAGCAGTGTAAGTGTGTCTCTGCATACCAGTGTTTTCTGCCCAGGTGAGTCCTGAGCCTCCTGTGTGCAAGTGTTTAAAATGTAAAGCCAAGGAACATCGGGGTTTTTTTTCCTTCAACACCTAAAACTCTTACGCCCTGAGGTTCTTGCTCTGCCTTAAAACCATTCACTAAGGATGCTTCACCGGAGGAAAGGGGATGAGCTGCAGCCACTGCTTGTTTCTGAGTACGATCCTCTGCTGGAGAGGTCACAGCTGCTTAAGACAGGACGTGTAATTTCAAATGCAGGGGGATCGGAGGACAGCAGACTGGAGTGACCCCCCATGGGAGCTGCCGTGGGCCCCAGCTCCAGCACACCATCCGTACCTGCCTCCCAGTGCTTTCTGTATTCCTCTGTTTCTGCTGCCCGTAAAGCAATCCTTGCTCCTTCCTTTCCTGGGACACTACACCAGCATCAGATTGCTTTTTCAGCTGTGTCTGAATTAGGGTGGGGACTTTCCTGTCCTTGCTGAACCCCATCCTGCCCCTGATGGCTGCTAAACCATAGCTGCAAAAGGGTGTTAGTCTTTGTGCTGCAGAATAAGTGCACTGCTCCCCAGTAAACCTCCTCCTTCGGGCCTTAGCAGCTCTCCCACACAACACGCAGCTCTGCGCTGACTATTCAGATTCCTAAAGCCGCCTGAGTGATACTGTATTTGTCTGGAGAATCGTGTTTAGGGAAAATGGGGAGAACTAGCCTGCACTGGTTAATACTGGGCCGAACAGTTGCCTGGAACAATCATTTCTGTATTGTCCTGGTGAATTTAGAGAGGCTGAAGTTTAGCATTTGACTGGAGGAAAAAGATAATTTTTAACTCATCTTCCTATATGACTGGAAAGTGAACAAAGTAGCCTACCAACCTGCCTACCTTTCATGTATCCGTGATGCTCTGTGTAGGAAAAGCCTCTCAAAAAACCAAAATCCCTTTATCTCATTGCTCTGTGTCCATTAAAAGGCATCTATCATTAATGACTCTATTTTTAATTCTATCATTGCAAATTATATGCCTGAGATTTTCCTCTACATTAATTTCACTGAGCTCATTTCTAGTGCATGACTCACTGAACTCTGTTTTCCTTGATTTTAAGAGCAAACAGCAATGCTTTTACCCTTCCCTCCTCTCTGTGAAGGAATCTTTTGAATTTGTTGTTCCTTCTAACTTTTGGAAGGATATAATTTGTGTGTGTGCAATATAATTTTTATCCTGTCTTGCTGAAATCAGCATAAGATGACTGCATACTCGGCCTTGTCACCCCCTCCTCCCTGCCTTTTGCTGAATTACCAAAGCGTCACTGGAAAAAAACCTGACACGTCTTTGGTGTGGGCATTTAACCCCTATTCTTTTGCTGAGCCCAGTCCAGCCCACGTTTAGCTCTATCCAAACACCCTGTCACCTCATCTAGGCCAGCGTTCTGCTGTCTTTGGGAGGGCTTTTTTTCATAATGTCCATCCAAATCTCCACCTCGGTGCAGTATTTTATGCCTTTCCAAACTACAGCACCATGCACAGATCTGAAGACCTAAAAGATCTCAAGCCACTTGTCTTTGTTTTAGTGCAAACAAGTAAAATTCTTTCAAACTTTCCTCACCATTCACCTTTCTTAGACCTCTGACTGAGCCATTGCTACAAGGGCGTGCGTTTGTCTCTAGCAGGATTGCCTCCAATTGCCTCCTGCATCTGATACGTCACTACTTGCTCCATAAAATTTGTTCCACCTGAAAATTTGTCAGGTGGATGCTTCTGGGCAGACACTATGCTTTTTCAAGATACGCCAGCATCGCCCACTTCCACGACGGAGAGTGCCTGTTTGGCCCAAGTTTGCTGTGGGGCTGACACTGCAAATCTCCATCTGATCAGACACGTTTTAAGCAGCCTATGGCCAGGACCTGGTGCAGAGAATTTCAGCGCAACCGTCCTGGAGTTTGGTGAAGTGACAAGCAATTGAAAACACGGTCATTTCCTTTTCAGTGCAGCTTTACCGTGCCCGCTCTGGCTACAGCAAATACCATTCTGTCAGCCAAGAGGCTTGTTTGGATCGCATCAAAGCAGTACCTGCATTTTCTCTGAATGGCTCTATTCATACTGCTTTAGGGGAGCTGGTGGCTCCTAGGTAAGCAGGGGTGTGCCTGGGGTGGAGGGTTAAACAAACCTCCTGGGCAAGCTGTTTACGGAAGGCTTTCTGAGAAGCAACTGGTCTATGGGTGAAGCAGCCTATTCTCGAAGGCTGCCGCCCTGGGCCTGAAATATTAAGCCACAGTCACGCTGTCTGCAGCCATTCCTAATTTTAAATTCCCTGTATCACAGCAGGAGAGGAGAGATTATGCAGATGCTGCAGCCTTCTGTTATTCCTCTTTCTGCTCCTTCATGCTGTAGCCTTCAAGAAGAGTCAGGGCTGGACGCAACAGCTGCTTTTCGGGGCTAGTCTGAACAAAATCTCCTTAAGCTCCAGGTTGGTAGACTGAGGGAGCTGAGGGAGCAAAAGTTTCAGGTCCTTCTTGGATTTGGAAATAATTTTGTTTCTAAATTAATATGCAATCACTAGTAAAGGCTTGTTACTTCTGAATTTACTTAACAAATCCCTTCAAACGGAAAGACAGTGGGTTTGAACACCATTGTGGTGCCCGTAATGTGTCACTAGGGGAGGAGCTGTAGCTATTCACACCACCATCATGCTATATAGGTCCTTACTTCTCCAAATTCTCATGCCAGTAAGGTGTATATATATATATATATATATACACTCCAGACCTGTCTTTTCTGGCACCCTGAAGAAGGGAGCAAGCAGTAAATAATCCAAAATTATTTCCTCTATTTCAAATCCTGTCATTTTGATGCCTTAGACTGAAGTTCAGAGGGCAAAAGCTTTCTGCATTTTGTGATTTGCACAGTGGATGATACTACCAGTGCTCAAGAAACCTCAGAGGGTAGTTACTAATTTTCGTCTTAAGCTTGTGAAAATAAGCAGCAGTGTTCATTAGGAATGCCTTTTTAAAAAACTTGTGGCCAGCATAATTTTTTCCCCTTTATTTATTTCATTTGGCGCATCACTTTTGTTGTTAGATTTGAAAATCAGTTTGCAATTACCTGTTTTTTTCCCTTTAGTACTTAGGTTAATTTGTTTTGATTCATGCCTGTAAGAATTGCCTATCAAACAGTGCTGACCAATTAGACAGTCACTGCTGTTTTGTTGAACGTTTGCTAATGCATCAGGTGTCTGGTTCCCCTTATAGTGTTTTTCTGCTCCTGTGGGAGTTGTTGCAGATTAAAGATCTCTGTGTGAATTCAGTTAAATTACAAAATACTGACTCCATGTTAAATGAGAAGATTAACTCTCTCAGCAGGGTTGGCTCTCCTCTGTGTCTGCGGCAGCTTCGTAAAAGTCATCACGATTAATTATTGTTGACTTAGTGGATCAAGACGTGAAGGTTGTGGGGGAGGTCTGGTCAAACCAGACCAAGCAGTTCAGCACCTATGATTTCCCTAGGGCAGTGGGAGGGTCCCAGGGGTATGGAGGACCGGGTATCTCACCATGGGTGAGTGGTCAGAGCCCGCCTGTGCTGCAGCAGTACGGCCCATGGTGGTTTCAGGCTTGCTGCCAGGCAGCTGCCGCAGCTGCCAGGGGCAATGGAGCAAGGAAAGCCACATGCCAGGAGATCAGCCCTGCCAGAGATACCCCATGAGTCTTCCCTGCATCGGTCCCGTCTCAAGCATACCAGTTCTGCCTCATTTCAGACTGGCCATTTAGAGTTACAAGTGGGAGCAGGAGCGGAGGGCTGTACTAGGGAATGGAGGAGGAAATCTGCAGCATTCAGCACAATTCTGTGTCCTCCCGGGTGTTCTGGGGGGCTTACAGGGACTCCTGTGACCTAGAGGCCAGACAACAGAGCAGCATGGATCATCTTGACTGAGCAGGATGGAAAGGAAGCAACATTCAGAAGATCCCCATGCCACAGACACAAGACAGATAATTTATCTTATAAAAAAATCCCAATTTGCACAGTGAAGTAGCGTAAGAAGGGTTTTCAAGCGATGTGGAAGGTGATCAGGTGGCAGACTATCTCCGCACGTGCCTCCCACACAATCCAACAGCAGCACAAGGCTCTGCTGACCAATCGCTAATCTCCAGAATGAACTGGGCTTGTTCCAAGGGAAAAATTCAAAATAAACAGGAAGTCCTGCTTGTTCTTAGTGTTGTGACCTGCTTGTCTAAGAGGGAGGAAGGTCTCAAACCCCATGAATGGCATTAGGGCATGATTTAAACAGCACAATCGTAAACAAGAGGACAAAGGGATTGCCCTTCCTCCTGCCCTTTCCCAAAGCTCATGTTATAAGACATATTCACCCCCACATCAGTCAGTAAAATGAGAATAACAGGGAGCAACTACCCAAGGTGGCAGGGAGACCACTCAAATAATACCAAGCATCCTGATGAGGAATGTAGATGTTATTCCCTCCCGCACCACAGCTGGTCAGGCAGATTGCAAGTGTCCCAACTGAAAGAAGCTGGCAAGGACACGTGCACCAAAACCGGGTTTATTTCCCTTCTCTGTTACAGCAACGACCATGCCCCTGTGCTCAGGCAGATGTCTGGCACTATTCGCTTCATGGTTCCATGCCCACCATCATATCATGGACCTTTTGGTTGAGGGCTCCTCTGGGGACTCCCTTCTTGCCCATGAGGAAGATCAGGGCCTGGGGGGCTTGCCAATACAGCCGGATCTGCTGTCACTGCCCTTGCTCCTGACATCCATCGCGTTGTCTTCATCCACCAGCAGGCTGTCACGAATCACTGTGCACTTTTTGTCAGCTACGGTGATTCCTGACAGCAGGAACATTTTCCGATCCTGGCCCGTGATCAAGGACACTTCTTGAGACGAGATGGCTGTGAGGAGCCCTCCTGGCTTGGCCGCCCCCACACACTTGTTGTCAGAGAAGCCCACGATAGCCACATCTTCAACTTTTTTGTTGGCCAAGATGCCGTTGATGTCATGCTTCCAGTAATCCATCATGGCTGGGCTTCTGCCTCCTGGGACTTCAGTCTCAGCACACTGATCCTAAAAGTTTCAATTTGTGAGTTCGACCTTCCGATCCCTGCAAGCCTGAATGGGGACGCTGGGCGACATCAACAGCCACGTCTCTGGCTTTGCCTGTGAGGCAGACATTGTGCCCCTGTGCTGGGCACTGGTGAGGCTGCACCTTGAATATGGTGTTCAGTTTTGGGCCCCTCGCCGCAATGAGGACATAGAGATGCTGGAGCGTGTCCACAGAAGGGCAGTGGAGCTGGGGAAGGGTCTGGAGCACAAGTCCTGTGAGAAGCAAGGGAGCTGGGAAAAGGAGGCTGAGGGGAGACCTTACTGCTCTCTACAGCCACCTGAAAGGAGGTTGTAGTGAGGCGGGTGCTGGCCTGTTCTCCCGGGTAACTAGTGATAAGACAAGGGGAATTGCCTCAAGTTGTGCCAGGGGAGGTTTAGATTGGATATTAGGGAAAACTTCTTCCCTGAAAGGGCTGTCAGGCACTGGAATGGGCTGCCCAGGGGGGTGGTGGAGTCACCATCCCTGGGGGTGTTCAAGGAGCATGTAGACGTGGCACTTGAGGACATGGGCTAGTGGATACGGTAGCGTTGGGCTGATGGTTGGGCTGGATGATCCTATAGGTCTTTCCCAACCCGTGTGATTCTGCAATGGAGGCGTTGGCCACTCCAGCCTGCTCCGTGGCACCGAATCTGCCTCGCAGCCAGGTGTCCCACAGTGACTTCCCCGACAAGCGGGAGGGTCTCGGAGTGGGTCTCACAAGTTCGGTACCAGGCAGCTGGGGCGGGCAGAGGCCCCAAGGTGGTCAACCAGCATTGTGTGTGCCCCCCACCCACACCAGCTCTTCCCCTCCAGCCACCTATGTCCCCCCCCCGGCCCCGAGTCAAACCAAACGGCTGAATTTCACATACGGCCACGTTTCAACACAGCTCATACTTTTTCTGCAACGCTGCCTTTAATAGAAGCCCCGATACTGACAGAAACGCACGTGCTGCCTGTATTTTGTCACGCTCTACACTGTCAGCGCGGGCTCCATCTTTCGATTTTCCGCCCTGCGATCGCGCTCGTTCCTCCCCCAGAGGTCTCGGGCCCGCGGAGGCCTCGGCCTGAGGCAGCGGCCACAACCCGGGGAAAGCCCTGCCGACCGGCCGGCCGCGGCAAGGCCCGTTAGGCGCGGCGGGGGCGGAGGGGGGCGGCCGCCGGCCCTGGTTGGCCCGCCCCCAGGCCGCGGCCCCTTCAGGCGCCGAGCCGCCGCCGCTGGGGTCCGGCCGCCATGAGCGGGGCGCGGGGCGCGCTGGGCCTGTCGCTGCGGGCGGCTCGGCCGGGCTGGCGGTGGGCGGCGGTGGCGGTGCTGGCTCTGGGCGCCCTGCTGGGGGCATGGCGGTGGGTCGGCCGGCGCCGCCGCCGCCGCCGCCGCTTGCAGCGAGTGGGGACGGTGTTGAGCCTGTTCGTGTACCCGGTGAAGTCGTGCCGGGGGGTGGCGGTGCGGCAGGCGCAGGTGACGCCGATGGGGCTGAGGAGCGGGGAGCTGCGGGACAGGTACGGCGGGGACGGGCTGGGGAGCGGGGCGAGGCGCCGGTGCTCTTGCCCGGCCCGAGCCTGGGCAGTCCTGGCTGCCGGTCCTCCGGCCTGGCTCCGCGTTTGTCAGGTGTTAGCCACAGCGCCTCGCAAGAGGCACCTGTTGGAGCGTCCTGCGCCCGGCGTCGGCCCTTTAACGTTGTTCCACGCGTTTCCGTCCCGCCTCACGCTGCAGGTTCTGGCTTGTGGTCAAGGAAGATGGGCACATGGTTACAGCTCGCCAGGAGCCGCGGCTGGTCCTCATCTCTGTCAGCTGCGAAGATGGGCACTTGGTCTTGGATGCCTCAGAAATGGAGAGGGTGTGCGTGCCTATAAAGCTTCCCAGGAAAAATCCCGTGCAGAGCTGCAGGTATGGAAGCGGGGGGGGGGGGGGGGGTTTCCCTACTTCCTCTGTAAACACTGTCTCTCACTTACACGTCTTGCTTTTCAAGGTTGTGTGATACTTTGCATTTTCTCATGCAGAAATTGGAGGTGAAAGTTGGGAGTATCTCCTTATTTTCTGGGGGAGTCTGTCACCCCATCCACGTAATGGAGAGAGACTTCAGACTGGGGCCTGTAGTGCCAGGATGAGGGGCAATGGCTTTAAACTAAAAGAGGGTTAGCTTAGATTAGACATAAGGAAGAAATTTTTTATGATGGGGATGGTGAGATACTGGAATGGGTTCCGCAGAGAAATTGGGGATCATTGGAAGTGTTCAAGGCCAGGCTGGATGAGGCTTTGAACAACCCAGCCTAGTGAAAGATGCCCCTGCCCAGGGCAGGGGGTTGGGCTAGATGTTCTTTAATGGTCCTTTCCAACCCAAACTGTTCTGTGAAATTCTTTGTCATGTGGTATAGTCTCTGTCATGCTTTATAGTCTGTTTTAGTTTTAAACTTTCACAGTGGTGAAAACAAATCTCAGGAAAAGATGACACAGTATTAAAAAAAAATACGTCTGCCAAATGAACTGTGTTCTTCAGTCTTCATAGACTGTCATGTTTACTCGTGTTTACCGCCCATTTTTGGCTGGGTGAGCAATTGCATGTCAGAGCCTCAGTCATGCACACTGGTATTTCTTCGTCACTGCTAGTATATGCATCAGCATTTTTGGATGCACACTGGCCATGTGGAATTAGTGAGATGTCGGAGCTTAGATTCCCTCACCTCTGTCTATAGGCATTTAACTGAGGTGCCTGAATTAAAAACTTGGTTGCCCAAGGCTTACTCTGTGGTCATGGGTAAGATGGGCATCTCCAGAGAGCAAGGCAGTCACTCCCTGTAGCTGCTACCTCAGAGGGGTCTCAGGGGAAGGAGTTACAGTCAGTTAGCTGCATGCCTACAGTTTTCTTGTATGAATGCAGGCCTAGTTATTTTATCCATGTGTTTAAATCCATGCTGAAAAAGTGCCGGGAGGGAAACAGAAAACCTTTTCTCTGCTCAAATCTCAATTAACATGTAAGGCTATTTAGAAACTGTAAATGGTGTTAGCTCCTACACAGATACTGACAAGTGTTTTTCCTTTGGATAGCAGAGAAGGTTAATTTACCAGCTGCTATAATTAAAGCTAAAAGTGCTGGAAAGGAAGTGCATTTGCTAGCTTTTAGCATAGATCTGTTGCTCTGGAAATCCTTGGTCAGCATAGCTCAGTATCTGTTCATACAAGGCAGGTGCTGGTTACAAATGATAGTATTTCTCGTGGAGAATTACAACAGTCTTTTAAAAATCTGTGTGTGTTAGCCCATGACACACACACCACAAAACCATGCAGTTTTCAAGAGGTTATTTTTCTAAAATCTGTTGTGCCGTTAGGAAATATATTTAGGTCGACTAAATATATTTCACTAATGAAAAATTATCTTGGATTTTCTAATTTTAGATCTAATTTTTGTTCTCTTGATTTATTTTTTCTTTCTTTGCCTTAATGAACTATTGCACTCTCAGGCTTTAAAACTGCTAGCACTTGGGAATGCAAATAAGCAAAAGTCAGATGCTTGTAAATGGACTTTAAAAGATACCAATTTGTCTGGTATCATAGGCGATGTCATAGGATGTGAACAAACACCCACAGTTAAACGTTGCCTTGTACTTCTCAAGAAGAATCCCGAGGCTCTGTATGACTCTGCTGTGCTTAAACAATTTGCCGTTTCTCAGCTCAAGGCTGGGTCTTTCTGATCCATTCAGCCATTTGTGAGAATGAGCCTTAGGAACAGTACTACGTTCAGGCAAACGGAGATCTGGCTTTTGCTCTGAGATTCTTTCCTTTCAGCTTGTGCGTGGGAGTAGCTGTCTTCCTGCACGGTACGCTCTGCCACCAAGGCCCTCTGCACAGGCTGGTATTTATCCCAGCCCTGGCGAGCACGGAGCCTTCAGGTTGGTGCTGGCTCGTGCCCAGGAGCTTGGGGCTAAGGCAGTGCAATAGCGCGTCTGGTTGCAAAAGGCTGTGCAGATGCTAATCGTCAAAACTGGTAACTCCAGTCGCAGATTGTACTCGGATATTTAAAAATTCTGTGGTTTGGTGGGCCAAATAGGACTGAAGCCGTTGTATAGGCACAGTTTTTATTTGTGCAAATAATATGCCAGAGGGTTTTACAGCCCCCTGTGTTCGTCGTTTGTGGCCTTTGCCCGTATGTGTTGTGATAGTTAAATTGCATAATGTGTTCCCGTGGATCCCTGTGCCACAGGCCTGCTTTGTGGGTGGGATACAGTACTGCTGGAAGCGGTAGGACTCTCGCCTCTGTTAGGCCAGCCAGGAGGCACCGGGACTGAGACTGGAGGGAGGAGAAGGGCAGTTGAATGCCATATGGGGCAATGGAATTTAGTCCCAGCCTGTGCAACAGAGTTGATACAGGGATCCCAGCAAACAGCAGGGATGTTGCTGGTGGGACCCCGATGATTCATCTCTCCCCCAGCTGAGTAAAGGAGGGCTCCTAGGAGCTGGGCTCAGGCCACATGAACTGCAGGGCATCTCTGTGCTTTAAGCAGTCCCCGGTATGACTGCAGAGGTAGAGGACACTGCAGGGCAATTCGGTCGAAGTTGCTGCTTTGAAGAGAATGATAAAACTATTCATGTGTTGAAGCCTGTGGAGTGAGGTTTACTTTTTCTTGCCATGGAAGTGTTCCTTGTGTAAACTTGTTTGTATTCTGCTGCCAGTGGCTTTTTGTGCCCCATGGACTTTGTTTCTGTTATAAATCTTTAACCTCTCTTAGAATATAGAATAGCTCCGTATCTTAAATTTCAGCTTATGTTTCACTCAGCTCTGGCTAAAGTTTTACAGCACTAAAATCCGAAGGAAAGCTTCCTTAACAAGCAGGGACACTTACAATTAATAACGTTTTTAAATGTCAATTACAGTAACTAACCACATCCTTTCAAACCATCATTCATTTTCTGAAATTAATTACCTTTCAGTTGATTTCTGGGTAAATGTTTTGGTGTTGCAAATGCAAGAGTAGACCCGGTTTTTGCTTGATGGCGTGGCAAACAGGTAGGTTTGTTACTGGTCAGTGATGTGACAGGTAGCTCTGGGCACCTAAAGGCTATTTCACAGCTCATTCTTTCAGCAGCTGATACCGTCTGGCCATGTCTGTGTTACTCGGTTTCCAAAACAAGGTGACCATAAGGAGATTGTGCACTGGGAATGATCCTTGTGCCAAATTCAGAAATCAATTCCCACCTTGTACTTCAGGTGGTTTGTTCACTGTACCTTGCTACCACTTTAAAACAAGCTGTTTGAATAACAAGTGTGCTCGAGCTGTCGGCTTTCTGACTGACTTGCTGATGTGTTTTGTGGTCCTTCAGGGTGTTTGGACTGGATATCCAAGGCAGGGACTGTGGAGATGAGGTGGCGCAGTGGATCACCACTTTTCTGAATTCAGAGCCGTATCGACTGGTGCACTTTGAGCCCTCCATGCTGCCAAGAAAGTCAAAGGACATAATAAACCTTTTCCGAACCACAGATGAGGTAAATGAATGTTCTTTTTCTCAGAAATGCTGTATTTAAACCATTTCTTACCCACCGAAACCTACCCGTTTGTCATTGGTGATTGAGCCCAGTTTAACAAGGTGTGTGTACTCATACACCTAAACCACACGGAAGTTCTCCTTTTCTATGATGAGATGACTTGCTAAAATTTTACTTTTAAGTCTGTTTTAAGCTATTGACCATTCCCAGCTGGAGAGTCTGATACTGATGTTTGAAGAGGAACTGTTACGTTGCAGAACAGCATTCCTTTGGTGCCTCAGTGGATAGAAAAAAATTAACATTTGTAAGGATGTTTTGGTGGTGTAATCTGTGTAGAAAACCTCAGTTCTGTATCCCTTGTTAGGTCTAGGAGGGTACTGATATGATACCTTCTGTTTTGTTTAAAGGAAAACTGTTTAACCCAGGGCTCTATAGCTGTGGGCCTAGGAATTAAAAGGGCAGAACTGCGTTAACGTTAATCTTCTTGTGGTTGTAAAGGCATATACAAGGTCGGGGGGGAGGACGATATGAGAGAAAGACAGGAGGAAGGCTATACGCTAAAATTCTTGCCAAAATTTATTTTTTCTTTTTCCTTCCAGTGGTAGAGGAGTTTTCTTTTAATACTGTTCGTGGGCCTTGTTTGCTAAAATGGCAGCCCTCCCACTTCCAAGCAAACTTAGCCTGTCGAATGGACAGTTGCAATCTAGCATTGCTGTTCTGTATGTGAAACTCCCTCTGGTGTTGTGATAAGAGTCATTAAACAGAAAAATCCAGTTAGTTGATTAGAGTCAACCAGATAAGTTCAGCAGGTCCGTAAACATCTCAATTTAACATGTTGTGCTGATATACTTAGCTCTTTCTGTCTGTAACACCCACAATAAATGTCTGGGACATGCACACAGTGTTATTTTGTAAGAAGTTGTGGTAGCCTGTATAACTTTGGTTTAACTCTATAAACAGAAGTTCAGTTTTGCAGTTTGAGCTAATGAAACTTGCCGTGGTTACTGAAATAGGAAAGGGCATGTTATTTTACTTCTTGACCAACTTCCAGGAAAACTAAAACCTGAATGAAGCAGCCTAACAGTCAGGCGAATATGTGGCCGCTGGTTGCAACATATCTGTCCTTTTTCCGTTCAGTACCTTTGCTCCCGTCCTCTTACAGCAGTCTTGGGGTTTGTGCTTGTGTAGGTTGCTTATCCTGATTGTAGCCCCGTCTTGATCGTCTCGGAAGCTTCACTGGAAGATCTAAATACCAGGCTGGAGAAGAAAGTTAAGATACAGAACTTCAGGCCAAATATTTTTGTGACAGACTGCAGTGCTTTTGAGGAGGTAAAATAACTGTCTTAAATGTCTTTATGAAGACACGGCTGTGTTTCTTTGTAACTCAGTTTCCTTGTGTGATGTTGCCTACAAGGATGAGGATAATTGCTGTTCTGTGATTTTTTTTTTTTAATTTTTTTTAAATTGTATTTTTACAACTGGATTCCAGAGAGTTACAGCTTCTGCTCACATCAGTGCATGTGGAACATTGAGAGAGGAGACACGTCTGTGATTGCTTAATTAACTTAGCAAGAGGTAAAATAAGTGTGTTTAAATGATAGGCTTGATACTGAAAGCTCATCTTTAAGTGTAAAGTAGGGAGAGCTATGCATGCTGTAACTGATAAATTAATGGTGCAGATCAACAGTTCATAAATAGACAGTGTGATGTTTTATAGCCTTTGGCACAAGAGTAAAACCGACCCTTGCAGTGCTGCGGTTTCCCACTACACCTCTGACAATATCCTGGTAGTTCAGCAAACACTATCTAGGAAGGTATCTGGTGATGAAGTGAACTGGTGATGGTGGCTTTTAAGTGTTTTTATGTCATGTTGCCATTTTTCCAAATAAATAGCGCTGGATAGATCTGATAATTTCCCAGATCTAAGGAGTTACTAAAATGGGAATGGGTTTTTGTCTTCCAAGAAGGGTTGCAATAGGAAGCTTGTGTAGATGAGAACTGAAAACTTACTTCCACTAAAAATTTCTGTGACTTACTGCAGGTCACACATCAGATTATCACACGTACAGTAAGGATAAGCTTGCTTTAGGTTCAGGCAAGTGCACGCTGCAGAACAGGACTTACTGCTTGTGTATCTTTCCTTCCAGATACAAGTGGGTCCTGAATTGGATGAATGCAGTGACCGTAGGGTTTTCATTAAAATAGTACCATAATGTAACTGCACTTGCTTTGGAGGTGCAGGTAAAGGTGATCATCTGGAATGGTACTGCTTCTGCTAGGAATGACTATGCCATGCCTGGAAAAAAGGTTGCACGTGGATATATCTAATCTGTGCGTGTTTACTTTCCCTCAGGACACCTGGGAGGAGATTCTTATTGGCGATGCAGAGATGAAAGGGACAGTGTGTTGTGCCAGGTAAACATTTGAGACTTTTATTTTATATAGATGTATAGAGATTTATGATAAGAAGCTGTTACTGATTTGGTGCTGGCTGTCATTGCAGGTGTATGTTAACAACTGTTAACCCAGACACTGGAGTCCTGGACAGGAAGGAGCCCCTGGAAACACTGAAAAGGTGGTAAAAATACCAGTGTGGCTTAGGCTGTGGGAGTGGATTTAGGCTAGACCCCAACAGATGTTAGACTAGTGTTTTAAAAGTGGTTTGAAGCATGTGTGGGACATAATAATGTAGTGTAAAGGTCTGTGTATATTGGCTTCCATTCTGCTGTCTGCAATTCTATATGGTAGGAAAATTCAGGAAGTTCTCTCTTCTTTCTTGCAAACCTTACATTCCCTGTCTCTTTCATCTCTGCGTGTGTGAATGCCTGAGGTAACAGGTATTTAAGGTATTTAAAGGTCTGACTTTGCAACTTTGGCATTTCTTTATAGAAGGTCTTTTGGATGTGTATTATACCTGGAAGTGTGAATACAATCAGGCGCTTTTTTCCTCCATTTGAACTGCTTGTTTCTCTCAATTACAATATTCACTTGGTTTTTAGTCTAGTGTGGTGACCAGAACAGGGCATCACTCTCCATATATCCTCTCTCATCACTGATATTTTGCTGTTTAAAATTTGCTAGCTGGCTAGATTCTAAAGCCGTGCTCTTCTCTCCAACAGCTACCGCTTATGTGATCCTTCTCAGCAACACATATACAAATCCAGCCCTCTCTTCGGAAGATACTTTGCCGTTGACAGAACTGGAACAATTCGAGTTGGAGACCCTGTGTACAAGATGGTCGAGTAATAAGAGAGACACTTTGATCAGAAGATGCCTTTTCACTTTGATATACAAATTGTTTGCCCGTGAACACAGTCACCAGCATAACTTTTTCTTATTCCTTGCAATATATTTTTGTGCTATGTTACTTTGTAAGGTGCGGGGTGTCTCTGAGGCTATGAAGTGCCAGTCATTTCAGATCATGTCATCTACTAGCATGCCTGTAGCAACCACATCTGTAGTTTTTCTGGAGGCTGTGATAGAAGAAACTCTAATCCAAGACAGACTTCACAGCACTACTGTGAGTATCACACCTCCCAAAATTTTATGCCAAGCTCAATATTTGAATCCAAAATTATATATAAGGGCTTTACATCACGTATTAGCTACATTCCATGCCTATAAGGAATCACAAAAACAGTCATGCCAAGCGTAAAGTGGGCACGTTGGTCAAGGAGCTGCCTTTACAGGTGAACAGGGAGTGCAGATGGCAAGGCTCTGTCTTAGATTCCACTCTTCTCTGGCCCTAACATCCTGTCCTGTCTATGTGGGTGGTGTTTTCTTACAACGTTTCTTGTCCTGCAGTCATTTCCTGAAGACAGCTACTGTCTTTTGGTATTGGAGCAGTATTGGGAGGAGAAGGGTTGCGAGCTGACTAAATGCTACTCTGAGCTGGGAACACTGCCTAACGATGTGCAAGACTGGGGGGGGTGTTGTTTAGTTTATGACTCTGCCTGATAGAGTTTGAACCATCGTTTTTTTTCTCCTGGGAAGCATACCGTACCACCTAGGCTGTAGCGTAGTGATGCATTTGCTAACGTATCAGTAGAACTTCCAGTTTGACTAAAAGAATTGGGCGTTCACTGGATCAGAAGCCTTACACGCATGGGGGAGGGTGAAAAGCTGTTGGGAGTGATCTGATTGTGCACCTACCCCATTCAAGCTGATGTCCAGGCACACATTGTAGGGCTCTGTGTCCATGATAGTTCCTCTCTGGCTCAGTGAATCCTTTACTACAGAAAGTTAGGCTGCTAAGCAGATGTTTGGGAAGCCACGGTTTTAGACTGAGCATGTTAACATCCTTACTGGTTACGCATTTAGATCTCTGGTCGCCTCCCACCCCTGCCTCTATTCTAACCAGAACATCAGCCATTTGTAGGAAGCTGATAATTATATTTTCTGGTCTGTTTTATACTGCATGAAACAGGTCATGGAAGTAACTAGGTGGATGATGGCAGTAGTATCTTTTCTTTAAATGTTATATGATTGATTTTTTTTTTAAACGTAAGTGGACTCCAAGGCAAAAGCCAGCCATCTCTCAAACACTTGTCTGCCTGTTGCTTTGTTACAGATCACCAGATCTAGAAAGAGTGTTGGACTAGCCTAAAAGAGGAATCTAAGTGTTGAGAAGGACAAATATGACCCAATTTGGTGTTTAGATTATTTGTTTTCCGTTGTGAATATGAAACTGGAATTTTGCTGCAGGTTCACAACTCGGACCTGTAAGATGAAGAGCTGTCGTGCCTTTGAGCAAATTCAGACGGCTGTAGGTGGCAAACCTGAAGCAGGTATATGGGGAAGGTAGTTTTCTATTGTTTATGAACTCGGAGTTGCTCCGAATATCCTTTCATCAGCAGAGCACCCTGTAAGTACTAAGTTTTCCTGTGACAGACAAGTGCCCTGTTCGGACTGCACTTTGTAAATGCCTGATGCAGGAACTAGTGGGAGGAAGTGAGAGCAAGAGCATCTTTTGAAAAGGAAAATAATCCTGAGGTTCACTTTTAAAAAGCCTATGTTGAAGATTCTTAGTATTAGGCTCTGAAACCTTGTGGAATTCCTGATGGTATTACTAAGCAATGCAGCCTGCTGGCCTGCCAAAGCAATTAGTTAAGTGTGTGTCTCTTCATTAAGTCAAAGAAGCAGAAGGAAAGAGCACCTAATTTTTGCCTCTAGCCAAGCATATTTTTTCCGTGTTGTTTTAGCACCACATTAGGATTTACGTGACACGCTGTGTGGTATGGGTCATGTTGCCTCTCGTTAGGCTATCGTCGATTGGGCTAATTGGCAAATGGGGCTGTCTTTCTAGTGAGAAACTGCATTCCAGCCATAGATCTAAACCCCTGATACATCCCTTTAGAAGGATTTGTCTGGAATCCTAAAACAGATAACGTCACGTTTCACAAATGACGTTTAAGTCGGTTATGTGATGGAAGAGGGCCATTCCGAGAAGTGGAGCGTAACTGATGAACATTGCAATATAAATACCTTCATATGAATGTTGAACTGCTGCAACTGTAGGAATGGTATTTGATTGTGCTAATGCCAGTCAGGAAATTGACTGAAAACATGTCAGTCATAAAACACTGGGTTTAAATTGTGTACTTAAAAACGTTAATTGCTTATTTTTAACTTTAGAGGAGGTAAGCAAAAGTATAAACTTCTGTGGAATCCAGTCTCTTCTATGGTGTAAAATTTGTGAATCTTTTTTTTTTCTTTGTTTTCTGTTTCAGCATTTAACTTCTGCTACTGCTTCCAGGACCTCATATATAATTAAAACTAATGATTTTTATTTATTTTTTAATCTAGCCTCTAAGTTCAGGAAAATACACCATTAACCAGAGGAAGCCATGTGTAAAAGAGAGCAGAACCATCAGGTGCAAGTGGTCCTCAGACTCTATTTATAGCCCTTATGATCTAGATAATGGGAAAGATGTTTGCAGACTATCTTCTCTTTTCCACAGACATAGTAAAATAGGGAAAAATGGGTTTGAATGTAGGAAAGTTTAGTACACGCAAGTCAACGCAAGGTCCTGTTTCCTACTTCAGGTCTCCAAGTAGAAAGCCAAAAGTGCACAGCACTTACTGCACCAACATAATTCTTGCTGAAGATTGTGTGAGAGGACTGTCCTTGTGGGCAGAAATTTCCTGGTTGCTTAAGATTTGAGGTGGGTACATCTTTAGCCAGGACTCCCCCCCAAAAAAGATATGTGTTTCTGCATCATAAGGAGGGAAGAAAAAAAAAAAAGCCTTCCGGAGGAGTTGCTCCACTTCTCCATAAAAGGAAGCTGGCCCTTGCCATTCCAAACGGCAGGGGTTTCAAAAAGGGCTGCCACAGGGTGTTCTAGTCTACACCAGCGCCTTAAACTGCCTTGTTCTCATCTCGAGATCCGTAACGAATTCCTGGTATGGGGCAGCTGCAGTGTTGAGGACTACACCTGCAAAGTCTGTCTTTTGGACAGAAGGTTCTTGAAGAACAGCGCGGGCATCAAACCCACGTGTGTCTGTCTTCCCTTCAGCTGGGAGAGGGGCAGCATTCATGCCTCAGGTTCCTGGGTTTACCTGTTCGGCAGAGCCATTGTGTTAATGTTAACAAGCTCTGCTTAGGACGTCACCGCTACTACTAACTGTTTTCGTGTTTTACCCAGAGGCGCTGAAGTCCGTAAGGATTGTGGACACTGGGCCGCCTCTGAAACAAATCTGCTTACTCAGCGTGACAGTATTTGGATTCTGGAGCAAGGATCTTCACTTGTACTGGCTTCCCTGGTGTGGGACAAGGGTTGTCCCCTGTAGATGTAATTCTGAGTTTCTTCCCTTATATTTATTGGTGCTCGTTTTCCGGTATCTTGGAACAGTGTGGTACCTGCCTGCTGGCTGGGCTGTTGGCCGGGCAGTGTGTGGGAGGTGCAGTGCGGAGGGGAGTGCCGGCTGCTGCTGTGTGACTGTATTGTGTTGCTGATCGGTGCTGGGGAAGCAGGGGTTAATACCTCTTGGCTCTTCAGCTGGTGAATGTATGTTTGGGATTGTTATAACCAGGATGTGGGCAATTGAGCCTAGAAATGAAGCTTGGGCTGACCTTATGGTGAAGGTGGATATCATATGCAGCTGAAGCTGGCCTGAAGCGAAGAGAGAGCTAAGGAAATGCCTGCCCACAGCAAGGGGAAGGATGGAGTTGGCATGGCAAGTGCCAGTTTGCTTGGAGAAGTCAGGCAAAGCAGGGAGCAGATTGGAATGGTTGGAAAGGGAAAGGAGGTGAGCAAGGCTCAGATGTGTAGAGGGTACGTGTCAGGGCTGGAGCCCCAAGAGATGGGGCTGTGGATCAAGGCAGGGAGCTGGGTGGCTGCACGTTCTCAAGGTGTTTCTGTGCAGGCAGATTGAGAATAAGCCTTAGTTGTGGGGCTGGGTCGACTTCCAGTGTTCCTTGCAGCCACCCGTAGCCTGGCCTGCGGAGTGCAACACTCCCCAGTAGGCAACAGCTCATCACATCGACTTAAGGAAATCGAAACACAAGTAGCTGTAGCCTGAGCTGAAGCGTGATACAGAGTATCTTCTACCCATGCAGACCACAGATACAGAGGATGCTGTGGTACATTACTGTGTAGAGTTTGGGTGGGAATCTAGTTTTTCTGACCCTGTATAAAGCTAAAACATCTCCCCTTTGTTCTTGGACTGTTGCACTAGCTGACTGAAATCTCCCTTTCCTCCAGGGCCATCACTGCAGAGCAGAATTGTATCTCCTCTAGTGCACAGAATTGCTCTGACAGCTTATCACTGCTTGTTTACCAGCTGACTGTTCTCACTCCCTTTAGGGGCTAGATAATAAGCACAGTGAAACAATTATCATGCTTCATTGATGTGGTAACTGTCATAGCCTCTCCACTGTTGAACTCCACAACCCAGCTGCATTCATTGTTAACTGAGGTTTGTCTTCCAGAGGTTATGAAGGATGATGGTTCTTCAGTGTAGCAGGCACAATTGTACGCCCTGACTCATGGATGGTTATCTTCAGCAGGCCGGTCTATATCACCTTGGCCTAAGTAGAACGTGATGGCTAAATCTCTCCATTTTATCAAGATTTCACACACAGAAGTGCAGGACTGAAGGAAACCAGCTGGGTCACAGACTGTAGTCTTCTCAGACTGCGGAAAACAAAGCAATAGACATCAGATGCACACTTGGAGAATACCTGCCTCATCTGTCTCTGCATACCGTGGGCCACAGGACACTTCCCATCATGCTAGGAAAACTAGACTTCTAGCCGGAGATGGAGTGGCAGTGCTGGCTGTGCTCTCTGGGAGGACCTGTTCTGGCAGCAGCTCTGGGAAGCCACTGTGACTTACCAGCCCCTCGGAGGATGCTGAGGGCAGATACAACCTGAGCAGCTTGCTAGGACATCTGTGGCATCGCTGAGAACTCATCTCCATTTCTTTTCTGGACCCAGCTTGGCCTTGTGGAGTCTATCTTCGGAAGTGCTGAAGCCAGTGTTGTGCATCTGTGTTTAAGATTGCCAACATGAGCAAAGTCCATCTAATTTCTTTAATCTGAATGTGCAGCTGGACCCAAGGGAAGGTAGGCAGGGCAGCAGACAAGGAAAGGCTGCTAGAGTGAATAAAAAGATCAGTGTGCTTCTCCCTCTTCATTCTGTTGCACTTAGCAACTGTAGAGAAACCACAACGTGGATGGCATGGTTAAATACTCCCCTTGCACGGGGAGTAGGAGAGGTTAGCTGCTCTACCCTGAGAGGTTGGAGGTAGCATTGTGCCTGAAGCACTGTGCTTCCAGAACATGCCTGCAACTCGGGCTGCTGGAAACACCCTGGAGCTTCAGTGCCCGTGGCGCTGGCTGAGAGCATCTGAGCCCCAAAGTCATGGGAGCTGCAGGCAGGGTGTGTGCGAAGCGGGTCCCAGCTGGGGCTTCTTTGGATGCTTTGAGTACAGCAGGTTTCCTCCGGAGGGGCAGGAAGCTGAGCTCCAGCTATACTCCAAACTAAAAAGGGGCAGCTGGGTACACCCCTCTTCCCAGGGTATCTCATTTCCACACAAAGCTGTCATTACGTCGTTTGAGTACCAAATTCAATGCCATTAAAGCTTTTTCAGCATTGGCTTTTCAAGAGGGCAGGAGAAAATCAGCACTGCTTTATTTGCACAGGTATGCTAAAATATCGTTTCCTTTAACTTAACACAACCAAACCCTAAAGCACACCCCTTTTCTTTTTAAGTTCATGTTTGTTTGTTTGCTATGAAAAAGACTCCCAACAACTCCAAGCAATAGAAAAGCCCTATCAACAAGCGGAGTCTTTGGCTTAATACGTGTAATCATTATGGAGCCGTCTACCAGCATCTCTTTACTAAAAATGCATTTTCCTAAAAAGCCCTGTTGGCTTTAGCATCCTTACAAGAGCCTTGGAACTCCAAGGCTTCTCTTGCATTCCTCTGACCTTTCTGTGACCCAAAAATAGCTGTTCCTACCCCACTAAACTTTCTACGTATAATAATACGTTTGATGCCAACTGCATTTGAAGAAAATAGACTAAATTTAAAGCTATTAGTTAGCATCACAAGATAGTTCCTGCTCTCCCTGGTCCCACTGGGATTGTTTGCCCTTCTTAAATGGAGCAGGTTTGGATGAAGAATGTGTCTCTGGCATGACTGTTCTGAAGGGGCCTCCCACGGATGCTATTTAATATATCCTCCATTAATTCAAGTAGGAGAGGTTAGTGTGTTTTATCTACTCTGCTGGAGGGAGCTGTCAAAGTGGATTTGGAGCTGGGTTTGAAGACATCAAGGTATGTGAATTTAAAAGAGGAGGAAGTGTGCCCACAGATGAGTCTGGATACAACCACACTTATACTAAGCTTATTCTTTAAAAAATAAAAATCAATTGATTGTGTAGTATTTAGAATAGACTTCACATAATGCTTTAGATTTTGTTTAGGGTTTATTTGTGAAGTGTCAGCGTTCAGTCTGTATAGTCTCCCAAAAGTTACAAACTCCTGGAATTCTCCACAAAAAAAGTCATACAATGCAAATGTGGCTTTGAAAAAGCAATTCTTCAGGCCTTTTAATTTTTTAATTAGGGGATCATGGACTATGGACCGTGCATTTCCTTCACTATTAAGCCCTCGCTGTAGTCAGCGGTTCATAGAGAGCGTGTGTGTGTGTATGCGTATTTGTCGCTGGATGTGTAAGAAATCAACCTTTGTTTCAAGGCGGAGTGGTTTGTGTTTATACTCAAATACTTGGTCAGGCTCCCCTGCCCCAAACAAATGTCCGAAGGCATCTCAAGTTGGCACGATAACCAGCTCTGACCACTTTATTTCCATTCCTGATTGCTTGCTTTTTCCCATGAGAAAATCCTTTTGAATGACATATTTAACTTGTGTAAAGGAGTGGAAGCTCCATTCCTGGAAAACGTGCAGGTTCCCTGGCTTGCTATTCTTGTTCCATGCTCACCACAACCTATTACAGATGTATGCGTAGGTTTTTTCTTTTCTTTCCTGGCAGGTTTCCACTGAAAAATGGAGGCTTTGCACTTGGTGCATCCTCTGGACTAAAAGGCTTCTGTCATCAGGAAAATAATGCAAGATAGTATGGAGCATCCCAGCCTGGGATGAAGTTGTGAGAGTTAGCTTTTGAACCTTTAAAACTCGTCTTTCTTTTTTTCCCTTTATTTTTCTTGGCTTATTTTTCTTTCTCCATTTTCAGTGACTGGAAAATGACTTGGTGTAAGGGACCTGAAAGGAAGCTTTCTCTAAAGTGCAGCAGGGAGCATTGAGGCTGGACATTTAAGTCCCTCTCTGCCATACAGGTGGCACATCCCTTACTCTATTTGAGTACTCGATCACCTTTAAAGCAGGTTGAAGATGTTTCCTAGACCTATAGTGGCTCTTAGTCCAGTTGCTTGTGTAGCCTTTCGGGGTGTAATGCAGCTGGATGGGAAGTGAGCAATGGGTTGGCATTGGGACTCCCAGCTTACCTTAACATGTAGTGAGGTCAGGGAAAGGGAAGGGAGAAGAACTACTATCTTAAGTCATTAGAATGGTCAATAGTTTGGGATTTCTGCTTGACGGGGGCCTGGGAATAATGTGTTTCTGCTGCTTAAGGACAAGTTCTGTGAGAACATAGGACCTCGCTGTTGCTCTTGGCCTTCCACATTTTACCCCAGCATGGTTAGCAGGCTCCTAGAGGGACCAGTGCGTGGTCATAAACACAGCCCCGTCCTGACACAGCCAACCTCCAGCGCATGGTGGGGCGTGCCTGCCTGCACCATGGGAATGTCCACTTTAGGGGGTGTGTAAGACTGGCATGAGCTGGGGTTTCCACCAGCTGTACCAGCAGCATCTCTGAGCGAGCTGGGCAGGGAGATGGGGAACCGAGCCTGCAGCCTCCCCCAGTGCTGTGGAGTTGGGTGACAGCTCTGACTTTCACACATCTATGCAGCCTTATAAGCCTCTGCGTGCTGGATGGCACCTGGCGGTATCCCCCGAGGTATCCCGTGGAACTGGCAAGCAGCCTTGTGTGTGTGTTAGTGGTCAACTGCAGCATGCAGTCTGCTTCAGCCGTTGCTGTGACCGGGAGGTACCGTCTGCTGAAGGCTGTCCCTGGCCCTCTCTGGAGAATGACATTGCTTATCTTGGTTTTGCAGCTGCAGTAAATCTTTACCAAGTGACCTCTTAGGTGCGCTGTGCTGGGACATGTGGTTTTCCAGTGGGATGTGCTTTGCTACACATTGATTGTCCCTGTGCTGTTGCACAATCTCTTGATTACTGTTATCGCCTGGCTTTTCCGTAGACTCATGCCAAATATCTACCTCTTCGAGATGATACTCAGAGAAAGAAAGGTGCAAAATCAGTTTGGGATATAGGACATCCCAGGCTGATTGGGTTAGAGTGAATGTATTTGTGTCTAATCCTGTTGGTGTCAGGAGTTCTGCCTTTCTGCTTTGAATCTTCACCCCGTGTTGAAATTAAAGCCTTGGCAATCAGCAGTGCCAAGAAATAAATAACTGGCCGAGATTCTCTCTTCAGACCTGTCCCAGGTGAAGTTTTGTGGGTGATGATTGTTTTTGTTTCGGATGCATCTGTGACTGGAACCAGTCCCTGCCAGTGCCATGGCTGAACAGCATGTGCTTTAGGGAGCAATTGTGTGGGACAAGCCCAAGGCAGGCAGGAACACAGGGTGACAATAAACACATGAAGGTTTCACGCAGATCAGCTTCTTTGAAAATGCTGTGCATGCAGTCAGTCTCTGAGTAGGAATGACTGTGTCAGGCAACATCTTGCGTGCTGCTTCCCTGCTTTAAGATGCCCTTGTGAATTCTGCAACAGGGAGTAAACAAGGGGGAAAACAGTCACCCAGAAAGGAAATCTCTGGGAGATGCTTTCAAGGCAGGTGTAAGTCACATGGCAGAAACAATGCTTCATTTGACAAAGCAGTCTTCCAGGGAATCTTTTCTAAAGTCAGGGCAGGATTTATCCATAATAACCTACGGCTGGTGAATTGACGGGTGAACAGCTGAAATAACCAAGAAGCTATCCACGAACACGTGGGCATGTAATAACTGGGCAGCTCACCCTGAGTAAAGGTGCTGTGATAGTGGTGTTCCTGGGGTGTGCAGTACTGGTGAGGGGGGAGAGGGGGCTCCTGTTTTCCAGAGCACTGCTTCTTGGAAATGGTTTTCTTCTCATATGCCTTCCTTTTGACCAGAAGTTCACTATTTTTAACATCGTTCTTTTAACATTCTTTTGATGGGTCAGACCAAATGGAAAAAGCACTCTTCATGTGTTACAAAAACTCAGGTGCACTTCCTGAGTGCAGGTGCACTTTGGAAGAGCACTGGGAAAATCCCTCCTGCGAGCATCGGGGTTCTGCGGCTCAGGCCCCGGCATCTGCCTGCTTCACGTTGCTGCCCGGCGGTACCATGCCAGCTGCGTGCGGTGGCGGTGGCACCCGTGGGTGGTGGAGTCTCCAGTCTCTGTTGATTTTTATCTCGATAGTAACAAGCTCATGAAAATGTTACTGGATATTGTTTCTGCAGGAAACCACTTCTGAATTAGAGCCAGGAGTCGCTTGTAAAATATCCCCGTGGCTGCCCCGCGAAAGGCTTGCAGCACCTCGAGCGTTCTAATTCAGCACCCGGCAGGCTTTGGGCTTCCTCCAAACCCCAAGGGGGATGGATAATCATCCTCGCTGTCTCAGAGAGGAGCAGAGTGAAACACGAGAGGTGAAATGCTCTGATAATGACAGTCGGCTCCTGCCAGCATTTCACAGTCGGAAAGTGGTGGCTCCTGGAGGGCTGCCACGTGTTTCTCAGAGACAGGCAGGAGCCCGTGTGTGCTGCTGTGCAGGGCACGTAGAGTGAGCCTGCAGCATCCAGGAGCCTCCAGCATGCGGATCACACGGAACCTGGGCCTGGAAGCCCCATGGTGGTGCTGGCTGAGGGACCTCAAGACAGCAGTGGGTGAAGACTGGCACCCAGGGCTTTGCAAGGCTGGGCCCAGAATGGAGGGAACACATGAATCCTGCTGAGGAGTGTCTTTGCCTGGTGCTCAGCTGTGCTGTAAGGAGCTTGGGTTGGTGCTCCAGGGAGTATTTTTGTCTTGTGCTCGGCTTTGTGGGGTAGAGACACCTTTAACTCCTCTTCCCTTGAGATACGGGTTGTAGCTGTCTCGTTCTCTGGAGCGCAGGCTGGTGATAATGGTGTGTGATCATCACAGGTGGCTGGGGCTGATCCGCGGCTTCTCTGCAATGGAGCCAAAACTACATTTTGCTCCTTTGAGGAGGAGAAGTGCCCATCCAGGATTTAGTGCTGCCTGCTGGAACAGGAATGACTTCTCTGGGATTTTTCCTATCTTCCTAACTTCACTGAAGCCCGAGCAGTCTGCCCTCATAAACAGATAGGATATAAGCAAGACCGGTGTGTGCAGCAGCCCTCAGTGTGTGGGTGGCTGAGCAGCAGAGCTCATCCAGGTTAGGCATCGGGAAAACCCTACTGAGGGGCAAAGAGGGTGAGAAGCCGGACTTGGGACAGGACAGGACGGGCATTGGGAGAGGCTTGGCTACGTAGAGGTCTTTAAGGGCAAGCTGGGCAAACTTTGCCCATAAATAACCTATGCATGCCTTGGGGCAGCAATTAAATTGAATGATTTATCACACTCCTTTCCAGCCCCCTTGTTCTGGTTTTTGTTTTGCTACTTTAGTCTGTAAGTTTGTTCTGTATGTGCTAGTGCAGCAACTGCCGTAGTGATGTCCTCTCCCAGGGTGCTGGTAGCACAGACGTTATAGTCTCCCTCTTCCCTGCTTATAAAAACATGTTAGCCTGTGCTGACACACTCTCCAAAGTAGAAGTGGTCTTTGGGGGAGGTAGGTAAAATGACTACGTAGGTATAGCTTAGCTGGCAGGGCCTGGAAAGGTGTTTAAAGCGTTGTACCCAGTGGGTTCAGCCATTTACGTTACAGCTCTGGCATTTTAAGTCATTAAAACCAAATGCTAATTCCTGCCGATGCTGGACTAGAGAGCTTTGGATAGGAAACTATACAAAGAATAGACAGACTGAAAGTGATTTAGATTGTTATTGAACTCTGCTTTCATCTTCTGGGAAAAACAAAACAGAGCTATGGCATCTGTAATCTGTGGACAAAATGAAAAGCTGAATTAGCCTCACTGTCCAGAGAGCACAACAAACCTGCATGGTTTCATTTCGGTTTTCATTTATACTTGTCAAAACTCACAGTGCAATATGGTACATTTTCGCCCTCAACTTCCACTGGAAATTGCTTTTAGAGTGACTCATTCCTTATTTATGTTCTTTTTGTGGTTCCTGACGTGTTCCACTTCTCAGTAGCTCTTTGTTTGAGTACACACAGCCTTAATCACTGGCATCTCTAGTCACTGCCTTTGAACAGTTAAGGGTTTGTCAGCCCTAAAAAACCGTATGTCCAGCATCTCCAAGAGTGAGGCATGAAACTGGAGGATCATTTCACCTGGATAAGGTGAGTAGGATTTGACCTGAGATCTCATTGTGCTACAGATGGACTTTCTCCTTTCTTCAAGATGTTTGGTGAGCAAAGGTGTGCAGGGATTAGTGCTGCTGCTTCTTCAGAGCCCTGTTTTTTTCCTGATAAACTTTCCACACAGGAGCATCCCTGATTTTGTTACCGTGTTGTTTATATGCAAACATGCAGCCCTGGAAACGTAGCACTTTTGCTGCAAGACCTGTTCCAGCTGAAGTTCACATCCAAGAAGTCCCGGTGGAGTCTGCTACCATGTACCTGCTTGCTAGGATATGTGTGTGGATAAATGAGAACTGTGTGTGTAAGGGACTTCAACGCAAATAAGCTGAACTCTGCCTGTTTTCAGCCATCTTACAAAACTCGTGAACTTCTCCCAGATGAAAGAATTCAGTGTGAGCTCTCTAGCCTGTCTTAGGACTGTGCATGAACTTTAAGCTCCCATAAATATAACAAAGTGTAGGCTTCCAGGAAAGGGAATCATTAATTTGAGGGACTGATGTCCTTTGCTGCGTCCCAGAGGACAGATCCAGCTGAGGATCCTTCACTCTTGCCTGGAGAGGCTTTGCATTTGGCAACATTGGATCCTAAATCTGTGCTAGCTCTACAGTTGTCAGCAAACTATTCTCCTACCCCTATCCTTTTCCAGATGTTCAAGAAGTAAAGCTGCATTTTATTCTTATCTTCAGCTGTTTGACAGTGCTGCTGGTTTTTAAATAAATATAAAAGTTAAGATCTTAAATCACTGATAAAGTATAAATACGCTTTGAACCCACATGTGAATAGAGTCGCTGTTGCTCACCTGTCAGGGCTCTGTTGCTATTCCTGGAGCTCAGCGCACCCTTGGCTGAATGTGTCAGGGACCCTGCTTTGCCCCCCGTCCTCTTTAGGTGTTTGGGCATTACGGGAAGTGCAACTCTTTCAGCTGAGATCTTGGGAGAGACCTCCCTCTCCCATGTGCTCCTTGTGGTGTGTCCACACACACACCACTGGTTGTTCTACTGTTGAATTGTCTGCCCTGTATATTGGAATTTTTGCTGTTGTTTTCCATAGAAATAGGATCAGGCCTTTTAACAGTTTAAGGTTTTAACATGCTTTCCTTATTTTACAGCATTTCAATTCACTTGTTGAACCCCAGGAGAGTGTATGATAAAACTGGTGAAAGAGGCCACCCATACTGGGTAACCTGTAGCCCTACAGATTCTCCCAGATATACTTCTCTCTCCCTTGCAAATCCAGAAAGCACCCAGCTCTTCTGGTACTGAGTGAAGGGTTTCTGATGATGAGCTGGGAGAGAAAGCAGAGCTTTGCATATCCTCGAACGGGTACCGTAAGCACGTTATACTGCAATATATTTTGCCCTCTTTTGTTGCTGGGGGAAGAAAAGTGCCAGCTAAAAACTGTGCGTTAGACACAGTGGTTCTTGCTTCTCTGGCGGTGAGTTTAACTTTTACTGATACTTGAGGCACAACTTAAATGATCCTTCTTGGAATCATCTTGACAAACTGGTTTCAGTGCTAGTGAGGGTCTTTCATAAAGTGTTGGCTATTTGGAGATGCATTTCATTGCGGAGATGACTTCTTGAAAGCTTCCCACCTAGCTGCAGGGCTCAGCAGAGGAGCCTGGAGTTAGCGGGGCCAAAAAGATGCCTCTGTCTTTCTCCTAACTACGAAGAACGCGAAGACAACCTGGTACGTGGAGTCGGGTGGGAGGAATCCAGGCTCCCACTTGCAAACTGAGCACAGGAATACACTTTCTCTTTCAGCTATTTTTTTTCTGAATCCACGTTTCTGAAATAAAGTACCCCATTCCCTTCTAATTGGATTTTGCATCACATAGACCTCTGGAAAAAGAATATCCCTATACAGATCTTGTGACTAGCCAAATTCTATCTATTCTTTCCTGTCATGTCACCAGGTGATATATTGCTGTTTGATCTTCAGGTTTTCTTTACAACAGGAGCTTACTCATCCTAGTAAGGCAAGAATCCTGAGATGAATATGAAATGTATTTTAGACCATATGTTTTATCTGATCTGCCTCGTTACTCTGCTGAAGGAATATCACAAGGCATTTCTCGTTTACTGTCATTTTCTAGCAGACCAGTGTAACTAGAACACAGGGAGGGGTAGGATGGCTTTGCTTTCTTTTCTATGCCATTATAGCTTGGACAGTGTCCTGAAAAAAACATTGCTGAGCAGAAAGAATGCTGCAAAATGGCTGTGGCGAGTCATTGCGTCATGAGCATCATTATCTGTGTTGCAGTAGCATTTGTTCATTTGCTTTCCTTGTGCTTTTACTTCATCTTTGCTCACCAGTGCTCATGTGGTTGCTCCTTGCCCTTGCTTTCTTTCTGAGTAACACCCAGGATTTACCAATTTTAATTTCATGCTAGTATGGCTACTTTGGTGTAGCATTATCGGGTTCCATTAACTCATTAGAAAGAATATTGTCCAGTCATTATTACCACTGAAAATGAATTCATGCATGGAATCGATTATTTTCCAATTAACTGCATAAAATAGTATACTGTCTGTTGCAGATGGAACTCTGACTCAGATATTCCAAAGGTGGAGACTCTTTTGATCATATGTGGCCTTGGGAAGGCTCAACCTTTTGTGAGTGATAGTTCTCACTTTTTACTCCTGACTGATTGGTTCTTTGATCTCACTAAGCAGCTCAGACCTTGTGCAAATGAATAGTGTTTCCAATACATGGTGCATTTCATGCATAAGAGCTCAATTGAACTGAAGTGCTAAAAGGTTGGTTTAAATCAGATTATTTGGGTTTTTTTAAAGGAATCTAGATATACATGACTTCATGCTATGGGTTTCCACTTATATCAGCTCCTGGTCTTCGTTGCATGTGTTTTGTACACCTCCATCCCTAAAATCATCTTTGCAGCCACAAAAATACCCAGAACAAACAGTTCTCAGGCGACAGTCACACCCTTGAAAGAAGAGGTGGGTGCTTTGGAAGGTGTGTCTGTCAGGGGCACCACTGACTAGATTCCTTCTATGCAGACTTAGGAATTAGACGGTTAAGTACCTTGAGAAGTAGCTCATGGTAATAGAGATAAATGTATTGGAAGGGTGATGATGTACATTTTATCCATCTTTTTTCTGTCTGTAGCTGCATGACGGGAGTCGGGATTTCCCTGTTCTCCTGAATTTCCTCTTGGCAGTGGCTAATGCAGAAGAGCCGACACTCTCGTTTGCTTTTTGGTTTGTTAATGGTGATCTCTTTGTCTGCGAGTGAAAGTAGACAGGTGGGATTTTACCTATAGGCAGCCTATAGCTTACAAGGCTGGCATAACCATTTAGAGGGAAGTAGTGGAGTGGAATGGATGAAGCTTTTGTTTAAACAGGGACTCTGCTCCGAGCTGTGCCTGAAGTGACCTGCGCAGCCTTTCTGAGCCTCCTGTGCTTTATCTCTGACGTGGGTGGATGGATATGTGCTTTCCTCACAGAGTAGACGGTTGGAGCTGTGCTTAGTAATAAACTACCTGAAGTGTCAGTATCATTAAGCGTAAGCAAGGGAATAAGGAGAAGTAGGACTCGTGGGTCCCCTCCAAGCCTCTCCCTGCCCTGCAAGGCACTCGAGGGATCCCAGCTCTTCTTCCACCCAGTGCTAGGGTTTGCTGGCTTCATTCAGTTGGTCTTAGAAATGATGCAGGAGGGAGAGTGGGTTCAACAACCACGGTAGGTGAAGCCTCTTTAGAAGGGCTAAAGTGGGAATTTTCTCAGCGGATTTCACAGCGATGCCATGCCACCTCTCAAATCCTGTTGGACCCTCTTCTTGCCAAAGTCTGAATTCTTAACTTTAAAAGCTCATTATATTTATATATATGTGCTGTTAAAACTGTAGTTTGTATTGCCCTTATTTCTAGAAGTAGATGCAGGTCAGCGTGAAGGGTGAAATGTTTCCTGAAGTCTGAACACATTTTTTTGCATTCGGTCTCAAAAAGGAAACAAAATTAAACTGAGGCTGATTGGTCAGGGTAAACACCAAAAGGTTAGGGTAGGATTTTTCATTTGCTAGCAATTTTGAAAACCCAAAATCTCCAACTCTGTAATCACTTCCTTTTGGTGTCACAGATGGCATCTTGAGAAACAATGGGAATGTCAGCATGGAAGATTTTACGATTTCAGGTTTTTCTCCGTTTTATTTCATCTGGAAATATTAATGTGTTCAGATGTAATTCCGTGAAGCCCCATGTATAAACATTTTTCTGCTGTCTGCATTTATCCTAAGCTTTAGTGTTCCTCATCAGCTTTATCATGTAGAGGAAACTGTTTAAAAAAAGAGAAAAGTTTAGCTTCACTCAGATCAGCTCTTTTTATGTGCTAGCTTTGCACTTGAATACACTGTGTTCATGTCCAGATTTTCTCAGTTCCTTTTGTATGGCAGTTTTCCCTGGTTTGGATGGGTCTTTCAACCCATAAAAGGCAAAAAGAGCACAGATTAAAGAGCATTGAAGGTGTGATATTTAAACGTCTTTAAATCTTACTCATTTGCAATTGAAAAAGATTTCAGTGTAACAACTTTGTTAGGATCTAGGGTAAACAATCACTAGAAAATGAGAAAAATGTAATCGAATCGGTTAGAGCAGATTAATTACGTGTATTAATGGGACCGAAATGTGTATACGTATCCTCAATACGCCAAGTACAGGAGAGCTTACTCGGGATTTCATGTACTGAATGTTGAGCAAAGGCTAGACTTTGGTTTCTTGAACGTTCTTTTCCCTGCCCGGGTCTCCCATCTTATCGTCACCCCAGCCCTGGGGCTTTGATATTTTGACACCTGCTGGGTCTCAGGTTGAACCCAGTTAATTAGTCCGTATGTTGTTGTTTATTTCAATAAAAATACCAGATTACTTACGGAGAAATTAAGCAATCTTTTCAGCCTCTGAGCACAGCCTCATGGGACAGCCAAGGACAGCTGTAAGGTTCTTCTTTTTAAGAAGTTCTGGTTAATGTCAGCTGAGAAAGCTCTCAGTAAACAAATGAATAATTGATTGCTCAGCTTTCACATAGCTACTGCGTTTCTGGGCTCACATGACTCATTTGTGAACCATTCCTGTCGTCCTAATGCCATAACATTGGAGAAATGATGATTGTTTCTTGGAGGATTCTTCTGTGGACATAGTTGCCAAGACCAAAGCTGTAATGGTTTGTTATTATGACCTTTGTTATTCCATTAGGCTCAATAGCTTTAAAAAAAATGATGTGTGCATACTTTAGGAAAGTTTTTACCCGTTACATTGACCTGACATCATAGTTTATACTACAAAATGTATTAATGACAAAGTAGTGTTTTCATGTCAGGAGGACAAATTTTTACAACTATAATCTGCCCTTAGTCATCATAAATACAAATGTATTGGTAAAACAGACCTTGTTAATGCAGCCAAGACAAATGCTAGACCATATTTCAAATCAATTGAAGCACTAGTCTATACGCTCCACGATTTTTTTTTGTGCGTAGCTTCAAATACGTTCTCGTCAAACCGCTCTTAACACGCGTTTTCCAGTGGGTGTTGTGGAACAGTAGACCCATCAGATGCAATCCAGGTCGTTTCTCTCGATCACTTGCAGAAGTGTAAATGTCTTTGAGGATATGGAAGGGCATAGGGAGCATTCAATTACTATTGTTTTGATGTTTTTTTTAATACTTGAAAAATCAACAGTGAAAAGACCTTGTGAGCATGACAGCACTTGCAAACAGCCTTGTGCAGTAAACAGTTTAATTTGCAATAAATTCTGTGCATTATTGTTAACCGGAGGACACCCTATTCATTACCTCCGGCTCACTGCGGTGATGGTACGAAGTAGGCTCACCGTTTTCACCTCAGAGACAATGCGCTGTCCACAAGTGCTCCTTTCTGGTTCTGCTTCCATAAATTCATTAACTACATGCAAAAGGCAGGTTTGCTGCCACCTTCGGCTTACACCCTTGCCTGGGCACACAGGTCTCTCTGGGGGCAGAATGGGACCCTCGGAAGGCATGAAACGGGGGCTACCTGCTTTCTCCCCGCTCCTGTTCGTGTTCCCCAGCTAGCATTTGAAGAGCTCTTGTCACGTGGTTAGACCTGCGCTGGGAAGTCCGGAGTAAACGTGTAAGAAACTCTTGGTCTCTGGTTTTTCCGGGGGGAAACTGCCTGTCACAGTACCCATCTGTGACACCAGTGTGCTACCTGCACCATTGAGCCTCTCCTCGTGGAGACTTTGCTGGAGGGAATTCACGCAGAGAAAAGAAATAATGAACTTTCAAAACTCTTTCGTAGGTTTGCAAGGAAGCGGAATTGGGGCAAATCTGTGTGTTTGTGCATGGGCCTGGGGCAGAGGGAAGTTTCTTTTTGAAACTTGCGGGAGATGCTGAGCTCACCAAAGAGGCGTTTACAGGAGAGATGCACCAGGAGGTCTCACTCCTGTTAACAACACTACAGGACAGAACCAAGAAATGTTTCTATCACTTCAAACGACACTGTGGTAAGGCAGTGAGAGTACTTATCCGAGTGTAAGCTCAGAAACAGGTATTTACTACTACAAAAAGCAAGGAGTAGTTCTTAAAGTCAGGGAGGGGGAAGAAGCTTAGCTCAGCATCCCTCTGCAAGGAGAAAACATCCAGTGCGTGTTGTTATCCTGTGCAAAAGGCTAAGAGTGTATTTAGAAACTCATCTTGCTGTTTTTAGACCTAAATCCTTGTGGAAAACAGTATGTGTCTTAGGAATCCTGGATGCAAAATTATCATGCTTCTGCTTGGTGCTGTTTAGCTGCTGAATTAATCAAGTACAATTGCTTACGGCCCTGGAGGGAAGGATGTAATAAATCTTGGGAGTATTTGTTCTGGTTTATGGCTGGGAGAAGCTGCGTAACATTAAATCAGATGTTATAAACATTTGCAATGGCACATTTTCCTTACTCGGGGCATTGTGGTATGAGTCTTGAGAAACTAAAGAGGGTATGTCCTAGGGCCTGGATGCATTTCTTCTCGTTTTTTTCTAGCTGACGGCGTCCTTTGCGAGCGGTGGGAATCGCAGGCTGTACGTCCCGCGCTGTCGGGCAGAGGGCACTCGGATACAGCAGACGGTGCAGGGAGCCTGCTGCCTGCTTCCCTGGCCCGCCTGCCTGGGCTGGGGGTCGACAGTACCCCCGCAGCCCCAACTAAACTTCCACTCAGCTGGAGAGACAGAGAGGTTGATTCGTTGTGGCTGGGCTCTGATATTCCTCAGGAGCTGGGCAAATCGCTGCCGGTTTGTGGAGCTTCTCTGGGAACAGGAACTGCAGAGACATGTAGCAACCAGATGCTGAATTGCCCTCCCCCAAACTTCCATCTTCCCCAGTTTAACATGGAGCTGCCTTGAGCTGTTTTCCTTGCCGCAGTGGGGACAGTCCCAGTGCGCTACGCCGAGCAGAACGTGTGCTGTTCTCATGCACGGTACATCCTGCCCTCTGGGACCAGAGCAGGGAGGCAGATCCTCTTTCCCCAGAAAAACGTGCCTGCCGTTCCCTGAAAGGGAACTTTGCCTCCACTTTAGGGGTCAATGTCCTGATAGAGTTGTGGGGTGGTTTTCTCCTCGTCTACAAGTACCTGAACAGGCTAGTTGCACCGTGCTTGCTCACTGCATGCTCTGCTCTGAGCCCTTCAAGGCTGCTGAGGACCTTTGGGAAGTGGAGATGTCATCAGCCTGGATGAGGGGCCAGGGCTGGAGCCTTCTTGTTCCATGGAGGGAGAGGTGTGCTGAAGGCGAGCCCTGAAGAGCCAGTCCTGGTCCTTCTGCTGCAGCCAGGGATGGGTGAGGAGCTGCTGCTTTTGCCCCCAGCCTCCCACCCCCTGCACCAGTCCCTTGCTGGGTGAAGCAGGCAGGAGGGCAGTGATTATTGCCTTGCCCTGGTAGTCCATGGCCTTTGTCCTGGTGGCAAGAGCTGGCAGTGGCTGGTGCTCTGAGGTCAACACCCAAACTGTGAAGGTCTGGGCCATTCCTCAGGGAATACTGAGCTCCTGTGGTACAAGGTCTTCTTCTTGCTCAGATATTTGAGAGCCTCTGGATGATGGGAGGATGCAGCTGCTTGAATTGCTGGAAAGGGTCACTAGTGAAACGGCTTCAGAAGCTGCATTGCAGAATTTGAGCTTTTATTGTTCCACTTGGTTAAAGGAAGGCAGAAAAGGAAAAGCAACCAGGCTTTTGTTGTGGGGAAGAACACGGTGATCCCAGTATAAATTAATGTGTTGTCATATGTCCAAGTCTGCAGCCAGCCTGAAACAAGAAGCAAGTAGCTCACTTTACCTCAAGGCTACTTAAAAAAAAAAAAAGTCCACGCTGTCCCTTGGCTTATTGCTGAAAGCTGTAGCTGTTACTTCAAGTGGTTTGGTACTTCATGGCCATGTTGTTGGCCATGAGGTGCCTGGTGGCCTGGGTGTCCAGGGACAAGTGTCTGGTGTGCTGATCCTGAGCAGCTACTGTTCATCCATCCCCTTGGACTGTAAAAGCCCAGCAAAGACCAGCAGGGTCACCTTGCTTGTGCCAATCCCAAGTCTGGTCCCAGTGCTGCTCCATGTGCTGGGCCACCTCACCGAGCTTCTGTGGGCTCCCCAGACCTTCCCAGTAGGAGCTGTGTGGTCACCGGGCAGTGTATCCACAGAGAAACCAGCCGTGCTTTAAAAGTGCAGCTGAAAACATAAGTGATGTGGGATGGAGTTGTGTCTGGGGAGGGGGCCGGGTGCTCTCCTGCTTCACGTCCTGCAGTGGCTGTGGCGTAAAGCATGTGTCCAGAGCCGTGCTGGGGGGGAGCCGCCTGCCACAGCGGCCTGGCAAACACCCCGGCCAGCTGGCTACTTCCCACCTGCTGTTGGAAATGTCAGGAAAATGCTCCCAGAGAGGGGCTTTTGCTCATCTGAGCAATATTTTTGCCATGTTTCCTATTGGGTTGATGAGATCGTGGCTCGCGAGCATCTAGACGGGCTCAGGGCGGTGGAGGGACCTTCCCCTCCCGGATGACACCTGGGCAGGAGCTGCCACGCTGAGACGCCTCAGGGTTTGCCTATCGCGGCCTCAAATCCAAACAAATTCCGAGCTCTCGTGCCGGCAGTGCTGGGGGTGCTGCTGGTGCCTCCATCTCTCTGCTCCCTGGTGCTTGCCCTCTTCATGCCGGCGCATCTGGACTGCCCGGGCCACGCGTGTGCATCTTATGCATGGTGCCTCAGTCCTGACAGCTCAACGCCGCACCGGGTTGGTTTGCAACAGCTGTAGAGAGCAGCAAGGCCACACCATGAAGTATAATCTTTTTTTTTTTTTTATTAGAACAATTTCCTGGGGATTTTTTTTCTCTTTTTCGTTCTGTAACATTGCTTTAGGTTTTAAGAGGGGAAGGAAAATAATAGTCTAGAGAAAATACATCGGCGGGACCGTGTAGTATAAGACTGGAACAAAGGGGCATTCAATGAAATTAAAAGGTGGCAAATTCGAAACAGATCAGAGGAACCATGTTTATATGACGTGTTCAGGCTGAGGAGCTGCCACAGGAGATAGCAAAGAGCAGCGGTGCGGTGGGTTTTGCAAAGAACATCCCCGGGACACACCAGTGATGCGGACAGGGTCACGCAGGGAGCCCGCGGCAGCACCAAACTATGAGCACAGGTCTCCTCAGTGCCGGCCACGGGGCCGCCCGTCCTCCCAGAGGTGCTCTTCACGTGGACAAGGTGAACAGGGCTTGGCTACAGGCACCCTGGGCTTGCCTCTGGTGCGAAATCGTAATTGTGAGTGTCAAGAAATTTGGGGTTTATTCCTCTGCTTCAATGTTGTTATAAAAATAAATCTCATCAGAGATATTCATAAAAGTTAATGGAAGTCTTGAATAGAGCTTTTTTTTCCCTCTTACCAACCTAATAAAACGTATTGCTTTTTCTCCCACGTACTTTTATGTTAGCAGACGGTGGCTGCTGCTGGAGGAGAACCCTTCTAGTGCTGTAAAATGACTCCAGATGGAGACCCTCTCACCGGCCGCTCACTTCAGGCCCAAGCAAAGCTGAGACGTAGGGATTGTCCTGACGGTCGCTGTACTCGGCCAGGAAATGCGGGAATGTGTTTGGCTTGGGGAACAGCAGCGTTCTCCCCTTATGATGTCTGATTTACTGTGTGTCTCTTATAGTTTAGGAATAATTTTTACGTTTGCTTTAAGAAAAGGAAGAAAATGAAGATGAATGAACCGGAATGGGTGCTCTGGGCTTGACAGGCATAGCACAGGAATCGGTCCCCAAAGACTTGGTGCTAAAAGTCACACTGAACGTCTGGATCCAGTGATCCTGGCAGATCATTTTTCCATCTGCTTGGGAAAGTCACCGCTGCGCTCTCCCAACAGCTGACGTGGGGAGGTAGCCAAAACTTCCTCCTGGCAGGCTGGGCTGGCGAGGGCTGTGGGCGCCCACCGCCATCGGGACCAAATGCCACCAAAAAAAAAGAAAAATAAATAGATCTTGAGCGGTGTCCACTGTGCAGGGGAGGAAAAGAAACCTCTTTCCTGCGTGCAGAGGTACATCACCGCTGCAGCAGCAGCGGGGCAAGGAGCTGAGCAAGCCCAGGACATCTCCGCAGAGCATCTGGTGTCCAAACGCGCTGCTGCAGCACCAGGAGGGCATCCCGGCTGGAGAGACGATACCTCTGCCAAGATACACGGCGGGAGTGATGGAATAAGGATTTTCTGTGCCTTAATGCCGAAATGCTTCAGGGTTTACCTATCGCTGTCTCAAATCCAAACAAAGAATATCCTGGCTCTGGTGAGGCAGGGAACAGATGCCGCCTCTTGATCCTTCTGCTCTGGAGAAGGCAGAGGAAGTTATCTATTAGCTGGTCCAAGCTAAGGTGTGTAGTACAAAGGATCCTTCCGTCATCCCTCATTTTTACTCTTACAGGAGGAGAAAACCCACCCCTTCTGCTCTAGCCGGTAATTTATGCACGCTGCCTGTTTTCTTTGGAAATTACTTAAGCAACACTAGCTTTTTATTCTTGTTTTCCACCGTCTGCCAGGTTTTCTGCACATTTCTAAGTGACCCGCGCTTAAACAACTTGTCCTGGCTGCCGCGCTATTGTTCTGCACACGTGGTATCGCCGCTATTGCCGCTGGACTGTTTGTCTTTTGATTACGTGTGGCCCGAAGATTAAGCCTCAATGAGCCGGCACCGTTCGAGTTTTCCTCCCCTGCAGCAGCTCAGCCTGGCAGGTGACTTTGGCACTGTTGTGCCGAGGGAGGGCTACGTACGCACATAGGGAGTTCACAGGGGAGATCTGCTAAGCTTTGCTTTCCTGGTGAGCGACCTGTAAACACTCTCTCGAAGCCAAGCGTTTGATTTTTCTGTTGTCCTCATGGCAACACGCTGAGGATCAGCTGTGCGCCACGGGTTTTTTTTAACCCCCCCTTCAGAAAAAATCGGAGATTTCAAGGAGGTGAATTGTAATCCATTGTTGGATACCAGTTCTGTCGGGTTTCCTTCTCCGCCGAAAACAGCCGACAGGAAAGTAATTACAGGAGCAGATGTGACTTGTGACGTAAATGTTACTTCTGGCCTTTTTTTTAATTTTTTTTTTTTTAAGTAATCCAATGGTGTGATTCCAAAGCAGGAGTCAACTGGTACGTGACACACATGGGCCTATGGTGGTTATTTCAAGCTTTTCCTTGACTCATCCAGGTCCGTGGACAATTTGCAATACCTTACAAGTCACTTTTTCAAATGCAATTAGCAAGTCAGACAAATTTTCATAGCGGCTTCAGTATGTGCATCCTGCATAACTGCCTGCATGAATCCCACTGCTCCATCCGCTGGCTTACTGACGTCTCTGTCCTGAGCAAGACATTGAAGTGCTGCTTGTAATTCCTTTGGAGTAATAAATCAGTAAGTATTTTGCATCTCATCTTTCTCTTGAAGACAAGTTAATTCCATAGTCTGAAGTCTGGAAATAGAGATGGACTAAAATAGTTACATCTCTTAAATCATCTCATTTTCGGGATGTCATGTAATTTCTGCTGAATCAGAGGCAGCTGTAACAGAGAAATGTGCTTGAACTTTTCTAGATGCTCACTTACCCGGGTGTTTGGTAAGGATAAGGCCAGTGAGTCATCATGTTTGATGCCCCTCTGTGCCCCTATCAAGGCAAGCAGGCAGGCAGCCAACCGCTGTCCCCTTGGCACAGCCCTTTCCCCGAGCAATCTGGTCACAGCAGGTCACCCTGGGTCTGTGAACAATCCCCAGGCAGCTTCAGTCTCACAGCTTGGGTCTTCCTGCACCAAGAGCTGGATGTGTCCCTGAGCTTCCTCGCTGCCAACGTAGCAGTACTTCGGAGCAGTCTCGAGCTACATGCCAGCCTCGGAGGCTCAGAGAGCAGTGACCACAACTGCTGGAGCCCCGGGAGTCGGGCCCTGAGGATGCTCATCTCCTTATACATGAGATTGAATGCCTCCCAAACTCACCTGGCAACGTCTGCCCAAAGCTCATGTGTCAGCTGGAAAATGGAAGCTCAGGCTATTACAGACTGAGGCACCATCAGCCAGGGGCAGAGCCCGGGTAACGGGTACACACCTCATAGTGGGGCTCGTATCAATGCATGTCCCGGCAGGGAGGGAGCACACCTGCTGCTCACCCTGCCACTGCCCGGTGCCCAGTGCCACAGGGTCCCTCTCCCTGCCCACAGCCCCCCTGGTGCTGCAGCAGCACAGAGACACTGCAAATTGTAGTGGACGTGGTACCCTTGTTAAAGTAAGGCACTCTGCAGCTTAATTTATTTCATAGAATCACAGAATGGTTTGGGTTGGAGGGGACCTTCAAAGGTCATGTAGTCCAACGCCCCTGCCATAAGCAGGGACATCTTCAAGTAGATAAGGTTGCCCAGAGCCCTGTCCAACCTGACCTTGAATGTTTCCAGGGATGGGGCATCTACCACCTCTCTGGGCAACCTGTGCCGGAGTTTCACCACCCTAACTGTAAAACTTACTTCCTTATATCTAGTCTGAATTTATTCTTTTGGTTCAGGATCATTACCCCTTGTCCTGTCACTACAGGCCCTTGTAAAAAGTCCCCCCACAGCTTCCTTGTTGGCCCCTTCAGGTACTGGAAGGTGCTGTAAGGTCTCCCCGGAGCCTTCTCTTCTCCAGGCTGAACAAGCCCAACTCTCTCAGCCTGTCCCCACAGCAGAGGTGCTCCAGCCCTTGGAGCATCTCCGTGGCCCCCTCTGGACTCACTCCAACTGGTCAATATCCTTCTTATGCTGAGGGCTCCACAGCTGGATGCAGAACTGCAGGTGGGGTCTCACTCCAGCAGAGTAGAGGGGGAGAATCCCCTCCCTCGCCCTGCTGGCCACATTTCTCCTGATACAGCCCAGGATACGGTTGGCTTTCTGGGCTGCCAGCGCACACTGCCGGCTCATGTCCATTTTATGCCCTTGGCTGGCAAAGGGTTTGCTTCCATGTGCTGGAGAGGTGGCAGGTGGCAGGAGGCGAGTGGCCTGTCTGGGGCAGGAGGCAGGTGGCAGCCGGCAGGAGCGGCCACCAGCACGCTGAAGCTCCGAGCCGCACCTGTTTATCTGAGAGTTGACTTCGTCTCACGTTAAGTTATTCATACGCTCTTATTTCTGGCCAGAAAAACGTTCTTCCAAAATGTGCCCTGCCTCATTAACAGTCCCCACCCAGGGACCTCCTTTCAACTTCGCCAAGCTTCCCAGCACCTCGCCGCAGGGACCGATCGGGGACACAATAGCTCCGGCGTGTTTATTTCATTTCACTTTTCCTCTCCGCTTGGCCGGCGGCCAGCAGAGATGTTCTTTGCAAAGATAATAGTTTCAACTTAATCATTCACCTCTTATGTGTCTAAAAGGAGTTAAGGAGACTGGAAGTTTCCAAGAAAAATAAATGAACAGGGGGCCTCTTTAAGGCTGTTTTATGGATTTAAAGAAAAATAAAAAGGGAGGGGGCGGGGGGAGCAGCAAGCTGTTCCTGCACATCACCCATGCCCTATTTATTTTTTAAATTTGGAGGGATGGTCATGAATAGAAGGATTATGAAGCGCTTCTCATCGTGAAGGGATTTGCAGCGTGTTTGGAGAGATGGGTCCAAAGACGAATTCTAGTCCTGCTTGTTTTGGGGATTGCAGAGCTGGACCATGGGGGGCTCCTTCCTATGCCTGCGTGGGGATGACAAGAAAAACTCAGCCATTTACTTACTAAGGAACTGCTATTCTGTCTGGTTCCTTTCTGGGCTGTTCATTTTGTCACACCTGAAGGGCCTGATGGTTCAGGTAGTTTGAGGACCCCATCCATTAATGATGGAGCCCATCGTGTTTTCTGTAGTCAAGCTACAAGCTTTCTGTACTCAAGCTGTCACCAATTATTTTTTTAGAAATGAGGCCTCCATGTAAGCCACAGAAAAAAACATCTTCCTTCTACTTGGCCCAGCTGAGGGACAGTGATTAAAACCTATATCTTTCTCCCTCACATGTCCTGCCCATAGAGCCGTTGAGAAAATGCATGTCCTTGGGAACTGTGGATAAAATTAAAGGTTTCTCTTTCTACAGCATTTAACGTGGATCCTTTCCAGTTTTACTGAAAACCTGAAAGATAGGATGCTCTCAGGGAAAGCATTTTTGGTGAAGAAGCCAGAGAAATCCCTGCTCAGTTGTAGTTGGGGGTGGATTAAGACACCAGCAGTAAGCCTGAACCTGAGGAATTGGTTCCTAAATCGTATGACTTCAGGAGAATCAGGACTTTCATTTAACCATCAAACCAAAAGCAACATCATGGTTGAGCCTAAATCATAGGAATGCATGCTGGGAAGAAACGAATGCTGGTTGGAAAGACCTGTTGGGCTGCCCTGGGCAGGGAGCTCGGCAGTGGGGGCTGATTTTCTCCTCGCTCAGGTTTCCCAGCTCTCTGGAGCGAGGTGGGTAGTGGCTTCTCCAGAGCATCTCCAAGAGGAGAGATTGCTCCTGCTGTTACTGTCATTTCAGCCAGGGATGGGAGAGGCAGAGCCTGCCGCTGCAGAGCAGCACGCAATCCACTGTAATCCAGTCCAGCTGGTAACGCGGGAAGATTCTCCCTCTCCTGCTGTCCCTCTGTGTCTTTCCCTACCTTCAAAGATGCTCTTTTCTGGAAAAGAGTGAAATACCTGAATCCATTCCTCCCCTTTCATGGCCCTTGCCCCATCCTCCCAGCAAAGCATCCCCGGGGTGCCCTGGCTGCTCTGTGCGGTGCTGCCCTTTGCCCACCCATGTGTGGACGTGTGTGAACACGTGTACTTAGCACCCTGTCACCCCAGGGATGGATGGTCTCTGCCTGATCCCACCTCTGGAAAGCAGGCTTTCTTGTGGGTACAGGTTGGAGGGCTCGCTTAAATCTCCATAAACCAGTGGAAAAAGGAATAAAGCTGTAACTGTCATCACCTATTCAGAAAAATTCCTGCAGTGCAGACACCCATTTTCCAGCCTTTGATGATTAGGGGAAAAATCATCTTGCCAGGTGGAGTGTGATTTCTCGTTCTTCTCTTCAGCAAATGAAGGGCTGAATTTAGCAACTTTGGAGTGAGATGGAAGCGAACCTTCCCTCCTTCTCCTCCCCCTCTTCTTCCCCATCCCCAAGGGCAATCAGCACCCCTCTCGTTAGGGAACACATCTTCACCAACGTGTTAATTTTCATAAGGCTGTGATGAGGCTCTGGGCTGGGAGCTCGTTTCCCTTCCCCCTCCCCAGCGCTCCAGTAACCACCCGTTACCCAAGCCGAGCACTTTCTGCATGACTCAGATATTCTTTTTTTTTAAGAACTAGAATCCAATGGATGTTTTCCTCACTGATACCACTGGGACTAGAAGGTCTTTTTTTTCCCACCAACCTTAAAAACATGCTGATATACTGCAATTTTTTTCCTTTTCAATATCTTGTTGTTATTATTATTAAAACAGCACCAAGTCCCACAGCACCAAAGGATGGGATGTCTCCTGCTCTTTTCTCCCTTCCTCAACAGCTAAGGGAAAAAAAAAAGGGGGGCGTGTCATTATCCATAAAAGAAAACATTAAACTACTCTTGGACCATCCCTGATGGCTGGGCTGAACTGGGGGCACTGGCGGTGCAGGATGGGGCCATGGCACAGGTCCCCATTGCCTGCAGCTGAACCACCCCCACCCCAGGGTACAAATGCGAGGAGGAGAATGCCAAGGATTAGTTAGTGTTCCATCATCACCCCCATCCTGAGGATGGGTCATGTGGACCCAACCTGCACTTTTCTTAGACCTAAAGCATCCAACCAAGGCTGGGCATGGGTTGGCCGATGCCAGGTGAGGTGGGAATTGCCTTAGTGAAGGCAAAGCTGAGCCCCACCGTGAGCCAGGGCCTTGGTCTCAAACGCAAACAGAAGTGCCAAGGGACGATTGACCAGCAAGGCAGCGAGCTCCCACACAGAAGTGTCTGAAGCCAAGGGGAGGGGTTTTGCAAGGACTGCAGCCACCTTCCGTTGCAGCATGAGGCAGAATGTGCAACCTGCATGACCTCCCAGGCTGGAAACGCGGCTCTACGGGGGACGTCCGGGTGGGTGCATGCCTCTGCCCGCTCTGCAAGTGGGGATGGCCCAGCCCTGAGCTTCCCCTGAAAACACAGGCAACATGTGGAGCCAATGTGTGTTTTCTCGTGTGAATCCTGATAAGTTCAAATGAACAGGTTTGGGGCCACAGTTCCCATCTGACGTTGACTGCTCCATGTGATTATTCAACCCTGAATTCCTTCAATTGACAGCCGCGCTATTTCCAGTCTCTTAGTCAGCATATACCGCTCCACTTCCCAGTCTGATGAGACCTGGATTTTCCCACACTCCCCCTTTAAATGGAAACACATTGTTCATCTTCATTTTATTTATTTATTTGGTACAAAAAACCAAGATACTGCTATAACTTTGAAGTGCTGGCTCTACAATGGTTGGTTCCTTTTCGGAGCGATGGGTTTTCCTAAAAGCCACTCTCAGCGAGATCCTTATCAAACTTTCCTTAGCGGGAGACAATGAACATTTCACAGCATGAAGAGGAAAAAAATAAAAAGGTCGTTGAGAAGACAAATGCTTTATGTGAAGAGATAGCCAGGGTGCAGATGAGCTCCCCCAGCCTTGTAAACACAGACTGTTTTCTGTCCAACCTACAGTTCCTGAAAGTTTCACTCCTCAGATCAACTCCAGAGTTTATTGAGGGGTGAAAACGAGGACCTGAGCATCATCTGGACACTTCCATCTGGGACCCATAAACCTCACCCTGATGTGCCCAAATACCTAGGGCCTCACTGCCTGCAGCTGACAGGGGTGGTAATTAGGATGGGTCTGGGGGGGACACACGTGCCTCTGCAAGCTGCTGGGAGTGACTTTCCATGGCAGCTCACACTGGAACCGAGTTATTTCCCACTGGGCTGCAAAACCAGTGGGTGACCTGTGCGATGGCACAGCATTTTCCCACAGCTCGGGGCTGTGACGAGAGGAAGGGACCGAGGAGACATCCCGCGGGAGCCCAGCTCCCAAAGCTCACAGTGAAGGGGCACCGTCTTCTCCCACAGCTTGCCCCAAACCTCTCCCATGTCAGGCTGCTACCAGAGGATACTCTGAGCAGGAACACCTTCAAACCTGACCTCTCCTAAAATTGCCAGTGCCACTGGATAGTTGATCTGGGAGATGAGCAAGCGCGGTAAGGGGTCATCCCCACCCAGGACCTGCCACATTCAAACCAAACCTCCCCAGCTCAGCTCCATTAGGGGGCAGGCACTGGGGGTGGTCTAGGTAGGGGCTCGGGTGTTGGTTTTGCTGGAGGCAATCCCTGCTTTGCTCTGGCCGAGTCGGAGCAGCTCTGTGCAGGTGGGTGGCAGCTTTGTGTGGAGGAAACTTGTCTGCTGGCGTCTGCTGTGGTTTTTTTTTTTTCTTTTAGCCTAATTGTATTTTTAATTATTTGGCGGATGGTTTGGAACCAAGACTATGCAATCAGTCAATGTTTGTTGGCTAAAATAGAAGTAAACACTAGGTTAATATAAACAAAGGAGCGCTCTGGTTTATTGCCCAGGGATAACACTGGCATTGTTGTGTGGATCCTCGGCTGAAGGCTTTGAAGATCACTTGCTCTATTTATTTTTCTAAAGATGGGTAACTTTGTTCTATTTGCTCAGCTTCTTATGGCCTTGAATAGACAAGGGGTAAAGTGCAGTAAAGGTGGGTCTGGCTCTGAAGGAGCCTGGAAGGAAAAATGTGTTTTTGGATCCGGATCTCATCCAAAAAATGTCCTGCATTTCAGTACCCTTAGATAGCTTACACGTTGGAAATACCAAAGAACTGGAAACTTTCACTCCAAAGTCAACTCTGCTTTCATTAATAATTATTTTAAGACGGCATTCACAGAACAAAACGGTACTATATGGAGCCGAAAGAGACCCGTGGGGAATTCGGGGCTGAGCGAGAGTTCAGCCCACCATCGCCACTCTCACGCTGGCTGCCGAGGATTAGCGTCCTGAGATGCGGGTGAGGCGTTCGGGCGAAGTGACAGAGAAAGCATGACGAAGGGGAGAAAGCAGAGCTGCCCTCCTAACGCTAACAGCGACAGCAGGGTCCGGCCACCGCCGGGGGAAGGCAGGCGCTGGGATGGGCAGGGCTGCGTGCCCAAGGCTGCGGAGGGGCTGAGCCCAGCTCAGAAGACCCTATGAAGGCAAAGTCCATAGGAGCGTGTGTCCTCCTAATTTCTTCAGGTGGTAGAGATGTGTTCGTGACCCCATTTTACAGATGGGCCAACCGAACCACGGAACATGAAGATGTGCATTTCACTGACAAACGTGGGACTTGCCTTTCTCCTTTGGACCTGACCTGGTATCCCTCGCCTTGTTTTCCTGTCACAAAGTCACCGCCTGTGCCGGTAATCTGCAAGTCCTGCCGATCGTTACAAACAGTATTGGATTTATCGCTCCTGTACGTAACGTGCCAATCCTGGCAGCACGTTTCGAAAGCACAACAGCAACTAGAAGCATATGTTCTGAGAGTCAAGTTAGTGGGATTTTTTTTTTTCTGCCAAGGACAATAATTTTTTTTCCTTTTTTTTTTTTTTTTTTAAATAAACATCACGCTGGAATGTGCTGCAGCAAATGGCTTGGGCTCTATTATATTTCATGCAGCTTTCTAAACAATTTTCAACCCTGCTGGCCCGGTGTCAAACAGAAGGCAACCAACAATAGCAAAATCCCATTAAAGCTGAGAAGGTTCCTTCCTGAGGTGAACACGGCCAGAAATAGTAATCTTGGCTCTCTTTTCAATTTGGCATTGGGGACTAATAATGCCTGTTCTCCTAATGGAAATTATCTAATTTCATCCAAGTGCAGCTCCAGAGAGAGCTGGGCTGACGCACAAACAGTCAATATAACAACATTCTTCTTGAAGAGCTGAACAATGGGGCTTTGGTGGGACCGTGATTAACAACGTCAAACTAAGAACAAACAGAAGGTGTAAAAATAGGCATCTGAGGAGTTGACACAACGGACTATTTTTCATCTGTAAGGCCAGAGGAGAATAGCTTGTTAAATTGTATGCTTGGAGCACTTCATCAGATGTTGTGTGGAAGGACAAAAAAAAAAAAAAATCCCATTTCCCATCTGGATCTGAATGTACTAAGGAACTGCACATGCCTTATTAATATAAATCACGCTAGGAGCATAATTCCCATTAGCATTAAAGAACCATTTTTCAATGAAATACTCTTGCACCAGGAACACCTAACGGGAAATAATGATGTTTGCTTCATTTGAAGAGAATAGTAAAACACAGTGTGGAGACAGAGAAGGTAGAGAGCCGATTCTTCTCTCCAGCGCTGCGGGTTTTCGTGGCTGTCGTAAGATATCCCCTTCCCAGCTCAGCAGGGCCGTATCCAGCCACGGTGCAGAGGCCCCCAGAGGTGGTAGGGAATGGGAATGGGGGCGAAGGGGTGCTCCAGAAAGTTGGAGCATCACTAGGTCCCAGGGGCAAAGCGCCGCTGCCCAGGCTGGGTAAGGGAAGGGGTCCAACCTCCCTCCACCCACCTCTGCTTCCTCCCCAGCACAGCCTCACATTTGGAGAGCACTGGGATGGCTTCGGGCCACCTCCACCCCCTTACCCGCACCATCCAACCTCACCCTGGAATTCCTTGTCGTCAGCCTAAAAATAGCACTCCCCCAAAATAAATCAGCCCCAGCCATTAGTTATCACATCTTGAGAAAAGGCATCACTCCCTACATTTCCCTTTCACGCTGAAGCCACAGCTGGGCCCACGATGTGCCCGGAACATTAAAAAGCAGAAGCACTGGAGGGAGGTGAAACCGCCACACAGCTCATTAGCTCTGGTGCCTCGCCTGCTTTCCCCGGCGCTCTGGCTTTGCTATTTGCCCTGCAAGGAGCCGCGCGCACCCAGGGCGAACGCTCGCCCCTGTATTTGTGCAGGCGCACGCTGGGTCCCCAACCTCAGCATCACCTGGGTTTGACACGGAGGGATTTATTCTCCCTCCCCGCCTTAAGCGCCGCAGCTCCCTTCTAGCGCGTAATGAAAGGAAGGTCTAGCCTTGAAACGTTAGACACGATTTCCACCTCTGGTTAAGCAGGTATGGGTGTTTTGTCTCATTTTTATGAAATCTTAAGTAGCCGTTCTCTCGCTGTTATTTTTAGAGCGTGAGAGGGGAGCTCTGTGCTTTCATAAAATCCCTAGATGTGCACTGGGGCAATGGGATTTTGGGCACACAGTTGACTTGCCTCCGCATTGTGGCTGATGGCATCCAGGAATGACACTCGCTCCCCCTCCCACACCTCACCCTACTCGGAGTCTGCCAAAATTATGGCATTTTCATGTTCTCCTTCCTCCTAACAACAGTAAAACTCATGAAACCTATGGAAATTGGTAGTAAGGAGAGAAAAACACACCAGAAGTAATGCAACACCACACTGCCCTCAGCCTTGGCTTTCACACCCGGTTAGTCCCCAACTCCTCCAGAAACCAGCACCTTTCTCCATGCAAGTGTTCCAGTCCCCCCTCCACACCCCAATCCTGCTTCCCACATCCCAGGCACAGCCTCAGACCCATCTCTGAATCAGCCGACCCCCTTTTTTGCCCCCATTTTTGCCCCCCAGTCCTTTCAAACCAGGTGAGAATCCCTCTCGCAGGTCTTGTAACCCCCAGCATGTGAGGCAGACTCCTGGCAAGGAACGCTGGCTACCCCCAGGCTTTCTTGGGCAGCAGCATCCCATAGAAGCGACAGCAACACGGCACGATGGCCAAGTTTGTGCCACCCGCCTGCCGGGCAATGCTGCCGCCTGGCTCTGCCGGAGACCTGAGCAACGTTCGGCATCCAACGGGTGCCCAAAGCATCCGTGGGCATCCTAGCAGAGGAAATCTGGGAATGCTTTGGAGCACAGAAGGGAAAAGCCTTGTGGCCAGGCTCATCCCCAGCGGTTCCAGTGGTGATGCACCAAGGCTGGATTTGACACAGGAGGGCTGTTGTTATCACGGATTTTATTGTCAGCTTGCACTAGAGGGTGCTACTCCGTTAACGTTTGGGAAAGATCGCAGCAATGAGGCCGTCTTCGATGTCTTTATTCCTTGCAAAGTTAGGCTGAGACTTGCAAAGTGTTGAGATTCCTATTACGGTCCAGCGTGGCCTCAAAAAAACGAAGCGGTTGCTTAGCTGGGAAAAAAAAGAACGCCTTGGCTTGGAAAAGAGTTTATACATCTGGGGGGCAAGGATAAACATTTGGGTTAGACACGGTGGCAGACGAAAGGAAAAACAGGTCAGCCTTGCTATTTTTTCTCTCCATTTCACAATTCCGGAACGAATGGATGCCGCAAGGAGCTAACCGAAAAATTAGAAGGAAAAAAAATAAGGACGGCGAACGCAGGCACGGGACATAATGAACCTTTGGAATTCACCGCTGCAGGACAGATAATCAAAATCTCATGAGAAAGTTTTCTAGAAGAAATAAAAGCAAAATACATTTTATGACCGCTACAGCCTTTTGGCTAAGATAAGGGTAACCAGATCCCAGGCACTGAGATACAAAATGATGTGTTAGAGGTATCAGTAGGAAATGACTTCCCCTGTGTGCTGCGTTGCTCCACTGACTGCACCTCCTCTGTTTTTGTTTCCATTTGCCGAAGGCGCGGAGGAATGGCTATTGCTGTAGGCAGCATCCCAGACCCACGGCTGGGAAGGGGATATCTTACGCCACGCTGCTCGGCTCCGAGAGCATCTCCCCAGCCTCCCGGCTGTTTCACGGGGAGGGGAACCCGCATCTTCCAAGATCTGGTGGAGCCTGGCATGGGGAAGCCGTGAGCTGCCCGTGGAGCTGAGAAGCGATGGTTGGACTTTATTTAGGGCAGATGCGGTTCCAGTGAGGGAAGCAGGTCCAGAGGGCACTACATACATGCTATGTAATCTGGCATGTGTGTTTATTGGACTGTCAAACTTCCCTGACTGGCACTTCCATTTGGCACCCACCAGAAAGCATCTCCCTTAGGCAAAAAGGGTTAAAGTGGGACATGTTTTTTTAAGGGCCGTAATGCCATTATTCTGCTGGGATTTTCTATGTGCTAAGAGCTAGGAAAGAGCTGGTTTTAAAGCTGGACTGGTGTGTACCTACTGCATTTAAAGTCCACTTAAAGCATGAAAGGAGGGTTGGAAGAAAAACAATAACTGTTCTCAAATCCAGATGAGTTTTACAGAGCAATTTTGTTGTAGAAACTTGACTTCCTTCAGGGGTTGATTTTGCCTTTTATACGACTGCATTCTGATAGCTTTATTTCCAGCTTCCCCACATTTTTGACCACTGTTGGCAAGAAAGAGGAAACTGTTTCTTACTAAAACTTTTATTAGGCAGTTATTACTATTTCCTTCTTCGATACTGAACAGCTTTTCTGCGCAGTGCCTTTAACGCACTGCTACTGAAGGGGCAGCGGGCCTAAAGCATCACCTCGGGCTGATGGAAATAGGTGGCGTTGCTCTGACAGAATCATAGCGTGATGACCCACGGTGGGAATAAAAAATCCCCCATCCAGTTTCCATCTGTACTTGCATCAACGTACGGAACTTGCACTAGGACAAGCCCGAGCCTGCCCTCAACAGCAGCAGTTGCCTCAGCTAAGAAGCTGCCCTCTTGGGTCTCAAGCTGAAAACGGGTGTAATTATACTCTCCTGTCAGATTTAGGAAATACCCACGAACAATCCCGTGCTGAGCACTGAATCACCTTCATTTTACGCAATGATGCTTGGTTTTGGTTGCCACGCACCATGAAAACTAAACCCAGTGTGTGCAGGCAGATCCTTCTCTCATCGGCGGTTGCACGTTAGAGCGGGAGGTCAGCCCTCCTGCGCCTCACAACACCTTTAATCAGCTACGGGGGGAGGTTAATTGCAGACCAGCTCTCTGCAGACCTCCCTGTTGGTGTGGCCTGGAAAATCGCAGCTAGACAGTGATAACTCCCTCTGCAAGCCGGTAACAGTCTGACTGCAGTGTAAAGGTGGTGTAACCTATGAAATCGGTGGTGCCGATGGAAATGAAAGCAAACTCGGGCTCTTTCCATGCATGAAGGACCCATTTTAGGCTGCAGGAAGTAGCTCCAAGAGGCAGCACTTAAATTAACGGGTGACCTGGTGAGAGGTTAGAGCAGACTAGAAGAGGGTCGAAGCAGTCCTGCCACTCTTCCCTCCACACCTCCTGGCTGGCCACATGATAAAGAAGTTAGTTTGGGGAACTATGACAGCAAAACCCCCTTTTCTTACTAGCAAAATTAAGAAATTACTTTCTTAATTTTCTACAGTTGGACATCCCCGGGGCTAGGAACAGGCAGGCAGGGATGGAGTGAGCATTGGAGACTGGCACTTCAGCCTCGAGCAGCTGAAACCCTTATGGCATGATAGGCTCACGGTGCCCAGCTCCCGGCGCAGCATCAGATGCCTAAAAATGGGCTTCATGAACGCCAGCACAGTGGGCAGGACCTGCCTGCCCTAACCCGCAGGAAACCCCGAGGAAGGGACCGTCCTGACCCTGCAGCTCCTCAGAACGCAGCCTTCTTTCCTGGGGCTGCAGAGAGGCACTTCTTTCCAACTGCTATTTATTATCCTGACCCTTCTTTAAGATTTATGTATCTGCAGCTTTTCATGAAAAAAAAAAAAAAAGAAAAAAAAAGAAAAAAAAAGGAAAGGAAGGAAAGGTCACCCCTTTCTCTGTAAACATGGCTGTGGAGAGATGCAGTGCCTTCCCACATCCCAGATCTCTGAGCCAGGCACTCAGGAGCAGAGGAGAATCGGTGTTTTTCGGTCCCCTCTCTGTCTGAAGGGACTTGATGGACTGCACAGCATCTGGGAGAATGCAAAAATTCTCTCAGCTTCACGTGATCTAGCGTATTTCATCAGAGCAGCAGCTGAAGGAAAGACGCAGAGTGCAAACGTTCAAGCGTGAGAGCGGGTCTGCAGCCCAGTGGCGAGTATGTTGTCCCTGGAGCTGGGGTCCTCGGGGCGGATCCGCTCTAACCCATGGACCTACTCTGCTGTAACATACGGACAGTTCTCGGGACTGCTCACATGCGGAAAACCCTATGGGGTTTTCAAACGACCATAGCTGGTGTTTCAGAGGGATTTTACATCAGGATAATTTTAGTATGTCCTGTGGACTCAGTTCCCATCCAGGATTCCTACTTGTGCACCTCAAGATCTCTCCATGACACAAAGTTACCAGTGATCAGGATCAGGCGATTCCCTCCAAAAGCACACCCTGACCCGGCCTGAAACATGAGTGCCAGTGCACCCGCAGGAGACTTGAAATCCTGTCCTGCCACATGGAAACCCAGACCCTGACTGTGTTCGGGCACCTTCCACTCATGAGGAATGACCTAACATGTGCTGACCAACACAGGTATTCCGCTGAACAACGCCTGGAACAATGGGAAGGAAGCACCCAGGCGTTGACCAGCTCAGTCACTGGATTCACCCGTGGTGCTGGGCAGATCCTGCCCGCAGCACCTGTGGAGCATCCCAGATCCCAAACTGTTCATCAGCTGAGGGAAGCAGACCCTGCGGCCCACCTCCAGCTGCAGATGCTCGGCAGGATGCGGAGGGGCTTGGCCTGCGGTCAGATTTGGCTTCCTGGGGTGGTGCTGGGGGATCCCCGGCAACGTCCGCCAGAACAACCCCTCGGCAACCGGCAAAATGCTCCTGCAGCCACGAGCTTGGGAGAGATGGGGGGGGGATGTCATCTTAATTTTTGCGCTTGGCTCCCCCAGTTTGCTTGCTCCTTGCTCGCAGGAACCCGGGAGAGGGGGCACGTGGAGGGGAGAGCCACGTCCCCTGCGTCCACCCGGCAGGTGGCGACAGAGAACGGGCTGTGGGGCCGGGCGGGGCGGGGCGGGGCGGGTGGGGCCGGGTGCTCGGCGCTGCGCAGGGCGGGGAGGTGGGGGGGTGGTGCGGGCAGGGCTGCTCGGCGGGACCCCGAGTGCGGGGGAGGGCAACGATCCCGGTAACGCCACCCGACCGAACCGTCTCCTTGGAGGGTTTGCAGCGAGGTTTAATTAATTACCTTTAAAAGCTCTTTTTAAATTATCTTTAAAATCTCGGGGGGTGAGCTTGTTTTCTTTACTTTTCTATATCACATATCCGTGTTTCTATAGGCAGATACAGGTATAAACTGGACATACACAAGCCTAAAAGCCAGAGGGCAAGGCCCCCAGCGCTCGGCCGCGGGCAGAGGAGGATGCTCCCGGTCCGGTACCCACGAGTGGAGACGGGGAGCTGCAAGCGCCTCGGGGTTAGCCTTTCTATTTTCCCCTCGTAAGAACTCGAATAAATTTTTTTTTCCACCTCCTTTGTCGGCCTCGGGAGAGAAAAAAAAAATCCTTCGAGACTCCATTCCTAAAAAAAAAAAAAAGCCCCGCTCCTGCCTGCACAGTTCATTCGCCTCCTTCTCGAGTCCCTCGGAAAGCAAGATTAAAGGGGAAAGTCGCAGCTGTATATTTATGTTTTCATTGCTAGAAGGGAATTGATTTCCTTGCATTTATTTTTGTAGTTGCAATACACAAGGGCGGATTTGCGTCACCAAAGCAACTTGCTGGTCGAGATAAAGTTGCACAAATATTGAAAAGGGAAGTGCTCGCGCTCATTATGAAGTTTTTCTCCGGAAGAAATAAGGATTTCTGCTGTATCCTAAAATACTAAAGCCGCTTCTATTTTGGGACAAATCTCGCAGGCACATCCGCTCATTTAGTCCGAGTTGGAACCTCTCAAAAAACAGGAGATGACCTGGACTGCAGCGAGCCCCGGGTTTCCTGCAGCCTTTCTCCCTCCCTGCGCGGGGAGGAGGGGCTGCCGCCTCCCCCGGCCACCGCGGCCGCGCAGCCCCGCTCCTCCCCGGCCGCCGGCCAGGGAGGCCTGCGGAGGCCTCTGGGGAGAGGGGACAGTCCTCTCCCCCGGGAGAGGGAGCGGCCTGCTGGGCTGGGGGCAGGTGCTGCCGGTTTGGACCGCGGTGGATGCGCGGGTGCGCAGCGCTGCGGAGCCGGGCGCGGAGTGAGCGAGCCCCGGGAAGGCACCTGCCCCCGCGGCTCGGGGTCCCCATCTCCCTCGCTCTCCCGAGGCCCAGCCCGGGGTGGGGGGGTCAAGGGCTTTAGTGCGACGCGTTTAAGCGTTTCCTTTGGGGTTATTTTAGTCCCTGCGGGGTGAGAGCGCGGAAGAAGCGCTTCCCTGCGCGCCGGACCGCGGGGCCGCCGGCATCCCGGGCACCGGCAGCGCCCAGGGCAGCGGGGCCGCGGCGAGGCGAGCCCAGCTTTGAAATAAGCTCCTAAATAAAAAAAAACCAACGTGGTTTGGTTTGTTGGGTAAGTTTTTTTTCCCCGCTGAGTGTCTGGCGAGCAGCCCCGGGGTGTGGGTGTGTGTTGGGGGGCGGGGGGGTTACGACAGCGCTATCGGTATCCCTGGCCCTTGCAATAGCAATTTTAGGAAGCGGCTGGCAGCCGGGATGCAGCGGGCAGAGCAGGCTTCGTTGCCTTCCCCTCGGGCGGGCTGATGGAGTGGCTCTGCCCGGCTCTGGGAACGCCAGGAAAACCGGAGTCGTTCGGTCCGATTGGAGGGAGCAAGAGCCTGGCGCTCGGGTCATGGGGGGATGGTGAAGGAGAAGTGGGGGTGGGGGTGCAAGGCAAAGGGGCTTTCCGCTGTCGAAGCAGGAAAAGTTCAGACCTACTCAACCCTTTCTTTTGCCGCCTTCGGTTTTCGGACACATCTTGGCAAGCCAGGCTTTCCTTTTCGGTTTCGTCTGGCTAATGAAAACCGAAGCAAAGCGATGCCTGGCTTTTCCCGGGGAACCAGCCTCACCCTTATCCCCGCACATGGCCAGGGAACGCCTTCCCTCTGGCTCGCCGGTGGTTTCGATATTCACACCGAAGCTACGTCTTCGTACCTGGCCAAAGAAAAAAACACTTTGCCTTTCTAGCGGTTTCCCAAAAAACCTTAAGAATTTGGGAAGCTATTTGAAAAAAGTATATATAATATTTCTTGAAACAAAATCAAAGCAAACCTAGAATCGTCCGACTCGGGACCCTGCTCAAAACGGCAGCGACTGGTTTACGTGGATGAAAACTAAAATTATTGTATTCTTCAGAGTCGGGTCGGGACAAACGTGGGTGTTAGAGGGGAGAAAAAAAGCACAAAAGACGCTTCAATAAATTGGTCCCTAAATTATTGCAGCGAATGTAGTTTAGGATTGTATTCTGGAAAATAAATAGCGGGGGTAAATCGGTTGTCGAAGGTTTGTAAAAATTACAAACTAGTCTTTAAGGTGAAACTAGTGTGCAAGCAGAGGCAGACACGGGTCTGGAGAACAAGGTAAAAAGGTCTATTAAAAGTCAGTGTCGGCAAGATACGATTAACTAATTAGTCGCTGCTAATGAAGCATCCAACGTGTCCTGGGCCCAGAAATAGTTGGGAGCTCACACAAATAGATATATTGCCTACATGAGCACGGACTCATTTTCTTCCAGACTATCCTAGGCTCATTTATCCCGTAAGGGAACAAATTTCCTCGGGAATAATTTCCAAGAGGACGGACCTGCCTTCGATCGCGAATCATTGTCCTGCGCGTTTCTTTCAAACGTTTGGAAATCGCGGCGAGAAGTTTAGCGCTCTTGCGCTGATTTGGCGTAGGAGGGGGGTGTCAAAGTCAAGAGCGGAATTTAAAGAGGTGGCGTGGTATGCCTTGCAGGGCAAACCGAGCCGGGACGGGTCGTGGGGACGGGCCAGCGCGCAGATTGCGCGCTGGCCCGTCCCCACGACCCGGCCCTGCGTGGGCGTGTCGGCGGGCGGTGCCGCCCGGCCCCGCGGATCGCGGATTGGGCGCGGGGAGGCAGCGAGGGCTGCTCCGGAGCCGGGAGTGTCGTTGCCAAAGAAAGTTTTGGGGAGGGGTGGATTTTTTTTTTTCCCCCCTAGTGCGAGGAAAGGGGGTTTGGTTTGGGTTTGTTTTGTTTGCGCCGCTCCTCACCCGCTCGCCTCTCTCCGTCTCGCCGTGGGTTTTGGGGACTTTTTCCTTTCTCTTTTTTATTTTGGTTTTTTTTTTGGGGGTTGGTGGTTGGTTTTTTCCTCCCCCTTCGCCCCTCCGGCAAGTGCTCCGCCAGCCGCCTCTCGCCCCTCCATCCCTCCCCATGCGCCCGGGGCAGCGGGCAGCTCCTCGGCGCGCACCCGGGAGCTGAACGGCGGAGCGGCGCGTCCCCTCCCCGAGCAGGATGTACACGGCCGGGCTGGCTCCTTTCTACGCCTCCAACTTCAGCTTGTGGTCAGCGGCGTATTGCTCGGCATCGGGGCCGGCAGCCGGCGGCTGCTTCCCGCTGGACGCCGCGGCGGCGAAGAAACCGTCCTTCTGCATCGCCGACATCCTCCACGCCGGCGGCGAGGCGGCGGGAGGACCAGCCGACAGCCTTACCGCAGGTCCCGGCACCGGGATGCCGGCTGCCTTGGGAGCCGTCCACCACGGCGCTCCCTTCCACGCCGCCGCCTCCCCGCTCCGGCCCACGCCCGTCGTGGCCCCCGACGCCCCCGCCGCCTTCCCTCCGCGCCTCTCGCCTCTCTCCGCCGCCTACCACTCCCACCACCACCGCCCCCCGCAGCACCGGTCCCCCGCAGCGGCGGCGGGGGGCGGCGGAGGAGCCCCGGCTCCCGCCCGGCTGCCGGGCGGCCACACGCACGGTTCGGCACCGGCGCCCGCCAGCAAGGACCTGAAATTCGGCATCGACCGCATTTTATCGGCGGAGTTTGACCCCAAAGTCAAGGAAGGCAACACGCTCAGAGGTAGAGAAACTGGCTTCTCCCTTTCCCTGCTGGCGCGCTTGGTGCTCCTGTATTGATTTTTGCTATTACTTCTAGCAAAAAAACCCCGCGATGTGAGGACTTGTCGATCTAGCCGGGAAATTAGTTATTTTTTTAAAAAGCGTTATAAACCCGAGCCCCCTTACAGCGCTCCCTCCAACAGCATCCCGCGGCGCTGGGCAGAATAGCGGTAGCGGAAAAATAGCGAACGGAACGGCCCCCGCTTCTCAGAGCGGGTCCAGGATTTCACCCCGGGGGGGGGGGGGGGGGGGGGGGGGGGGCGCACAGCCCGCTTTCCCTGCCATCCACCTCCCCTCGCGGCTTGTAAACATCCTGAGCACGGGGGTGAATAGACCGGAGGGTATCTGATGGTGGCTGCCGAGGAGAGCCCCCCCCGGTGTGTGTGCATCTCCCACAAGCCCCCCTCCGGCCGGGCACCCGCTCCGCCCTTGCCCCCTCGCTCGGAGCGTGCCGGGGTCTCGGTTTCGACCGCGGTGTAACAGAGCTCTCCTTGTTCCTGTGCTCACAGATCTGACCTCCTTATTAACTACCAGCCGCCAAACTGGGGTTCATCTCCCCACCTTGCAGCCGTCCGCCGGCCAGTTCTTCGCGTCTCTAGACCCCATTAACGAGGCCTCTGCTATTCTGGGTCCCTTAAACACAAACCCAAGGAGCTCAGTGCAGCACCAGTTTCAAGACACTTTTCCAGGTACATCTCGTCCCTCGTCGACCCTCCCGTGGGGCAGGGCCCTCCCTCCCGGAGCAGCCCCCACCCCCGGGCCCAGGCTCTCCCCTCCCGGAGGGAAGCAGGGACTTGCCAGGCCCTTTAGAAAGGCCAGGGCGTATGTTTTGTAGCGAGGCTCAGATTTTGGGCGAAAGCCGGGTCTGCGTGGTGGGTGGGGAGAGGAAAAGGCTAGGGCCGGACACAGAGGACCATCCCATCTAGTCCAAAAATAATACCTGGGCCGAGAGAGAAGGGGCTTGGAGGGGGAGAGAGGGAGAAATTGGGGTGTCAACCAGCCCCATCCTTGCCCGAGGGAGCAGCGCTGATGGGACAAGGCCGCGCTGGCTGGGCCTCCCCCCCGCCACCGCAGTCCCGCCGTGATTTTGATCGATGTAAGGCTCCCTTTCAGGCTTCGGTATTAATAACACCGTCTCCCTCTCTCTTCCCCCGTTTCTGTCTGTCCTCCCCCACCCCTTCCAGGTCCATACGCGGTTTTAACCAAGGACACGCTGCCCCAGACATACAAGAGGAAACGCTCCTGGTCCAGGGCTGTTTTTTCCAACCTGCAGAGGAAAGGTTTAGAAAAACGGTTTGAAATCCAGAAATACGTCACCAAACCGGACAGAAAACAACTGGCGGCGATGCTGGGGCTGACAGATGCTCAAGTAAGAACGGCTTCGGGTTTATTTCAAGTCTTACTTCCAGTTTAGAGGGATACCAAAGCGCGGGGGGTGGGGGGGAAGGAACATGACACACGGACGGTTGCAAAGCGTTTTTCCCTTCCTTAATTATTGGTGGGGCTGACGGAGGAGCCCCGAGCATCTCCTGCGCGCAGGTTCCGCTGCCCGGCGCGGGAGCTTTTTCGCGTATTTTTGGGGCACCGCGGAGGAGGCCGGGGCAGGTCACCGGCGTGCGCTTTACTGAAGTGCAACTCGCTGTAGGAGGCAGTTTAGGTCAGAGGAAGGAGAAGCGAACACATATTTTTAATGTCCTTTTTTCTTTTTTTTTCTTTCTTTTTTTTTTTTTTTCTAAATCTCTCCCCGCGTTGTGCAACCCTTAGTTCTGGGGAAGTGAAAACTCTTCTTCAAACGGAATCATTAAACGCCACTCTGTAATGATTCCACTACTGAGGGCCCGCAGCGCGCAGAATTGTATAACGCTGTGGTTTCTTGAGCAAGATTTGGTTTCCTGGAAGAAGAAGTAGGAGAGAGAGGAAAAAAAAAAGCGCAAAACACAAAAAACACGGGGCGGGGGGAGCGTTGGGTGTTCAAACACGCGAACTAGAAGAAGAAAAAAAAGGAGTAAAGACACCTTAGTAGAGTAAAGGAGGGTGAGGACAGCCCGTAGCCGGCGGAAGGCGCTGGGCCGGGCGCGGTGCGGTGCGCGGTGCGCGGTGCGGTGCGCGCCCGTCTAAGGGCGGCGCGGCCGCAGGTGAAGGTGTGGTTCCAGAACCGGCGGATGAAGTGGCGGCACTCCAAGGAGGCGCAAGCCCAGAAGGACAAGGAGCCGCCACCGGAGCCGGAACAGGAGCCGGCGACACAACGAGCCGGCGCAGCGCCCGCCGCCGCCGGGGAGCCCGAGCGCAGTCCCAGCCGCTCCGAAGGCGACAGCGACAGCAGCGACGCCGATTCCCTCGACATGGCCCCCAGCGACACGGAACGGACTGAGGGCGCCGAGCGGAGCCTGCCCGCCGCTGGGCTCGGCAAGTCCTCCGGCAGCACCGGCCTCCCCTCCCCGCCGCCCGCCGCCGCCGCCAGCCCCGAGCCGCGGAGCGGCCTATAGACGGGGCGGCCCGGCGGCGACCCGCGCCCGGGACCTGCGCGCTAATTTATCTCCCTTCCTCCGCCCCGGGAGCGCGGCACCGGCCCGCTCCCGCCCGCGGCCAGAGCCCGGCCCGGGGCGAGGGGCCGAGGATGCGGGCGGAGCGGGGAGCGCCGGCCCCGGGACGGCTCCCTCCTCGCTGCTGGCAGGAGAGCGGGATTTCTCTGGGGTTTTTCTTCTTCTTTTTTTTTTTTTTTTTTAATTTTTTAAATTTTTTAAATTTTATTTTATTCCCCGTCTCCCGCCCCTTGTCCTCTCCAGGAAAATCCGAGCGAGGGACTCCGAGAACGTGCTCCAAAATCCCAACCCCCCCCAAACCAACCAATTTACAATGTGAAGTGTTTTGCCAACGTCCTCATTGGTTGCAACGTGTTGTTTCGAATAATCCGGCCAAGAAATACTGCACTGACAAAATATATAAATATATATATATATATCTCCTGTAAATAAAACGTTTGCCATGGTTTGTAACCACGTCACTCTGTTGACCAGGGGAGAGGGATGCTGAGGATGCCCCTGCCTCCTGCGCCCCGCTGTCCTGCCTCGCCGTGGGAGCCTGCCGAGGCAGCCTTCTCCTTTCGCCGGTGCTTTTTTTTTTGGGGGCGATGTTCTTTCTCCCCTTCCCTTGTCTAGTGGAGGCGATGACAAGGACCGGATTTGGTGACGCAAAATTGCGCCCCGGTGAGAAAGTTGTCAATTGCCTTTGTGGATCCGCGTGTGCGTACGCGTGTATGTTGTGAGACACCCCGCGACTCGCGGAGGCGCTGCCAGGAGCCGTGGGGGCCGTTTTGGGGGGGTCGGAGAGGGGGTTGCGGATTTGCTTTGCTTTGGTGTCCCATCAAAGCCCCCCGCGGCGGGCTGGGTAGGTAGTGCTCTGTGACGCCACAGTGACGGTGCGGCCCGGGGGAAGCGCACTGTGACGTCACTCATGCACTACGCGGAAGGCTGAGCGCAGGATCGAGCCATGGGGCTGCGCTGGGGGTGGGGGGGACACGGTGGCCTCTCCCCCTCCCTCGGCGGGTGCTGCAGGGGGGCTGGGTGCCCTCCCCGGGAGGGAGCGCCCCGAGCGGCCGGGGCGTGCGGCTCCGCCGGGGCTCCCCTGGGGTCCAGGCCGGGATGCGCCGCCTCCGCTCGGGTTCATCTTCGGCTTCGCTCCGTGGAAAACCACAAAACGCCGCGGTGCTGGGTGCTCCGCTCCTCCCGGGGCACGGGGGAGGACGGGGGGAGGCTCCTCTCCGCCGGCCTGCTTCCCCCTCCTCCCTTCCGGGGCAGCATCGGTTAAAGCGAAAGGCGCAGCGCCGCGGAGCCCCTGTGCTTGCCCGCTGGGAAAGGCGTTTTCTGCCTCGGGGCTTTCTGCGACGCCCTGATGGGAGCGATATCTGTTTCCGAGTGAGTGCGGGGCCGGGGGAGGCCTGACCCTACCCTGGGAGGTTAGGGCGAGGGCCACCCCGACGGTGGGCCGATAGGCGCTGAGCCTGTAACACCGTTAGAAAGGGGAGGCGGAGAAATAAAGCCAACGACCGAACAATTCCCGGTGTCCTTCGGTGATGTGGAGGCGGGAGAGAGCCTGACCCTCGGGTGCTGCTTCTCTGAGGGCTTGGGAGAGGAATACCCGGGGCCGGGGGGAGCTGGGGCAAGCTGCAAGCCAAGAGGCCGAGCGAAGAGGGGTCGGGTGAAGTGGTAAATAAGGTGTAACCCAGCGGACTGAGGCTCCGCTGGAGTCAGGACGGGCAGGGGGCATGTCCAGGGGGGCCGCTCAGCCCCCGCGCAGGGCAGCGCCCCCGGGGCGCCGTCCCCATCCCAGCCCGTCTGGGACATCTGAGAGGCATCGGGGGAAGGAGCTGGAAGGGGCTTTTACATTGGTTCTGCTTTTAAGACACTGTCAGGGAGGGAACGGGGGGTGTCACGGCTTTTCGGGGCTCGGGGCGGGCCCTGCAGTTCGCCCCAGAAATCAGCACGAGGTTTGCTGCGGGGGGTTATACCTTCCCCTAAGGGCGAGGGAAGCCGTTGGGAGAGATGTCCAGCGAAACGTGACTGTTTGTCCTCCGATAAACCACCGCCGTGCGGCTCACGGACACGCAGGAATTTGTTTGCTTCTTGTTTTGTTTCCTAAAGACTAACCCATGCGGGAGAGAGGGGTTTGAGGTGGCTCTTGTCAGGTGAGAAAGGAAAAGCGCGTCGGCAAAGAGTTTCTCTTCCCTTGAGGTAGAGGAATCTGCACCTCCTCCAAGCGCGGGGCTAGCTGCGCGGGGGCCAGGCTTCTCCCCCTACCCCCAACCCCCTCCCCGACCCCCCCAAATAACGGGAGAGCAATGCCCGTCTGGACTCCGGGTCGGGGAGAGAGCAGGGACAGCGCCTTTATGGCACCTTTTCTAGATAACGCGGCAAAAGGGGAGAAAAATATAACACTGGTGAGACTCAGTCTATGGAGAAAGATGGGCAGATCCAAATGAAAGAGCTGGGAAAAAATTCTTTCGTCTGATTTTGCCCCTCTTTTCCTGCGTCTCCAGGCTTTGGTGCTCCGCGCACCTCGGACTGCTCCTGTGGCGGAGCGGTGGAGCCGGGAGGCTTTTGGATTGGTTTGTTTTTTTTTTTCCCTTCTCTCCCAACGACCGGGATAATAGTAATGTCTTTCCCCCATCGTTCCCGTTGTGCACGGCCTCGGGAAGGGAAAGCAAACCCACGAAAACTAGCGTGGGGAAAGATGCGCGGATGGAGGGATTTGCGCCCGTCTCGACAGGGAAGGCAGCTTGCCCGCTCCTGCCAGGATCCAGCTACTGCTGGATTTCTGCCGAAAATAAAGTCGGGACAGTGTCGTGATGGCAGGCAGCTCGATCGCCGGTCGTCGACGAAATCGACCTGTCCGTAGCGCGATGCACCCCCCCCACACACACTCCCACCGGAGAGGTGCGACAAACCCCGGGGGTGCCCCTTTTTTGTTTGCTTTATTATTGCCTGGGAGCACGAAAGGCTTTTGACACTGGTGATTTCTGACGGCGAGAGGCCCGAACCCACGATTCTTCAGCCGATCCGGTTCCTCGACGGTCTTAAAACTGGGGGTAGCATCTTTTCAGGAAGTCTCTTTACTTTCCCCAAATCCTTCCTGACTTTTTGCAGACCTGTGCCAGCCGATCCCAAATTCCCTTGGGCTGCACCCACCCGCCGCAACGGGTCTGCGCTGGCGCGGCTCCCCCTCTCCGGCGGGGGCCGGGGTCCCCTCGGAGGAGCCGGGAGGGGCTTCCCCGCCGCTGCCCCCGGTCAAGCCAGACTCTGCGGCACACTCCGGCTCTGCTTTCCCCTCCCGCGTGCCGGGCAGAGATTTTTCGGGCTTATTTCAGATAAGACGTGGTACGGGAGACCAAGAAACGTGAGCAATACACGCAGCCGCACGCAGAGCGGAGGTTTCCCTACCTCTCCCTGCGTGGCGTGTGTGGGAAATCGGATTAATAGCGAAGCGGGAGGCCTTTCCGTGCCGCTCCGACATCCCAGCCCTGTCTGCGAACATCCAGAGATGCGCAGAGCCAGGTCCTTCCCGGGGAGCAGTTTACCAATAACGCCCCCCCCCCCCCCCCCGCCCCTTCCCCCGAGCATTGCATTAAGGAGTCCAACGAGATCCTTCTCGTCTGATTCTCTACCAAAAACCTCCCACCCCCAGAGAGACCCGAGTCAGCCTCGGAAATAACAGCCACGTTAGAAGAACAAAATAAATCAGCAATCATAAAAGAAAACAGGCGCAAAATTTTAAGCAAGCGATTTGCGGTGTAAAAAGGGCCAGACCAGGAGCTCGCGTTGGGGTCCGCCACTGCCCCGGCTGGAGGGGGGAGAAGGAACCGGCGCTGCCCCCCTCGGCAGAGCCCCGCGGGCGCGGGGCCGGCGGTAGCGAAACCTGAGTTCGCCTCCCTCGTTAGCTGAGCGAGACCGGCCTCGCTCCTTAGGAAAATATTTTTATTTTATTTTAATGTCGGGCTTAAGCTGATGTCTTAAAAAATAATTGTTTTCAGACCCCGGTTCGCTCGGCATCGCCGTTTCACACTCACAGGCACACACAGCTTTCCCTGCAGTGCATGCCTCGGGACTGCCTGGCGTCGGCAAGACAAACTGCAATCTCCGAAATGTCAACTTTTGCCACAATCTCGACTAAAAAAACTACCCCCTCCTTATTGCTGTTGAGCGCTCATCAGAAATAATGGCTGTTTACACAAAACCTTTATTCACTTTCTTAAATAAACACCAGTGAATTCAAATAAAGCAAACCCTCAGCTATAATTCAAGCACAACGTTTGCTGTGTGTATTCTCGGCTGCGGACCTGGAGAGACTCCTCGGAGAGAAATATGAAGTCTCCTTTCATAGTCCACCTCCGTTAACCAAATATCCTAGCTCACCTCGGCCGAGCTTATCCTACCCCAACTTTCCCTCTTTTCCCTCTTTTTTTATGTTTTCCCCTAGCCGAAGCGGAAATATTTCCTCCCTTCTCCCCCGTCCCCTTTTACAGAGGTGAGGTCTGGATGCTTTTCTTTTTAAACCAATTTTGCAGAAACCCCTTCCCTCCTCTTCTCCAGCCCCGGCTCGGGGACGTGCTTCGGGACCCTCCGCAGCCGGCACGGGCGAGGATGCTCCAAGCTCGACGGGCTGAGGGAGCTCAGATGAAGGCGGGATTGGGGGGTGGTGGGTGTCGGTGAGCCCGGCGAGGCGATGCCGAGGTCCTCGTTTATCCGAAAGAGCTGGCTAGAAATGGACTCTGAGCAAATCCACGAGCTCAGCCAGGTAGTGGGGAGCGCCAGGTACCCGCGGGGGCAGCGGCAGCCCCACCCAGGAAGGGAGCCCGTCCCTTTGTGGACGCGGAAGGGGGGGAGCGCTGCCCCCCCGCTCCCCTCAGCTCCCCTGCTCCCAGGCCGGGACTCGCGGCCCCAGCCCTAATGAGATCCATTAAGGGTATTATTGATGTGGAGGTTCGCTGTGAGGTCCTGGCTGGAGGGAAGCGGAGCTCTGCTGCAGATACAGGCGCTCTGATCTGCACCACCTGGCTGAAACCAGAGAGCCGCCACTTCATTAATGGGTTTAGCCTTTGCTAATTGGTGTCTTTAGGAGCCTTGCCAAATTCTGCTCCGGGATCTTTGGAGGCAGCTTTTGTTTTTCCTTCTGCCGGTGACATTCGTTGACGGCAATTAGAGCCGGTCCCGCCGCTGAGCCGGCGGGCAGCCCGAGAGCCCCCGAGGGGGCGGGCTGCGCCGCCGCCCCGCCACCTCCTGCCCGCTGCTGCCTCCACCACCATCGTCAAAAATGGAAAAGCCATAGGTAACCTCGAGGGGAGAGGGCTAACCCACACTCCTCTCGCCCCGGTGACGGCTGCAGCAGGTGACAGGAGTGGAGGTGGGGCGAAAAGCGCCTTGTATTCTTCCCCCCCACCCCGATAGCAAGCGCAGGGGCTGCCCCTGCCCGGCAGGGCAGCGGGGAAAGCAGCTGCCCCCCGCCCTCTCCTCCCGCCTGGTCCATCCCGGGGCCCTGCGGAGAGAGCCGAGGCGAGGGATCCGCAGGGGCAGTGCCAGCCGCCCCGGCCGCGGCAGCCCGGAGCCGCCCGCGGCTCTCCCCGGCCCGGAGCACCGGCGTCGCGGCCGAGCCCCTTTCGCCGCCCGCCCTCGGGGTCAGCTTCGTCCCCGGCCCCGCGGCCCTGACCGGGTTTTCCGGGACTCAAACGGCCGTAGTTAATGAAATCCGCTCACCGCAAATCACAGACCTCTGCCGTACGCTATAATCAAATTTCTGCTTGCCTTAAAAAACCCAGGCCACCCTCCTCCACCCCCGTTCTCCAGGCAAACCCCAAATCAAAGGTTTCCAGCCATCACACCCCTCCAGCTATGCCTAGTCCCAGGTCATCTCTCCCGGCCTTCGTTGCCATCGCGTGTTCTTCCCTCCCGCCCCACGCCGCGATGACCAGTGCCTGCCCTCGGTGGCTAAAAGAGAAGACTGCCCGGGACCACCCCGTCCGCCTGGCCGGGCCCGGTGGGGTTACCCCGGCCGCCTGCATGCGCGGATGGGGGTGATGGAGGGGTTGGGATTGCTGGAGGGGTTGGGGGGTGATGGGGATGCTGGGGGTGGAGGGTTTTCTGCGCCCAGCAGCTGAACAGAGGGGTCGGGGGCGGCGGGGGAGAGACACACTCCACAAATCACTCCAGCCCCGTTCCTCGGGTAATGTGTCACTAGCCGTGTAAGTCAACTATTCAGGGGTCAGAGACGGCTGATAAATCACGCCGAGGGGGGATTTTATTCTCCTCGCGGCATCGTTGTCACCGGGCTCTGCTGAGCCGCTCCGCGGGCCCTGCCCCGGTGTCGGCCCCGGGGCGAGGCGGCAGCGCAGATCACAAATTAAGAGGCGCTTTCTTCCTCCCGCTTTTACGTCCGCTGACTCGAGCGGCAGCCCAAAGCCGTTTCCCCTGGAAAAATGCCGCCTGCCAGGGAGCCGCAGCCTCGCAGGGACCGGGCGCTGCGCGGTGCCCCGGGCAGGGAAGCGGCGGCGGTGGGGTTTACCGGGAAGGCAGGAGGGGGAGGCTGGGGCCGGGGCTCTCCTTTGCTCCCTTTCTCCCTTTCTTCCCTTGGCTCAGGCACTCTCTTCCTTAACCCTTCCGTGGGCGGACTGCCTACAGGCGAGGGAGCCCGCCCGGCCCCGCGGTAAGCGGCCCTGCCCGATTTAACCCGGGCTACGGAGACCGGGACGGACCCCCGCCAGCTCCACCGGGACCCCCGAGCCTCCAGCCTGTGCCTGACCCCAGGCCCGGAAAGTGGGAAGAAGGAGGATGAGATGCGGCACGGAGCCGGCCCGTCTCCCCGTAAACATCCCGGTACAATTCGCTTCACCATCCTGTATTTTCCAAGGGCAGATCCTGATGTGGAGGCTTTGGCCCGGGTGGCCCCTTCCCCGGCATTGGAGGGCCCCTTTCCGCCGGTTAGCAGTCGGCGGGTGAGGAGGGGAGGGTCTCTGCTTTCTCCCCAGGCGACCCCCTGGGGACGTGTCCGGGAGGGATGGGAAGGGTGCACTCCCGGGGCTGCGGGGGGCCCCCGCCGTCCCTCCCTACCGCAGCCTTCCTCGAGGAGGGGTTGCGGCGGTGGGGGGTGGGTGGGATGGGGGGGCGGCTCCGCGGCAGCGGCCGGATCGGGCCCCTCGCTCCGGCTACAGTAGACGTGTTTATTTGTGCGCGCTCCCCCTCCCCATAAATCCCACCATCTATAATCATTATCTACATGGAAACTTTTGCCCCCTGCAGCCCCCAGGACCCCCCCGCCTGTAGTTAGCGGTGATGATTTTAAAAGCATGCGATGATCTAAGCCCTAATACTAATATTATGCATCATTTGGACAGGATAACCATGCCACCTTGTCAAACGCTGCCTCCTTACACAACCCATTTGCTGCATCGCAGAGTCATAACGGCGGTGACGGATGGGTCGGGGACCCCCTCCGGCTCCCCCCTCCTCCCAACCCCGGCGCGGGGAGGAATGCGGGCGGGCGGAGCCCCCGCTCCCGGCCCGCATCCCGCCGGCGACAATTTATGTTCTGTATATATTTGCTGGCTCCAGATATCGGCACCGTAATGGATGGTTATATTTTATGAATGCGAGGCTGGGATCTAGGAGGGACCCGAGCGTCCCTTCCTTGTATGGTGCACTCCTGTCTCGCCCTCCATCCGCCCGGCAGGCAATAAACCTCCCCGCTAAATGCGCCGGGAGATAACGGCCAACTTTTATTGATCACGAGGAAAATGCTCGAAACTAAATAAAGGGTTTTTTTTATGAGGATCCCTGCGAAGAGCCTTTTCTCCGTGACCGCTCAGCGGAACGTCGACGTTTTACTGTGTGTAAACTGTGAACTTGTTCAGCTATAAACCTTAGGAGGGGTGTGTGTGTGTGTGTGAAAGGCGGATGGAAAAGCCAAATGCACCGGCGATGTTTGCCGAGAGGAGCCGGGCTCGGTGGGCTGCAAACCCGGAGGGTGCCCGGCCACCGCCCCCACCCCCCACCGCCCCGCCTTCCTCTCGGTCCCTCTCCTAAAGGCATCGGGTGCAGGAATCTCTCCCAAACCTAAAAAACAGGGAGAGCTGGGGAGCAGGGAAAGAGATACTGAGCAGGGGAAGGGCGGAAAGCCGTTCCACACAGGGCATTGAAGTTACTGTCCGGGCGCAGCCTGGGATGTAGGGCGGGGGGATGTGGGGGAGTCCACTCGCGTTTTAATGCGGATAATGGTGGGAGGTTGGTGTGTGTGTGTCCATTTCCACGGGCCTGGGTGGCAAAGATGTGAGCAGAGAGGCGAGTTTATTTCTGTTTTTTTTTCCCCCCGATCATCTCCTTTACAGCCTCCGAGGTTTAAGGGGCGTTAAAGTTTCCGCCTGGAAGGCACAATCTCGAAAGGCATCACGAAAAAAAAACCCCACCCGTGGAAGGATCGATTCCTGACTTTGAAACAGCAGCGATGACATGTTTTTTATCCATTTATTTATTTGTATGTTGTGGCGGCGCTTAATATTTTGAGCCCAGTCCTCCCGTAAATTGCTCAAGATGTTCCGTGGCTTCATCGCTTTTGTTATTTCTGTCCGTGGGCGGCCGGCTTGGAAGTCACAAACACATTATTTTCTCCTGCAACCTCATTGCCACCCTTCGAGAGCCAGGGGCAAACGTTATTTAGGTTTTTTATTTATTCCCCCCCCCCCCCCCCCCTTCTTGTTGTTTGCCACACTTCGGAAAGGTGACTGTAAAGTCGCTCGGTGCCTGCGGGTTGTATCGCGTTTTACTAGAAAGCTATAAAACTGTCTTATTCCCTGATGTTTCTTGATTAACTTATGAGCATAAAGGAAATGCTTGAATAGTGTTCCCTCTGCGGTTTTCTTTCGGCGAGGGGAAGCCAAGGGAAGATGCTAATATTGTCATCTTATTTTACAATTTATACCAGCTGCCCAAACAGTGTGTATATACAAACGGAGGCGCAGTGGGATTCAGTTTCTTAAATGCAGCCCATATATTTCAGAGATCATACTCGCCTTGATAGCCAGAGCGGCGAATTATTTAGCTTGCCCTTTATTGCTGTTAAAACGTTGGCTTCCATTTAAATAAACAAAGCGTTCCAGAGCCATTTATCAATTCCGTAGAGGTCCGGTTAAGGGGATATCCCGGCAGCGAGGGTGTGTGCTATCCCCTTCCCCAACCCCCCCAGCGCTGCCTCTGCTCGCAGGGTACAGCATCACCCCAACTGTAACCTGCACATGGGGCCTCGGCTTCCCCACGCAAATGTGTCCCCCTCCAGCCCGCCATGTGCTTACACTTAACTTTATCTCTAATACATGTGGATCTCTGTGCATACAAATACCAAACACCAGATTATGCTGGAAACACGTGGCTGGCCTTTTTTTTTTTTTTAATTAAGCACTTTTTTTTCCTGCAGCCGCAGACCGTGAAGCTTCATGAGGAGTATTTAGCCCATTAGCTGAATTAGCTGGCGAGAACCAAACCCAAACAGAAAGGACACGAGTATTGCTACTCGCAGAACTGGAAAACATTTGGAGGCTTGCTATATACACTTCAGGTCATAAATTAATAGTTGATTTATTCTTCAATCAGGAAAAAGCCATTAAGGTTTGCTCAGCTCTGGTCTGTGGGAAAATAATTTCTTTGATTGAGTTCCCCCTAAAGACCCCAGAAGTTTTCTCTCCTCTGTCATGAGCAGTCTGCTCTTTCCTGTCTTCCGGACGGAGGGAAGAGTAGGACCTCCGGAGAAAAGCAGCTTTCCAGCATCTTGAATTTCACTTTGCATCTTTCTTCCTACCTGCTGATTTAATTTCTCTTTGCATTCGGGACTTTTCTAAATCCGTCAAGAGAAAACTATGGAATAATGAGAGTGGAGTATCATCTTTTATCAGGTTTTTCTTCCTTGCTGGTGGCCAATATTGCAGCTCTGAAGAAAACAGACTTAAGGGGGGGGTGGGGGGTGGGGCGCGCGACTGAGTAGTGGGAAAGCATGGCATGGAAAGAAAGTCAGTCTGAGGAATGAGAGGAATGGATAAAAAAAGGCAGGGCTGATGACTTTTTCATTGCAGAGGTTTCCTACAGGAGCAGTGGTTACAGATCCCTGGTCCGCTTGTTTATTTAGTGTGTTTCTGAAATGCATGAGCTCCAAAGCCAGCCCATGTCGCTGGAGCACTGTACGCTTCCACGGACAAGCCCCAGACCCGGCCCACAGCCTCTCCATCAGAAAGAAGCAGCTCTCCAGCCCGTCCACCCACTGGCAGAGACGCTAGGTAAATGCACATAATTTTGTGACTTGCTCTCCGGTGTCACACTGAACCCCAGAGACCATCAGGCTGCAGCTGTGAGGTTGGGAATTTGATATCTAAGTCCATTTGACTCAAAGGTAATCAGACATTCTCCTTTCCTCTTCCCATTCAAAGTAGCAGGGTGCTATTTCAGGGTTCCCCCTGGCTGATGCGGATGCAGGTCAGAGGACCCTCTGCAGCACAGGAACTAGCAGTGCATGGACGGAGACACAGCATGGTGGCTGTCCATTCCCACGAACTGTGGGGTGAATGTGAGTTGGGTGGTCCTTGTGTCAGAAGCCTGGAGCCCTGTCCTGCTCTCCTTTAGTAACAGACTGCTCCAAATACAACCCTCACTGTCCCTCCTGGGCCAAATTTCCATAGGGCCTCAAAATCTAGTCTGCCTTTTTAGTCCACGACTGGTGATGGGTTACAACACAACATAGTTGGGTGGGAATTGGCTAGGGCAGCAGTGCAGCCTCATGATGTTCCCATTGCTAAAACTGAGCCCCTCAAGAGCCATCCTGAGACACAGGGCACACACCCTTTCCATCACTTTTTGTGAAGATTGAGGCAAATCCACCATATAAATCTTTTTTGTGGACCCCTGCCCTTGTGATGAGCCTCTCTGAAGCCAACAAGCCAGGAACCTGCAGTGATGAAAATCCACATCAAGATCCGCCCCATTAAGGAGGTAACTGAAGTTAGGGGTTTTCTGTTGGGGAAATTTCAAGGCTGCATCTAAGTTTTACTGGAGTAATGCATCATGAGCAAGGTTTATGTAGGCCTAGCTGTCACAGATTATTTGCCAGTTCCACTACCTGTACAAGTGTGAATGAGGCAGCAGAAGAAACACGGCAAAAAGGAAAAGCAATAGCATTGAGCCTGCTGAGAGAAAACAGATTGTGTTTGTTTAATCAATTTTTGACTTAGAAATTTTTTTTTGGCATGATAATGTATTTTAAAGGCAATTTACACAAGGCACAGCAGGTAAGATTGCTTGACTGACATTGTTTAAAAAGGCTGGTGTGGAATAGTAATCAGAAAAATGACTCAAATGAGAGCCTAGGCTCCTCCCTGTAGGAAAGAAATGCTAAGTGGGCATTTTTCATCCATAGTTATCGTTGTTTTTTTTTTTTTTAAAGCAGTTTCCTAAAATATTCCTTGTGATACCAATAGTGGGGTCTTGCACGTATTTTCTTGAGCAATTATTTAATCTGCTGTTGCACTGGAATGTTGAATTGTTTCCAGCTTTAGCTCTCCTAAGCCTGTCTCTAGCACAGTGAAAGCTTTTGCCTTGGTACTAATCGGTTATGTGCAAGAGCTGGTTCATAGTGGTTTGGTGCCCAGACCTGTCAAATGTGGAGATCACCTCTGACAGAAGATTGAACTGTTCCTCTCTGTAGCAGCCTTGCTAAAAGGCAGGAGGCACCTTCCACAAACCAGTATTTCTGGGAACAATTTTTTTTTTCTTTCAAATTTGTTTTGTCCCTTGGAATGTGAGATTGATCCCAAATGCCAAAGAAGATACTGGAGAAGGTTCATCTGGGGTAATGACCTCATCCTTGTGCTGTTTGAATAGACAATGTTAGCTGAGAAAGGTAGCCATGATGAAGTGACACACACTCACTTTTTATTACAAATCTTACGACTGATGTAATTTTTGCTTACTACCTGGGAACATGACTTGAAAATGACTTGAAAATAGGTATGGCATGCTTGACTAAGATGAAACATTCCTATCCACAGTGGAGTTCACTGTTCCTGAGAGACAATTCCTTGTAGCTCCCTTTTGCTGACTGACAGATTCAGTTTGTTCTTACTCAGGCATGTGAAATGAATCCAGCTTTCAGCTGCTATGTTAATTTTTTCTTTTCAGAATGGATCCATTTGCTTGGTCTCATTTTTTCAAACCTTTGGTTTCTGGATGGCACTGTCAACATTAATGTACGAGGCTTGAGCTCACTCTGCTCGTCGAGGTACTCTACTGCAAGACCACAGTAAAGGCTTGTGCAGCGCACAGAGCACGTTGCAGTGAAAAGCCACCTGTTGAAATAGTAGCAATCATGCTATTTTTCACACACGCACAGGAAAAAAAAAAAAATAGAAAGATGGGCTGTCTGAGATATTTCCAAAGCCAAGGGTTGTTGAAATCTTGATGGAAGAACATGATCCTTCACTTCTATGCTTCTGAAATGCAAAATACCTGTTAAAAGTGATAGACTTGAGGCCAAGGCAAACAATTTCATAAGCTAAACTCCAACACTTTTACTTGCATATGCTGATCTTGCGATGACAGATTCATTTTTCCAGCTCTGTGAAATTTGTTTCTACTGTAGCCTTGCTGGAAATTATCCTGCCAGTGTTTATAAACCTGTCCTACTGTGAAGGCCTCCGTGTAGGACACATTATTCAGATGAAGGGAAGACCTGATAGCTATCAGCAAGTTGGGTCTACATGAGTGGTTTTGGGTTTTGCCTTTTGCAATTGGAAGCCCCTCAGATCTGTTTTGCTAGGAGTCTGTGACTGTTCAGTTTTACACTAGCCATCACCTGTAAGGGGTCCAAGGTTAGGAGACAGTGTGGAAGTTGGGAGGTGGATGTCACAGCCTTGGCTGCTTTGTTGGCTTGTGTAGGCCATGGTATGTCTCAGCCTGCCCGTCTGTTGAATGCATGGCTGCAGCCTTCCCGTGGGCTGCTCTTGCTAGGTCAGACAGGGCTTGCGAGGAGTGAAAAATGGAACTACTCAAGTGGCTGTGGAGGACGTTTCCTCCTTCAGGGTCCCTTGCTGGAAGTGATTGCACCTCCTGCTGTAGCAACGCACTAAGGTGAGTAAGTGCTGGTATGCCGCAGGAAGGCTGATCAGGCAACATAAGGGACTGAGGCCAAGAAGAGCCCTGCTAGTCTGGATTTCTTTCAGATTTGCAGATGTACCCTTGTATCATCTGCTTCTCAGCTTGTCTGCTCTGTCCATAGCCAGTGTTTCTCCCTGCAGACCACTTTCTTCTCCTGACAGAGGCTGACCTGTTTAGCTGCTGACTGTGCCAGGTATGGGGGTGGATGGACCAGCAAACACCTTGTGTTTGGAGGAAGGTCTTTAGCTATCTGCCCTGTGTTTTTCCAGGGCACAGATGCACAGACCCAGATCTGTAGGAGAGATGGTCCATGAAGGACAAGAGAAGAGTGTGCCTTGCTGTGAAATGTCTCATACAGGCACAATGTCAGAGGGAAGACTGGCTCTGCAGAAGCTTAGGGTAGCTTTGATGTTGAGTACAGACTAGCAAGGTAGCTCACCTCATGGCTACCAGCAACGTGGATTTGCATTAGAAGTCCCTAGCTTCTTTCTGCATTTCAACTCCCTTTAGATCCCTTTGGCTAGGAGCAGATCCTTATTTAGTGGTATGTTTACCGACTGCTAGAAGCCCAGGATGCTTGGTTCTTCCTTGGAAACAGTTTCCCCAGTATTGAGTCTGATCGACATTTGGTTGCTCACCAAAGTATGCAATAACTATCCTTCCCATGACTCACCAGCCACAAAACCCCACTGCTGCTGATATTGTGCTCTCTCTGAAAGTCTTCCAGGCCCTTAAGTAAACATGGTACCAATACATATTAAGGAACAATTTACTGCTATGTTATCAGCTGGTAATTTCCTCCAGTATCCCTCACCCAGAGCTGTCTTACTGCTCCTGCTCTCTGATTATCTGTGTCACACTGAGCTTTCTATTAAAAATTGACACTGAAAATAAACCAGTGGCTTTTTTACTTAGCCCCCCTCAGACTAAAAAAGCCCAGCAATCCAAATAACCAACCAAAATGCCAAACAAAAACAGATGCGGAAACAGACAGAAAAAGGAGGAGTAGGAATACTCTTTCTTTCCCTAAATAAAATGCCATGGTGTATTATGTCTGCATATGTATGAGTGCTTGAGGAGGACAGAGAAGTCATTTTCATTAAGCAGACAATGCCATTCTTAATTCCCTCATGGGGAGCTGGAAAAACCCTTCAAAAACCTCGGGGCCACCTTTAGCCAAGGGGTGATGGGTTACGTGCAGAGGCCGTGATGCTCAAGCACCCTGCGCCTCTGCGCTCTCCTCCTTCCCAAAGGCCAAACATTCCACTCCAAACCATTTTTTTTTTCTACCCAGGACATTTCCTGGTCCTGTTTGCCACCAGTTTGAAAGATGCCCCGTGTACAGCCGTGATGGAGAGGAGGGAGGTGATGCAGTACCACTGCTGGAGAAGAAGGACAGTGTGCATCACCCACATCACCAGCAGCTCCATCGCTGCCTGTACTGTTGTCCCCACCGCCCTGCATGTGAGGGCTGGTGCAAGGGTTGGACACTCACGGTGGATTCAAGAAAGATCTTGTATTCACACCTTCTTCCACCACAGGCACCCTGTCCTGTAATTCTGAACCTCAGTTTCCTATCATTAAGTGTGGTGGGAAAAAGGGCTATTTAAATACCGGTGAAGACTGGATTCAGGATGTCGGTATGTTTTAAATTAAGGCGTGATTTTAAACTAATAAAACTAAGCCTTACCAAAAGGTTTGAACGTGTACTTACTTCAGTTTAAATTTGGGCCATTTAGGTTGCTCTTAAATCATACTATACATATAACTGTATTTTGACTCACTTTTAAACTAAAATTAAAATATCCAGACAGTGCTTTGCACAGCTGTTTAACAACTGTTAAATACATAAATAGACATCACGTACTAAGATGCTGTGTTGATATGAGCCATATAAACAGAAGAGAGCAGAAATACAGTAGTCTTTTTATCCTGATCTAATTTTGTGTCTAGACAAGCTTTACTCGGCATCAGAGTCTGCCTCAACGCTTAGCGGTACTTGGAGAGAATACGCTTTTGGTGGGCACAACATAGTCTTGCTTCCCAATGTTATTAATTTTCTTAGTGGGCTGTTGTCTCTAAGAAAAATGGCAAAAAATTTTTCCAAGACTGCCACTGGAGTCGCAGGATGCTTTTGCTGTGGATCCATGGGTCCTCGGTAACGGCAAGGGTTGCTGGATGGAGCGAGTTTCCTGCCCTTTTAGCGCTATTTAGATCACGGTTCTGCTCGTGGCTGATGGCACGCTTTGAAGGCAAAGGGAAAGAGTAGAAGATGAGAAAGAGATGGAAGAAGGGTATAACACTTTCCCTTTTATCTGCATTTTTCTGTGCAAAAGAAAAGGACTTCTGCCAAGGCCTTTATTTATCTGTTGCTATGAAAATCACTTTGTGTCCTAGTTTCAGCAGCGTTAATATATTCTTTTTCAGTAAGTGATTATGTTTTATGACCAGTTTAGACTTATATGGAGGTGCAGTAATACGCTATAAAACTCTACACTGTAAGCTGTATACAGGACATATCAACTAGTCTAGAGTGATTACATTAATAAGAGAAGAGCCAATCCTTCTTACAATTTCATGTTACAGCAGATGAGCTCACTGCTCCTGAGGAAGACATTAAATCACGTTTGTGTAGAAGGTAGAGGGACCCGCTACGCGACTACTGTTTCAAGAAAATGTGATGCAGATACAGACCTAGATCCAAGTATGGAAATTAGCTGGTGGGCCCCTCAGGCTTTCTGGCAGCCCACATGCGATGGAGGATGAAGAAACAGCTGCTCCAGCTATCACTGGAAAAGATGACAGTGAAGGGAATAAAGCCTGGCAAAGGGGTCCAGGAGCAAGTGAAGGAGCAGCGGAGCCTCAGGCCGGTGTCATCATGGAAAGCCATGGCGTCACCAAACGTGGCAGCGAGCCGAGCTCCTGATCCGGCACGCACTGAAGCAAAGGAAAGGTTTACTGGGGTTTTAGGAGGGAATGAGTGGGGTGTCTCACATGTGTGTGTGCACAGACACATACTTGTGATCTCCCTGTGCCCAGCCGAGCATTCCTCACTCAAGGCACGAGATACCAGCCTTTACGTTGAGGCTGGTTGTGACAAATCAGCGTTGATACAATAAATAATTGTGACCGAGGTTTACAATTCAAACAAGCTGTGAGGAGCCACCACAAATCAGCTTGTCATGTTGCCACCAGCTTTACAATCAATCTCCCATAAAGGGCTTAGGCTCTGACTCCTTTCTTCAGCTTGCTTATTTTTGTGGGCTAACTGGCTGCAAGGGAGTCACTAAAGGATGGCTGGACCCAGACCTTTCTGTTTTAAAAGGAGTGAAGCACTCTTACTCTTTAGCAGTAGACCCCATTTCAAAAAAACAAAGGCATCAGGAGAAAAGCAAACAAAAGCCACCCACCTCTGCGCTAATGGCTTGGGTCTAGCTCGGACAGTCAGGAAGGCTCGTTAGAAAATGCTGCTGAAGCGGGGGAAGCTGTGGGCAGCCAAGGCTGGACCAGTTGCTTTGTACTACAATACACGAAGGCCTGGTTTGTACCCTTTGAATGCTGTGTAGTTAATCCCCACCAGACAGTTAAAATTATCTTGTGGATTCTTTCTCGCCTCTTTCCCTTATGGCATTAGACCTGTGTCCTGCTTTCCCCTGAGGATGCTGTCATGGAAGAGCTTCCCCCAAACTTTTCAACAGGCTTGGGTCTGACATGAGGTGTCCCGTGGGGCTCCTGGTGGCTGTGAGGTCCTGCTGACACTGGCCTTGCACACACCCGGGCGTTTTGGCTGGAGTGGTGTGGGACCGGAGGACAGCTCACACCACAGGGAGAGGGAGCCTGGATGTGCCAGGCTGCGACCTCCCCTGGGTCCTGCCAACCGCTTTGGCTGATTTTCCTTTCCCATATAGTTGGTGTCAGAGGGAGTCACCTCTGGCTTTGGCTGGCCAAGAGGGCCCTCTGCACTCGGTAGGCACAATGGGGGAGCTGCTGTGAGTGCCTCCTCTGGCATTTTGGCAATTTCTATCCTAAATGCTTTGGGGAAGGGACTCTCCTTTTGGGTGTGGGGACACCTTGTCCACCTGAACGGGACCCTCACTTTTGGTGGTCAAAGTGAATGTAGCCACAAAAATAAAACCAACAAGAACTCAGAAATAAGGCACCCAACTAGAGCACTGTGCAGGAGCAACACTACCCCTTTTGCTTTTACCTTTCCTGCTAGTCTGAACCGGGCTAATGGTTTCCATGTTTTTTCCACAATGACTCCCAAATGTTTTTTCCTGATCAGCATGCTGAATGGCTGTTTCATTTAGCACATAATCATTAGCTTCACTCCTTGCTACCAGGCACATTATTTTGCCTTTGCCTTCACTGAAAGGCATTTGCCACCTGCTGATTCACTCATAATAGTATCAGTGTTGTAATATTAATATTATTATTAATAATAATATGCTTGGCTTTCTTCTTGTGTTTTTCATCAAATCTCAAAGTGTTAAAAAATCCAAATTGCACCGAAATCTGTTACAAAACTCATTGTCACCAACTTTATCCACAAATGCTGCAGTCCGAGTTCAGCTATACAGTTTCAGACCATTTACCAGAGGCCTCTGGCACTTTTTATATGGAATGGTCCTGTCCTAAATCAATCCTTGTGATATTGAAAAGCAGTCTTCTAGCTATCTGTTTTCAGCTTACTCTTATACTGTTAACGCTTAGGAACTTTTCAGCTCAATCGTAACTCTTTTGCCTTGCATTTTGTCAGTTTTTCTGTATGGCCGAAGACCCAGCTGCAATGCACACTCCCAGCTACATGCAAAGGCAATTAAGTTACAGCATAACACCATCACTTATAGGTATTTAGACTCATATTTTCTGAAAATTACTCTAAAGGATTCTAACCACATCTCAGCAGGTAGCTTTCATGCTGATGAAGTCAGAAACAGGTATAAACAATCATAGCATGGTTTGGGTTGGAAAGGCCCTTACAGACCATCCAGTGCCAACCCCCCTGCCCTGGGCAGGGACACCCTCCACTAGACCAGGTTGCTCCAAGCCTCATCCAGCCTGGCCTTGAACACTTTCAGTGACGGGGCACCCACAGCTTCTCTGGGCAACCTGTGCCAGTGCCTCACCACCCTCTCCGGGAAGAATTTCTCCCTGATATCCAATCTAAATCTCCCTGCTTTCAATTTAAACCCATTACCTCTTGTCCTGTCACTACAGGTCCTTGTAAAAAGTCCCCCACCCAGCTTCCTTGTAGGCCCCTTCAGGTACTGGAAGGTGCTATAAGGTCTCCCCGGAGCCTTCTCTTCTCCAGGCTGAACAAGCCCAACTCTCTCAGCCTGTCCCCATAGCAGAGGTGCTCCAACTCTCTGAGCATCTTCGTGACCTCCTCTGGACTCTCTCCAACTGGTCGATATCCTCCTTATGTTGGAGGACCCAGAGCTGGATGCAGCACTCCAGGAGGGGTCTCATGCGAGCAGAGTAGAGGGGGAGAATCCCCTCCCTTGACCTGCTGGCCATGCTTCTCTGCATACAGCCCAGGATACGGTTGGCTTTCTGGGCTGCCAGTGCACACTGCCGGCTCATGTCCAGCTTCTCATCCACCCGGACCCCCAAGTCCTTCTCCTCAGGGCTGCTCTCGATCCATTCTCCACCCACCCTGTGCTTGTGTTTGGGATTGCCCTGACCCAGGTGCAGGACCTTGCACTTGGCCTGGTTGAACTCCATGAGGTTGGCACAGGCCCACCTCTCCCTGTCCAGGTCCCTCTGGATGGCATCCCTTCCCTCCAGCGTGTCGACCGCACCACACAGCTTGGTGTTGTCAGCAAACTTGCTGAGGGGGCACTTGATCCCACTGTCCATGTCACTGATAGAGATGTTAAACAATATTGATGCTCCCTCTAAAATTTGGCTAAGCTGAATTCCCATTCTTTCTTTCCCATGCAATAATGTCCTTTAAGATGTCAGCAAGTGCTGAGCTCCACTGAGATAAGCTCGTGATGTCTCACAACTGAAACTCTCCAGCTACCTATTAAATATTTTTCACACCGTTCCATTTCAGAATGTTTGCCTATTATTTATTTATTGTTTTTTTAAAATAAAAGTGTTAAAGCAACTGCCCTGGAGTTTGTTTTTGCCAGCTCTTCTATATAATTTTAGGGTTGTCATTGCAGTTCTTACACAGCTTGCCTTAGCCTGGAGAGCCCAAATTAGCAGAGGTAATACTGTGTGTATGCAGAACACGGCAAAAAGTGAAGAGAATGAGAGAAGTGATACAAAGGGATTTTCCAGCTCTGTCAATAAATTTACCACAATAATTACTTCCTTCAACATGTTTGTTACTAATGGACCTGCATACAGAACTACTTACAACATAATAGTTTCGGACATGAGAGTTCCTTTTTCTGTTTGCAGGATATCTGTGTGTGGGGCTGAACGTCTGCAGTTTTCTTATTTCAAAGTGATTCTTCAGCTAGCTGCTGCCATCATCATTTGTGGGACATATGCACAGCACTCACTTGTCTCACGTGGTGTGGCTGCGACTCCTTCCCCTGTTAATACCTCTTAGAAGGCTGGAAGGTCTCTGAGTCTGCCTAGAGCTACACTTCGGTGCTCCCACTTCAATACGGAAATGTGAAAGGACTCACAGAGACAGATATTCCTCTGCACAACCAAGGTGCCATCACATGAAACCAGAGCCAAGATCAAAGCCAACGAAAGGGGAAGATGAGCTGGACAATGCCTTTCCAGGTGTGTGGTGGATGCTAGAAGATAACAAAACTCAAGGGGAGACGACTAATTTGTGTTAGAAATCCACACAGGGTCATGAAGTAAGTGAACACATCAGGTGTGGGAAGTCTCAGAAGTGAGTAGAGGCAGGAGAGGGTGAGGAGAGAGCCTTTAATATGCTCCCCCTGCTTTTGCGGTCACCTCCAGGCAGCCTCCAGCAGCCCTTGAAGACACAACACCAGGTGAGGGTTTCAATCCTCTTAAGAAAGCTCTGAGAAAATCTTCAAGTGTGAATGTTATGGGGTGGATTTTACTTCAGATGCTCGTTTGCAGGCATACTAATGAAAGCTGCGCCTTTCACTCATGTTATTGTCAGCAAAGTTGTACTTCCACCGATAGTGATGAAGAAGTGAACAAAGAAGAAGCTGTAGAAAGCAAATATTGAACACACAGAACTTCACTGAGGCAAATGTTTGTATGACACTTTTCTGTTTATCCAATGCTCACAGCTTATTTTCACTGTGTCAGAAATAAAGAGAACAGATACATCCCACAGGAACAGGAGAAGCCTCTGTTACTTGCCACGTTGTGAGCTAATTAAAACAGAGGACCCTTGAAACCCCTTCACTCTCCCCATTAGAAAATGAAAGTGCAGGTGATGCAACAACTTATTGTGATTATCAAGGAAAATGGGACCGAGGGATTGCCCCAAGCCGGAGGCAGGATCACCCCACTTATCCTTTTCTTTTTTTTTTTTTTTTTTGGCTGGAAGATGCTCCTGGGGAGGCATTGCAGCCATTGCTCAGGAATCTGTTGCTTGTTAATGCTGATGGTACTGAGGTGAAGATGAATGCCAGACACATCAGGATTAACAGGATGGGTTTTGGCAACTTGAACATGTTGATGAAAACAGGAAAGCTAATAAATCAGCCACCGAGGACCAGACTGGGAAAGCCAGTCTTTGGGCTTTTTTTTTTTTTTTTTTTAATGTGGGAAGCTCATAGGGCACAAACAAATATTGCAGACACATATTTATTGTTTAAACCCAGTCAGATTTGCAATCTGTTTGGACATTTGACTGACTTAAAAGACTTCTTGGTATAAAACCAGGCCGAGAATCCAAGCCAACAGAACAGATTAACCCAGGCTGGTCCTGAAAATCAGGCACCTCACCTCCCCTGGTTAGCCTTGCTTGTGCATGAAAAGGATGCCTCTCTTTCACCTCCTCTAGCCACCATTTTTTAAAGCCTGAAATTATGGCAAGCTATTAAACAGTGCCACTATTGTGCTCATGCAATGGGATATATCATTACATTTTGTGGTGTATTGTGAATTAGCCCAGGGTTCAAACCGGCCTGCAATCTTGAGTGCGTTGCAGTGAGGACCAATAAACTCTAGGAAACAGATCTGAGTGTAGGGACCCTTTCTCAACCCCCTTAAGAACAAATTAATCCAGCCACCAGCATTAATATAGTTTTCTATGTGACTTATGATACATGTATGCGCCTTTGCCAAACACACTTTTTCCTAGGGATTTTTTAAATATAAAAACAAGAGAAGAGAGGAGAGGTTGAACCAAGTCCTGTCCAAATCTATGTGGACCTGGCTGGGACTGTGTGAGTTACTTATGTAAAGACAGTTTTGCTTCCTAAGAAAATACGAGGGCGAACTTGAACCATGTCTTCCCGTCCTCACTACTCCTGCTTCCAAGTTGCTTCTTGCTCCATTACAGTGATTCTCCATTAAGGTGAATGATGTTTTCCTGAACTGTGATTTAAGGAGGTATTTTGGAGGAACACAATAGCTATTTTAATTTCTGGAGCTATATTTAATAGCTGTTTAATTTACTAAAGCATGGCTTTGCAGAAAGCTGACTCAGAAATACTTATATGCCAGATAAAAATAGGATGACCAGAAGAGGGAAAGGAGATGTGAAAAATGAAGCTTTTTCATCCCATTATTTGAAAAGCTCTTCCCTCCTGCCCCCAACATCTTGCATGTCTGTCCTACTTGATTCCGTACAAGTATCCAGTTTTCCAGTATCTTCAGATGTTTTTTAAAAGATTTGTATACCTGATCACTCCTATGAAACTCTGGGGACTAATGGTGCCAGTAGGATAGTGAGTAGAAAACAGCAAGCACCTCCACGATTAGGTCAAACCATTTCCTTTTTGTGGCTGAGGAAGATCTGCAGGGTGTAATTGGGCCAGGCCAACTTTGGTTTTAGCCCTGGTCTCATATAAGAGTGAGGTCTTCTTCTGACCATAGAAGTCATCATCTCTCTCCATGGAAACAGGAGGGCTTGGCATGACCCATGCACGTATGAAACTCCTGTTGTGAACTTCTAACCTTGACAAAGCTCCACATCGGCACGTAACAGCCAAGAATGCCTCGAGATATTTTGTATGAAGTGCTCACTTAGCATGAGTTGCTTCCTGTGTCTTTGCTTACCAGGGTACCCTAGTTCATTCCCTCAGTGTATCATTAATTTATGGATGTGAGTCTTTAGTCTCTAAAAGTACACTTCAATTGAATTGATCGTTTCACTTGAAATGATCTATTTAAAGCACCTGCAGGCTGGTAATACCTCTGTGTACATTGAATGAGATTTGATGCCGCAGATAAATAGATTTGGGGTCGCATGTAAGTATCTGTCGCTCATTTGTCACAGCTGAAATGGATACTGTGAAAGAAATAGGTCTATTAACTTTCCATGTCTATTGGTACACAATCCAACCCTGGACCAGGCTGGGTGGGGGGTGGTGGTGGTGGTGGTGGAACTAACTAATTTTTCCTGTTGATTTTTCCCATTTGTTCTCTTCTTGAATTTGGGAGTTCCTGTGCATGGTTGCGGTGAACACTAAAAACATTTATTTTAATCTGGACTACTTGGAAATTCCTGGCAGAAGAACCGGATTTGTATGTTTGTGATTTGTACTGTACTGGCCAATTGCATCCTTCGCTGACCAGAAGCAATGCAGTGGGCCTGGTATAACTGCCATCGACACAACTTGCACAATGCGAAGGTTTGCAAATGCTGGGCAGGTCAAGGGGCACTTAAGGAAATCTGTAAATGGTTGTAAATAGCTAATGCAGAGAAGATTTCTGCCTCAATGCACACAGCCCGTTCACAAATGCAAAACAACACGTTGTGGCTGATATGGACAAATTACTGGGGAGAAATGACTCGCTCTGCTCTCAGATTCTGCTTTCTCTAAGGAAATTCTTATCAGTGTAATTACCCTAAAATAGTTATCACTGTCTTTTTGGTGCAAAACCCCACATGGATTTTTTTGCAGTGTCTTAAAGCAGTGTTTGCACTGGAGCAACTTACTGCAATGTGTGACCTCACCAGAGTCACTCTTCCACTGGGAAGCCCCCAGGCTTAATAAATGCAAAGGTCTACACGCACACACATGTATAAATTGCTTAGGTGGGCAGACCTTATATACTGGCTTTCAGCTGAATTAAATGAACACTGTCCTCAAATTACAATAGTTAAAGGCAGCTCAGATTTGGGGCTTAAACTACTTGACTGTCTTCCTTTAATCTGGAATCCATGGTGTTTTCAGCAAGAAGTATTGTCCTATTTTTCAGAGGTCAAATGAATCAGCTTTAAGCTCATGTAAAAGGTAAACACACTGATGCCTGCATAACTTTTCTGACTTCATGAGGTATTCTGGCAATGGGAATACGAAGAACCACCATAAATCCTACTGTGCACAAGCACCTAATTCCTGGGGTGCGGTGTGTATGTCAGGGGGTTCCTCTGCCGTTCGATGCAATTTCTCCTGAAACTGTTACTAGGAATTATTAAATCAGGTAGAAGTGTAACTCCCAGTAGGAGTATGCTTTTATGCACGAGCTTTTTCCTCTAGCTGGTTCTGAAGAAGTCACCGCATTTCAGGAGTGGGTAGAAGACAGATAAGGAGGCATTTTCAGCCATGTTGGATGGGACCATTTTGATGCTACATAAACAAAATGTGTAGTTACAGATAAAAAATAACTCAAGAGAGTTACAGCCTGTGTTTTACAACCAATCCTTTAGAGCTTTTCTATGAACATTGTTTTAATGACAGTAAAAGTATGTCGGAAATCTCTTTCACCACATTCATATGTATATATACATTTGTATATGTATTTGAGTATGTACATGTATATATACACACCCATATTTATGTGTGAAAGCAGTCAATTGTAAATATATGTCATTCTACAAATGACTAGACTGTGCAAGGGTACAAATGTCTTTTAAAGATCTTTCCAGCAAAAGTGCTTAAATTATAAGCTCTCACTTTTGAGCCCTGGCTGTAATGAGATCCGGCTGGATGTCAGCAGAGATGCCTTTAAAGCAGTGACTATAGGATCATGAACCAACATGAGCTTACTTTACAAACAAGGGCTGCTAATGAAGAGAAACGGGGTTAGACTGCAGCTGATACAACAGCCCCTTCACACTGCTACAGCCCATTAGCATGGCTCAGGAGTGATTATTTTTACCAGTGGGATACCAGGAGGATGTGAAGCTTGGTCCGTATTGGGGTTTGGCTCTCTACAGCCTCGGCGTTGGCACTGCCTCTTTTATTGTTGTTCTCTAGTTCTCTTGTTGGCAAAGATGGGAGGGGGATAGGTATCTGAATGTGATGCGTGGGTGTTTTGGGAGGACTTTGGTTGTTCAGTGGATTTCCTCTGGAGATGTTCCTCTTGGTGAGAATTGATCCATCAACTTCAGAGAAGCACTGAGTGCCATCTGAATATAAATATGTACAGAATATAAGCAGACACCTGACAATGGCCCTCTGGACTGCTACCAGGGTTGGACACAAGGTTGACAGCTGACAGCAGCTGTCCCCAGGGGTGCTGGCCTGGGGGTGGCTGCACCCACAGCCGCTTCTGCCTCCCCATGTTTGCACCACGGTGGCCCTGCCTGGGTTGCAGTGCCCGTGCTGGTTCAGGGGGTGCGGGCAGCTTCACGCTGGTGCCTCCCCAAATCCCTGGATTTTGCTGTTGTTTCCAGTGACATTGACAGTGAAGGCTGGTGAGTGCTAATACCAGCTGGGACCAACAGCTACAGTTAAAACTAAAGTCTTAAAAATGAGGGAAACCTGAAAGTAGACATTGCATGTATATGTGTGTGTGTGTAAATGGACATCTTTATTTTATGTCTTATTTGTTTTTCCCCTTTGTATGTCATCTGAAGATAAATACAGGGAGACTTCAATTCAGTTAACAGTGGTATTTTGGTAAAACGCCCCCCAGAAATCAGGAGAGGCTGATGTTATTTTAAATGCTCCTTGTCTCCATTTATACTAAGCAAGCTGAGCCTGGGGTTTGTCTAAAGCAGAGAGACCACCGAGTAGTCTCATCAGCAGAGCTCTAATTGTGGCCATTTATTATAGTCACTTATCTGATAGTAGCTTCTTTATCTGTGATAGTTTTACAGGGATAAAATCCACCAGGCATTCGCACCAGTATATAAACATGTTACCTTGTGGCAGAGTGTCTGTTACTTACTGTCAACACTTGCCAGCAAAAAAATGCCTATCTTGAGCTTATATGAAGTAATGATGAGTTTAATATGCTGCAGTGAAAGCCGCAGAATAAACAAGGCATCACAAGTGTTTGCCTTGTCTGGCCTCTTAAACAAATAAAGGTGACTGAGAAGTACAAACAACACCAGGTCGGGGCTTATCAGGGCAATGGTGGCAGCGCCGCTAATGCAAACTCCCCTGACGAGCCAGGGCTGCGTGCGTGCTAATTACTATGGCAAATATCAGGGGAGCCCTTTGTAAGGGAAGTCTCTTCCTTGAGCCCGGCCAAAATATTGTAGTACGAGACTGTAACACTGTGGCTGTTTCAGAGCCAGTCCTGGTACATTGGGGTACAGGGGAAGGAGAGTTGGATGGAGACCCAGCACCCAGTCTCAGCTCCACTGGTCTCGCCTGGCCCAGGCAACTCAGGCCAAGCAGCCTTTTCATGTGATATTGTCCCGCTCAGCCCACCTTCTCCCCCCAAACTCAGTAGATATACAAGACAGACCCAGGCTGGTGGTGTAAATAACACTCGGTGCTTTCTAATCAAGGGAGGAAAATCACAGTAAGTGCAAAAAAAAAAAAGCAAAAAAACCCGACTGTGATGGTCTTACTGCTGTATTTAGATCAGCCAGAACAAACACATGCATGTGACCACAATCTGTGTGACTCACAAAATTTGATGGACCGGTGGACAAAAACTGAAGATGGACACTTCAACCTGTGAGTGGAGTCATGGTTAAGGCATCATCCCTATTAAGGGAGGCACTTAAGACCATCCATCCCCTGGCTGATAATTAATAAGCTGGCACTTGCTTGGCTGCAGCGTTGATCTTATGATAAGTGATGGAAATACATCCCATTTGTCATAATGAAATATTGGGGACAAGAGGAGTTAGTTAGCTATCTAAGTCAGCTGTTTTTAATGTCGAACACTGCATGAAATCAGAAAGTGAAAATTCAGTTTGAGAGTGAACATTTTGTAGAGGATCTTAATTTAGTAATCAGTCACAGCCCGTGAGAGCGGATCCTGACAGACGTACACCTTACGCAGAAATTGCAAAACCTCTTACAGTCGGCAAAGGAGTTTGGCAAGCGTTGATGCCATTCCTCAGTTTCACGAGAGGGGTACTGATGTTCATCTTTGCAGAGTCAGCTCACCACATTCTCCACGCAAAATACGACTCGTAGAGTGTATTTGCTTGCGACTGATGTGATTTTCATGCAGAACTGCCCTTCCTGTAACTCGGGCCATCAGGATGGGGGCTTCCTGCTTTGGTTTAGCTGGAAAATGTGAGGCAATTGCAGCTTCATCATCCCTCACAGTGAATAACGGGCTGACTTGAAAGCTTTCTTGTCTGCTTTCAGCATGCTTATTTCCAGTGCTGCAAACAAACAGCTGGATTGTTGGGTGACAGCGTGGCTTACATTTGCAGCGAGAAGATTATGTAATCTGGAAACTGTTTGAAGGGATAACTTCATTTTGAAGTGCTTTGGCACCGTAAACAAAATGACCCAGGACCAGATGAAAAGCACTGGCAGTGCAGTCCACCTGTCAGCTAAATCCTTCCAAAAATAGACGAATGCATGACAGAGATGGGAGAGTGCTCATGACCAGGGAAGTGATGAAATAGCACTGTCGGTAGGAGCATTGGCATGGCTTGGGGGAGTTATCCAGCCCTGCTTAGTACTGACTATATGCTTGTCCTGTTGCACAGCTCATTATGAATGAGACTGATCTTCATTTTGTGCAGTTGCTGGTGGCTGGAGACTCATTTCACTCCAGCATTTGCCACCTACATGGTCTGCCAGCCATCTGTCCCAGTGGTTCATGGGCACGTATTTTATTTCACAGCTGGGGTGGGCCAGGAGCATGTACCCCCTTGGGTCTCCAAGCTCGCAAGCATGGCATTTTCTCACCCAGCCGGAGGGCACTGGTGGCGGGGCAGCCAGTCCCGGGGTGTAATTCATCCTCCCGTGCAGGGACATGTGCCAGGCCTACGCTGCCTGGTGCGGTCACCACCGAGCAGAGATCCCTGCTTCAGGAGGGCAGGCGGCGTGAAGACGGAGGGTCAGATTTCCAGCTGCAGTTGGGGGAGCTGCATATCAGTGGAAAATGTGGCCCAGTTTTTCTAGCCAGTAGCTCAGCAGATCCGGCCCCGGATATGAAAGTCAACCTAATCTCTTTGCACAGGCAATCAAAACTCAGTGGTTAAAACTAATTACCAGTAGTGTTGATGGTGCGTGAACCAGAGGAGAGCTGGCTACTTTTCCCAGGGCTGTATAGTTTCTACGCTGCTAGCAGAGGAGAAAATACAAAAACAAGGTATTATTTTTGTCAGTAAATGAAACATATCTGACTCAAATTTCCTGCAGAAGACAGCAGATCCATTGAGTAAAAGTGTGTCATTTTTATAGTCACTTCTCCGAGCACAACCACATTTAAGAAAGCCACAAACCTGAATGGCAACATGATTTTACATTTAAAAAAAGAGATTTAGCATGTTACAGTACATTTTCCCTGGGCTGCAGGGGAACTGTTTCTTGCTTAACTGCGAGTTCATAAATTATCAGCCTGAGTTCATGCACTATCATGTTTCAGGACAGAGCTGTTTTACAAATAATGCGGCGCAGTGGTTCTCCTTCATTGGGAAAGCCTTCAAATAGGAGAGATTGATATTGCAGGGTAACGGTACAGAGGAGTGGGCAACTGATTCTGATAGAGTTAAAAATCTGTTACCACTTCAGCAGCTGTTGCTTAATCTCCTGTTTTCAGAGTTGATAACACGATCATAAAGTTCACTCCTGGCTGAATGCTGGCACAGGAGTTTCTCAATCCAGAAGTGAATTCCAGATATGAACATTAGTACTACTATTAATAAAAACTCCCCCTTTCCAATGACAGAAGTGAAAATAAATGCAAAATTTGATTTGTGATAAGAGCTGCTGGGGTCCAGCCAATACCTGCCTTTGTGAAAGCAACTTTGCAAAGACAGAAATAAAATATTAATTATGAGGGTACAGAAATACACCTCCTGTGCTCAAACTTTTACAACACTTTAGAAAGAGGTTTTGAAGCAAAACCAGGGACTGCCTTCAGGATTTTATTGCTCTGTGATCAGCAGTACCACTGCAAGCAGGCAGCAAGGACACATGAAGAGCTCACCTGCAGCCAATTGCCATCAGTGGGCTTTGCTGGCCCTCACACCTGCCTTGGAAAGGGCTGGCCTGCAACGATGCCTGTGGTAGTGATGGCAGCGAGCTGGGCTGTGATGTTTTTAAGGGAACGTGTTTTTTTTTTTTCCTTCAGAAGGGATCATTCTCAGGACCAGAAGAACCAAAGCTCCTTCTTTATTCAACCCTGTAAGAACAGGGAGGAAAATAAGTTTTTTTTAGTTCCAGGAAGCTGTCCTTTCTGCTGATGAGGTAGGAGTTCGTTATTTAGAAAATCTGATTTCTAATCCCAGTGCTATAACAAACTGTTTTCAGTAAACCTTGCTGTATTCTGCGTTTCAGGTCCTGACGTGAAAAAATAGGTGCTATGACTTTTGTTAAGCAATTTGTGAATCTCAGAGGAGAGGAAAAAATTTGCCTAAGTACAATGTAAACAGCTCAATCTGAAAAGCTTTGAGACCTGGGTTAGTGATTACAAACAATGTCTCTCCCAGTACTCCTTCCCTTTTAAAATCTGACACTGCGGCTGTGACAGAGCTACAGGGATTTCACAGTTCTATCAGACACTGCTTGCAGTGGACTGTTTGAAAATGCCTAATGAAGACTAAGTAAATCTGTCACAAGGTCTTAGCGTGGGAAAGGGGGTTGCCATTAAGATTAATACCATGGTTTAATCACTTTTCCCTCCACCCCCCCCCCCCCAAAACATAGCTTTTAGCCTTTTAGCTTTTCAATAATAGTGTGATTTCATTTTATGAAAACAACATTTCCTACGTTGTTTCTTGATTTCTTAATATAAAACCTCTCTTTGGGCAGGTAGCTGTCAGTAGCTATTATGGCCCAATATTCTTGCTCCCCTCCTCTCCCCCCATCACCAGCCGGAACTTACAAAACCAGCTTCCTTAGGAGTATTTCGATGTTTTCACTGCCTGCCAAAATCAGGAAGTATAAAACACACAGAAAGCCTTTTTTAGTTTTTAATTACTGTTTTCCAATGTTTTCTTACAGCAAGGTATCTGAGATAGTTTGGAACAGGCTCTTACAGTGCCTCATTTTCTACAGTATAACAGGCTTGTGCCACAGTCATGGTAACATTTATGCCTGTGAACAGTCTGGCCGAATTAGAGGATGATGGTATGTTGTGGGATGCAGGTGATCGTGTCCCCAGAAGCCTTTGGGACCAGAAGCAGGTGAAGCATATAGTGTGAGGAAACTGATTCTTGGCTGTGCAATTCTCACATCGCACCAATTCTGGGAGGGACGAGAATTCAGGTAAAATAAGTAACGCTGGGAAGGCTCAGGCCTGTTTCTTGAAGACCAATGTAATGTTTAGGCACAGAAGGATGGATTACAGATTTTTGCAGCCTGAATTCCATCCCAAAACTCTGCTTAATCCCCTTTTTAATACTTGTGTGAGTGCCAGAAACGTCTTTTATTTGCTTCAGCAACAGCAGCCGGTTAGTTAGATGCTATCAGCTACTTCTTCATTCAGTTGTCCTTTGCATGCTGATAAACACCACATAAGACAGGGGAGAGAAACCGTAAGCCACAAGCTTATCCTGCGTATAATAAGATGCACCTTGAAACAATTTTGATGTCTCCATTGAAATCCGCTTAGGTTAAGCCTACATAAATAGTGTCAAAGGGGAACACACCCAGAACGCTCTGGGAGATCATGATAAACACTCCTGATGTTTTGCAGCTGTGGTCATCATCTGTGTGTTTCACAATAAAATTCTACAAAGCATCCAGACACCCAGCTGGTTGTAGTCACTGAGAGATGGCTTTCTACACAATGGCATTTCATTCTGTAACTGTTGCCCTGCTCTATTCCCTCCCCCACCTTCAGTTCCCATCACTTATCATGATTTGCTCTACCTAGTAAGAAATATTTTTTTATGTGTGTTAGGCTTCAGGACTGAATTTTACTTGTTTGAAAGTGAGAAAAAAACATACTTCCCTGAATAGAAAGAAGATCCAGCGTGCAATTAATTTCATGAAAGAGCATGCTCTTTCATGCAGTATATTTGAGTTAGTATTTGCCTGTGACCATGATTTCCCTCTGAAGTGACTAAACCATCATTCTGAAACTTGTATGTATACATGGTAAAGTCTAAGTACATGAGTGATCGTGCTGCTCCTCCCATCTCTCTGCTCTGAGATCTCCGATACCCAAAAGCTGAGCACAACTATCTGCAGGATCAGTGTCTCCTTTTGTATAAACGAATAAAAGGAGCCCAACTGAAAGGACTCACACCTGAGTCTCCTCTCACTGACAGTATATCACTGGCATAGTTCCCCTGATGAAAGTGGAATTCCTCCTGATTTACACCAAGAACATTAACGAGAGAGGGCTCAGGTCTTAAGTGCCGGCGTTTAGCCGTATTTCTTCTGTCTTCATTCCTTCGCCAGTGATTCCCAGGAAATCTCACCTTGGGGAGATAAGTGCCTACAAGAATGTCGAAATTAATTTTGGAGTGGCCTGGAATGGCTGCGCAGTCAACCAGCCAGAGGAAATGCCCCAACAGCAGGATTTATTGCACTATCGCTCCTCTTCGCTAAGCTGCGACGTCTTAATCTTTCACGATGACATTATTATGGACCAGCCAGAGCAGAGACAGCCCTGGGAGACTGACAGCCCAGCATTTCGTGGCTTTCCTTGAGACCTGCTAATCCTTGACATGACTTAAGCGGGGCTAACGGAAACGACTCGCAGGTCACTGTGGTCCAGCAAAACATGGAGTGAGTTTTGAGGGGAGCAGCATGTTCCTCCTGACCTACAAATCAAGCCAGTGTCCCACCCCTGCAGGGTATCGTGGTCTCTGTTTTGGGGGATACCAATGCACAGCCACATCAGTGGCTTTCTTGGGTCTAGAATTGGAGTGATGGCGGGTCCTGGAGTTCTGTGAGCAGGTCCCCAGCAGCCAGGCCCTGAAATAACCATGCAAAATGGAAAGGTTTTTAGTCTGCAACACTACTGAAGACCGAGAAGAGGACAGAAAGCAGAGGAGAAATGGATCTCTTGTCACCCTGTTTGGGCACAGTCCCATCTTCTACAGTATCTTCACTTTCCTTGTGTTTCAAGGGAAAGAAATAAATCTTGCTAACTGACAATATTAAAAGCCTTAAATGATCAGCTTCTTGACAAAACGTGCATTGCACCTTTCCTTTTAGAAGCAGAATTCAACATGTAATGACCCTCCTTCCCAACTTCAAGGATTAGGATAGTTTTCTTCCATTTCATCCCAGTGACTTGGCTTGAAGGCTCTGGGATCTGGGTTGGTCTGGAGAGTCCCATCTTCTCCTGAGGTTAGATGTCAGTGTTGAGTCTGAGACACATTTCAGACAGTTTGCGTCATTGTGTAAACAGTGATAACAATATTTAATGATGATAAATCTGAATTTCACCACAACACTATAAAACAACCGGGAGAATGAATTATGCAATTTACAGCTAGCAAAAAGGCAGCCAAAGGGAAAGCAAAGGATATGTACAGCAGAGAGACAAATTTAGTGGTCTGAGACTATAGTGTCATTTGTTTTTGTGTTTAGTAGCACTTAGCAGTCATGGTGCATAAATAATCTTTATTGCAGTGGAACCCAAGAACGCTGCTGGTGACTACGTGTCAGTACGCAGGATGGCCGTTTCTTGTGGCAAAGCAAGGTGTACCTCGGGTCTGGAGGGTTCATCTCAGGCTCATCGGTGCCCCGATGCTCAAGGGCTGATGCTACGTGACACCGTGCTTCTACTCACCCCCGTGATGTGTGAAAATGCTGGTGCTCATTAAAGACACTTTCTGTTCCAGACTAATGAAATTCTGCTGTTCTCACTAACTTAATTACCCAAATGAATTTTAAGTACACAGTCTTACAGCTTGAACAATGGCAAGAAAGAAAAGGAACAATAAAAGAAAATCGCACAGAAGGGAGCTACAAAAACTCAAACATTTCTATCTTATTTTTGGTTCGTTTGCTTATTTTTAATATAAGAAGACCAAAAAGAGGAAGAAAAATAAGGAATAGCATCTGTAAACTATATTCCTTCCCTTTTTCTTCCTGCAATGCCATCCCATTATTTTAATTTTACTTATTTTTTTATAACACTATCAAAATCCTTTTAGAAATGTACTGTTTTTCATGCATTCCTTTGCTTTTCCAGTGAAAAAGTCCATATTCTTCAAAAGCTACCCAAAATCACATCTTGAGAACAGCAAAAAAAAAAAAAAAATTGTTTTTGAAAACTTAATATGATTTGGATTTCTACCTTGGAAAAAAATCAAGAAAGCTCAAACAAAGTGGTGGTTTTGTAGAATAAAATATTAATATCAGCATCAGTGGCCATTTTATTACTGTGATCCCATGTTGGTATAACATAGGTTATTCTACATACTACAAAAAATGATGTGTGCAAGAATTAAAATTCAGCACCTTGGCCTGCCAAAATCATGGATAGCGTAAGGGAGAGAGGTCGGATTTGTATCCCTTTTTCCTCAGCCTGTTTTTTGCAGGATGCTGCGGAGGGAGGCTATAATCCCTGAGAACAATGGTGCAAAATACACCGCAGGGGTGAAGTAGGGTGTCCCACGTTGCACCATGGAATTGCCCCTTCTCAGGCTCCTGGGGTGTTGCCCAGAGGGTTACTCTCTTTACCAGGGGTTTCCAAAGGCTGCCTGGCTGAAGGAAGACCCACCAATAAACCAAAACCCCATGGAAGCCCTGACACAATGTTGTTGGGACAGGGACACACCATGGGGATGTCTGGGGCCAGCCTAGATATTCCCCCACTGAGGGTAGCAAGACCATGGTGGGAGGACAAGGAGGACTCACTCATGCTCTGGGGTGGATGGGCACTTTAGAGGATGAGTTTCTAGGGCAGGTCTTTCTTTCCTCCCCAGATTCCCTGCTTGGGACAGAGGTGGTTCTGTACAAACCTTGGCACAGCTCTGGGCTCATCTCTGCAAGGGCTGCTTGCCTCCTGCCTGTAAACTGGGATAGTTTGCAGGTAATACTTATCTAACTCTAGGAGTGCTGTGAAAATCAGTAGTCTCTGACCTTAAGTCCACTGTGAACCACGTTAAGTAGAAAGTGTCTGGGCTTCCTCCAGCCCACAGTATAAAGAACCCAGATTCAATATACAAAAGTGAGGAAATGCCAAATTGCTCAAGCTCTCCATTCTTCTGGCTTCTAAGAGGATACTGTAAATTACAGGGTAAACAACTTTTGAAACGACATTAAAAAAGTGATGTGTCACTTGCCAGTGTCCCTTTAACTATGAAAAATAACAGCAACATAGGAAAAAATGTAAATTCACCATCAGGCAGATCTTCCCCCACAACATAATGCAGAATTTGATGAATAGAATGAATGAAACAACAGAGGATCCAAGCATTACACAACGGCTATAATTGTGCTAACCAGCTGTAGTCATCTGCTGCTTCCAAAAAAAGTTCAGAGCATTTTGACAGTGTCGCCTGTGCGGATTGGAAGGCTGCAACAAAAATGTATTTCTATTTATTATTTGAAAAAAAAGAGGATCTATTCCTCAGCCTCAGATTTTGCTTGGTAGGTGCCAAGACAGCAGAGAGTGAAGAACAGGATTACTTACAAAGCTGGGGGAAAGAAAAAGGAAAAAAAAAAAAAAGAAAAAGAAGCAGTATCTCTTCCAAGGAAAGACCATTTCAGATGAGAATACGCTGCTGGACCCAGGCACACCGGTGACAAGCATAATCCCGAGTCTTTTCCTGAGAGGGATGGGAGCACTGTGCCCAACCCGGTTCCAGGAGTACCCCATCTGGAGGCTTTTTGTCGCGGGGGAAAGGTGTTTTTTTTCAGCACAAAGGCTGACACCAGACTGCTATTTTGAAAGTGTTATGGTGTGGCTGACTTGGCTGCTCAAGGCAAGGCTTGGGAATTAGGCATCGCGGCTTTTAGGCATCTGTAGACAACATGTGGAGAAAGCCGAGGCCGCGCAGCAGCTGGGCCACCTAACTCGGCTAACGGGAAAAGCGGAGGAGAGGGACGGCGGTCCCAGCCCTGCCCTCTCCAGACCAACGCCACTCCACTGATGGACCCCCCGAGCCAACACAGAGACCAGGAGCTTGCTGGGGGGTGGGCCTAAGCCACGGAAACCAGCCCTGAGAGCACAGACCCATGGTCACCTCTGCTGGGGTCGTCGCTTTCCTCGTGGTGTTACCCGGAGCTGTGCCTTGGGCTTTTCTATGTGCTGGATTCTGGCCATACAGGGGAAGGACGGACGATGCGGTGTATTAGGAGGGTGTTGTAGCTCCATAGGCGTGGTTTGACCTGGGAGTGCAGACGAATCGTCTTCAGAGACACTCACTGTTAGTCTGATTTCAAACGGACTGTTTTTTAATAAATCTCTTTTTCGATACGTTCACGAGCCACGGAGCTCTAGGAATGCTTTGGTGTGCAGGTCAGATTCATTTAATTTGGAGGTGAGATAGGCAGTTTTATCCAGCTTTTAGTACTTGGTTTTGTTTTTGGTCACAGATCATTTACTGAACCTGTTTTAAGTGGAATGGAGGGTGTTTTTTTTTTAAGCCAAGAGGGTTGGTTCTGGCTTGTTACAAAACAGCGGCTTTCAACAGGATCCAAATCTATCTTCAGCTTTTCTGGGTAACTCTAAATGAGTACTTTAACTTGGGGATTTCTGTGCCGAGGAAGAAGGGAAGTTAACAACTCAGCACAGCGCAGAAGTAGAACTGGCATGTGAGTGTTTCTGATTTCCCGTGTCTCGCTTTCCGTATGTGCACAATAAAAAGTGAAGCTGCTGTAGGTTGCCCTGTACCTTATGGATTGTAATCCTCCTGTCCTTCCTCGGGTTTCAGCTCAGGTACTGTGTGCCCCTATTGCCATAGACAGGGTGGATGGCACCTCGGTTCGGTAGATGTCCTGCTTAACGGAGAAAAGCCTTTTATTTAGGGTAGAAAAACCTGAAAGAGTGTAGGGATTGCCCACCAACCTTACACAAAATATTCTCATGGAAACTGCTCAGCCTAATCATGTGAGCTAAGATGAGGTAAGGGGGTAGATATTACATACAACTAAATTCAAAGATTTTGAATAGGCTGTTGCAAACAAAAATTGGAGGGGGAAAACAAGAAAGAAAAAAGGATGGAGCAAACACACAGATCATACCCTGAATCACAGCCTCAGTAAAACACTGCCGGTGATAGTCCTGCTTCAAATGGGAAGTCGGACTAGATGACCTCTAGAGGTCCCTTCTAACCAAAATTTCTATGATTCTGTGAATCATATACATTTCCTCATCATTTCTTCTTGTCATTTTACTTGCTAGTTTTCCTAGGGAAAGCCTAGAATTTAAATCTTCAGTCTCCTTTACACCAGAATATTTGAGCAGTGACTTCTGTCACTGGCTTAGGCTATAGGTAAGCATCTGGATTCTGCTGCTAAATAGTGTCAGAAAGGAACAGGCTAAATCAAGGGAACTGTCTTTTTCCATCATCAGGCAAAATGCTAGATGTCAGGACTCTCTCACATTTGCTTAGTTTTCACCATGGCATTGCCACAGAGAAGTGAGGTGTGGTGGGTATCCCAGCTAAGCCCGTACGGTGCCTAGCCTCTCTGAGCAAGGGTTGGGAAGCCGAATCACACTGTGTCGTTTCAGCTCCTGGGCTGGGCGATGGAGGCCATCTGACGAGGAGACTGCTGAACAGCAAACAGTGAAGACAAATAACTTGGTCTGCTTTGAAACATTTATACCTACAGCACAGGAAACATAAAGGATTTGGCCATCCAGCTGTTTGCAAACAATGAACAGTATTGGAGCAACAGCACATCTCTCCCAGTATTAATTTTCAAATCATGTTTGGACCGGGACAGCCCTGACCCAGTTTGGAAGGATCTGGGCAGAGCAGATAAGCTGGAGTTACCACCAGTATTCCTGATGCTCCTCCTCATCATTCATTCACCGAGATGAAGGCTCGAATACCGCCAGCTGCGAGAAGGCTGTGGGCCACACAAAAAGTCTGCCACAACGGTCCCTCCATCTCACTGCCCAACCCAGCAGTAAATTATTCAATTTACTGGGTAACCTGGGATTTACAAAGATCAGAAAACTTCAGCCTTGACCTTGGTTGACTGTGATGAGATGCTGGGTGCCCTCTCCTCTACCAGCTCCCGCTGTCTTCACAGCCATTTGGGAACACTCAGCACCTATCAATCAGCACTGTGCCTTTCAACTGCATCGTACCCTTCCCCTTGCACATATTCCTATTGAATCCAGAGATACTTATGAGAGAGAAGCCAGTGCAAAGCAAGGCTCCGGCCTCGCTGGGAGCACGCAATGGGCTGGGAGCAGGGTCTCTCTGGATGGGGTCTGAGCTGCATTTATTTTTATTGCTTCGGTTACTCACAGAGGTTCAGATCAACCCCCCCCGGCCCCAGCATTGGCTCTCTGGAATTCGAATGGTTTATCTCACGCCCCAGCGGAGTCCGAAGCAGTGTGCTGCACCAAGCCCCTGCTTATCGTGGCTCTGACATGGCTTCTCTAAGCAAATGTTTAGCCCTACTTGACTTGGGATGAGTGCTGTATTGATTATTAACTTTAAACAAACATCTGGTTTTCATTATGAATGGTAGCAGACCAGAGAGGGGTGCTGTACTGGGCGGTGCGGTCACTTAACAACCATCAGGGCTGGCTATAAAGAAAATTTAACATATCCTGTAATTACAGTCTGCACAGCACAGGGGGATTTGGGATCTGCAGATCTGATTTCAGAACAGAAGAAAATGTTTATTGTATCTGCTACGCACATTTATTTACTCAGTAGTAGCAAGGCTTTTGAAATATTGCCTGTGCAAGAGCTTATTCCTTGCTTACGAGAAGGACTTTCTTGTTTAAGCCAGGAAACCTGAGCGAGGCTCACGGTCAGGATGGCCTGCTTAATGCTTTTGCAGGCTTCGGGATTTCAGGGTTTGTTGAGTACGCAGATCTGTTCTGAAATATAAATAACATCTTCTCCCCGCCCCTGCCCCACCAGCTCCAGCAAGTCCCAGCTCCTCTGGCCACAAGGAAAAGCTGCAGCCGGGGCGGCTCCCTGGTGGCCCCGTGGGGCACGAGGATGGGACATTGGGGTCATCGACCCAAGAGCTGGTGACCGCAGTGGTCCCCAGCTTCCGAAGAGGGATGGGGGCATTGAAGGCTGTCCAAGGGTGGCCCTCAGCCTGTCCCTCCACTGACAAACCCAAAATAGTAAATTTGCACCCAGCGGCCTCATCCGTAACCCCATGAACAGCATCAGTGCCCGGCTCCCAGGGAATTATCAGCCAAAGGGACGTTTTTGGGATGATGTAATGCTGAAACTTGAGCTCCAGCTGAAAGGACAGGGTAGGTGGAGTTTCTATGGAGCCAGACAGAGCTGGGATCCTCTCCCTCTCCCTTTTTCTCTTTTTCTGGCTCATTCAGGCTGTCTCAATTAAAGCTGGGTCGAATTAATCTTGCACTCTTAATGTCAGTTGCTATTTTTCTAATTCACCTCCACACTCTTAAAGACTCTTTCTCCAAACAAAACAGGTCTGTTCTTCAATTTCAGGCTGTCAATTTCATGGGCTGCTGATACATTTATTAGGTGTGTAATTTGCTATTTTTAGGAGGCTGCGGGGGAGAAGCACCATTTTTTTTTCTTCTCTTTTGCATTTATAAACCTCTTACAGCTCCCTGTCCACTGAAAATATTTTTACTATTTAAAATACAGTATCAAAGTCCGGGTATCTCAGTCCAAATTCCTCCCTGGCGTAACTCTACTGACCTCTATTTCACAAGGAGTGAATTTATTCTCTAATGTTCTTTTTTTTCCCTTTTTTCTTTTTTTTTTTTTGGTAGACATGAACACTTCTTGGCCAGTGCTGGATGCAGGAAAGCATCCAGCCGTATGGACCGATGACATGATCAGAAATGGGCCTCGGCTACAAACTCTGGCATAGGAGATACTTAGACCTTTTTACAGTTAAACCTGTCCCTTAGTCTGACTGCCTCTCTGAAATCACAAATGCCCACACAGGGCACACAGTCAAAGTTTGGTGCCAGGCTTTGCTTATTTCAAAGTAGTTGTGAAGAATTTGACAACAATTTGAGACCAGTTCCTGCGTGGTGCAGGCGGACTTATCTCCACCCCTGCAAGAGGGCCCTCTTTTTTGCCAGTCTGGGGCTCTGAAACTGAGATGGGAGGGGTGGGCACCACCCCTTGAGTGGACAACCCCTCTCATTCTGTGCCAGCCATGCTCAGGCTGCGAGGTTCACCACCCACCAAGGCCCAGCCAGGTGACAAGAGGCACAAGGGGACTGTGTTATGGCCATGCAGATAGAGTGGTGGCAATATATTTGTGCAAGCCAAGAGGTCACCAGATGACCAGTCAGGGTAACCAGTGGAGGAGTGCCTACATCACAGAGGTTGCAACTGGGAAAGGACAGAGGTACTGAAGGAGAGGAGACGTTTGCACTTCCCTTGGCATGTGTCATGGTTTCTGGAATTGTAGAGGGACTTTAGGTAGAGTCCATACGTGGTTCATAAGTGAAAGCACCCAGGGGTGGAGGATGCCTTCTAGCATCTTGTCATGTCTGTATGACTTTTCCAGCTGCCTGAAGAGATTTTCTGTCTCTTGGCTCTCTCTAGAACATGGGGGCTCTGGAGTGAATGTCCCAACTGTACAGAGTCATTGCTGCACACCTTCCACCATCAACATCGTCAAAGATGACCTGCAAAGAAGGGATGCGAATCTGTCGTGTCTCAGACTTCTCCTCTGACATTTGCAGCTTCTGCCCATAGACACAGCTCATGCTGAAGCCCAAAGGTTTCTACCAGAGCAACACTTAGTCCTTTGCTACTGTTGTCTCTTGTCCTGTTGTCCCCATTCTTCCCTCCCACGCTCACACTGTACGTGCACCAAACATACAATAAAGCAGTTCCAAGAGTCTCTATGAATGGGAAGGGAATGCGGCCATGCACAGGAAGCTTTGAGCTGAAGGTGTGTTGAGGGACCGGGATCAGGGTCTAACAGCACTAACTCATGCTACCTAGATGGCCAAGGGGCAGAAAGGATGGTGTCTACTGCCTTCATGGGCAGCAATAAATGGCACAGAAACAAACAATGCGGGAAAGCAGAGCTCTAGGGCCAGACCTCCAAGCATAATTACACACCTAATTTCCTTGTGGGCCTCCCGCTGATTTCAGTGGGAGGTTAAATGTCAAAGCACCTAAATGCCTTTGGAGATCTGGTCCATCATCTTCTCATTATAAAATGCAGGAGATAAGCCCTCCTCTGCTGTCCACATGCCAGATGCAGTTGGACCTATTTGCTCTCTCTTATGTATCTGTGCACTGGAATTTCTCTGGGGTTTAAATCTTGGCATATCCCCACAGTGTGCCGGTCTGGTCTGAGCATGTTTGAGATGGTTTGCGATTTACTGCTGCTACTGAGAGCTGCTGCAGCAAGTATCTCAGGACGGCCATGCAGTCTGGGTTGCTGTGCCGCAGGGTCAGGCTGAAAATCCCCGCTGAACATATGGCAAACTTGGAGCAGGGAAACGAGTCAGAATCCAAACGCGCACCGAGAAGTTGGGGGTCAGGATTTAAATGGAAATGTAGAAATGAAGGCAGTTGCTTCAGAAATGTGTGCAAAGTCGCTTTGTGAGGGTGACGTGGGAAACCGAACAGGCGGGATGGCAGAGGCTGAAACTCTTCCCCTGCACAGCTCTCCTTCCAAATAAACACGCAGAGTTAATTAACAGCCGCTATCTCCGCGGATTTGCTAGGTATGTTCTGCCGCGCTTCTGCTGCCTCCTCTGTGGTCTTCAAGCCTGACCAGCCCAACAAATTAAGCAGCGTAAATCCTCTGTGCAGGCTCGTCCAGAGCTCGTTACAGCTAATCGAGTGGGAAGTGATGGACACCCCAGATAGTCTGCTGATCTGCACAGTCCCATTTATCTTAATCAGGACGAGCGGCTGGTCCCACCCAGCCTGTCCTTCCCGGGGCTGCAGGCCAGCATCCACCGCCGCTGCTCGCTGCTCGGTGGGAGGCCTCACCAGGAGGCCAGGATCATCCTCGGCTGGTGAGGGGCGATGCAGAGGGTCAACCCCCCCGGGCCAGGGAGATGATGAGCATGCCAGACCTCAAACTGAGCAGCAGAGATGCTGTGTGTGTCGGTCCCGCTCTGCCCTGTTCTGTTGGTGCTGGGTTTGTGGACACTTGTCCCTGAGGTCAAGCTCCTTGAGGGCTTGCAGATGACATTGGTGTAGGGTGGTTTGGTGTTTGGGCTGGCTGCTGGCATGGCTGGCTGCTTCCTCCAGGCTGGAGAAGATGCACTGTCACTGGGGGCAAAAGGTGATATCATGAGCCAGCACATGGTGACAAGGGGCATCAGCACTACAGAAAAAAAACCAAAATGGAAACAAACCAGCTGATTAAAGGCTCTTTCACAATGCATGCAAGCACTTGATTTATATAAACAAACATACTCAAAGGCAGTTCTTAGAGTTTCTAAGGCAAACACTCAGGAGGTGGCAAAACTCATTATTCATGTTGCTCCTCCTTATATTTAATGGAGAAGGAAAAAAATGGTTAGTGGAAAATTCAGACAAAAATGTGAAACCTCTTGACCAACAGTCGTTATTTTTTTAAACTGGCTGTGCTGACTACCCTGGTTTTGTGTTGTCAAATGGGCGCCTTATCTTACTGATGTGGAGGCCAATGCAAATCTAAAACATCTTTTATCCTATTATAGGAGGAGTTTTCCACTCACTCTTGCCAGCCCTTCAACCTAGGGATGTCATGGTATTTTCTGACTCCTGTCCATCCTTATAAGCAGCATCCAGTCAAATCAATTATTTGCTGGATGACATTTATTTTTGGTAAGATTTTTTCATGTGAAAATTTGTACTGGTAAATAACGCAGGGTAACAATTTTCAGCCACATTATTTTTTTCCACTGGTGAACACGTATTTAGGATAAATACAAAATTGCTGTAAAGGGAAATGAATTGTTGTAGTTAAGACAAGTCTGAAAACATTGGAACATTTAATGTTGACATTTTAAAGACAGCCTTTCAATAGCATTATTCAAAACCAATGTTTGTTTCAGATTTACTTCAGTTTTATTGAAAATGTTTGAGAATGACATTAAAAACTCATGAAGGAACCAAAATACAGCCTTCAACTCAAACATTTCTCCTCCAATGATTCGGTTTTGCAAAAAAAAAAAAACCCCACCAACTCAAACCCAACACATGTTTCAGGTCCACTTCAAGCAGTCCTTCCCCCTTGCTCTCCTCCCTTGCCATTTGATTTTGTCAATGAGCTGAAAGTTCATTTTTTGCTTCTTTTTCTGGGCAAGCAGTGCTTTTCAGTTGTCCAGCTACAACCATCAGCCACAAATACGTCAGCCTGACTAATTCTCGTTTTGGCCTTCCAGGACCAAGACAGAGGGAGAGTGACCCCCTCTGCAGCCCAGCACCCTCAGTGGCTCCCCTATCTGCTTCCTAGGCTGCGGCCGCTGCCCCTGCAGCTGCTCTGAGATTTCAAAGGCATGATGGTAGGTAAACACAAGTGCCGCAGGTACGTCTTTAAACGCTGTAAAGTTCTAGAGCGTGACTCTACTTTCTAAGAACAGTGTGGACATAATTACACGGAAGACTGAGCAAGTGTTTTTGCAACTTCCCTGCCTGCCTTCAGCATGCACAGCTGAGGGGGAAGTGGCTGGTGGTGAGCCATATATAGGATTTTTAGAGAAGTAGCGAGATGCCAGCGGTGTAATGCCACACACGTTAATCATGCAGAAGTGTTCTGTCCCTGTTGATGGGGTTAATCAAGCTGTAAATGAGACCTCTTGCAGGACAAAGCCTTAGCAAAGCAGATTAATTCCTCAGTTCCCATGTCCTAACCCCAGAGACCCTGGCAAGGGCATGGCGATATCACCTTAGAGGGATACACTTGCTGGAGGGTACTTTCAATTGAAGAGGTCCTTTTCCAGACCAAGTCTGCATCAAATGTGGTTTTTTTTTGCATGTCTGGATGGCTGTTTTTCTCATGAGCTTGACACGTGGGGCCTGTCCTTATCCCTGCTGGAAGAGGGGACCTTGCGTGGGTGAGCAGTCTCTGGGTGCTTGGCACACTGCTGGTGAGGTCTCATCTGTGCTGATGAATATGGGCGCTTTGGAGACTGTGCATGGTGTTCACAGCAACCCTACTGAGATCCCTGCAGGCAAAGCATGGGGATCAGCAGAGAAATCCTGTGTGTTTGGGCCCCTGCCTGCTCTCACCCTGTTTCCATTGTGCCCGTGCTCCAGGGCTGCAGTGCCAGCTGTGCAACGGACCACTGCTGCAGCTGCACAATCCACCTGAGCCCAGGTCCCCAGTGCCAGCCTGACTGCAGGGCTGTGCAGTGGGATGGTTGTCTGGGGGCGGTGGTGCGTGGCCCCTGGCATTGCCTGCTGCTGGAGGGCAACTCGCCGCCGCGCAGTCGTGCACACAGCGAAGCCAGAGGTATGCGCTGATTCACCCATGATTAGTAGTTTATAAACCACACAGACCATAGTAGTCTGATTTCTCTTTATTGTGTGTGGCTCCTTGGGAACCGAATGTCCTGCTCTTTTATACAGTTTGCTCCAGACAAAGGTCCCTTCCCTTTTTCTAATCTTGCCTTGCTTTTCCTTCCCAAGGCTGGCATATCAATAATTCATCTCCCTTGTATCCAGGAGGTTTCTAAACAACAGGAAACTTCAGGGATGGAACAGAAACATAAAACATTCCTGCAGCCGTTTGCCTTCTGCATGCTAAGAAAGACAGCGTTGCACCGATCAGCTTGGGGGTTTTTGCCGAGCATCCTGGTTGAGCCCAGCTGTGATAAAACCTTACAACAACACATATTTTTTTGCTTATTGGGTAATAGGGCTGGAGCTAGGCTTTAATTGCCATGTCTCATATGGGAGATATATTTATGGGAGCTGGCAGCAACTGCTAATGCTGAATCGGGACAAAGTTAGCAAGAAATCTGCTGTGGGCAGTTGCAGAATCCAGGAGTCGGGCATCCTTGCCTTTGCTCCAGGTTCCTCTTTAGACAAGCAGAAAAAGTCTCCTTTCTGCCTTGTTCTTTGTTAGTGGCTTCTTATTCACTAGTTGGTGGTACTGAGTATATCCCTTTGTACAGGTGCTTCCTACCCTCTGGGTATTTATGTCCTCTCCTTCTGCATCAGAGCACAGATTTTTCTGCCACTGCTGTTGTCCCCATCTGCCCGTGGGGTGGATGTGGCAGGCCTTTGAAGTGCAACCAGAAGTGAGGAGGGCAGCACAATTCTTCGGTCAGCAAGAAGATGGGAGCTGAGATGCTCCAGGAGAATTCTGAGTCACCATCTCACCTGTCCTGGTGGAACCTGTACCAAGCAAGAGCCTGAGAGCGGGGCATGGCCCTAGCTCTGACGCTAACTGATTTTGCAAGGCTTCTTACATTTCTTGCCTCTCTTACCTCTCTTTCCCTTCTCTGCTTTGTCCCTGGATGCGAGGCAGTGGGCTGATTTCCCCTGGGAGATACACGATGCCCAACTGTGTGTGATGGTTTCCGTAGGTACGCTCGCGCAAAACGAGCCCATGGTTTCTCAGCCTGTCTGCATCTCATTGCCAGCAGGTCTGTCACTATCTTACGAGCAGTATGACAATTTGTCATTACCCTGACCTGACTTTACACCTCAGCATTTTCAAATCCTCTTTTTACTTTAAAAAGATAAAAAAAATCCCTTTTCTCATAACTTTAGTGGATATAGACTTTCATGGCTGGATTATTTTTCATTCTAAGAAATAAGATCACGTTGCTCCCATCCTCGTCACCTTCTTATCCATTGCTGAATTCAATTCAAAACCACTTTCCTGCCTTGTAAAACCCCTCAGGACTCTGCTTCACCTTCCCTCATTTCCTACCAGTGGGCTGCTCTCCTCCCGAACCGTATTTTTGTCCCTTCCCTTTTGTCCATAGTCCATGCTGTTTCACTTGTGCCTGCTCCTTCCCTCTGCTTGGAGCCAAACATCTTGCCCCTCTAAATCAAATCCCTCCTCAAAGCCTTCATTTTCTCCTTAGCTTACATTTTAGCGGTCTATAAAACATTTTTTAACCTGTGTATTTAAGATCTTTTATTACATACACATACACATATTTTATTAGCTTCCTGCATTTGCACAATATCAGAAACACCAGCTTGTCTTGGTAGGGCACACGCCAGAGATATCTGACAAAGCTCTGTGAAGCTATTCCTTTAGTAAACCCACGGGACAGGGATTTATCATGGAGAAAATCCACAGTGAGGTTAAGGGTAGGTACACGTAACTTTAACCTCAAAATACACAAATGACAGAAATAATAGGGTTAGAGAACAGATAGGAATTAAAATGAGAGCTGATTCATTGACCCTCAAGTGCAAGTAGAGCTGCACTCTGCTTCAACGAGACCCGTTTGCTCGCTCTGCGAAGACCTGCAGGGGTGGGCTGGGGTCCCTGCAGCCATGTGTGCACGTACAACGTACCTGAAGTGCAACGCCAGCAAGATTGGTAAAAACAAGTTCTGATGCTTTTTTTTCTTTCATTGAAAAAATGGCCATTTCAACAAACATTAAAACCTCGCTCGTCAGAAACATCAAATAATGTGCCACTTTAGGAGGAAGGGCGTGAGGGATTCTTTTTTCATTTTTAATGTTCTTTAGCGAACAGCTTACATATATCCTTGCACACCCACCCACCCACACGTATATAAATATAGATGTATGAAAATAATATGAAACGTAGTTCAATCTCATAGCACATCATAATTAAGGGCCCAATTTAAATAAGCATTTCAGCATATGCTTACAATCTACCTGGCTTCAATGGGACTTGAGCACACACTTCATTTCCAGCACTTGTTTCTATGCCCTTTCTGAACCGGGATTTTACCTGAATGAAAGCTAAAACATTGAGCAACTACTTTTTCTTTTTTTTTCCTTCCTTACAGAATAAATGTCCTTTTATAACAGAGACAGGAGGGTTTCAAGCTTTCCTATGCAAAATGTAGCCGTACGGAATTTCCAGCTACGCAGCAAAAGAGGCGATACTACACGCCGTTCTGCTGGGAAGTTATTGTGGTGAATAAATTCATTTGATTTTAGTCCATTCATAGTGTGAAGCGGCAGTTACTCTGCTGAAGATAAAGTAAGAGCGACTTGGATCGAAGCCATATTTTTGACTACAATAACTTTATTGGCCAGAGTCTAGCTTGTGTAATCACTAAAATTAACACATGACAGTATGAGTGCTGAGTTCAAAGCAGGAAACAACCTCAGATACAGCTACAAAAATTGCTCCAGTCCAATTACTGTAAAACAGATGAAGATAATGTTAGTGTCCCAGTGAGTCATCCAGCCAAGATTCACATTTCAAAAAAAGAGCCATTCCAGGGGTAGAAATGAGGACAAAACCATTTCAGAATAACCATGAAAAGTATGTGCAGAACACGGTCTGATTATACAAATTTGCAGACTGTTCCCAGCAAAATGAAGCAAAACAAATGATCCTTAGTAATAAAGGAGCAAATATCTCCCTGGTGAAGAAAATAGAATGATTTTGGCCTAGTGTGTTTTTCATTAGCTCTTTCCATTAAAGGAACACATTGTGCAATGAAGTTTGGCTTAATATTTAAGTTTTGATTAAATTAAATAAGCTTTTACAATATTTAAGACCAGTAGAAAACATTTTTACAATTTGTTACAAATCCTCAGGGAAATATTTAAAAACAAGACCAACAAGCAAACATATTATTACCATATTTTCAACTTGGATTTTTTAGCATTGTGTTGAGCATGAGAATCTGAAAGTAAAATTCAGCAGGAATTGACTGGAAACCAAAATGAAAGTAGTTAACCATGGTTCAGTTTTATGCTGACTGAACTGGGAAAAGGAAGGGAAAAAGGAGGAAAGAGGAGAAGAGGGGAGAAAAAGAGAAAAGAAAAAAGAAAAAAACACCACAGAGAGTGCAAGGAGTGAAACCTACATCTGCTAATATTTTAATAACCTCAACTGTTATTTCAAACATGGTAATTTTCTTTAAAAATACATATTCTGCTGGGTTCAGGCATCGAGTTACCGTGATCGAACAGGATCCTTCCTGTTGTCTGATTTTCAGTTATGCCAAAATCAATTTCTATCACTCTAGCCAGGCAAACTGGTCATACATATCATTCACTTTTATTCTCAGTCCCTTTACATTGCTAGAGAGATAACATGAAAATTAATCCCCAGAGTTTTTTTAGTCATATTTTTAAGCGCGTAGTATCGATGTAATAAAGGAATATTATTTGGGCACTCCAAATTGTTCCCATCACTTATCTTGCTCATAACAAAATGATTTCCTAGTTGCTTGTCTTCCTTCTTGAGCCTTTCTTTTGCCCTTGTAATAGCCAGAAGATGACCGTTCCCGGTGAAAGCGCTTAGGTGATGGGACAGCACACAGTTACCCCCAGACGAGTTGCCGCCTGCAGTCCTTTTGCAGTTGATGGGCAGCAAAGACTTCCCAAATGAAATATTTATTTTGTAATAGATTCTAGCGTGCTGCATAGAGCTAAGCTCACCAGCTAACATCCTGACGAACAACCGAACTGTAATTTAACCTTAGAAAAAATGGGCTTGTTCTGACTCAGTCAAAAGAAGTCCAGCACTGCACAAACTTGGGTCAGCCGTGTATTTCAATCCTTGCTTTACCTCTCCTTTTGCCCTAGACCCAATCCCCTACAGGGACAGTGTTTTCTATAGTGCTTTGTACAGGTTGTTTTGCATGATAATAACATGAAACAAAAATTTAGAGGAATCTGAAACCCAGAAAAAAATTATTAGCCAACATAATATATTTTTTAACAAGCCAAATAATAAAAAGCAAGGAAAATGGATATTGTCTTATCCTTGAAATGGATGGGAAAAAGTGCTTTGTGCTGTGTTCCCAATTTGGGTTCGCTTGGTTCTGTGCCTATAGTGATATGCTGTCTATACCATAGGCATTTGTAATGTGCTTTGAGATCTCTCTAAGCGCAATCTTAGAGCCAAGTAACATGATTATTATTAAAACCTTAGCTCCAGAGTGAAAACTGCAGACCACTTATTGCTGTTTTCTCTCAATCCAAGGAGATAAGGAGCTAAGCAACTTGAAAGAGAATTTGCATTTGCAATTGGTCAAATAGCCTTTTGCGTGACTGCTCTATGGAAGGAATTAAAAGAGGGTAGGTGGCCATCCTGCGACGCGGTGTCAGTGCAATTAGTGCTGCATATTGTTGACTGGGACAGCAGAGGTGGGGAAATCGCCGCTTGTTAGTCCCAAATACATTATGGCCTCCTAATGAACTCAGTTTTATAGCCAAACTCCTTTAAATTGTCTCTTGCCATGATTAATTCACCTCTTTCTCCCCTTTCGGCAGGCTGCTGTTGATAGGGAGTGTCCAGTGTTGAATGAGTAAAAAGTACTAATGCATGTTCTTTCCAGGGAGAGATAACCCTTCTCTAAACATGATGAATGCATCTTTTACGGAGGAAGATATCCTGTGCGACAGGGGCTTATGTGTAAGCACAGGAAAGCATGTATTGTGGGGGGGTTGGTGGGATGGCTTCTTGCAGCTCCTGGCTGTTTGCAGGGGCTTTGGGAGCTTTCTGGGCTGCTATCAGAGCCAAACTGGCAGAGGCCAGCGGGGCAGGATGGGAGGCTCAGGTTCACCCCAGCTGGGTCTGGAGCTCCCTGCCACCAAGCCGGGGACAGCCAGGCGGTGTGTTCCTGTCCAGGGACCCTTTTGTTGGCTCACAGATTTAGTGCCAGACTGGAGGAGTCATAGCTGGGATCTGAGCCTGTTGCTCCCAGCTCCTCTGCCCAGGGGGGCTCCTGCTCACCCCAAGCTGTGTTCCTGCTCCAAGTCTTGCAGACTGGACACCCCTGGTTTTGATCAGTCCTTGCTGAGGCAAGAGTCCTCGATGGGAGCTGGGCCAGAGGAGAGACCGTGCAGGAGCAGAAGCATGGCCTGAGGGCTGTCTCCCCAGGAGAAGCTCTGCTCTGCTGGCACCTCCTCCTTACCCAAATGCTTTTGGCTGAGGGTTAAGTAAGAGTTAAACAGGATCAGAGAGGGAAGGTACTTGGCATTCTGCAGCATGGAGGTAAAAGGCCAAAAGATATGTAAATACTGACTAAAATGGTACACATATATTACCTATATATAAATATATATTTATGTGCATACCCACATGTCCCCACACGAACACACAAATCATATCACAGCACTTACAATTATTGACATGTCAGAGGGTTTTTTTTTTTTCAAACTCATCTCTGGCAAGAGAAGACAGCAGTAAAGGAAGAGAAAAAAATCTTCCCCAAGCTGATTATCAAATAAAATACTGTTTTATTTTCTGTCTAATAAGTACAAGAAGTTCCATAACTCCCCTGATTAGGCATATTATCCTTCTTCAGAAAGTCAGCTTGATTTATGCAAAAAGTGATTTGGACATACTTTCCTCTGGCTATAGAGATTTCATAATTCCTGGTGTATGTCTGGAAAATCTCCCCTCGTCCCAAGTCCAAACCAAATTAATGTCTTCCAGAATGACCTGAGGAATTAATGAGGTTTTCGCTGTCAGTTCTGCCCATGCAGGGTCAAGTAAATCATTTGCTGGCCCTTACTCCAGTGTTTTTCGCTGTCTTTCTGACTCCATGTACAATGATAACAAAGTTGCAGATGCCTTTGAAATACGGCATCACTGACACTCTCCGTCCATCTGTTGGGACATATTTTAGGCTCTGTTTCTCTGTCTGCTGTAAACTCTGCCTTTAATGGAGTCAGTAATTGCTGATAAATGGGGTATCAATGAAGTCAGTGTACTGTAGGTTTCCCCATTCTTTTCTGCTGATGTGTGCTATTTAAATCTTTCTGCCATTACTTAAAGTTATTGTGTGTTCTCCTCTTTAATTCCAGCCCCGGCATTCTTGGCCCCAGCCGAGATTTTTAATACATAGCAAAACTAGGTACTACGGAGAGCTGTTTGGCAGTAAACAAGTTATCCTCAATTCCCCACTCTGCTGTCCCCAACCAAAGCAAATGTGAAGCACATTGAGAGTACATACATTAAGTTCTGAGCAATTCACAGATTTTCTTTCTCTCATGTCATAAATATTTTAAACCAACCCAATTTTGACATCGCAGCCAAGCAATAAAAACCACGATCCATCCCTCTTCCTGTCTCATTTGGTCCCCTTGTATTCGAGGGCCTGAAGTAAAATGAGCCCACACTTTATCCTACATTTTATATTACCTTTCTTTATAATTTATCACAGCTTTTAAAGGTATTAAAATCTTACTTAAGATGAGTACTGCTTGTGTCTCTGACACTGTATTAGGCTCTCTGCCAGCTATCTCAGCAGTTATACCTCATTTTTTTGCATGACATCTGAGCACAGAATAATCACTCTAATTGCAAAAATAACAGCAACACTGGCAGTAGCATCTGCTCCCAGCAGGCCCTTTCAAATCACTCAGGTGGGCACAGTCTCCCTCCAAATCTAAAACCAAAGAAGGGGCAAGGTGCAGAAGGGATGAACGGGAGAATCAGACCATCTTGTTGTGTGTGTCCAGTTATTGGTCATAGCCAAGACCAGAGGTTGTAGGAAAAAGGTGCAAAGGGTATTTATGGAAAAGCCATTACATAGGAGTACTGTTCCCAATGCTCTTCAGTCAGTGGATAATTTATGCCCAGAAACATATGAAACACTTGGTATTGCCTGCAAGGTTAGGACTGGGTTTGCATCCTGGCTCAGACATATGTGCCTTAGTCTTGAAGGATTTTTGGCTATAGTTTGAGGACTCTTGGTTTACTGTCGGAAGGCTGTTTCATGGTTCCTATAGCTCTCTGGGAAGGGATGTTTGGATCAACAATTCTTCTCCATTAAGCTGATGGCACCTGACTTTGAAGGAGTTCTCTGCAGCTGGCCCTTGGGCACAGTGGGATGGCTGAGGTAGTGATCAGTCTGAAGTCTGTGTTACACTAAGTAATGGTATGACCTAAAGCCAAAAAAATACATGTTTTGTTGAGTCTAAAGCTTTGTGAGGGGATTTTTGGAATAGCTTTGAGTCATGGAGCTGGTTTGGCCTGTAGAAGGGAGGCCAAGGCAAGCAAAGCCACTCAGACTTCTGTGTGATCAAGGAAGAAACAAACCCATTGAATGTGCACATCTTGTTCCATCGGCTGTTGCCACCTATAGGATTATAGCCTTGCACGACCAGGGCATGCATATGCCAGCTGGAGACTTCCCACATGTAAGGCTTGGAGGAGAACCAGGGATTAGCTGATCTTTCCACTGAACCCTGGGAATCTGCTGGACATGGATTGGCAATGGACTTTGCAGTGAAAGAACATTTTCCTTGATTAGTTTTGAATTTATGTCTCCTGTCTGTTGCAAACCTTTGGGTTCTTGGGTTACAAATGAGGAGAATTCGACTCTTAGACCTGTCCTCTTTCTGCCAAAAAGGCTGAATCTTTTAATTTCTTTTCTCTTGATCTCAGGTATTTCCATTCCAGTCCTTCAATCTCTCTGTCTTTTTTCTACTTACTTCAGGAGACTGGAATAAAACAGAATACTTTGGTGGGTATTCCTGGTTGTTATATTAAAATATATTGGTGCTCCTGGATTATGTCAGCAGTTCACAGGACAAGACATTGCTTTGAGACACTTGGACTTTACCCCATCTCCCTCATCTGAAGACACTTATTTGAGATTATTAATGTTTCATAATATGTATAAAATTCTTCTTGTGAAAGAAGGATTATTTTGACAACTTTTGCAAAAGGACAACTGCATAAACTTTATTCCTCTGCAATGTTATAGATTTTAAGGCAGAATAAATGGTTTTATGATGGTTATCTAATTTAAATTTCTGTCAAAGGCCTTGTATTTTAATTTAATAAATCCTGCATAAAAAAATTAAGCTTAAACCTGTCTTTCAAAATATGTTGCCTTGATTTAGAAGCCTCACATCATGGAAGAATCTGCTACGTGTCTAGGGAAGTTGCTGAAAACACTCCCTGTTAATAACCATTGTACCTTAATTCTGCTGGTTTCATCTTGTAGTCACTAATCCTTGTTATACTCTTGTCTGATAGGGGAAACATGTATCCTTGTGTAGATGGTTGAAGGGCAGTCAAGTCAACTCTCAGCAATCTCTTGGGGAACCCTGGCAGATGTAACCTCTTAAGTCTCTTCCTGTTAGACTCAGACAGCAACCCCATGAAAGCAATTCTCTCTCTTTGCTCAGGAGGAAGCCTGACCTCCCTTTTGCTGTCCTTATTTTGCTGAAAACTTCCTTCCTGGTTCTTTTCCCTGAAAGAAAGCAGCTTCTGGATTTTCATTCTTCTGGGACAGATATGGCGTGATGACTCTCATTTCCTCTCTTCCCTTTTCTGTTTCTTCCTTACACCTTTAAAAAAAAAAAAAAAAAAAAAGCCATGAATGATGATTTCAGTGTGGCCATGGTGTGGCTGGGGCTCACTTGTCACAGTCTCATCCAGCATAGGGATGCTGTCCCCAGTTTTGGAGTCCATGGTCCAGCTGAGTTTTGGGTGTAAGATACTAGGGACATCAATATCTTCAGGGGCCTCAAAACAAACAGAGATGGCTATTACTTGCGACCCATTTTGGTTTTACTCCACCTCCCTCCATTCTTCTTGAATTTCCTTCTTAGTTTTTATGTGAGTTGTATAAAATCTAAATTCAAGGAAAATCTTCCCTTTTTGCCTTTCACTCGCCCCCCAGAAAAGTATGTTAGCAGAACCATCTTAAACATATAGTTCAAACAACACATGTTCACCATGGGTTAACCTCTGCAGCTTGTTTGTCAGGCTCAGTTGTGACAGTTTTTTATTGGCTTCATATTCATACTACTTTTAATATTTCTATTAAAGTTGCTTAAAAAAAAGCTGTTATGGGAAATTTTGAAAAAAGAAGATAGTTTTTTAAGTATTTTCAACAAAAGACCTCAGCTTTTCATAAAAAAAAAAAGGAAACCCAAAGCTTTAAAAATACAATTAAAGTTTTTGTTAAAATATTTAGATTTCCATTTAAATATTTGTGGGATTTTTGAAAATCAAACTATTTTACAGAGAAAAAAAAATCATTTCCAGTTTTTGTCCAGAAAATTTTAACCCTAATGAAAATTTCCATGAAAATGTTTGCATTGGTCTAAAAGCAGGTTTTTTACCCCTCTTCTCCAAAAATATTCCAAAGGAAAACATTTCTATATGCTACTTGATTTCCCTCTCACACCTGTGTAAACCAAACGCAATTCCATTGAAGTGAATGAAGTTATGCTGTTAGGAGAAAGAAAAAGCTTAAGCCCATTGCATTTGAATAGATGACTTTGTCTTTTAATAAGCCAAGTTTGGTCTAAACAGAACCCCTTAAATCCAGAGATTCAAGTCCCAGCAGTGTCACAATCAGCCCTTCATCCACGCAAAGCAGCTCAGTTGGTGCTCTGCAGTTGACTCCATAATGTTTCTCTATTTAAGAGTAAAACCAAAGGAGGCATGGAAAGGGGCATGGACATGGAGGATCATGAAGCATAAACCACTAGCTCTTCCTGAGAGGTCATCAGGGCTGAAGCACTTTGACACGACGATGTGGAAAGTCTCCGCTGCTGCCATTGGTGTCAAGTAAGAAATGCAGAGAACTTCAGTCCTTCAGTCTTTGAGTCCTGCACTCACCTTCCTACAAACATCCGGACCTGAATGTCCCATGATAGAGGAATGAAAATTAAGGATATCAACATTGATAATCTGTAAATGATCTGGACCTTTTCATCACATTTTGTCATAGCTAACCATGAGAAATGACTTCATAGAACTGGACTTGGAAATGTCCTGAACCATGACAATAGAGGCCAAAGAATACCCAGGCGATAGGATGATAGCCTGGTTCTAACTGGCAACATCCAGCACGTTCTATAACTCATGTGAAATGCTACTTTTCTTGATGGAAAAAAAGGAGGAAAATAGATGAAGCCTGTATTCATAGCAAGGGCAAAGTATACAGAGGTTCTGTTTTCAACTGGTGCTTTTCATTTTGCCTTGGGAAGAAAGGCCTGGAAAAGTCATCATAGCTTCCAAAATATGTACCCAACCATTCTGGATACAGACACTTCTGGAAGAGCTGCCATGATTTTTGGTGGCACAAATACCTGCACACAGTGTTGTAAGTGCAAGATCTGGAAGCAGGGCAGTGGTTAGTGGGGAATCTGCCTTTTAAGTTCAGGGACTGAAAACCTGAAAGTTGAGATTTACCCAAATTATACCCCTGAAGACAAGTTTAACACCCACTGGTCTTCACCGCAACCATAAAACTACACAGAAACATCTCTGCAGCAGTCTTTTCTGCAGTGCAATTTGTACTAATTTTTCCAAGAGTCCCACCACTAGTATTACTTAGCAGCTGAGATGACAGACAAGACTTCCATCTTTAGACCCTCTTTCAGAGAGCTCCTTCAGCTAAGTGCCCTGTGGGTTTTCCCTCCTGTTAAGTCTCTCCTTTTTTTTTTTTTTCACAAGAATAAAATGATGAAGGAAAATTAATTTTCATTGCAATGCAATGAACTGTGAAAGAGACTCTTAGTTGTGGTCTGGAATGCAGACACTGCTGGCTACCTTCTCAGACCATGGCTAATCACACCACTGACAGACCGGAGCTCACCGGCTGAACTGTACGCCTCAGCGCAGTCTCTGCCACCGCGAGCCCAGAATGCGCCGTGCTGAACTCAGAGGAGTGCTGCATAAGGGGTGACTGCTGACAGTAGATCAGGGAAAACTCCTTTGGAGCCGTTTCATCCTGCTAGTCACTGCGGTGGTGTTACTCTGCCATCTTCAAGATGTTTTGTTTGGTCCCTTCTTATTAATGTCTAGCTATCATTCTTTGGCTTGCTTTTGCAGGATGATTGCTGGTATTTCCACAATAACAGACTGGAACATTATTCCTATTAACCTAGAAGCAGGGGGAAAAGCATGTGCTCGCGTTGCCCATGCCCCTGTGCGCTCCCGGTGATTGCAGCTGAGCACACAAGGAGGAAAGACAATTGTGGAACCTGTCCATGGAACAATTCTATGAAATGCTCTGGACTCAGCGTGTTTCTACCACTCTCCTCCTTTTTGACAGCTTCCTGCAAACACTCAAATGGGGGGTGCTCAGCCTACTGCCAAGTTCTCATTGTTCTTCTTGCAAATGCCCATGCTTGCATGTGGGCAAGGTACTCGTGTGTGAATGTAAATGCTGGGGATTAACGATGGAAGTACCCTCTCTCGTGTATCGTGTTTCACTCGTTTCATCATAGATTAGGAACAGCCCGAACAGAAGTGGTGGCCAGTCCCATATGCAAAATAATGAGTGATTGGTCGGAAAAACCAGTTCTAAAGTGAAAAAAGCACCCTAGAAAGCTGAGCTGTGTGACGGCGAAGTGTTCTGTAAATAACTCCAAAGAGTGGAACAGTGAATTCTGAACTGAACTCAGACTCTGTGGCCAGATAATTTGTGAGTCAGAAGAAATGTATTTGTCTTTACTAAGTCAACTGCTTGTTCTGCTCCAGGTGTGTTCGCATTTTTTATTTAAAGTGGGTGCGAGACTGGTGTGGAAAAACCAAGAAACGACACCAACAGCTACACAAACAACTAAAAGAGACATAATTATAATCTAGACATTCGTGATAGACAGGTAGTGCATCTTTCAGGTGTGAGGTACATCCTTCTCCCCACGTACATACTAAAGGGCAGGAGAGGGGTAAATCATACACTTACAGGTCCCTGAGCTGGGTACATGGTTCTGTGATGACTTGATATCTGTAGTAGAGCTTCATGCACTGTCTGGTCAACAGCTGCTGGCTCTTAACTTGCCTAAAAGGCAACAACAACTACTAAAATTTGTCAAGTACTTCCCCAGTGAGACTTCTCCTTGTGTGCTCACTGTGCCCGCCATATTTTACAGTCATGGCTGGAAAGGCAGGTAACTAGCATCTGCCCCTTGCTTGTAGGCAATACAGCCTCGCAAGAGATAGCCCCTTCCTTCTGGAAAGCTGCATTTGGGATGCCCCATCGGACAAGCGCCCAGAGTGGTTCCAGAGACAGGTTGCAATCCTGAGTTATTACCAAATCAGGATACTGACAACCCCAAGAGACAGGGACAACGAAGGTTGTCACCGTTCTGCTTTCAGGGAAGACCCAGTGGACTGAATAGTTCCCTTACACTGACTCTGGGACCAGAGGAATGTCACCATAGTCCCCATGCCGGCTGTGGCAATAAATACCTCCTGTGACAAAAGTCTCCTCTCCTCAACAGGAGGTTTGGCCTTGCTACCAGCTGAGCTCAGGAGGCTGTGGCATTATTTATTCTTCTAACCCTTGTGTTTCCCCCCTGAGAAAGCAAAATGAATCATGCCAGGTCTGAGATTCCCCAGAGAAATGACTGTGTTTGGTACACATGACATTAAACTCGTCCCTTCCACCCTTTGGTGATTAATGGCCTGTGATCCTCCGTGATTCATGGCATCCAGGAGACATTATTTTCTGGGATGTAAGAGCTGGACAGCATGTTTTCCTCATCAGTTACCGGCTGTGATTCTAAGCACCTCATCTACCTTATCTAGGATGTTGGTAAAGGTTGACAAAGAGGGAAATGGGGACCTGGGGGAGAGGACAAAGGAGAAAGCCGGTTCCATCACCGGCTTGCTCCTCACTCAGAGCCAGACACTTAGTGCTTCTCTTAGCCTCTGTAGGCTGAGCTTTCCCTCTTCCTGGTCTAGCCTGAGCCTTTCCTTGCCCTGAGTCCGAATTCTCTCATGCTCTCTGAGACCCTTAGAGAAGATGGTGTGGAAAAAGAAAACTGTTCAGTGCCTATTTTTACCATGACAGCGATCCTACGCACACCTGTCCACAGAGCCAGCTGTGCCAGACAGCTCCGAGAGCCAGGTTCATGCCGTGCCATGCAGCTCACATTTAGGTTGAATTACTGTACTTAAACAAATTTTCATTTCCATGCACTTGATATACACTTTTTTTTCCCCCTTTCCTCTCTCCCCATTGGCAACTTAAGGAGCCATTTTTCTTCCTGACGCCATCTTGGCACTCGCTCTACCAGCATGTGAACACAGCCGAAGTTATACATATGGAGACCTCATCCTCAGTTGCCTAATGGATTCAGAAGACATCCTGAATATTCATCATTTCTCTTTTTATGAGCACCTTGGCAATTGCCTCCAAAGTTAAAGACTGTTGTAAATTAAGGAATGGCACTTGGTGAATACCAATTTATCCGCGTTTCAAGACTTCCCTCACCCCCACCTCCCCTCCACACAATATTGAAGTTCCTGTAGTCTTTGTGAATACAGGGCATTGTTTCTGCGCCGCCGAGGCAGAATTGTTTGTGCATCCCTGAAGACTGCGAAATGTCTGCGCCGGGGCTGCTCATTTAAACTCCGTGCACTTACTGTACCCTCTCCGGAACTCCCTTCCCGGAGAAGCCAGCAATGACCTTCTCAGAAGTAATGTTAAACACATGCTGAGGAAGCTTGGCTCCTTGACAGGCCCTTTTAATTATTAGTTGTAAATTAGCAAATCATGGGTTTTTTTCAGTTTCATATCACTGGCTGCTTTGCTGCATGTGGGATCCTTCAGGTACACAGCCTCCACACGGCCCTTGAAATACATACTGCTGGCAGACTCATCCAGCAATGTCGATATTTGGTGCTTTTTTAACGTACGTGATTTTTCTAGGCACCAAAACATTACCCCGTCAGAGTAATGATGGTGCAGAAATTAATGCAGAGGATTAATTACGGTTACTAGTTACTGTGTTGTTTTTGAATGTGTGTCAAGTTCATGGGGGAAATCCCTGCTGCAGAGAACACTGCTCACTGGAGAGCAGAGGGACAGAAGAAGGAGCTTCATCCGAGGTTTACATATAGGACACTGAAGCACAGAGGGCTCTGTCCTACAAGATGCTGAACACTCTCTTCCTGGCCTTGCCAAACTAAGTGGACTCAACATCTTCAGTGAGACTAAGCAGGATCCACTTCCCTGGTGTGGTACAGAAATCCTGTGGCAAATGGAAGGGTCAAGCCTGGATTTCTCAGGTCTCATTGTACTCTTAGCTCCACCTTTATTGGAGCTAAGGTTTTCATAAATACAAAGAGTGTTGCTGACATTCATAATTTTACTGGGGATGCTTGCCATTTTGTTCCTAAATCTCCAGCTCCTGGAACCACATTTATATGACCACCTCAGCTGTACAGGGGAAATAAATGTTTTCTAATCCTTGTTTTTGCAACAGAAAGCCTGGAAAGACAACAAGGAATGCTGAAAACCCATAGAGCAAAAGAAAATGCCCCTACTATATTTACAGTTATAACGCTCTCACAGCTTCTAAGTCAATCTATCTTAACCTATTTTTTAATTTTGGTGTGGAAAAAGCTGGTTCTTGCTTTTTCGATGTTCATGTTGTAAGGTGTGTCTGGAGGGCATGCGGGCTGAGGAGAAAGTGACCTGCCCGCACTGTCTTGGCACCTGAAGTAAGTGATGGGCACTGCCGCTGGGTCCTGTGGAAGGGCAGGACGTTCCCCAACATGTTGTGGGGCTGATGTGGGGCTGCCAGGCCACGAAGGAGGCAGGCAGGGTCCCAGGACCACCCCAGAAAGATGCAGCATGGTGGAGCTGCCAGTGGACAAGGCAGAAGGCTCCTTTCATGCCTTGCACCGGGACATCTCTTTCTCAGAACGTGTTCCAGGGCCCCGCAGCTGTGTGCGGAGGTGCCACACAGGGCACATTTGCATTTCTCCTTCTGTAGCTTTATTTGGAAGGACCCTGGGTTATGGTGCAAAGGGGGCAACTATGACCTGGGTAGGTGCAGGGAGCTGGGTAGACGGTGCAGCATTAACACCAGCTGGTTGTGATAGGAGGATGGCTCCTCACTCATCACTTTTTGGGAATCTTCACGCTTGCCTAGAGAGAAACAGAGGGGGACAGCAAATGCAGCAAGTCAGGAAGGGTGTCAGGGATGTCAGCATGGCAGCGGATGCCAAGAAGAATGAGGAGAGGGGTGCCTTGCCGGGCAAGAAAGGACTTTGATTAATATAGTCAGCACAGCTGGAGAGACATCAGGGGCTGAGATACAAGCGCCAGTGTGAAATTATTGCCCAACTATCTTTCAAAGCAGAGCAGGTAGGAGGCAAATCTGGATCCTCACACTCTTGTTTTCTACTGTCTACATGGGCAGGTACCAACCTTGATCTGCTCAGACACCCACAGGAAATCACTGTCGGTCTGACCAGATCTCTCAGGGGACACTGGGGAGATGGGAGACACCAAGCTGCCCAAGTGTGATGCGTAGTGTGTGCCAGGGACTCAACCTGAAAGAGCTAGGAGGTGGGAGGCAGAATAAGCCCCTGGGCTCTGGATCCCATCCACGAGACATGGAGCCTTTGCTTTTAACTTCAATTATCCCCCAGCTGTCTGGGAGGCCATCAGAGGTCTCCTCTTCTTGAGCTGTATTAAGAGCTGTCCATTAACAGCTTAGCCAGCTTCCATGGGTCTAGACTAAAAAGAAAGAGAATAATTTTTGTATAAAAGTGCTGTTTCATATATAAGTATATAAAACCATGTATACGTACACATAATATAGCCAGTCATAGGACTCATGGAGTAACAATAATAATAATAAAATGTTGAATGTCTGTTGGCATTTTCCATTTAAGTTTATAAATGAAACAAAAATTTTCATATATAAAAATATATGAATATATATATATATATCCCAGCTGTAGGTTGGGATTCACTTCTGATCTGTATAAGAATCCCGATAATTAGATCTTTCTTCTGGTGGTTGTATTTTTTTTTTTTTTTCAAGTATGCCCAGGGAAAGATACCTTGAGACCAGGCAGCAGCTCTGAGACTTCCAGGGCTACAATCAGCCAGGAAGAGTGCTTTTCTGTCAGGTTTAATACTTCTGCTTTTATTGCAAAAGCAGCTCTGAAGCACCTCCTCAGACAGAGAAGAGAGGCAGTTATTGTGGTAGTAGGTAGGTGGCTGCTCTCTTGTGCCGAATATTGTCTGTGGATCGAACTGCAGGAAAGTAGGTGAAGCCAGGGGTGATGAAAAGCAGGATTAATTGTGGATATGGCTAAAACTTTATGTGAGTCTTTGTCATGCTTGCAGCAATTAATCTCCATGGTGATGAGACACTGCAAATATGATTATTCAATGAGAGTTGGGTTTTGATCTGATAAAATAGAGAAATAAACTGCTGCATCAAGTTTTAACTGCTACCTACCTGGGTGCCCCCAGAGCGAAGGAGGAAATCTTTTTCACAGACAAGTAAAGGATAAGAAAGTGAATGAGATCCGTCTTAACTGGCAAGGCAGCGTTAGAGAAGCCCTTTGCATGGGCACAAGCGAACAACAAATTTGGCTTGAGGTTGATGCATGGGAGGAAGGAGGACTCAGGAAAAGGAAGCGGTGAATATAATCCAAACTGAGAAAGTTGGATGGGTTCAGGTTTCATGCAAGTGTGCTTACCCTCTCTCTGTCAACATGTTTCTTTATAGCTGAATTTCAAGTTGAATAATTATATTCTGATGCTGTAACCATCTGATAAGCCTTCACATTGCTGTGTATTTTTCATCTCTGGACCTCAAAAAGCTGTCCAGGTGTTAACTAAGCTTTGCATAGGATGGGGAGCTGGCCAGTGTTACAAGCCATTTTAGGGGTAAAGAAGCACAGAAATCCTACAGTTAATGCTAAGGCAAGTGGCTGATTAAAGACAACAGGCAAGATTTGGCCAACTCCCGAATGACACTCCAAAATTTTCCAGTTGGGTGAGAGCTACAAGACATATTCTACATGCTTGGGAGGGTTCAAGACAGGAAGGGGGAGGTGGTAAGCTGCTTCCAGGGAAATCCGTGGCTACCCTAGACCCTGGAGCATAGTAACTGGCCTGTGCAGGGTGAACCCCTTTGAGTTGGTCCTTGGAAGAGAGCAAACACATATTTATACAGAGACTAAAAGGGTATGATTCATCAAGGTTTAAGAAGGGCTTTGCAGATTTTCAGAGAACCTACAGCTTTAAGATACCTCTCCAGAAGATGCATTTTTAAATATCAAATCTTGGTCCTCTCTGATGGTGAACACAGAAAAAAATGAGACAAGTGAAGGCATCTGGTACTTCATGAAATCTAGTCCAGGGTGATTAGTTCAGTTACTGAATGACCCAATGGAAAGCTCCAAGGTGAAAGTCAGATCTTCTGCTGTTTAATCTTCTCTGTGAATGGTTTACAAGACCATACCTTCTATCTTTGTTCATTAGTGCTCATTGTACAATATTGCAGTTGCAAACAATTTTGTTTGTATCTTGCAGTCTTGCCTTTGACAAAATCAAGGGGAAAAAATTTTTTTTCTTTCCCATTATGGAAATCTGTGTCCTTTTTATTAGGAAAATCTGTGTCTGACTCTAAATCAACTTTGTCAGTCTATGAAGAAATATTTTTGAACATATGTACATGACTGCTCCCAAAACAGAGAATGCTATTGTCACAAAAGAAAGAAGAAGATAAAATTATTACTTCCTGATGAGAAATGTTCTCTTAAGTGTGTATTCATCATGCTAACTGGTCATTTCAAGAGACATATTAACTTGTTAATACCTTGGAAGTTTAGGGAAATATTTACAATTGCAAATGCTTGTTTAAAAGGTTATGACTGAAGAATCCAGAGAAATGCAACAGAGCTCTTACAAGAACTTTAATTGGCTATCAAAAACCATCCATGATTTATTCAATGTCTCCTTCCAGGAGAATACATTGTTAGTTCAGCTGCAACTTCTTAGCTTCATCATATTTTATATACTTTGGCCATCACGTATTGCCACAAAGTATACTATATGGTGTGATTTAAAATGTGTTCTGATTAAGTACACAGAAATGGTCCTATTCACCAGGCAAAGAATGAAGGGGGCATCATAAGCACCCATTGTTTAAGTGCAGAAATCTATAATGATCATTTATTAGATAAGCCTTTTAATCTTGTGCTTTGTTTGTGCTATACCTTTATTTATATTCTAGGTTATCATTTCAGTTGCAGACCTGAAGAGCAGACAACATCTTTCATCTCACCCACTCCCACCACACAACTATTGGGAAGGAAAATGTAGGGGCTGTGTCTCCATGGATAAAGAAAATGAGAAAAAACTTGCCAAAATAGCATCAAGAAAGACTGGTCAGCTGAAAGATGGAGTGAAAAACCTAGACAGTGCAATAGAGGGAATATGTTATTTTTATTATTGCTACAATGGTACTTATCCAGGACCTAACATTTTGTTGCATCTTATAAAGAATATAGGTAATATAGTAAATGTAGAGAGAAGGTCAGTAAAGACAATTGGAAGGTTCTCTACAAGTCAGGTTATAAGATCTTGCTCTCTTCAGCTTAGAAAAGAAGTGGCAGAGCTGGAACCTGACAGACAACTGTGAAATGCTGAAGCTGGCAGAAAACATGAAGAAATGATTAATAGGTATGTGCTCATACAAGTACTAGTGACAGTGTGAGGCAGCAGATACGAAAGCAATGGGGGGAGATAGGGAATTCCTGGCTGCTGGGCTTCATAGAGACCAAAAGTACTAATGAATTCTGCAAGGGATGAGACAAATTCATTAAAGAGATGTCAACCAGTGACTCTTCAAAGTGATTGTCCATGTGTAACATCTACCGCAGGAAAACCAAAACTATTGCTTCTTGGAAACTGGCTAAGTGTAATGGGGATGAATCACTGTGAGATGCATCCTAGTTCTTCTGTGCATTCCCTAAACATCAGTTCCTGACCCACATAAAAAGTAGGACATTTCTTAGTCACATACACAGAAGACTGGACTCACCAGGATGAACTAAAAAGTCAGAGCCCCATCTTCTCTATTGATCAGTTTCTATTAGTGCTGTTATCATGGCAAGTCCTTTCCTTTCCCTAGGAGCCTGTGCTGCTGGAACGTTGAAGGCAGACTTGAATGATGAGCACCTTCTTTTAGCAGTGAAGTTACAGATAAGAATAATACTAAGAAAAATTAAATAAGCAGAGATTTGACCCTAATGAGGTGGTGTGAGTACACTCACACTCAAAATACAATTATTATTATTAGAAATGTGACAAAGGATATCTCAGGATATCAATTTTTAAAAATACAGATAAACAAACCCTTCCTTCCTCAGGTATCTAAACTAGCAATCAAGGCTTTGACTTAAAAGGAAAGAAAAATTATTCATTAGGAAAATATTCAAAATAATTTTTTTAAGTGAATCCTAACCCTTATCTTGCATTTCAGTCATGTTAACACAGGTGTTTCCAATTTGAAGATGAAGAGTGAGTTTTGTCTGAAGACTAGGTCTATGAAGGGCCCGTTCTTCCCTTCTTTTTGCAGGAGTTGGCCTCCGATTTGTAGGGAGCAATCAGAGTCAGGAGGCTTAAGAATAAGAAGAGATCAGTGCTTAGGTTCTATAATGAGGAAAGAATTTGATGCAGCTGAGAAACTTGGGAAAAACATTACAATGAGGACAAAAGAAGGATGCAAAAATGTGATCCTCGCTGTTAGAAGCCTGTTAGATGTGGAGAGTAGTTAAATTAGACTGTGATATTGCACAAGTAGAGTTCAAAATCCTGAAATCACGGACAACAACTAGTGTTAACAGACTCAGAATAAGGATCCTGATGTTCATCACCTAGGAACACATCTGGGTTCCCTCACAGCTCAAGCTGACCACAGGAGTTTCTTTATTGACTTTGGGAATCTTGGTCTCATGTTAGAATGTGGGAAAGGCAAAGATTCCTGAAGTTATGGTGTATAAGCCATCACTAATGGTCTCTGCTATCAGTAGTGTAGGACACTGTTGACAGGGACAAGCCAAGACCTCTGCATATTTGCATTGGTCCTCAGAGATTCTGGGGACTCATACAAAGCAGAGCTTTCTCCATGGACTTAAACCATAAACATAGTCATGCCAGGACTGGAGAATGCATTCCTAAGCAAGACCTGACCCTCCAGCTACCCAAAGGTTGTGCTGTGGGCCACACGGGACCTTTGCTAGCATCCTGCGTCTGCTGTCCGCAGTGAGCAAGAATGTGGTTGCCTATTCGAAGAGGAGATATTGAACTGCATCTCACATATAAAATAGTTATTATCACAGTAAGGAAGCAAAGAAAATGATTTTTTCCTCTTCAGCTGAATATTCCACTCATTTCTTTTCTGCTCTAGTGCTTCCAGCTTTCTAACCTGATGAGTTATGAACAGTCATTCTTTCCAGTGTTAGCTGAATTCTTTTCTAATTATACATGTTCAGAATAGCACGAGGCAGATCTGCTGGTAGAACATTTGGTGCAGAGAGCATAATAAATTCCACAGAGAGCTTGACATGCCTTGCCATAGATGCAATATTCATTTTCATCACTGCAGAAGAGATGAGACATTGAGCCAGAGTTCAAAAAACCATCGTGCTCCTTTACTAGGATGTGTGGGTGGGATTAACATCGGCTGTTGAGTTAAAAGGCTGCTGTATAAGACAGCTTCAGTAGAATTAATATCTAGACATTTGTAAATGATATTTTACAAACAGAAAAGGATGAAATATGCAATTAAAACCAGATCTAGAAGATACAGAGCTGTCACAATTTTATCACTCTTTTTATTTTGGGATAAAACTGAAAATAACACACAGAAAGCATAAACTATGTCAAGAAATTTTATCACATGATTTTTTTTTACTCAAAGATCTCTCTGGAAATTAGGCTGTAAAATGCTTGCAGTAAAAAGCAACTCTGAAAAGAGCATGGGTTTATTGTCAGGCAATGATTTACAGAAGGAATATATTCAGATTTCAAGTAAAAACATTTCATTTTTCAACCACCAGGCCTGCAAATCCATCCTGGGACCTCCAAGCAGATTCTTTTCTTGTTTCTCATGGATAGTAATAAAGTTTCTAAAGACCATCTGTGGAAAAGGCCCAACATGTCTACAGATTTTGCAAACAGAGTATTCCAATTTTGGAAAAAGGTGAAGAACATTATGCTAAAGTGGAGATTTCCCTTCTTTTTATAGATTATCCATAGCCCAACTAATAACACGATAAAAGAATACTTTTGGGGCAAATACCAAACCAGCAGCAGGAGAAGGGAAGGGGAAGTGTTGTCTGATCATGTCGTCAATGCATTAGGACGTTACCCAGTAAATGTACAGTGGGACGTTTGTTTTAAGGAAGGAAGACTGTGAGACTCAATGAGCGGGAAGTACTTCAGCTCTTCCTGTTGACTGTTGGGGTTTCCATGTCGCACAACATGCTGCTGGGGATCAGGAGGCTGGAAGGTGTATTCCCCATGCACAGCTCCTACCTGCTGGAAATGGAGGGATGCTGTGACGAGAAGCTGTTGTGGGGCTGGTGGAGCTGCTAGTCTGAAGGAGAAATGAGGACCACAACCGTTGTATTGGCTGGATCCTTTTTCCTCAGCCCAAGTGGGCGGAGGGAAGCCCAGTTGACATATATTGATCATTGTATAACTAGATAAAAACACGAGTGAAGAGGTAATTTGCTTTTGTGAACTTTGACACATATATCTGTATGATTCACGTGGCTCTGCTTTCTGCATTTTTAGCCTGTCCTTGTGGTCAAGGATGCTCATGGCTGGCAAACAGTTTCCTTCCAAGGCTGCTGTCAGCATGGAGGTAGCAGCCACATTTTGTCTTCTCACAGAGATGTTACTTTTGTTCCCTCCTGCTTTGTTGTTTCTCTTTATATTTAATGAGAGTCATTCAGAGTCAGCGTAAATGTTTGTTCAGAATAGGGGATGGAAAAATGTAGGAATAATTCTAGTAATGGAAGTAGAATATAAACAAAGAGCTTAGAGAAAGTGGAGAAGCAGTGGAGAGGTTTCCTGTTTAAGAAAGGAAAATGGAAAAATTAAAATGGCCACTTATGAAAATGTAGAATAAACCTTCTGCAGTTTAATGAAAAAGGAAGAATTTGGATTTGCTCACAGATCCACGAGGTATTTTAACACAGAAAGGAGCAAAAAAAAAGATAATCTTTCTTCTACTGGGAAAATGATTTTTGTAGTACTTAAAGACACATGATTTCCATACACATGAAATAGAGTATAAGCACTTGACACACAGCACAGACACAAAGGTGTGTGCAGATTGCATTGCTCCTGACAGCACTGGAATGGGGAAGGAAAATCACTACATTTATTTCAGCCCTTGCTATTACTACTGGAAAGGAACCTCTCAGATACAGGCATGAAGGAAATCAGTGACAGGATTCCTACTATGGATTCTCCCTTCTTCCTTGACTGCAAAGACCTAAGTCTTGCATCTTGGCATGCTCGTGGGACCCTTGTTTTGGAGGCCGGGATGTATTTCAGAGCTTCATGATCACCCTGATATTGCTGTGCTGACTGTGTTTAATGTGCTAAAGGAAAGAACGTTTACTAGGATTATTTTTTTGCTTAAGTGCGTGTGTTTCACTTGTTATTTCAGGTTTATTGGTGTTTACTTATTGCTGAATAATGAGCCTGAGGGTAATGGAAATCTTAATAGCCCAAAAAATTGGAGCCAGTGTCATCAAAAGCTTCCTGTTCTTTATTGGTGCAGCGTTGCCACTTTATTTGCTTACTTTGCAGAACAAATGTGTTTGTTGCAACACTTTGGCTGAAATCCCGATTCACACTTGCACAGGGCTGGGATTTCATCCTGTGAGCTCTCTGCCTGTGGGAAAATGTGAGGGAGGCAGCCGTTGCTCAGCCTCGCAGCATGGCAGGGCTGATCTATATGTGTCACCATGGAGCTCTGAGGTTGTGGTAAGTGGTTGGTGACACACAGCACAGCTGGGCCCATGTTATCCTGACCAAAGCTGGCCATTTCAGTGATGCCAGCCTGGTCCACGGCAGCATGGTGTAAGTTGCAGGGAACCCCTGTGATGCAGTGGGGGCATGCAGAAGATCACGTCATGGCCCACACGATCTTCCAGATGATGCTACCCTGCCTGAAAAGTCACATGTAGCCTTCAGATGTTCACACAGTCAAGTCAAGGTGAAACTTCACAATTTTGAGGGTTGGATGGTAATTCTTACCACCTGCTACAGGCAGCTGATCAAGGTTTCTAAAGGCCGTGGATACTTCAGTTTCAGGGCTGCCACTAGCGGCCAGGTGCCTTTGGTTATTTTTGCTGTGGCTGGCTTGTGGAGGGCCACTACCATCTGAAGAGCTTTGGAGCCCACCAGCTCCCCAGTTGCTTCTTGCAGCCAGCTGTGACAGAAAAGGAATGTTGCCTACACATCATCTTGTGTTCCTCTGGGCTGGCTGACACCCTGGAGCTGCGGGTCTCTCTCAGGTGTTTCACCCCAAACTGCACCTATGGGTGCTCGCTGGGGAAAAAGAATCAAGCGATGCTCCCCCTTGGCTCCCTGTACTGTGGCAGCAGACCAACTCCCCAGAGGGATCAACACAAACCCTTCTACCCGTTCCTCTGGCTGATCTGGTAATTTCCATTTGGTGGAGGAGACAGAGGTGAGAAAGAGCGTATGCACGGTCCTAAGATGAAAATTACTTTAGCCCAATGTTTTTTAAACACATCATCAAAACTGTATTTTCAAGTCTCTGCTAGCAAGAAGGCCTTCTGATGAGCAGTGGGAGTGCTTTGTAAAGGAATTTGCAGACCAGAGGTGCTCACCATCAATTTCCTGCTGTCTACGATTACTATCATTGCGTTTTTGAGGCACTTTTAAAATAAACTATGCAATGATGTAATGCACACAAAAGGGCTGGGGTGGGAGTGCAGAGAAAGGAAAAGAAGCAGCATCTGGATTTTGACTGGTATCTTCTATAGAGCATCTTGATGTCTGTAATTAGTGTCATGTTATGAGAGCTTAAAAAAATAAAGGCGCCAGAGTTCCAAATAAAACATAAAATGGCTTTGATAGAATAAATGTTACTATCATTGTTTAAAAATGTTGTGACCTGTCTGCTATAGTTTCTGAGAAAGATATTTTCCAGTGCTGCTGCTCTCACTCTGACTCTTTTTAAAATTCTATTATTACAGATAAGGACAGAGGAAAATCCTCAAGACAGACTTGTTTTAAATCTCTGTAACACAATGCCAGCATTGTCTCTCCTCAAGCTGAACTTCTAAATTAAAATAGGCATGATCTTTAACAGAGCTCTGAAACACTCTGTTCTACAGACACTTTATCCCCTTTATTAGAGAACATTAATAATTCAAATGTTATGGCTTAGGTTAGGCAGGCCCATTTGTCTGGTGTTGGAATAATTTAGTTCTACTCTACTGTTCAGAGCTGTTTTGATACCCAGTGGGCCAAATTCTGCAGCCTCTTTGAAAGTCATGGGAATTTTACCTGCATCTTGGCTACGTACTGGGGAGGGAGACACAAATACGAGGTCCTGGCAACCTTTCCCTTGACCTTCAGCATGCACAGAGAATGTACAAACATGCACTCCCAGCCCAGTTTTGCAGACTGCATAAGGCAACATTTCCATTTCAGCCAGTTGGATTTTTGCCTGAGCAAAGGCCTCTAGTTTTGGGATCTAAAAACTCTACATAAACACACTTGTAAAAACACATATGCAACCCACCTTAGCAGTAAGATTTCCCCCAAGTCTTTATTTTACCATGTGTGAAGCAGGATTTCTTCACTGCAGTGTGCATGTATGCCTCTGAATGCATCATATTTTCAAATCACAGGGATTTACTGTGACTTATTTTCTAGATTTTAGGAGCTGAGCCACTTTCTACCTACAGGTTAGATGTAGAACTCATCAGCAATAGTGATTTCCAGGCCTGTAGATCTATGAAGTCTTCAGTTTAAGCTCAAAGGAATCAGCATGTAGTGGCAAACAGATTAGTATGTAAACACAGTCTTTCCAGGTGGTATATTTCTTTGACATGAGACCAGCTCTACATCTAAATACTGCTGGACTTAAAGTACTTAGGATATGGAGCTGACCTCCATGGTCTGACCCTAACACTAATAAGACACAAGCAGTGCCCTGAGGAGGTTTGGTTTATCTCTTTCAGAAGGAGCAACATGGATGGTGGAGTAGAAAGAAATGGATTCTGATCCTGCTCTACACCTTGTCTGGGGTGAGAGGGCCAATAAAGCTCTACTAGTCCTGGCTGGCTGCTACACGAGATGGCGTAAACACTGCTTCCATATAATGTAGAAGCTTACTTCCTGTTCATACACAGGTGACTGAGACATTAATCTTGTTTCAGGTTGCCATTCCAAGAGAAGTAGAATCATTACAAATAAGGGATATTAGCTATTATCGATCTGGACAGAGAAAGGTTAGAAACAGGTAATATATAATTTTATAATTCTTATATATATGCTCAATTACATAATTTAGAATTGCATGGATTTATTAAAAAAATGGGTTGCTTAGCTTCCACCGATGTTAGTCTCAAAGCAGATCATTGATCTATTAAGTACAAGAAAAGTAATCATACATATCAATCAGACATATCAGACAAGCAATATCATGTCTGTTGGGCTTCTACATTATGAAACACTATAAGCAAGGTACAATTACATTTGAAAGCGGTTTTCTCTATCATTGTATGGCAGAAAACCCAGCTGGTTTTTAATGCCTTCTGTTGACATACAAGAAACCGATATTCAGCTCCCTGTTCATCCATAGACGAAGAAGTGGTATGCAAGATGCTTAAGGGTACTTAAAGCCAGATTTCTAAGGAGAATTGGGAACTTCAAGTTACAGTTGATTCCTAATCGGCTATCAAAGGCCTGATTTGACACTTACTGATGTTCTTGAAAATCTCACCTGATATCTTTAGGCAGTCAAACACGTTCACAAACTGACCCCACATTTCCTTGATGTCCAAAACTGAAGATAGGGCTCTTCCCTATTTCCAAAGTATTTTGCCAAGGAAAAGATGTTAAAGTTGACTAACTCTTTCAACCATGGTAATTGGAGACTTAGAGAAGATATCCTTAAACCCCTCACATCTAGTGCACCAGCCCAAACAAAAACCCCGTAGGAATGAAAATGATTCCAAGCTACTCCTTTACTATGTGTTTTAGCCAGAGGTAGAGGCTAAGCTCATGATTAAAAGTTTAAATAGCTGTCCCTGACTTAGGCCTGGCAGGGGAGGGAAGGCTGCGTTACTGAAATGAAGGCAGGTCCAAGCGTGTGCACCTGCCTTTTGGGGAGAATCGTATTTGACTGAGGGAGGCGGTCCATGACAGAGCAGTAGCTTAAGTAGAGAGAGCCCACCAGTTGTGTTGGGGTGGAGACCTTGACTCTTCTGTAGCTTTTTAAGCTAATGTGTTTCCACCTGTTTCTCTGAAGAACATCAGCTCTTCTCTGTGTGTTATTACTTGTTTCTGTGCCTGGAGTTCAGCTGGGTTCTTTGTCTAAGTTGTGATAAGGGTGATAAGGACAAAGCACTCCCTGTGGCTGGGGCCAGCAGCCTGGGGTGACTGCTGAGCTTTCCAGTGTCCCAGGTGTGTCCCCACCCTGCTCCTCACCATCCCGCGGTGCAGCTGGAAGACTCCTGGTGAAGAACTTGTGGTGATACCATAGAAAAGGATGATGAAGCTCTGGGTGAGGAAGAGTGGCCACTGCAGCAGCAGAATGAGGAGGGAAGGGAGCAACTGAGCCACTGGCACTGAGATGTGAGAAACCTGGGGGGGCCTTGTCCCAGCCTGCCTACAGCTTTTCTGAGCGTGCTTAGTCTGTTCATTTAATTTCTCCATCCGTCAATTCTTGAGGGGCTTTCTGACCAAAAAAACCCATTAGTGTATGTGAGGTGCTGAAAGCACATGGTTATCACGTGTAAGACTAAACATAGAGACAGTAGGAAAAGGAGCCTGGTACTTACATATGTGATGTATAAGTCTCACAAAAGAGAAAGCATATACAGTTCTACTAAATCATTGTGGCCTTCAAATCTATTTAAATGAAACCTCACATAGTCTGTTCAGCTGTTCCTCATAAATCATAATTTTAGTTAAAAAATGAACTTCATATTTCTTCTGAGGTTTTGCTCTCCCATATCCACATTCCTGGAACTGTTGCAGCCCAGAGGTCTAAGGGAGTCTTCCCTGAGAAAAAAAAATCCCATCTTTGGATCTGGGGGCTGGAGTCAGACTCTGCAAAGAACTCAGAACTGGGGCAGGAGAACCCTGGGGAGAGGGAAAGAAGCAGGAAGGACATGGTGTTAGAGCTCTTACACAGAGAAACTTGTGTAATCTCCAGTACTGTCTCACAAAATGCCTGTAGGTAAGTGGTAAATGGGATGACTTGATGGGAAGCAATGCACTCTCCTCCCCTGCCTCGTCCTGACTGAATGTTTGTTTTGCCTTACATGCTGTGGTTGTTTTGTGACCACTGTGTTTGCACTTGTTTTTTCCTTCCCTATACTCTACCCTAAATTTATTCCTGGTAGAGACACATAAAACCCTGTCCGTATCCCATTTTTCTGCTCAGACACCCACTAAACTGCCTGAACAGCCTCTGCAAGATTCATTCCTCAGCCAAGGAGAACTGTTTTATTTCCAGAGGCTTCAGATTTCTTTGTGCACATGTACCAGGTTGCCAACACCACCATGGCTCTCCCTCTGGTCTGTTGACTCTGATCTTATGAAGGACGAGATGGGAGCACAAATGATTTTTCCTTTGGTTAACCTGAGGTCTTCATCCTTTGACCCTCAATCCAGGCTGTATGTAAAGGGATGATTGTCCCTAGGGGGATCAATACACCTTGCTGTGGCAGATTATAGGACTTCTAACAAAAACTCTCCAGCAGACTAGCAATGACTGTGAAATTCCACCAGTAACATACAAATCTTGGGCTTTTTCAAGGCCACGTGAAAAGCCTGGTGTGCGAAACACTTTTTGTATGAAACCCATTCCTGATTTCATGATCACTTGTCCCACTGGATTTCAGCAGGTCTGTAAATCAGAATTAAATGTGCGTCCAGGAGCTGAAGTGCAGGTCTCCTCTGGGAGATGACGGCCAACCATCTGACTGGAGAAGTCCACACTTGCTCATTAGTAGTACGACAGGAGTTCTCAGAAACCCTAATTTGGCCCCACTCTTCCAGGTGCTGCGGCCATGGCCAAGAGCAGTCACTGGTCCAAAGAATTTACAACCATGATGCTGCAGCCATTCCTCTGCTTCATGTCACATTGGTAATATCAAATGATGTTCTCTTTATTGTTAACCTAACTCTCCTCCAGACTCACCAATGCCTTCCAACACTGGTTTCCAAAATTGTAGGTCCTCGATTCTTGCTTGCCGAAAGATAGGTCCTGGTGTGGGTGAACCAAGAGCAAGGACATCTGGTCAGGTGCCCTACCTAGGGTGAGAGGGTTGGAGCAACTGCCTTGCAGCAGGTAAGGAAAATCTAACTACTTATTCCTTTGAGAATCTTACAATATTACGCTTTAAGAAGACATGACTCTCTGAGGAGAGAAAACAGAAGTAGCATTCATCAGCTATACAAATAGTTGAAAATGAACCAGCTCTGTCCCAAACAGAGCTATTATAAACATAACAAATGTTGCAGTTATGCTGCCTCCTGCCATTTCCACAGCTCTTAATCTGCCCTCGTGAACAGTCCCTTTACCTGCAGTTCTCTCTTTTCCTTCCCTGTAGGAATGTCTTAGTTTCCAGGTCTCAGAGTTGTTTCTCTCCAGAGACACCATGAGATTAACATTTTGCTCTGTTTCTGCTGTTCCCTGCGTCCATTGACCCTCCTCATGCTTGACTCCATAACATGAAGGACTCAGTCCAGAAGCCACCTTCTCTTTGTGTCTCTCAGTGAGAAGATATCAGCCGGTCACTCTAGTGGTCTCCCCATACTCACTCCTCTGCAACTCTTTCCATAGACCTCCCACTAAGCAAGTTTTCTCTTTCTCTGTTTATTCACCCCCAAATGCTGCCATATAGTCTTAATTAGGTCCATCTGGGAAACATATGTTCAGTGGCAGGGACTTTGGACCCACATTAAAGGGGCAAGTTCTCCATGACAGAAGGAGTTAGAGACCAGGTCCTTAATCTTTGCAGGAAGACAAATGCTGAAAAGAAGAGTTGCCCTTTTTGTTGACAGTCAGGCATTCTCTGGATGAATGTATCCCACTGATATCAAATAGGACAGACACAGATGAGTTAGAGGAGTTGGCATCACTTTCTCTCTGATGTGCACAGTACCTTCACACAGGGGTGTTCACAAAGGTTGGAGGTTTTCTGCAAGGGCCTACCACTCTTCCAGTCTGGCTCAAATAATAGGTATTACTAAGGAAAAATCTATCTTTGACTTCTGAGAGATTATATGCTCTTCAGACTTGATATGTTGCTGGAAAGGATTCAGCAGGAGCGACCAAAGATGACAACTCAGTATTGGCCAGGATGGGAGGCAATGGAGGATTGACCAGGAACAGAAGGCCATACAGCAGCACCAATGGTATTTCTTTAGCTACCAACTAAAACCAGTGAACTGTGCATTTTTCTTCTTCTGAGATATTCAGACTCACAATACTAACTGCTGTAGGGTTCAGATCTTGGTGCACATGGCTGTAAAGCAGTAGCAAGACGTACAGGGCTACCTCTCTGTCCCCCTCTCACTCCTGTACTTTGTTTCTGTTCGGAGGTAACAGTGTGGAGTAGCTAGAAGAGAAACCACCATGATCTAGACCATTAAGCCTCCTAGATAAATGGATGGGAATAAAGACTGATAGACTGGGTAGGGATAGGTGGAGTATTGCCTTTGTCCTTCAAACATGCTGGCCAGTGGAGCCAAGCAGGTGCAAAGGAGTAAGGTAGGCTGTAAAGAAATTCAGATAGCTTCCTGAAAAATAAAAAGCTATAGAAACCAAGCTGTGACTCCCTAGACTGCCCCGTACTTGCAGGGATTCAAGAGTCATCAGTCCTCAGACTCACTTTCTTTTATCCACATTTCACTCCAGGAAGCTGGAGGAATATGGGTTGAAGACACTAGTAGGAAACATCATTTAGGAAAGCTGTAGAATTCATCACATCTTGGTAACTTAGGAAATACTTTTGGAACTCTTGCAATATTGTCTTTACTTTAAATTAGAGGCCTTGGGTATCTTTAGGGAAAAGTCTATTCCAGTTGGATTCACTTGTCTTAGCATCTCCAGTGCAGGTGCCCACGGACTAGTTTCCTACATCTAGCCAGCCTCTTCATGGAGGCGGTATGAGGGCATGATTCATTTGGCCAACTTCATCATCTGTCTCAGGAAGATTTAAGTGATGTTCTGGAAGTGCCTTTTTCCCTTTAAGTTGATATTATGGAGTCAAGAAGACTAGTTCAAGGAAAAGTATCAAACACTAGCGCAAACATGCCCTAAACTGAATTTCTAAACCAGACTTCAAGACTAGCAGGGCTGCATGGATTTCCTACACATCTTCTGGGGCAAGGCGTTCTGGGGCATTACCAGGAATGAGTGTCTGGCTTTCCTGACCTTCAACACATGTTACAAAGCCTCTCTCTTTGCCTTGGCTTCCCTTGAAAACAAGTTGGAGAGAGGAAGGTGTGAGTTTTTGTGGGACAGAGGGAATTCCTTTTTTCAAAGTCAGCATTGGATCCGTGTGGATATTTTCACTAAAAAGTGTGCTTTTAAAGATCTACAGGTCCCACTTGGAGAGTCTAGTGGGTGATCCACACATTACAGCTGTAAAATTCATAGCTTGATTTTGCTGCCTCTGATGACATGAGTCGTACTACACAGCTCGAAGGGGCAAAACCCTGGCACTCTACTCATTTTTATCACCTGAAGGGTTGGCTGTATGTATGGTTACGAGCCATTCAGAGTGAGTTAGGGCTGTGAAATCACCTCCCAGAGAAGTCTGGGAGAAGCCTCTTTCTAGTCTAAAGAACTTTCCTTAGTCCAGGTAGGAAAGCAACTGTGAGGGTAGAAACTCCTGAGCCCACCCGCAATCACATTTCCTTGTCCAAGAACATCAGATTTTTGGGATATAGGCTGAAAAATAAAAACATCCTATAAGGAGACTGTTTAATAAGTTGGGGCAGCCAAGTATGTGAAAACTCCTGTGATCTTCTCAAGCCTTGTTGGGATTGGCAGAAAGGTTTCTGAAGCACATGGAGGTGGTCAGACACTTGAAAAAGACTAAAGTGTCAAGTGCCAGGTGGAAAAAAATAAATCTGTTAAATGTTATCACAGTATCTCTCCTCGGTGAGGTAAATTTCCATGCACTGTGACTTACTGTATGGCAACCTCACGTGCTGATTCAGGCCACAAATAGCCTGTCTTTATTCAGTGTATGTATGATCTTTCCCAAACACCATCTGCTTCAGGATTTTGTGCAATTCCACACAAACTCATTCCATGCACCACACCCCATTAATGCATGATCTCAATATCATTTAAATCAGTGCATTGTGGCTTCTCATGTAATTGCATAGCAGATGATAAGATCTCTCCTGTGCCTACATTGCCCTGATTTTTCTACCTGTCTAGAGGCTTCCAGAAACAAATGCATAGAAGGAAGCATCTCTACAGCTTTTGTGGCTTTTTAAAAATAACCACAGGCTCCCTGAAACTGATGTTGCCTTAGATGAGCTGAGCTAAGCAGTGCAGCGTTCAGCACAGATGTGGTAGTACAGGATTAACCTCATCAATGAGGTAACGGATTCCTCTTCACCTAGAAGTCTCCATGCCCTGCACATCAAAGGCTCCTGTCACTCTGGGTCAATACTGGCACCACCAGGTACTTGTGCTCTAAAAGCCCAAGGCCCAGTACAGGTACTACAGAAAAATCTTTGTGACTTGATCTTCTTTTTTTTTTTTTTTTCTCAATAATCTACCTTAGCTCAAGCAAGCTTTAATTCAGGGAAGTCCTGTGGTCAGTGTACATGAGAAAAATAGCCTCTAATGACTACAGTTTAGAATTAATGGGCCTATGAATGTTTGTGAGGTTGTCTAGTAAGTTGGAGTGGTTTTGGTATTGGTGTAGACACACAAGCTGTTCCCTTGTTTTACTGCAGTGTATATTGGTATGCAGCTCTACTGGCAAGCACACCGTTCAGAACACATTTTTAAAAATTATAATTAAAGTGCTAAGACTCAGTGATGTTGCTTATGAAGATACAACTACAGTAATGAATCAAGGAATTCAAGGAGCTGTGAAAAGTTACTGGCCTTAATGTCTGTGTTAGCTATATGCAGCATTCTCTCATGCCAACACTTCTAATGCCTTTATTTTGCGAAGATGAGGCCATCTTACTGAAAAGGATTGTGAGAAATACAGTTCATGAGGATTTGAATATATACAGAAATAGTACAAATTCAAGAGCGACTTAATAGCGTTCAAGTTACTTCATGCTCCATCCCGCACTGTGTTTTAAGGTCTGGTTTCTCTGGTTCAGAGAAGAGCTTAAGAGCACAGCATACCTTTCTCAAGATACTTGCACTGTCAAGATGATGCATAAACTGATCCTGCTCATAGAAGATAAAACCAGGTCTGTGGATCACAGTAAAATTCACAGGCTCAAATGCCATTCCGGTGTTCAGAGGCACGGCTGCTGGAGATCCGACCTTACCGTAGAAGCCGGTGTTTGCTGTATTCAAAGGGGAAAGCCTGTGCTGTCTAAGTCTTAAAACATCTGGATTGTTGTTGTAAACCTTAAAATTCCAGAGAGTAAAAGCCATTTTCAGGTACTCAATCACAAATCAGATTTGAGGTTATCAGTGTGTACATGTAAGGTTTAGGATTCCTTTTAATCTGTGTAAACAGTGTGCTCAAGAGCTGCATGTATTTATGTAGAGATCAAAGAGGTGGCAACGTTTATGGAGAATAAGCAGCAAGAAAAATCATAGGGATGGTAAATGACCAGTTGTGAGAAGGAAAACTTGAAAAACTTGATTCTAGATATGGCAAATAGGTTGCACTCAGACGTGGGTCTGACATGTGCACACTGGGCTGGCATGTCACCCTTCTGCTTGTAGCCTCTCATTACCGAGTAACACTGCATTAGATCCTGGGGAAGAACAGCAGCTCGGCCTCCAGCTTTCTCCTACCAGCAGCTTCCTGCCTTTTCACCGGCTGCTGCCTGCACCTGGAGCGGGACTGTGCAGGGGCATGACGCACTCCCCCGTGCCAGGGCTGGGCTAGCTTTCACCATCAGCTGTAGAATCCTGTTCTGGGAGCATGACCAGCTGTATGAACTCTTCCCAGGGCTCCCACTTTTGCTGCTGTCCTGTCTCACACTTTGAACCTGACCAAATACGTGCTGAAGTTGGTGAGGAATTTCCTCTGGCCCTTGATTCCCTTCTCTGGTGGCTTCAGGCTGGTTGTGGCATATGGGGCAAGGACCAGGTCCAGTGAGACCTGCCCTGTCCACCACCACTCAGGCTGTCCATTTGCTGGCTCTATGAGAAGTGTCAAGGTGAGGGAATAAGCACCCTCTGAGGAACAAGAAGGCTTGGTTAATGACTGCTGCTCCCCTTCAACTGCTCCTCTCCTTGCACCCACTAGAGTCAACAGAGAAAGACTGCCTGCTTTCCCATGCTCATTTGGGTCCCTTTGCCACACAGCACTGGCTGCTAGGAGATCGTCTCTTTCACAGAAAGCTGAGGGTGGCAGGATGGTGTGATGAAAAGCTGCTGAAATGTACTTTTTAATAAGAAAATGAAGTGTTTTCCATTGCGGTATGATTACTTTTTTTTTTTTTCTCGAATTCAGCAAAAAAAGAGGAAACAAAAAGAGGAACATGTGTTCATTTGTTGTAACTGGAGTTTGTGAAACGAAGTCTTCTTGAGAAAGCTACCAAACACTCATTTCAAAGAATATGGACGTTTTGGCATCCAAATATTGTAGCATGTCCAGAATATAATTAGCTCCTGAAGTGGTTTGAACTTGTAAATATGTCTTTAGATCATAAACTGGTCCAGTAGCTATGCCGAGCTTTAAAGCTGACTCTTGGAAAAACAAGGCTTGGAAAGAGAGCTCAAGCCACAATAGACATACACTAGGACCCGAGAGATTTTTTTTCATGCATATGGTTCATCTATTTACATATTTTACTGTAACCTTTTCAAAACCCTTGTGCCTCGGGCAGTGGATGAGATTACCATTAGAACAATATAGGTAATCGTGGATGGTTTGAGCTTTTTAGCTGCCAGTATATATTTCATTCACAATTTAGGCTTTAATTTTCACCAGGCAAGTGAGAAAGAATGAAAAACATCTGCATCTGTGTAGTAACTGTCAGAGGACCTTAGATGCATCACTGAAATTAAATCTCACAACAGGCCTGCAAGCGAGGCTGGAGAATTCGCTCTCTGTGGGGTAAGCTAAGGTACAAAGAGGTGAAATGATTTTCTACAAATGGGCTCAGTAGCAGAAGTTGAAAGAAGAACCCAAAAGGCACAAAGGATATTCCTGCTTCTCTCTTCTGACTTCTCAAATATACTCTCCAGGCATGGGAGAACCGATTCAGATCAAAAGAGCAGATCCAGACCATTGCCCAAACCCTAAGTAGTTAAAGTCTGTATAGTGCTTTCAAAGTATAAAGTACTATAAGTGCTAAGTATTATTATTACTTTGAATCAAATAAAACCCAAACCTGCTCGAAAGGTTCAAAAATATTTGCTTAACTTTTATGTATTTATTTTAAATTCTGGCTTGACTCTGTGCTTCCTGTTGTCTCCCGGGACTGAAAGTGCAGAGACTCCAATGCCACAAGGTGGCTGTGCTAGCAGTATTTCTGACTTGGCCAGAGACAGGAGCTCTGGAAGTCTCACATGAAAGCCTTCTGTGTGACTCTCCACAGACAGCTTAATCCACCTGAAAAGCGGCGGGTGAGGCGTTCACTGCAGGAAAGGCCCCCGCTGAAGTCAGAGCATGCTGCGGAGGGGCAGCCAGCATAGTGCTATACTTTCCCATCAGGAGCTGAAATTTTGGAGGTAACTCTTTCCAGAACAGGGAGATAAGCACTGGGGTTTTCCAAAGAGCCTAGACAACTTAGGGACACAGTTACCTTTGATGGCTTCCTTGAATCAGGGGTTTTAATGCTTTTGTGCAAGCTGTGATCGATGACTCCCAGCCAGCCAGCATACTTCTTGGAGAAGGGAAAGGAAGAGTATCACCTGCACGAGACAACCTCTCCTGCAATTAGTCACATCATCACAAAGTCTATCTGTTTTCCTCGTTTGATAGCAGTCTGTTCACTTCACCTCTGAGGTTTGTGTTGCTGTTTGATGTCGGATTGAGTCTATTAACCTCTTAAATGCTTCTGGCCCTACCTGGCAGGACTGCACGCTACGCTGATTTCGGTGGAATGCCAGTAAAATGTTGGCAAAGGAACAGATGCTGTTGGGACCCAACAGAGAAGTGGTTAGCCGCATGTACGTTGTTCAACGCAGCAGCCTGAAAGCTCATATTGTAAGAAACACTTTTCACCATGTGTAAAGTCTGACACATATTTCAAAGGAAAGCTTTTAATTACAGTTGGCAGGTCTGCCCCCATGCCTGAAAAGTGACTTAATTTCTGACCCCAGCAGCAGAAGAGTCTGTAAATCAGGCTGCCACTGCAGTACTAATTCAAATAAAGAGCTGCAGCTTTATTGCCTGCACAGGGTTCCTACGTGGGCTGAGCGTTGACCCACCAAAATGACTGTTGGGCTAAGGACCGTAAGATAAGTGGCTTGAAACAATTCACCTTGTGCCTTGGTTTCCTCATTTGCAGAATAGGAGAAAGAGTACGTCCATTCTTATGAAGTGCTGTTGGTCCTAACGGTGAACCCCCCTCCCCTAGCTACTATTAATTAGAGTGCCTGTGGGTGACAGGGGCCACAGCCGTGTCCTAACTGCAAAGCTGCATCCAGATTTGCCTTTAGACTGCCTCTGAGTTCAGAAGTGTTCCCACTCGAGGTTACCGAGAAGTTTGGAGAAGAAGAATTTGATTCAGGATGTCGTTGCTATGGAACAAGGGCACAACCACTTTGCAACACAGCAACCCTCCATTCAAAGTTAGGTCTGTACCAAACCAAGCCCTATTTGCCTTGTTGCTCAGAAAAGCGTGTGTTCACTCAGTCTGGCACCTCTCTGCACTTCATATTTAGGCTTCAGCAAATGCAGCAAGAATCAGAGATCTCAGGCTAAGGGGAACTTAGGCCCTTTTTATCAAACATAAAGGGAAACCCAACTTTTGGATTATTTAACTAAAATAAGCTGAAATTGAGCTATTGGAAATTCAGCTTTCTGTTTTCCCTCTTTTTAGGGTTTTGTTTTCTGTCTTGTTCGGAGCACTGTCTTTTTCTCTAATAAAATTAGAAAAATGAATGCTCGAAGAGTGAACAGCTGAAGCAAGAACATGCTCAGTTAGGGCAAAAAAACTAAGAAGAAACAACTTCTGAGAAAACTGCAGGTGCCAGCACCTTTGGAAGTGAGCACGTTTTTAAGGTGTCCAGCTCAGCAAGCCAGAAACGTCAGAGGATTTTGGACTGACAGACAGCTTGCTAAAACTAGGTGACAGTGTGCAAAAGGTCTAGGAGCCCAGCCTGCCCTGGAGACTGCACCAAGGGGGACCTTGGCTGTACCCAAGGTGTTTTATACCTTGAGCCTGTGACCGTGCTTGTGTTTTGTGTGAAAAGAGATGAGGACTGACACTGTCTGCCTGCAATCGCAGTTGTGCCACTTTCGACAGCCCAGCCCTTCCCTGAGCACAGCTGCAGGGAGGCCTCCCGGCAGCGTGGGTGCTCCAGACCAAGGGATGTGCTGAATTTGGAGATCCCAGGGACTGTCGCCTGCAAAGCTGTGACTGGTACCGTGTGACCAGGAGTGCTGATCTCCAAGGGAGGGGCACCAGCAGTACTGGATTATGAAGGGCTAGGACTAGTTTCTCCAGGTTTTCCTCCTCTTTTCCAAACCTGTCTAGCAGTCCGTCTCCAGAGATGAGGACAGTCAAGGAGTATTGTCCATCTGTGCTCTGCATTGGCTTGTAATTCATGTGCAGCGGGGGACAAGCAGGCACCAGATCCCTGCTCTCGCCCTCTCACAGACCATTTATTTTAGAGGAGAGGAGGGATATAGCATGGTAAACATGGGGAGACAGAACTGCCAAGAAATAAGAGCTGGCTGACAGAGAAAGGGAAGAAAAATTCCTCCTGGTGGTCATCACAGTAGGCTGATGTGGTTTCGTTATTATCTCAGGAAGGAAGTATCGACGCACAGAGCAAGACAAACTGTCCAGCTGCAACACCTGGACACCACAGTTATTTTCACCAGTGATCAGATGAGAAATTTGGCTTCCGGGCTACTGCCAAGTATCCTTCCAACCTCAGTTCCCCCAAGACAAAAATACTGGCTTCACACAAAGCCCTCTGGATGATTTTGCACTCTGGCAGTGGTGTATGTGTCCTTCTGTGTATATATGTATATACACACACTCCTCAGGCACAGGTTTCCATAAATAACCGCCTGTCAGTGTTCCACTTGAAGTGATGAGTTTGCACAACAAGCTCCTTAGCTCACAACTGTGCAGAGCAGGGTGGCTTGCTTACATGCGCTTGCTGCAGCTAGGCACTTGGAGCAAGATGGATGATAGCATGTACTCACTCTGAGGCTGCTTTGTTTCTTCTCTTTTGGCTTTTTCCAGAACCACCCTGTCGGTAGGCACCATCTGGTCCTGAAGGGTTTTAAAAGGTGCCAGTAAGGAGCTGGGTAGACAGTGTGATTTGGCTGATGACGGTAAAGGATTACCTAAACTTCCAGATAGAACAGATGATAGTTTTGAAATCCATAGCCTGTGCAGATCTTTGGGCACATAACATAAACATTTTTTGCATGCATGTGCATAAAAAAAAGGTTTATTTCGCAGTTGAGGTGCATCATTGCTGTCTCTGTAGGAGCAGTGGGTTTGTGTGCTGGATGTGGATCCCAGCTCCCTTGCCCAAGGCGGTGGGGCTCTGAGCTGTCAGCAAGCATCACCGGGAGCCCTTTGGGGCAGAGACTTTGCTTTTCTTCCCCTTGGTATGCGGAGCTTCTCAATGACCAGGCCCAGTTAAATGGTGCCTCAGCAGAAACTAGAGGACATTCCTACTTATTGCTTGCATGAATGTCATATGCAGGAGCTGGAGACCACCATCATAAGTATTTATGACCGATGCTGCCCAGTGACAGTACATGAAAAGAGCGTGAACTTAATTTTGTTAAAAAATTCTGTGAGTCCATGTGAGAAAGAACGAAACCTTTTCAGTTAGGAGAGTCCAACTAACTCTGCACAGTCCATCTTTTTTACCATAATCACACTTTGACCAAGTTAATTCCATGGTTTCCAAATGTGCTAATACCCAAATAAATGATCTAAACCAAAACTAACCATTTATACCTTGCTGAAGCCTTTTTTTGCAATATCTGACACCCAAAACTATCCCTGTTGAAAGATTCCAGTAAAAAATTTAAACAAAACAAGAAATAAAGGTCAGTGTGGACAACACTCTCTTAAATCACGGCAGCAACTATTACTGTTGTGATGAACACCCTAGATAAGGTGTAGGTACTGAAAATAAACCAGAGTTCCTCAAATATCTGTACAACATGTAAATAATTTAGGAGAGAAGCTACATTCAATAACTTGTTTATTATAACAAATGCAGTATGACTTCATGCTAAAATGTTGTGTGGGTGTAATTCTCTTCTCTTCTGAATATTCTGAAGTTTATATGAGAAGCTGAGCTTTTTCGGGTTTGAGCTTTCACCATTCCACAGGCAATTGTAGCTATGCACTGACACCACTAGGACAATAACAATGATTTAACATGATAGTAACCGCAATATAGTCAAAGCTTCGTCAGAATTTCCATTTTAAACTCTGTTTATTTAAAAATAATATTTCAACCAGTTAAAACTGCATCAAGCACAAACTTGGCATTTGTGGTCAGCCTGGATGCCTGGATGTAATTACTTTCTTTTATACAGAAAAAAACACCCCCAACAAGTTACTTGATTTTTTCATTATTTTCAAAAGCATTTTTTTCTTTGTTGCTGTTATTGTTGCTGCCATTGTCCAGATGAAAGAAGTTTAATCTTAAACAACATGGTTTTGCAACCATACTGTCCATAAAGAAAACAAATTACTCTTGGCATTAAAAACAGATGAGCAATCTAGGCCTGCACAAAGCTGATCCCGTGGCCTAGAGATCAGTGGAGCTTTGTTATCTGCACCCCTAGATGCGACAGCAGTCCCATGCTGTGGGAGATGCAGGAGCTGAGCTCCCAGTATGCATCCCGATCCGCGCATCACTCCCAGAGGACAAGCGATGGGGCTGAGAGCACCATTCACAAACTGCTGCCTGGAAAGGAGGAGGAACTCCCCTGTGCTGGGTAACGATTTTGTCTGCATGTCAGTACCACACCCCTAAGCTCAACACACAGCAGATTCAGGCATGGAAAGCGCTCCTGCTGATTTTCCTGGCCCTCTCAAAGAAAAGATCATTCCAAACACAGGGTGCAAGCTCGGAGTTGGCTTGGCTATGGGGTCCAACTCATTGCTCATAATGGGATAGATTCTAATTCTGCAGCGGAATTTGTTGAATTTTTGGAAAAGTTCAGAATTGGCCTAGTCTTTCGAGCGTATATCTATTATACCTTCCCAGACAGGAAAGAGAACAAAACCTTACATCAGAATGAAGCCAAGACTGAGAACATGTATACATGCTCGGAGGATAAAAAGCCCAACATGGTCATATAGTTACCCTAACTCAAGCATTATAAACCCCAGTTAAGGCAGCACTCACAACAAATCCAAATGAGTTGAGGGAAAAAAGGAAGGGAAAACCATCCAGGCAACATCAATCCTCTCCTGAAATCAAGTCAGACTGCTATTTCAGAGTTTATGACCTGAAATGAGAATGAATTGATTTTTAAAAGCCTCATTGTTTTTTTAAATTGACCCTCTTTTTTCCCCTCTGTGTGTCTGGACTTCAGGGAAGAATTAAGATTCTTCAGGTGCCTTGAAAGTATTTACTTCCTCTGAAGCATAACTTTAATTTTGATTTACCAGGGTTTAAAAAGTCGGTTTGGAGACGATTGCAACCATTGTGTAAGGAAATGTACAAACTTTGAGCTCAGATGACTCGTTTTTATGCTTGATTTGTTATTTAGCAGCAGCATATTAAAGTGCTGATGCTTCTAAATACAACTGAAATATTTTCTTTTCATAAGGCTGCTTAATATATAACAAAACTCCATAGAAACAAGTGGGAAGCTTGTCTCATTGATTTTAATGGGAATTTGTTTCCCAAGAAGAATTTGCTGGTTCAGTATTTTCCTAGTTGTGCAAAAACAATTTGCGTGGAAAACAGATCTGACATACTTGGGCTTTTGATGCTTCAGAAAGAGTGAAAACCAGATTTTGAGACAGCCCTTCGTGTGGGGCTGCAGAAAATCAGCAGTCCCTTGCCGTAACGACCGCAGCATTTGTCGAGCTGATAGTGAAAGCAAGTTTCTCAGAGACCATCATGGGACATAGAGCAGGAGTCACGCTTTCAGGAGGAACTACCCTTGCCCTTTTCTCACACAGCTGGTTAGCCCAGGACTGCAAGACCACATGTGGGAGGAGCTGGACATGGACACGGGTATGGAGAGACAAAACATGTTGCCCCCTCTCCCACCCCCCGCAACCCCTGTTTGGCCACCCAGGCCAGATGTGCCGCTGGGTCTCCTGAGGCATCGAAAGGACCATTTCTTTCTCTCATTTCAGACCAGCCTGGAACACACATTGCTCCAAGACTTGGGCTTGGGCATGAAATACTGACAGAAGCTGCTTAAAACTTTTCAGGGCTTCCAAGGCCAAATATTCGTAGGAAGGGAACAAAATTACTCATCATCATGACATTGCATAATATTGTGTAATGCTCTCTGGAAACAATCCTCCTCTCGGCCCTGAATGATGTGGTTGCTGATGTGTTTGGTGATAATCGCATCTTTCTGTACACAGCTCTGGCAACAGCCACGCTGCCGCCTCTTCTAACCAGCATGTCAGGCCCCATCCTACTGATTTCTGTGGACTTACTGCTACTGTCATCTCTCTTTGCCCTCCTGCCTCCCCTTATGGAAACACAACCATGACTGTGTCCCACACCAACGATACATCTATGGCTTTTCTGGTGCCAACTGGAAGCAGTTTCCTCCTCAATTTGTACTTACTCATCCTTTAGCTGAGTAAGGACCTCAGGCAAACACCAAAGCCCGGCAGAAGCAGCCTTCCTTGGACACCAGCCATCTCGGTCTCCTTGCTGCCACGCTGGCGTCACCCCTCGCTGCTCCCTTGACGTGAGCGGGAGCCACAGGGCTGCTCCTGCCCATTGCAGCCCCAGTCCAGGCACGCACCTATGCACATTCAGGACATCAGCATGGTCCTCTCCATCAGCTTCAAGGACAAACTCACCAAGTACAGCAATGCTCCTGCCTGCAGAGCTCTGCTTCCAATCCACCCCCACAGCTGACACCACCACTCCCATTTTCCAAGGGCTTGTACGTTCAGGCAGCTCTTCCTGATGGTGGTGGACAGAAGCAGAAAAGATGGGCAGAACTTCATAACCTTTGGACTTCTTTCAGATTTGCAACCCAGGGGAGTTTTTCTGATATTGTTTTCATACTCCGTGTAGCTGGAAAAGTGAAATTCTTCTGAATGAGTGAGATGAGGAAAATACTTAGCTCTGATGATGCTGGGAAAACTCTGGGGTTATTTTTGTCCACACATATAATTTCTGGCCAGAAAAAAAAATTGCCTCAAGTGTTCTGAGCATGTGAGTTTCTTATCTACTATTAGAAAACATAAGCACTGGCAGGAGAAAGCAGACTTTCTTCATTAGGTGCCAGAATATTTAACATAGGTTCCTCAATATTGGAAAAAGTAGTCAGAAGAAAAACAAGAAAAGTCATTATCTGTTTTTTTCCCCCTTTTTAATAACCTTTTCAGTAGCACAATGCATTCAAAGCTAGGCACATTCCCCTCAGTGCAATATGGTCTCAAGACATGATTTAGATGGAAAATTTAAGTAAGATTAATGCAATTTATTATCCGCCAGGATATCCCTACAAACCACACTGCTTGGCTGAATTTTTGATTCTCAATCTAATATTTCAGATGAGATTTCCAGACGGGTGTCTTATTCCTCTATTAGTTTAGTGAGGGTGATATAGAGTTTGTAAAACAGGAGAGGTTAAGCTAGTTTTAACACTTGATTAATCATTTAAATTACTTTGTTACTGTTTGAATCCATTGACTTTTGTTTACCAAGCAACTCCCTGAAACCCAAAGCCAACAAAAACGGCAGGCAGCTTTCCAAGTTGTTAATTTATTCAATGAGTTCTTCAAAGGAGTTCTAAAAGGGGAAAAAGGAGCAAATTTATAGTTGCATTGAAAGGCTAGAGCAATTCTTGTTCATTGCTTGCTAAAAATGTCTAGGTTTTTATGACTCAGAAAAAAAGCCAATATTCAAATATGCTGGCCAGCTCCTGGAGACATATATTTTTTAAGCAAATCAAACAAGTACTTAATAGAGCCTGACTGCGTGTTCATACAAATGCTGATTGAAATAAAACCAACTCGTGTGACAAGCCACACTTTTCTCTGCTTTTTATGTGCAACTGTGACTTCATCTGAAGCAAGATTCTGTTCCCCCGAAGGAAAATGTGAGCACTTTCAGCGGGAGCAGGATCAGGCCCGTAGGAAGTCAAGAGCACAAGGACAAAGCTTTTTCAAAAGCAAGTATGAATGGGTGATTAAAAAGCCCCCTTCAGTTACACAATGTATGTGTGTACAGTTTGCAATTGTCCACTGGGGAAAGGAAAAAAAATAAAATATCCCAAGCCCTAAATCATGCGAAAAAGGGTAGCTTTCTATTCTGCATATTACGAAGTCGAGTTTGGTAAATTGATTACAATTTCTTTACAGGGACCTATCAGGAATAAACCACTAAGTCTTAGACATAAATTTGAATTCCAGAGTCTCCAGCTAACCCAGCTCATAAATGAATTCCTAAATGCTGACTGTGCCAGAAGACCCAGCACTGCAAAACCACTTGGCAGAAGCCATTAGTTTCAATGAGATGAACTGCTCTATTTAGCTCTCATTCAAAACTTTACAGAAATGCCAGATTTCCATAAACACAGGTTTCCTTGAATTTCCAGGGCTTTGATTAACTGGTAGATGAGGGTGTCTTACAAATATAGATTTGTATGCAGAGTTCAGCACAGAAAGCATGAGAGGCTGGAAACGGACTATAGGCTTTTCTTTCTTTCTTTCTTACTTTTTCTCTTCCTGACCTAACAGAAAGCAGGAAAACTCCTTTAGAATATTTTGGAGCTGAGGCTTTAATAATTAATAATTATTCTGTGGTTTAACACTGTTGTAGATAATTTTCCTGTCATTTATATCATTGTGTGTTAAGCTTTTTATGACAGACTAATATCCTTCTGCTTTTATAGTACGGTTTGAAAGACTAAAAGAAAAAAACAGACCCTTATTTTTTCCCTTAAAAAAATTAATCAATTCGTGGAAGCTATTAAAGGCAAAGGCTACCTTTTTTACAAGGGACAACATTTTAATTTTGCTAATTCTTCTTGTACTTACCTGCACTTTTCGTGACCCACCCATCAGTCAATCATGTGGAGACCAGCAATGCTTTTTGATACATTTGAGTTTATGATCATGCTGGATAGGTGAGAAGGGGTTTTTTTGTGCATTTTAAGTTTTGGGCCAGATTATGGACCAATACCTTTTATGGTCTGGATGTAGCAGCCCTACAGATGAGAAGATCAAGTCTCTCTCTCCCCCCCTTCCTCCTCTCTCATTTTCTCCCTCCACCAGCAAATATTCCCAAAAAACACGTAACCTCTATACTACTATGGTGATCATCATAAATCCATGAATAAATGGCATTGCTAGCGAGAATGCAAGGACTGCACAGATAATAACATGCAACTATGGTTTATTAACCTTAAACCCTCTTAAATCAGTCATACAACCATAGCAGCCAAGAAAACTATTGTGGTCAAACGCCATGAACGCTAGTTTGCTTGTAACACTAGGAATATTTTCCTTCTTCTCCAGCTTTTCTACAATATCTCTCTTCCCAACCAGAGTTTTTATAATAAAAATTATCATTTATGTGCATGTTTTTTGGTTAGGCTCTGAGAGTCTGATTCAGCATTTTTTTTCTTGGTTTTTTTTTTTTTTTTTTTTAAGGAAAGGTCGGCTGTGTGGGTGCTGAGCCACGGAGCCTGTGTGTGGCCCCGCAGCTTGGCGCCCACACAGTGGAGTCCTGCTACAGCTGGCAAAAACTGCTGGGATTTCATAGCTGTAAAGCACTACGTTAGGCCTTTGGCATTACCCCACCCTTCCTGAGCGCTGCCTTTGAATAAGCCCGTATCCTTTGGCCATCTATGGAATACGGGCTTTCCAGTGTATTCTGTTTGGCCAACGAATGAAAAAGGTTACTGAAGCCTGTACGTGCAGAAATAAACGTGGTCTAGCTTTTAATTGAGAATTCCCCTCGTTTACCATTGGCTTTCCCTATGGGACTTGATACCAAGAAGCTGAGTTTGGGTAGAAGTGATTGGCGGGCATTGTTGTGTTGATGGAGGTGAATTCAGCCAATGAGGAGAATACTGCCACTAGAAAATGTAACCAAAGCAAGCACAGTGAAATCAATGCAAGCCTGAAGGCAAAACTAAAGAGCATTAAACAAACAAAACATGCAGATGATGTTAAGATGCCGAAAACCTAAAAGGAACTGAGTCCAGCCCTCAAACTTAGGTAACAACAAATGATAGTACTGAAAATGAGCTGTAATGTGAGGGTTTCAGGAACTCCAGAAATGAGCTGAGCAATTTGATCTCAAATATGATGGAAATGTAATGTTTACAGAGCACTTAAGAATCATGACACGTACTGGAGTACAAAATCTATGTCTCAAATACTCAAACTTCAGTTTGGGATAAACATCATACTGAGTATAAACTTCAATTTGACTATTTAAACTCTACGGTCCTACTTACCAAAGAATAACTGGTGAAATAGGAAAAAAAAACTTAAACCCAAACCCCAAAGATAATTTACTACTGTTGTAGTATTTCTCCTTACAGAAAAATGTAACAGGAAGAAACCACTGAAACATAGTTTAGGTCTGAAGAACCGTGTTTCTTGAGTATCTGCAAATCTATGAACATCCTGCTCCTTTGACTGGTTTCTGTGAGCCCTAAAGCCCCAGCTTTGGTGAGAGGCCACACACACAGGCAGTATAGGAGAAACCTTGATCTCTCACTTGGCATGGCACAGAGGCCGTCTGTCCATTTGGGAATCAGTGTCTGAAATCCAGCAGCAAACCTTGTCTTTCATAAGAGAAATTGGCTATCTTTTCTTCTAAAACAGAGTCAAAACAAGAGTCCTGTTTATGTAACCAGCAGGCTGGTGTGGAGAGCACTCAAACAGACTAGGGGACCACCAGCTGAGTGCTTTCCTCCCCTGGGTAAGACAACAACCTGTGCTGCCTACAGACCCTGAGAGCAACCTCAACAAAGATGCTGAGGTTTGTTGTAACAGTGAGAGCGTGAGAGTTCAAGAATTAGGCTGATCTAGGGGCCAAAGGGCTAGGGCATGGAAGGGGAAAGTCTAATCCCTGCTCTGAGAGTTGGCTACACGTTTTCCAGTGACAGTTTCACCTATAGGGCACTGCCACAGGCATGCTTGGGAGCATTGTCAATCCTTTATTAGTTGGTAAAATTAGTTGGCTCTGCATTGTGAAAACAATGAGCCTTGAGAGGGTCTTTGAAGGAGTTTGAGAAAAGGAGGAATGTTTTCTCCAATAAGCAGAAACGTGTGGCATACCATCATCACACTGTAAAGCGTAACATCTATACCATCCACAGGTAGCATAGATACTGCAGGGACAGAGTAGCTGCAATTTTCCTGGCAGGGATTTTGTGTCTCCCCAGGGTTAGGATGATTATGGAAGGCTTATGCAGAGTGGAGGGAGCGGAGAAGCGGCCGTCTATAATGCCAAACGAGCCCTTTATTCACTTTGTGTCATAAATCTTGTGCTGTCGGTGCCCTGCCAGCTGCAGTCCCTCCCAAACTTAGGGCCACCAATGCCTCTGCTGTGTGCAGTGCTCAGAACTGTGCACCGTCAGAAAAGACGGCAGAGAAAATGACCCGACCAAGCAACCAGGCAGTGCAATATCATGGTGCCTGGTTTACCTACCAAGCCTTACCAGTTGTCTCTGACACCAGAAGAGGATTTTTCTATGGTTTCTTAGGTTTTCAGAGATGCTGGTGGCAGTAATTAATTCTTACGGTGCAAGTGCACCAGGCCTGGTTGTGCTGCACGTGTTGCGGGCAGGCATGCAAGCACAGAGGCACACATACAGGGTTGCAAACCCATCAGTGGGGTATTCGTTTGAGACGGAGCTGTGGGATCCAGCTCACAGTGTGAGAGAGAGGCAGGGAAGTTTTCTCATGTAAAGCACACTAAAAAAAATCCTTCAGTAAAATTCACAGGCAAATTGGTCCATTTAGAAAAGGTTCCTAATAAAAAAAAAAAAAAAAAAAAGAAAGAAAAACATCATTATCAGTTTTTCTTGCCCATTTGAGTATGTGAGGAATTCTGCCAAGAATTTTTATTTCAGATAAAGAATTCCAAGCCTCCATTATCAGTGTGGAGAAATTAATACCCTCTGTTCATATTTTTGCCAAGACCAAATGTGGAAAATGTTCAAACCACACCTGTTTCAGTTCTACAACACATACACTTCTGCTTGCCAGCTCTCTAGCTGATAAAATTAGTTGGGGGATTTCTGATCCTTTTTTTTTTCTATTTTGTTTTCTTTTCAAGGCTGTTAGAGGACAGCAGTAGCAAGGGTATGTGGTTAGCTCACAGGGATGTGAGAGGGAAAGCAGAAACACTTTAAATCTCCAGCAGCAGTTACACAGAGGAGGATTTGGCTTTAACCTTGAATTAGCTAGCTAGTGCGAGGGTGCCATGGCTGTGCCGTGGGCATCGGTGAGGGGATGCGAGGTCACGCTGCTGAACCAAATGGGTTTGCTCAATTCTTCTTTGAGGTATTGTCTGATGGGGCTCGGCACAGCACCTGAGACTGCTGACGTTGTAAAGTAGGATGGAGAAGGAGAGGTTTTTTGAAAGAAAAAGTCTTAATCAGTTGAATGCTCAGTGGAAGAGACCGCGAGGTTGATGACGAGTGGTGGCATGTCACTCAGATGCTTAAGGGAAACTGATGCTTTTGGCTATGTAACAGCAGTATTCTTCAGTGCCCTCTTCTCCGGAATGCAAAGTTGAATTTAAAAATTACCCTGTTGTTATACTATTGGTCAAGTGGAGAATCACCCCATTAGCACCGTGGAGTGCTGCTCAATATTTGGCCAGCAGCGCACCTTTCATGCTCCTACTGACCAGTAAAATCTCCCCAGTCACTGGATTTGTGCAAGCTCTGTGCCGCATTATGTAACCAGCAGGACTTGTTTTGTCCTCCTCCTAAATATTTATATTAAATGTGCTCGCTCTCTAAAATATAAGCTACAAAGCCAAATTTTTATACAAGTCCTTTTCCAGTTATCTGTAATTATTTTGGCTTTCTCTCCACAGATTTCCTGGTTTTAGCTTAAAATCTGGTTAAAGCTGAACTGAAATGCACAACAGCAAAGAGGCATATTAACAAATGAATTGAAGTTTATCTCTATTACACTAACAACACAGATTACAAAGCCAGTATTTCTGCTACCGAAATGATGCATAAAAACAGTTTCAGAAAAAGAAATCACTTTCTTGGGAAAAATTGTTTTCATTTTGGAAATTGCTGTCTTTGGTTCGGTATCCTGTCTGGTGGAAACTGAGGTCTCCACTTTAGTTTATACTCATTCTCACCCATTTTCACAGTGGTGATGTGGTTTACCTTCTCCAATGGCAGGCACCTTTTAAAATCTTAAAATAAAAGCACAAGATACTTCTTGCTGTCCTCCACAAATAACCCCTTTCCTTTTGTTTGCATTGTCATTAACAATAAAAATAATGAAAGAAGCTCACAGGTTACGCAAATCTGTTAGAGATCTACTTCAAGGTGCTTCATGAAAGAAATGCATTCGAAGGAGAAGCCTGCTTACTGTGATATTTTGGAGGCAAACTAGGGAGCATCAGTACAATGATATTATAATGGCAAGGGAGACATATTTTTGCAGAATTGTTTTCAAATGCTATTGGCGTTTGAATTTGGGAAGTTCAGATTTAAGGAAGAACAGCTCTAAGAGTCAAACCCAAACCATATTTGCATTCTTCAATGTTTATTCTTCAAGCTAGCAGGTCTTTTCCTTTTTTAATCTGCGAATCTGAGTCCCACTGTCTCTTCAATATCTCCTCAAAACAGTTAATTTGGAAATATCAAAAGGAGAGTTTAGTTGCTGTCGCAAGCTAATGAGTTTGGGGCTGGGTGAGTGATAATGTTTGCAGATATTTAATAGACTGCACACACATCTGGCTAGTTCTTTTTCCTGAAACACAGAGATTTCTGCTGTCAGCCATTTCTCCTGAGTAACCAAAAGAGGAGTTTAGAGCACCTAGCCTCCCTATCCATGCCCATATGATGATGACCGCTTTTTGGGCCCTGTTGCCTGGTTGGCTCTTTACACCATTCAGTACATACATGCTGTATTATAATGTTTAATTTTTGAAAGTCTGAATTTCATGTAGCAGTAGTCAAAAGCCTTAAAATGTCTGTTACATTTATGCAGTCACTTTTATCAAGCAAGTTTATAATCTCACCAGAGGATGAAATCAGGTCTGTTCAAGGAGACTGATTGTTCATAAACCAATGTTGACTAGCATTATTTCTTTTCCAGTCTTTTACTTCTTCTTTGATTATATCTTATGTCAGTTTTAATCCCAGTTCTGCAATTGGAAACCCACAATAACAGTGCTATAATATTTCACAAATCTGCTCATGGTCAGCTCTCTTGTTGATTCAAACTGTGAGCATTCAGCTTTTCTATCTTTTTTTTTCTCCCACCCCCTCGCCAAGTAGGCAGAAAACACTGAGTTATGCAAGTAATTTAGGAGTCCTGTTAAAAATGCACATAGAACCAAAGCAGGACCCTCTGTGCTGGCATACAGAGCTGAGTTACGGCAGCATAGCAATTCACCACCCTTGACAAGCTGTGCTTGATGGCTGTGCACCGCCACTGTGATGGGGGTGTCCTGGGGTTAGACTTACACCTTACAAATAGGATGATCTCTCAGCTCAAGCGTTCAAAGGCAGTTATAGTGCTTTGGCTGAGGAATGGCAACTTCTTATGGTGTTGCCATGACCTTGTGTTACATCCCCAACAGGGAGTCACAGGATCCTAAGTCCCTTATGTCCATTAAAATTATCTCCGCTGTCTCTTTCATCTATCCAAACACACGCACACATCCACACACATGCATATACCCTCATTTCCATTGACAATCAGTCAGGCTGTAAGCATAAAGCTCTGTTAGTCTCCTGTGCCCAACAGGTATGTCTACAGCCCAGCAAAGCATTCACTACACTGACTGTACAATCAGATGGTATCCAGAGCTCTTCTGCATATGCACCATGTTTAGCAGAACTGTGAAAATCACAGTGGTACTTTCCCCCCCCCTCCCCCATTTTCCTTCTTTCCCAGCTATTTATGCTAACAACATTTTGAAAAACACAAAAACACACAGAAAACTATTCTTTCCTGGAAAAAGTGGTTGGTGGTTTTTTGGGTTTTTGGTTTTTTTTTTTTTTTTGCTATTGGTTCAGGAATGCTTTTGCACTTAACACCTCCATGAACTTTTTTTGTGACAGAATATCTCATCTGGAAGGTCCATTCAGAGGTGGCTGGCTGGCGTGCCAAATGCAGGCTCCAAAAACTATCTTCCCCAGGTGCTAAATTACCTTTCCTGATAGGCTGAGCTAAATCTGGGGAGGTGTTTGGATTAGGCTTGAAGGGTACACTCAGATCCCAGCCATTCCCTCTTCCGGACACGCAATAGCCCTGTGAATATTCCAAACTGATAATGTCAGTCTTGAAAGGGAGTTGGTCTGAGAAAGCACTTTTCACTGCATTTTTCCTGAGCAGAGATCAAATGTGGATGTTCTAGGGGAAAAAAAAAAAGACCAGAGATCCATGTGGAAAGTCAGGGCTGTGGATGCGCTCACTCCACAGCTCCCAGTGGTGTGCTTGCCTGCTAGGATATTGTAACATATCAGTGTTCACTTGAGTGCAGTCTTTGCTCTAGCACTTCATATACAACTTGTTATGACTTCCAAGGGGCACCCCATGGCCCAAGATGCAGCATGCAGGGGTCCTGCAGTACCCCAGCAGACCATGCTCCTTGGAGAGGATGGGTTGGTGGTGGCTGTGGGCAGGGGGAGCCAGGGAAAGGAAGAGTTAGCCTGTTCTAGCAATGGTAGGAGGGTTGGAAAATGCTTTTGCTTTCCCCTAATTGTTTAGAGGACTAAAGGTGTCTGATTTCATAGAGGATTCTATTTGGCCCACCTTGTCTAAAGAGCATTACCCCATTAAGGGGGAATTGTGTTGCACTTGACAAGAAACTCCACAAAGAAAAAGAAATTTACAGGTATCTCAGACTGTAGTCATCTCTGGTCTGTGTGTACACTGACCTGTCTGCACGTAAACTATGACACAATGAATTGTGAGCATCAGGACGTGCTCAAGAAAACTGCACCACAGGGATACAGAAACAGACACTGTGGGTGAGAACCACGGGCCCTTCGGCTCCTTCATAATGGCCAGTTGCAGATGCCTAAGGAAGAGTATCAGCACATGTAATGCTGTGTCTCCCCTAGGGCTTCACCCCACCACCAGGGATCCCAGATCAGGCCCTCCCTGAGCCTGCTATAGTATCCTGCTGTGACGCAGAGCTACTAAACCCTGCTGAGCTCCCTCTAGCCTCCCTTACTCGCTCAGTATTGAGGTGTGGTGCGATGCTTGTGTAGCTCAGCCAGGAGACTTCTGTCTTGAGGAGCTCTGGCAGCGTACTGGTGAGGGGACCCAGCTGCCTGCCCCTTGTTCTACCCCTGCTCTCTGCCTCAAACCAAGCCATCAGCTCTGCGTCCTATCCCTCCCTCTGCTTCCTGTCATTGAGCACAGCATGGCACAGCAACCACCTTGGGCCAAACCTTGTGCCAGTAACCTTGCCCTTGGGCAGCAAGTCGTGAAGACATCACCAGAACCCAGCACATCCATGTGGGAAGAGATGTGATAGTTGCTCCTGAAACAGCAGCCCATCACCTTGGCATTTGCCCTTATTCTTTTTGCCTGAAGGAGACTGTGTTGCTTTTATTCTTTGTGTTTTGTGATCTGTTTTTGTTTCACGAGTGTTTCATGCTCTGATATAGATGTATCTCTCCAGAAAAGCTCCTGTGCATCAGGATTCCTGTTTTCATTTATGATCTTAATGGAAAACATCTGTTGCTGTTTCTCCCTTTCCATTTGTCTTTAGCTTTGCTTGTAACTGTTGTTTTACTTGTGATATCATTGTTCTTTTCATATCCTCACCATCTTTCTGCACCATATCTCCCTGTCTCTGTGACAGGTCACATACTGGTGTCAGTGTTTTCCAGGACGAAGTCTCATTCTTTATTTTTAGGAGGTGTTTAAGCCAATGTCTTGTCTGCTACTGCTCTTTGGGATTTTAATGTTCTATTCTCTTGTTCCAGAGTAATTTTTCTCATCTGGAATAGCCCTGGAGAGATAATCTGCCTCAAAATTTGAATCGTCTCATTTTTCTCTAAAATGGACAATTGCTGGACTTTCTGGTGTGGTTTTTGGATTCCTTAGCTGTATTATTGGTGCCTTGGTCCTGTTTGTTGATGGCTGTTGTAGGAAAACATTACATACAAAGCAGAGCCCCAGATTAATCTCATTTATGCTACTTCTCTAAGTGTTTTGTCACATTTTTACACAGCCAGTGGAGAAAGGAAGAGGGCAACTGAGATCTTAAGTGAGTGAAATTGTCCTCACTTCTCTTTTGACTAAACCACCACCAAATCACACAGTGAGACTGTAGCACAACTGCGCTCCTAAGTGAGACAATTCAGGAAAAAGGTTAGTTAGATGAGCAGCAGTCAAACCACAGAGGGAAGATATGACCCTTAACAAGGGTGCCACTGAGGTGCTGATCAGCACAACATCCCAACAGAATCTCTCTTCCATGTTTTACTCCAGTAAAGGAAAAGAAGGGAAATGATGGAAATCACCAGTGTCAGCAGCTTAAGTCAATCCTGCAACACCTTTAAGCGGCTCTTTTCTTGGAATTAAATGGTGAATTCAACCAGATCCCTTGATACCTTAACTGCTACCACCGAGACCTGAACAAGCCACGTACACCGAAATATTGCCTGGGTCTTCAGTGACTGATACAGACACTAATTTCCTTTCCAAGTATGTTATGAAGGGTTTAATATAATTAAGCTACAATTGCCAGGCACAGCTGCCAGTGCACAACAAAATCTGATTCCCTTGGAAAAAGATTGAAGGTCATCTGTAGAATAATGTGGGCAGTGTGGTACTTCTCTATTCCAGGTAATAAAATACAAGAGTTTGGTTTCAGGAAATGTAACACAACTTTTTTAGGTGCACAGGCCTTAGCCGAATATAAGCAAAAAGACATTTGTTTAGAATAGGCAATATTGATACCACAGATCTTTGCAAGATCAAGAGTAATGAAAGCAGGATCTTCCAAGACAGCTCATCTGCTGATCTCTGCATATCCCACATTCCCTTCAGCTATCTACTGTTCTCTAAAATTAGAAAGGACACTTGTCCTCTTTTGATTGCAATGTGCTTATATAAGAGTTTACAAACTGTGTTATACCTGTCCGACACGGGCAATTGTCAAGTGTCACACCGCAGTGGCCTCACCTCTGGATGAGCTGTAGGATAAGATTTGGGTTTCGACTTTGAAAATGAGCAAAGGCTTCACATGGGGTTTGAATTCCATCATGCTCAGGTCTCAGGGGCTCTTTTCCTGTGAGATCAAATGCCTTGCAAGGCTGGTCTTCATGTTATTTCCATCAGTAGATGCTGCCTGTGCTCTGCAGGCTCCCTCTAGTTCTGAATTCCACCCAGGATTCAAAGAAAAGGAGTAGATCCAGATCCAGAAATGCTCATGGCAGTCCCTTTCTTCCTAAAGCAATGGGGAGAAAAGAATGACAGATGGTATTGCTGAGACCCAAGCCAGTCTCTGATCCTAGTATATAAAATGTTTCCCAGTAGTTCTAGGGATCTCCCAAAGCCTTTATACAGGGTGTTTTAAAAATTCAAGCATAAGTCGTGAATGAAAATACTTTTCTGGATTTCCTAGATTCTTAGGGAATGGAAAAAAACTCTAGTGTAAATCTTTGATGGACAATCCTTTTCCCTCCCATAGTTTGGCAAAATTCCACCTGAGTGGTGCACTACAAAAGAAAAAAACCCCTCCCATTTTTATCAAAACAAACCTATAAACTCTTTTAAAAATATTTCAAGGGTAGAGACATCTGCATCCACTCAAAGAATCCCAGTTGAGTTAAAGACATAGGTTCTGGCTTGTGGAAACTCAAGACAAGTAGTGAACGATGCAAAAAACTTCATTTAATTTCTTGGCTTCTGCTGTCTTATCAGAGTGTTCTGCCCAGCAGAACTGAGCCCTGTGAAAAATGTATATCCCCGAGTTCAAATGTGCAGTGTAAAACAATATCTAAAAGAAGTTAATTCCATTGCTTGTTTCTTAAATAGTTTTCAGTGCGAGAGATGGTTTTATAATCATGTGTCTATGATCAGAGACTTTTGGATAGACACCAAATCAAAACATCAGCAAAGAGAATGGGGTGATGTGGAAAACTGATTTATTCATTCATAGTCAATAAAGTAAGCATGCAGTAGCTGGATTGTAAATAGCACTGTGGAGAAGATTTATAAGACTTAACATGGGGAGACAGGTTTATCCCAGTTAAAAGCACGTTTTAACTGGAACAACTCTTAACCGTGTTTATAAAATGAGGCCTTGGGTGCAAGATGAAACCTTGGGCCTGTGTGAATTTGAAATGGGCAAAATATGTCATCTGCAACCATGTTTTTAATCTCTAAGGTAGAAAGTTAAAATTGATACGAATATGTAAAAAAATAAAGATAAAAATTCAAAGCAAAATAAAACTCGGCCTCAGCAGGAGTACGTACTGTGCTTAAAACTTCCCTTTGCTCCAGATTGCTGTGTTTATAAATCAAAATTATATGTCCAGTGGGGAAAAGGGAAGTAAAACTGTTTCCAAATGAAAAAAGAACAAGTGATTCATTTCTGTTAAAATCATAATTGAAAGTACAGAACGTGGAAATGCTCTTGTTTAATCCTAATGGTTTACTCTTGTTTTTATTTGTAACGTTTGCCTTGCTGCAGATCAAGAGACTGCAAAAGAATCCATTTACCTCTATCAATCTTTCAACTATTTGAAAAATAATACACATTGCAGGCTTTCTGCACCCTATAAAGTAGAGCTTCATCTTTACCAGGGATAAATGCACTTCCTTAGATTTCCTGATAGAACAGGCCATTCCAGTATTTCATTTATTAAACAAAAAATATCTTTATTGACTGTAGCGTATAAACAACCCTAGTGAAATCTAATGAGGTATTTCCCTTTGCAGCATGACAAGGTTCAAATATGTGCATATGTACAGTAAGGAAAATAGAATTGACTCTGACAATCAGATACCCCAGTGAGCTTCTATCCTTGCAACAAATGTGCTCTAAATTCCAATGTGCTTTGACAATCACCATTTATTTCAGTGCATCCTCCCCAGACACTAATTCTTATGGGCCAAATCTCTGTCTCATGGAAGTCAGAGGGAGTTTTGCCACAGGTATCAGTGTTGGAAAGACTTGATCCTAACTATGTTTAAAAGCAATCAGATGGATTCAAAATGAAAGGAAATGAATGCACTTAGCCCTTGAAGTTCCAAGGACATGGAAAAAGCATACAAGTCTGGTATTTTTATTTTGAAGCTCTCACATGCTGACAGAGTATCAATTGCCCTTTACAACTTAGCAAGATACCTCTTCAAGACCTTCACAGGCGGTTTAGTGGTGCAGACAATTGTCTGTCTTCCAGTGCAACGAGTCAGAATTGACTCTCTAGGTATGACGTGCCCTTCTGATAGCAAAATACTGTTCCCAGGAGCTCACCTGTGCTAGGGACTCTCACAAGGCTTTGGCTGGACATAGAAAGGAGATACCTGGATTCAAAGACGTGCCGCAAAAATAGTCTGTTGCACCAATAGGTGGATAAGACTCCCTCGTGGATAGGAAGCTTAAAAGCAAGAGGAGGACAGAACTGCTGTGGGCATCTCTGTGCACAAGGAGGACAATCCTAAAAGAGGAGCTCCAGGATGTATATGAAATGAGTCCTCTAGAAATTCAGTTACTTATATAGCAGAAGTTACTGATAATTAATGCTAACAAAGAGATAAGGACAATTATGTCATCATAGGTCAATTTGTTTTTTAAAAAAACATTTTTAAGGTATGTTGAAAATAAATATAGGCTCATGTTAAACTCATTTAAATGTTTAAGGTAGATATCACTGGTCTTCTGAGAGGGGTTGGTGACTGTGTACATCAGCAGGCTTAGATCATGGGATGAAGATAAAGACTAAGCAACCAGATCAAGGTCACATAACTAGTCATCCTATAACTGTGGGAAGACATGTCAGTGAAGGAAAAAAAAATCTCTAACATATCCTCAGCTCCCACTCACTTTGCCTTGCAGGATCAGCCCTTTACTTCCTCCAGATGCCTTCCATGACTGGTCGCAGCTCAGCACCACAGGACAAATTTTGGACATTCCCAGTCAGTTCATGGAATAAACAAAACACAAAGTAACTGTGAAGAAACTGTGATCTCCCTTTAGGCAATTCCACAAATTAATAAAAAAAAAAGAAGGAAAAAAAATTGCTCACTGTACACTACTCACATAATCCTGGAGAAGAGCCAGTTTCAAACAAGAGAAACCTGGATACCTGGAAGACATGAAAAATAGACAAAATTAAGTTCTTGCCTTTTAATACAGAAAAAGGGCTTGAGCAGTGCTTGAAATGCAGCGGCTGGCTTTTGACACCTTTTCCATACTTCTTATCAAGTCTGAAGAGATTGTCAATGTCTCTACTACCACTGAGATGTTAAGACAACATGTAAAAGGGAAAGTGTGACAATAAAGGAGGAAAGTCTTCCTTTCTCAGAAATCACACTAGTACCGCCAAGCAGCATCCTCAGTTCAGGCCTTTTCTATTTTTGTTTCTATTCCAGCTATTCCTCAAAAGGATTGGTGGCAAGGTGTGTCTCCAAGGAAGGTTTGCATTGCTCCTCCAGATAATGGTTTTATTCTCTACCTCTTAATACTTGGAAAGAGGAGACCTTTTGTGGCATAGCTCCAGTATGTTTTGTAAATACATTTGTCAGGAGCTGTAAAGCTGGGTAAGGGCTTCTGCTTTAATTTCTGCAACAGTGTTTTCTCACCCAGCAGAATACTATGCATTGCAGTGTTGGACCGCTATGCTTATCTCTCTGACTAGCTGTGTAATTACTACATGCCTGACAACACTTCCCGTTTCCTAGAACTTTTCTAATTAAGAGTAATTTTCTTTTTAGAAGCCCAGAAATATAACTGGTAAAACTTTCATGAGGCTGCTACCACCTACCAGAGAAACATGAGCTCATTGAACGGGAGCTCAGGGCTACATCGCTTCCTTGTTGGTGCATGCAAATTGCTAAAGATCTTTGTGGGTGAGCTCTGGTTACTCAGACTGAATTTCACTGTGTAGTTCACAGAGACATTAAGGAGTGTGCTGTGACTCAGGATGCACTCAGCAGGTGTGAAATCAGGGATGTTTTTGTGGAGAAAGAAACAAACAAAAATACTTCATTCTTTCACATGCTCAAAGCGCAGATGAGGAACTGGGTGACAAAAGGTTGCGTGACTTAGCTGGGGTCATACAGGAAGGCTGTGTCAGTGCTGGAAACTGAATGCAGAATTTCCAGCTCCCAGCTCTCTCCATAATTATCTGGTCATCTTCTGCCACAATGGGAAGATTACTGACAGTGCAGTCATTCCCCAAATAATTTCTGGGAATGCTGAAAGATGATTGCAGGTGGACATAAATACATTATTAAAGTGTAGATTTTAAAAAGGCATGTCATAAGCATTGCATCTTAATCTGTATTTCCTCGTCTTTGTGCTCAAGTGGTTTAGTCGTAAAGGTACTAACACTGCACAGCAAAACCCACGGTGGGCATCCAAAAACTCTGGAACACTGCCTTTCATATGTTTGAATTGTCCTCTGTAGACTGTGATGCCTGTCCTCATAAAAATGTGCTTTGTTTTTTTTATTTATGTGTCACAACCCTACCCCTCCTCAACAAATGTCTTACTATTTCTCGTTTTCTAGCTTAGTAGACAAACCATGCAAGAAGTGAGAGCTTGTGGCACTTCTCACCAGCTTCGTAGGTGAAGCAGTTAATGCAAACTCCTACCTTACCTAGCCTTTATGTTATGTTACTTTGCATTTCCTTCTTGATGTTGCCACCATTCATTTTTACTTTGCTTTAACAACATTAGTAACCGTTCTCAAAGTTGAATCCATTCCAAATGTACTTGGTGTGGCAGGGCTTAATATTTGGCAGTGGTTTCAATAGATTTGAAGTAGATTCAAGTATCATAAACCCAGAATGGATCAGTAGACCTTCTAGTCTGACTTTCTGTGCAGCAGAGATCATAGAATTTCAGTTACTAGGCCAGTGTCACTTAAAAATTTGAAGTTAACTAAATTTTTTTTTTGGTGAACCAAAGCCCCACAGAGGTAGCTGCCTAGTCAACTATCCTGCCCTATCAATTTGTCTCTTGCTTTGCCTTTCAGTTTCATTGTCTTTGCAATGAAACAGTGATTAATAAACAATGCACAAAGGCAGAAGAATATCAGTCAAAAAAGGGTCACTAGCAGTAGAACTGTGATATATGATACTCCTGAAAAAAGAAGTCAGAGCGATTTGGGGAAAAAACGGTATGATGAATTACAGGAAATAGTAAATTACGGAAAAGTGTATTCTTTGCTACTTTTTCATAAATCCCTTGAAACTATTGTCATGAGATGATGATTAGAAATTTCAGTAACACGGTGGTAGAAACAGTCTGACTCGAGAGACTGTATTTTCAGTTTTGTCTGCAAAACTTCCGTCATTGTATGTGTGAAAAGGGCAAGAAAGTGCATATGTATGTAAATTAACATTAATCCATGCAAACAATGAATAATTTTATACATTGTCATTTATCTTCACATAAATTATTTGTAAATTACACGCCAGGTCCATGGAGCTGCACTCATTTAGAGATCAAATCTGGCCTTCTATTTTTATTATAAGCCACAATTATAGATAGCCAAATAAAATTGTGTAAATAATTTACTCGCTTATCATTTCGCTTCAATATGCAAATGTTTCCTTGAACACAGTTTTATTATATAAGTGCTCTTAGGATCTTGGACATCTAAGTACAGCTTTCAACCAAGATTTCTACAGTGCTGTCAATCCAATCTCTCCTAATTTATTATGTATTTACCTACTGTTGTGCCCACTTGTACATTAACATGTACATTTCCTTACTTGATTGACGATGCAAAAATGAACTTAAGTAGGTGAACCCTCAACATGTGTTGCTACTGATGTCTCACATGCAAGAATGCAGTGCTTTATTTACATGGCACGAAACCCATCTGCTTCCTTCACAGAGGAGCTTCTATCAGAAAGGTGCCCTCTGCGTGCGAGCAGATTCCTCATTTTTCCCTCTGTTTACTTTTGTCCATCAGGATTTTGTACAATGCCCACTGAGACTGACAGAAAGGCAGCTATTGACTACATGGGCTTTCTGTCATGCTCCAGGAAAATGAGGAAGGCATATTGATTTTTTCAGTTCGCTGTTAAGGCACATTTTGACATTCTGTGGTTTGGGCTGGCACTATACACTTGGCAGGGGCTTAAACGTGCAAAATTAAAATCTAAAATTTGCCACTTCCCCAACTCACTGCTGTTCATTGCTCATACCAGGAGTGCTGTGGTTCCCTGACACGGCAACCGTCAGCCACCCGAGGCAGATTTTCAGCTGCTGCCATGGCTCCTGCAAACCCGGCCCGCTGCGTGTCTGCCTTACAGCCTCCAACCCCAGTTACACTGCGTTCAAGATGACGGGAGCAAGTGTGTGGTCTGTCACAGACAAAACCCAATTTTGACACATTCTCCTTTTGTAAGGGAAGAGATCTCTGGTATTTCTCACAGAAAGTTTCCAAAAAGTTCTTAGCTTCTCCCAAAACACTTCCCTTCACTGGCTCTGGGGTTTAACGACTGAGCACACAACGATGTTCACTTTAACAGTTCCAAATCTAACTGCAAGTGCTGGGATCCTGGAAGAGGTTAATGGGAATTATGCCCTGACCCCCACCTCCAGTGAGACATGACAACATTACCTTCATTCCTTACAGCAATATCACCTCAGTTCCGTGTGTGTCAGTCATAGGCAACAAAACCGCAAATCCAGCACTTCACTCACGCTTACGCTTTAACCTACAAGCATATGAGTGTTCTGATTGCAGCCCCTGCCGTAACTCCGGACTCTCACATCACCTGGTGTTTTAACTGCGCTGGATCCTAATTTCAAAGCCAGGCAACCAAAGAAATTACAAGTATGGTTTTCACAAATGCTTCAGTTGGTTCCCTTAAAAATGAAGCTGCCTTCATGAACGTCTAAATAAGGATTAAGGTGGGTAGCTATAGGCAGCCAAATTTGGAGATGTTGGATGACTTGGATAAGGAGAAGTGTTTTTTACGTGAGGTGTTAAATAAAACCCTTGAGTTTCAATAAATAAATACAGCTATTTAGGAAGTGGTGACAATGTGCAATCTGCAAAAACGGGAAGCCTAGGAGGTGCTGTGGTAATAATGCAGTTACTTGAAGCACATTTAAGATACAAATATCTCTGTGGTTTTTTATTTGCTTCCACTCTTTGAGTCATTCTGAGAAACTTCACAAAGCTGTGCACATTCCAGTTATGTCTGAAGCATGATGCACTCCTCACTGCATACAGAAAGCTTTACTCCAGGGAGCTACAGCGTGGGCTGAGAAGAAGCCTTTTCCAGGCACAGGAAAATGCAGATTTGAAGCACAATGTAATGGAGAACTCAGTTTCGTGTGTTTAAAAGAAGAAGAAAGATGAATATTCTTGGCACAAAGAGACAATTAAAAAAATAGGGAAGTAGCTACTCTCAAGAGTGAAGCATTTTTGTCATAACATGTGCTGCTGAAGTCACCAAAATGTTGTGGTGATGGTGTGGCTTTGTCCTAACTGGGGAGAGGCTATTTCAATAGCAGTATTTTGAATATTTATTACAATATCTTAAACGCAGCCAAATCCCTCAGGGGGTTTACCTGGACCAAAATTAGTTGATGAAACAACAGTTCAAAACAATTTTACATCCCCTTATTTTAAAATCAAGGAATGGAACCAATTAAATTAGTTTCCAGAAGTTACTTAGAGTATGGTAGCACTGAAGCAGAGTTCATTTTGCCTTACAAGATTCAAAGAAAAGAGAAAAATATCTAAATATATTTGAATAATGCAAAACACCAAAACAACCACCATGCTTTAGTTTATACCACTTCAAGAAAGCTGATTTTTTTTTGCTCTTGATGCACTGTGAAGCAGATATCTAGTGATCAAGATTGCTAAATTCTAGATCCAGACCTGCAGCTGTTATGTACACAAAATAGCTGCCAAATGCTTCCTAATGCCTCAGTTTACTCACTCACAGAAAAAAGTAAATAGCTATAAATTTACCCAAGAATCTTGAATGAAATACTTAGCACAAGAAGAGACACTCATGATCATTATTAAAATACAGTGTTTTCTTTGTGTTTTACTGAGATCCACAGGACTCTTCAAATTTAGTCATAGTTTGCATTAGAGGTCTGTCCATGCCTGCTCCTGTTCCTGTTAGTTATTCAGGATTTTTCTAGCTTTCCCAAGAGAAGTTGTCAAACATTTCCAACCAAGTCTGACTCTTCCTTCACTTTTCTCTGAGCCATCCATCTTCCAGCAAGCTTCATGCTGATAGATCCCTGAGGTCGTGCATAACCCCAAAAAGAGTCCGAGGCTGCTGTGTAGATAGAGGAATCTGCCTGGGGAAGGCAGAATGGTGTTAATCACAGGATGAGGGCCTCACAGGTCATTTAAAAGACTAACCTGGGGGTCTGCCTTTTAATGTAAAAGGAAATGCACTCTCTTCTATATGCAGATTAATATCCAAGTGTGCAGATGGAGCTCAATTCCCCAGAACCTTATTGACAGTAGTGCTAAGTACCACATAACATTTCACTAAAAACCCATGAAACGTCTTCAGATAACAAACCCCAAGCCTCATTTTAAATGCTCGCTGGGCCAGGCCCAAAAGCTGAAATAAAGACCTGACCCCTATCACACACACATGTGACCCATTCCTCTAACTGCTCATAGAGGAAAAGGTTGGAGGTACTGAGCACGTCAACACTTACCTAGGCTTGGAGGGCAGGGTGCTTTCCCATAATCAGAGGGAAGTGTTGGAATGTATTGTTGCTATGTTTTTTAAGACCTTTTGAAACTGTGGCCCTAAGGAAATGAGGAAATACAGAGGATGAGGTTACATTGTTATTATTATTTCACATTTTTTGAACACAGGATTATATGGCTGGATTCATATTATATTAGCTTTCTAATCTTTAAAAACACAGGGTCTACAGTGCAGGTTCGATGCTTTATTCATTAAATTCATGGTTTTCTATTTAAAAAATCCTGCCTATCTAGCAAGTATTCCTTTTTTTGCTTTCTGTCTCTTGCATACTCCTTGGAATATTCTTGTTGGAAAACACGTGTGTGCAAACTTTCCATTTCATAAATAAAAGATTTGCTTTTTGGGTAATAAATCAGTGCTTCCTGCTTTCCTTAATTTTAGACTTGATGCTGACAGCCACTCTATGACCAAGTTCCCCAACACCCTCACACAATAAACAGACATTGCACAGCCTTAAAAACAGGTGGGATCAGTCCCTTCAGACATGCGAGAAGCTGTCCTGTTTTCCAGAGAAGTATTTTCCACACATGAATAGGTTTCCAGGTGCTTCAGGTAAAAAAGGTAAGAGAGGTAATCTTCATGTTTGCAATGAGACAGGGAGCCTGATCCTGCACCCACATATAACATCTTGTGTGACTGTCAAGTTTGTTGACTTCAATGGAATTGTTCCTGATTTATGCCAGTCTTGGGAAGATCAGAGATGGGCACATTAGGTTTACTGCTCCCTAAATCCCAAAACAAGAAAGATTATGATATTTCTACCACAAGAAACAACTCGTTTGCCATGATGACACTGCATCATCTCAGGCCTTCCAGTGTGTTTTTCATGCAGATGTAAAATGGTGCTATATTGATCTCTGAAATAATATCCTCATATAAATATATATGTATATTTAAAGTTTTTGTGTATGTTGTATAGTATACAGTACATAACAGAAAAGACATGAAGAATTATATCAGTAATAATAATTAACCAATTTGGAGGGGTTTCATTTCAATGGAAGATGCCTCTTTTTATACTTGGTTGACTGCCTTACTGTATTTGATCGAATGCTATTGTATATTCAGGTAGCTGCAGGGATAAATGGAAATGACAACTAAAATACATCAGGTCTTTCTTCTGATGGTAGGCCTAGCAGTTGTTAGACATGATCACTTGTCTGCCTTCAGATGTACAGGCTCGAGTGGCCAGGAACCTTGCTCCCTTGGGTACTTCTTTTTCTCCCTTTCTCACTATTGTCTTGTCCTCCTGACAGCTGTTTTTGCCCTGATTTGATTCCTTTTCTCCTCTTCCCCGGTTGCCAGGGTTCTCTTTGCATCACTAGCAGTTTAAGTTTTCTGCTGGCTCATGATCCACCCCAGCAGAAACACATTTCTCCAAACATTATCCTTTTCTTCTCCCATTTTCATGGTTGAGTGAGAGAGAGAGTGCAAACTAAAGGACTTTACACTGCCATCACAGTATTTCCTCAACAATCCTTAGGCAACTACTCTTCTAAAATACTGTAAATAGGAAAAGAAATCGTTAGGATGTTTTTCTAGATTTCAAATGATTGCACAGTACTGCACGTGCTGTTCAAAATGCTACAGTAAGATATACTCTGTCTTGCTGAAACACACACTACATTAACAAATCAGTGCTTCTGCCTAACAGAATTTCCTCCATAATACATGGGAAATCGCAATTTTTAAAGGAATCACTTCTCCACTCCACTGGCCTTGAATATCTACTAAGTAAACTCCTTAAATCATCATTTTGAAGTGAATGAAGGGGATGTCTGAGCATCACTGGAGTGTAATGTTCTGTCAGGCACCCTTTACTCTGTGTCACAATGGCCTCTAGTGGATTAGCAGCAACTGACAGACGGCTCTATCATCCCCCAGAGGCTGCCAGCTCCCCAGGGGCATTTGGATGGCTACAGGGCCTGAAGTACCCCCATGGGATGGGGGCCTGCTGCACCTGAAGGGCCTGGGCCTAGGTCTAGGCCTGCGCCTGGGCTTGCCTGGGCTGGGTCCTGAGGTTGGGCATTGGGGTAGGCCTGGGCCTAGGCCTGGTCACCATGCCAGATACTCCCTCTTGAGTTACTATCCCTGTTGACTCCTTGTTGACCCATATTCCCTCTCAGCTGGCTCACAGGGCACCTCAGAAACCAGCAATGCATTTCCCTTATGGTTTCCTTTCCTTTGGAGTAAAGGAAGGAAACCATGCAGGCCTGTGCACCTGCTGCATTTAATGTCAGAGCGGCAGCTGGGTGCAACAGAAATAAATATACCAAGTCTGCTCCCACACAGGTATAGCATTAGCCTCTTGCTTTATCAATAGGTGATAATTGGTTTCTTAATAAAAAAAGAGAACAAATTCACTTCTAACAGGCTTACTTGGCTTTGACCTCTTACTCTTTTTAACTTCATCTGATGCACCCTTGTTGGTATTTTGTCTTTCTATTTGTTAAGAACAAAAAGTACAAATTGAAGAGATGAGGAAAAATGCAAAGGAGAAAGTGTTTTCAACACAGCAAACGACTTTCACAATACTGCCTTTTAAAGGTCCACTGTTGTGTTTGTGTAATTATGCTTCCTGCTTCATAAAATATACTGCCTTATCACTGAAGATTTTGTGCTGCTGTCTGTTAATGGCATAGCAGTGAAAGAGTTGCCAGACACAGTCTTCTTGAATTTTTAACTGTTAATCTTCCTTTCAAGAGTCAGCATGGATTCCTTATTTAATGATGGATCATCCATCAGAGTCATATGTGAGCTAAAATACAAGGACTGATACTTCACCCAGGTATAGTCTGTACCATTCCCAGCTCTAGAGAGCTACCATGACAGCGACTGAGACTGGACATAAACAAATGAAGTATTGTCTTATATGGATCAGGGAAAAGAATGACAGCTTTTCAGAAAGAAAAGTCAAGTGAGCAAACCAGGGTTTGACCCTAGTCCAACCTGATCAGGTTCTGCAGTGAGGAAGGTTCTTCTCCCCTCCAAGTGCAGTATGACATTCCAATGTACCTCATACACTTAGGTAGAAAGAAAACAGAGAAACCCTGGTTTTGTTAAAAAAATTAATTATTTATCATTAGCTTCAGTGAGGTCTTGATTTTTCTGCACCTTGAAGGCATGGATCAGTCATCTTACGAAACAGCAATGTGTTTGACTGGGAGAGAGAGATATGAGTTGCTGCTTATGCAGCACTGTTTCCTTTCTTTGGGCAGGGGGGCTCTCAACTTGTTCTTAAAGTCTTAATATGCAAGTAAAGGTGGGGCATGGTCCTCTGAAGAACTATGTATGGTCCCTCCTACAGCACTTATCACAAAAATCAATCCGTGGATCTCATATGGAGGAATCTACCATGCAACTGTAAGAGAGAGTAACCACCTACTTTGGGAACTGCTGGAGCTTGGCATTGTTTATACCTTTTAGGCAGACTCAAGTGGAGTTCAGTCTCATGCAAGGCCCTGTGGATTGTTTGGATTCAGAGAATCACCTACAGGAAAAGGCAAACACTTAAGGAAAAACGGTTTTCGTCTTGGCATAAGGAGCACAGGAAGGTAAACAGTACATCTGCAACTACTGTTCCACAGTGCAGGTGATGGGCATGTGGTAGACAAGATGATTCCACTGCCTCTCCTCTTTGACAGTTTCACTGGCTTATAAAAGGTGATTTTTATTCCCTCGCAACATGCTTAGGAGATGTAGAAACCAATATAAGCAGTTGTAGATTAAGTTAAGCACCTGATATAAGAAACCTCTTACAACAGGTACATTGATAGTGAACATTTTCATAGATCTAGGTCCTTTGGGAACTTGGTCTAGCACCTATGTTCTTTAGTTCGAGCCATCCTGGCAATTACCAGGAGCACATTACTGCCATGGTGTGAGCCAATCCATGGACCAGCATCTGGACTCTGCTAAGAAGGTTGTCATGTAACAGAACTCCTTCAGACCCCCCAAATTTCTTGCAAATCAGACAAGTTTAACTGCTTTTAGCAGTTACACTCCCACACTGGGCTGATTTGCTGTTGTGACAACCTCTGTGCCCTGCTTTACCAAGGAAATAAAAACCTAAAGCCTTACTTTTCTTTCAGAGGGCCTCCACAGCAAAAAGATAGAAGAGGAGAAACAGAAAACACACAATACAAAGGCAGGCTTGTGTCTCTGCTGAATATTTTCATTGTTTTCCCGGAGGGGCCAGTGGGTTTTTACACACAGCACTAGCACATTTCATTTTGACAACGAGTCAGATTTTCCAAGTCACTACACCTTTCACAACACACTGCAAACTGTCAGTGTGGTAACTTCCTTAAGTTTAATGAAGTTACCTTATGAAATCTCTTGACAGAGCTGGCCAAAAACAAAAACAACCAACCAAAAGAAAAAAATAGCATAAGCCTACTCAAAAAATAAGAGGAGTCCCCAATGAAATGTGATACATGCAATCTGGAAAACCTCTGAGGGGAGAAGGAAGAGTTGTGTGTTGACAAATGGTGCAAACTTCTGGCTAAGATTAGATTTCTGCAGGCCGGATTTAGATAACTGGCCCAATTTTCCGATGTACTGAATGCCTGCTGGCTCCCAGTATTGGCCTTGCAAGCCACAGGCAGATCATTAAGCTTGCAAAATCCAGGCACTAAGTTTGAGCCCAAATAAAGCTCCAAGGCCGGTATCTACTGAAAGACTGAAAGGCCTATTGCCATTTGAAGTCTAAATTTTTGAAAGATATTTTTGCACAGCCCTGTCTGAAGAACTGTTTCTATGCACCCATTTTTAAAAATCTAAATCAGTTTTCCTTTTTTTTTTTTTTATGGTGGTCATACGATGAGCCTGGAGATGTAGCTTGCCCTTCATTGTACAGCTGAAGAAATTCCAGGATAACAGTCACCAAAATTAAGGCATGTCTGTCAGTGACTAAAAGCAGAGACACCCACTTAGACCAGATTAAGAAAACATATATAATTTAAGGATTAGCAGGCTAGCAGAGTTGGAAGAATTTCAAGCTCTTTACTGGGCTCAGGAGGAAATCTCTTTTAATATTCTGTTTCATTCAGAAGTAGTCAAGGATTAGTGGTTTCAGAGGAACAGGTCAATACTGAAGCATGAAAATTCTGGGGGAGGTCAGCACTGTTTGTCCTGCCCAGGTGCTGTGGAAAGGAACAGGTATCTCATCTTTATCTGCACTCTCTGAAGCCAAAAAGAGCATGTAACAGGAGAGGGTCCTTCTTGGAAGCTTTGTTTAAGCTGGATCACTGTTAATGTACAGATGCCTATGCTGAGAAAATCTGCTGCCTGCTATTCAGGGTTTTCTGGATGTTTTCTCCATCATGCTCTATTACAGTTCTCTTCTGTAAGGTTTGTATGGAGAATTGCTACATGAGAGATCATCAGGTGAAATCCTAATTTTGATCATTGCAGGACAGAACCTGTGCCAGATCTCCTCTCACCTTCAACAGGAACAGGTCCAAGGCCCTGCTAGTTGAAAATTTTCAGTAAAAAGGGACTTTAAAATAAATAAACTCAGTCTTAGAAACAGTATTTGAGGTTACTAATAACTGAAATATGTTTTTGGTTTTGTGGAGTTTTTTTTTTTTGCTTTCAGTAATTGAAACAGCAGGTTTTGCTCGGCTGCGTTTTCTGTTCTTTGATTGTGAATGATTTTATTGAAATGAAGTCTGTATTTTTTTCAGAGGAAAAGAAATTCAATTTCCTGAACTTCTCTATAAATGATTGCAGATCCTGATCTGGTCTAGAGAAAAGTCCTTTGGACTAGTCAGGCACAGGCAGAAAACGGAGCCATCTTCTTGATAAAGTCTGCTCAGATCTTGGCAGATGGTTTGTGCACTTGGAAATCAAGCAGGTCACACTCCCAAGTTCTTAGGTACCAACATGTGAAACCAAGAATACCATTTCCCTTAAAAATCTTATCCTTTCTCTTAACTTCCTTTAGTGTAATAGCTACCAGGAGGAGAAAGAAGAGGTTAACAGATTAGCACATATCAAAAATGGCTTTTAGGAAGACATCACCAAAGCCCTGATACTGTGCCGCTGAAGGTAGCAGGAGCCCGATGGAGTAGGCTGAAGACTGCATGATGAAAGTCATGACCAACAAAGTTGAACTGCACCGTACTCAGAAGGCAGAGACTTAGTTAAATCCAGGGGAAAGGGCAAGGACACAGAAGAAATTCTTTAAGTTTCCAAATAAGGTATAAGCATCACTTTTCAACTCTACTGCATGAATCTACACATTTATTTCATATAAAAGAAAGAGTTTGGGGTAAAAAATAGGGTGAGGCAGCTTTCATATCGGCAAATGTCTGATGGTAGGTATGGTCTTCACCAGCTGCTGAATGAGGAGTTTTAAGCTGTTTCTAGTTTCCAGGCACACATCTTCCTTTTGATCCTTTTCTACAGCTTGCTGACAACAGCCTGGATACTGAAAAGGATGAATTCCCTTGGCAAGCAGATAGTAAGCTGTCTTCAGTGAGCCATTTCTGTGAGCTACTCTGATTTTCTGTGAGTAAAAGAAGTCACAATTTTTCTATTGTGAAAATGTAGAGCAGTGTAAAGGCTGCCTGTGTACCAGCTGGTAAATAATTGAACAATTAGACCCTGCATTTATCTCCTTTACTGAATTTGATCAGACTGAATATGGTGGTAAATAAACGTTGGTGAAATATTACATCATTTGCTAAGAGCTTGTTTTAAGCATAGAAGTATCTTCCTCAAGTGCTCTTTAACCATAGGGCTAAACTCCCATGCTAGCAATATTTAAAACAACTTTATTTTCCCATTTTTAAATCAATGTCCTCTATTTATCATGTTTACTCACATGGGAAGGACCTAATTTTATAACTCATCCCTTTGATTTCACATAGAAGAAGATCACTGAATTTGAAGCTAATGTCAAGGTATGACAGAAACATGACATGATCAAGCTGTAACACAACATGACACATAACCTTGAGCATAACTGCTGCTGTGGTGATAGTACTGAAATCAAGGCAAAGAAAATAGAGAACTGCTGTCCAGAGGACTAGTTGTTGGGTGTGTAAGCTTCCACGTCATATGTTACAGAGCTCATAGATACTGCTCTGACTGGAAGAGTATCAAGAGTCGTACCAGGTAGATAGTGGGACAAAATTTGACAATTAAAACATATTTTCTATAGACTAAGTCCAGGCACCTTCAGCTTCCCTGAGTTGACTTGTACTTTCCATTTTGCTTCACTAATCTTCCTATTTCCCTCTTTCATTATCTGAACGAATCCAGTCCGTGACACTGAGGCCTGGCCAGAAGGGTTAATTCAAGAGGACATGAGACTGTGTTTATTTGTGTGCAAAAGTCTCTGTCCATAAATTAAAACCCACTCAAGCAGCATGTGCAGACACACATGCACTCACACACACTTATGATTTTTCACACCCTGTATAAGAGAATCTCAAGCACTTTACAAATCTTTAAGAGTGCATTGCACTCCCTTAAGATGAGTAATGACTGAGAACACATTTGCAGGACCTCAGTTTGGCCTGCATCACACATCACATTTCCGTGTCTGCTGTAGGAATCGCCCAGTGGGATTCAAGCAGAAGTTCTTTTAGCCCAGCAGCCCATCTAATTGCCAGAACATGATCCATTGGCCCTTTTGAAGTACAAAGAAATGTAAAGCAGCAGCATTCTTTATTCCTTCTATAAGTTTTAAAAGTTCTTATTTGTGTTTCTTGTATTAGCCTTCTTCTCTAAACTGAACAGTTCCACACTGTTCAGCCCTTCCTATTTGGAAGCCTTTCAGTAATCCCTGTCCTGCTCTGAAGAATATCTGCATATTCGGCATGAAGTTTATCTTTACAATGATGTGAAGGAAAGATCACATTTATGAAAAAAAGATCTTTTACATATTTATTTGGTATTCAAAGTCAGTATTTATAGCACACGTTGCAGAATTCGGTAAGAGCCATGAACTGAGAATGTGCAACATTAGCAGTTGGATGTCGTACAAACCAACACTCTTTCAGAATCAATTTGCCAAATATCTAATTGATGACTTTTGAAAAACTGGACCTGAAAGATTGCCTGTAGAGCGACACAAGAAACCTGTAACCAAGCCTAAAATGGATTTCCAGTCTCTTCTATTCCACTGCTTACCGTTTCTCCAAAGCATTTACAACTCTGAAAGCCCAGAGACAAACTCCGACCGAACTCTCTCTCCCACATGGCAGTACTTGACCATGGATTCAGCCTCTGCAGGACAAAATGAAGATGGAACATGATGGTCCAATATAGCTGAGCCCAAAATGTGACCTGAATTTTTTTTGTTGTTGTTGTTAATATTTCTTCTCTCCAGCAAAAGCATAAATGGAAGCCTAGCTCTGTCTTTAAATACTTCCAGGATAGTTCCATTTCATCAGGATTGGTGGAAAATTTCTCAAAAAGAGCATGAAGCTAAAGTGACATATTTATGAGGTGAAAAAATCAGTGGAGAGACTGTCACAGGGATCTCTGTTTATTAGGTAAGTGTTCTCACGCTCTCATGACACCTGACATTTAGGGCTCACTCTAGGGAACAACCCCAATTTGGAATCATGATGCACTTCTGCCTATTACAAGAAATCAGTTTACAAAGTTTTACATTCAAGATAAGCTTTTTTTATTGTTCTTCTTGGACTCAAAATGCCCAAGGGACTTCAGCAGGTGTTTGTTCCATAAATGTCAGGAACCCTTCTATATTAAATCCAGAGGGAAAGATCACGATAGAGCCAAAATCAAGACAAAGTCAGGATGAATCAAGCCAAAATAGACTTACTGGGAAAATGCCAATGTTCTAAGAAAGATTTTAGTGATGTAACCCAGAATTAGGTGCTAATAAGTGCACGTAAAACAGATTAGATTTAAGATGTTTGGCAGCATGATGGCTTTGAATCGCACAGATGGACTTCCATGTCATGTTTTGATCTGCTAGACTAAATGATGACATTTGTTATTGAAAGTACTTTTAAGGAGCAGTTTTGTAGTACAGTAAAATTTAGATGTGGTTTCTATATGCAGCTTCTACAGCAATAGCTTCTCATGCCTGCACATGTGTGGCCACTATTGACTTTCAGTGAAAGTACCAACTGTATACTCGTGAGGTACCATTTGGTTTATACACATCGTGTTACCGTAGTTAGAGCCATGTGGTACAAAGTTCTAGGCATCAGGAGAATTAAGGCCATTCAGCATTTTGCAAGAGAGAGTGCTAAAAATGGAAAGTTACTTTTTCTGCCAAATGGCAGGTAGTAAATCTGTGTTAGAGAAAAAGTCCTGCTCCCCTTTTATTCAGAACACTCTGAAATCACCCACACAGTCTTTAGACAGGCTACACACAATATGCATTCATGTTTGGGTGCTTCTCAACACTTGAGTGCAAAGAAAGATGCAACAAACATATGCACTGCAGTGCAGAAGTGTGAGCAAATTCTAACCCCAGAATCTGTTTTAATGACATTTCTCACGTCCCTTGAGATTTCTTGCGCTACTTCTTCATCTTAAAATACTGCTGATCTTCTTTTTCTTGTCATTTGCATTGGTATAAAACAGTCATTTACCACAACAGTCTGTTGTAATGATAGATGCACCAGCTTCCTCATGCATTTGTAACACTGTTTTCCAGCTTTTCTCTACTTGCAGACTCAAAAGAGGGAAATGGTCTTTTGGTTTTACTACCAAGAAGTCTGACAGTACTATGCTGGTCACTAATGAAGGGTAAAGTGAAAGAGCTATATGAAGATGTGATTAAGGGAGACCTGTGGAGAAAGAGCATTTTTTTTTTTAAATCCCTGGGAAATAAAAAAGATTTCAAAGGGGTCACTCATAAAGGAAGTGTTCCTTTGTGATGAAAGGTAATCTTTCCAGCAGATGTGTTATGGGGGTTGATGAAGAGACTTCATACCTGTATTACTTAACAGCACTTGAATTTATGTGAACAGGTACAAAACACATTTCAGATTATGATGACCACATATTTTTGGATAAAACAGATGAATAAATCTCTTGAGTCTGATTCTGATCTTCCATCAGGTTCACACTGATATCAGCAGAGCTACTGCTGGTTTTCTCCACTGTGGGAAAGAACAGAAACTCAGTCATGTAGCTGTAGCCAGAGGTCTGGAAAAAAACCCTGAAAACTTTCAGGCAGAAGCTAAATTGATTCTATGGCCTGTATTTCAGTTATCCGAGCTTTCACAGTTGTATTTGGAGTCCTCTTGTTTTCCGTTACTCTTAATGCCCTGCAGTCGGGTAGTAAGAGAAACCTTCCTATAGTCCATGGGCCTGACGTCAGACCAGCCTTGACAGTGCCCTCTGCCTTGGGAAGCACTGAGCTGAAGGAGCATTTGTGGAGACTGCAGGTGTGGATCTAGGCCTGAGATCACGGCCACAAAACGAGAGTAAGACACAAGATTACGGTCAACTGAATAAAAGCCCAACAAAGAATGTAGAGGAAGCAAGGGTGAACAGAACAGCGACAGACTGAGCCGCAGGGGCTCCAGCATCTGGCCACTGCGGTGGTGCTTGCCATGGGTGTGGGGCACCCAGGGGGACCCCATGGAGGCAGGGCAGCCTGCAGGGCTACTTACCCTACCTCTTTGGGTATTCTCAGATCTAGCCTGAAACCTTGTACTTCAAGTGGTTCTCTGATACTGCACGGTCATTGTTCAGACCATGTAGAAGGAGTGAACTCATATGATGGGTTCCTTATTCTTATGTCATTTCTCTCTTGGCCTGGCACATCCATGTGAGCCAGTACCATACGTTTTTGTTCATCATTTTTGAAGTGGCAAATAGTAGCTCTATCTGCATTACAGCCACTCATTTGTAATGCACTCGTGTTTTCCTACTTCTTGACCGTAAGACTTAGGTTCACTTCCAACAAGAACGGAAATTTGCATATTGCAGTTTGCCAAAATAATTTCAGACTCTTCTCTGTTAACACAGTTTCCCTGTAAGTTCAGTAGAAGTAAGTTTCACAGCACATAGGAACATAATTTTTTTGAATATGAGTACAATTTCTTACAATTATGTTGCAACTCAGTAAGAAGAAAAGATTCTTTAAGAGGAAGATAAAAGCTACTGCAGAAAAGATTAATCTGCACAAATGTTTATCATCTGGAATATCATCTGCTTTTCCTTTTTTTATTGTTTTTAAACTTTCAGTGCAAACAGATGTCTAAGGAATCCCCTTTTTTCATAATTTCAAGCAACATGTTATAGATATTCTATGTGCAGTGTATGGAAGAAAAGCAAAATCAACTTTTGGCAGGTTCAGTCTATCAAGTTCATAAACTTTACTGTGTCTGTGTTGTCCAAGATTAGAGACAACCTGCTCCAAGTCAGTTTCCCATTTGCACTTAATTAAGGAGTTCATTTCAGAGGTCAATGAAAAATAGCAGAGTACGTTTTCATAATAACTCTCCTCACAATAAAATTATTTCTCAGGCACTCGTCCAATTTTCTCTGGAACAAGAGCAAGAAAAGTGGGGACACAAAATAGAGTTATTGGATACCTTATCTGGAACAACCCAGCATGTTGTCCATTATCCAAGGAACACATAGTACATTCTGGATCTGAGGAAAGAAGCCAAACACTGCATCTTTTCAGACAATTTTCCTAACCCTAGAGCTTCATTTTCTTCTAACAACTGGGACAGAGACATAGAAAATGTTCTGAAGGATGGGGGACAGTCTGTACAAGGAATCCCTCAGTATCACACTTGCATACATACATTTTAATTGTTGCAGATAACAAGGTGCCCTTGCAGGAAATGCCAGGGGGTACTTGGATTCATGAGGAAACAGCAGTGAAGAGAGACTTGGGCAGCTGTAGGGCTATGTTTCATGCTGTATCAGTCTGGAGGCATCATTTGCAGGAGGAGGAACACACCAAATGATGCCTGCCAGCCACATCATGAAGTTTCTCGGAGACACTTTCAGCATGAATTTACTTTATCAAGCAGCTGAGAGAGTGGCCGTTAGACTCCATGCCTGGACTTCCCCAAAAGTTTAAGTGTGCAAGGGTCTTGGATTTTGAGCTGATATCAGCTCTATTTTATAAGCGTTCCTGAAGGTTGGCTGAATCAAAACTATTTTGTAGAGTATGAAATATCTTCTTGTAAGACACTCCCAGCACTTCTCGGTCAGCCAGATTCCAATACACATCTAGTGAGCAGCAGAAACGACAGGGTGCAGGGACTTGAAGTACTTTAAATCTGATGTGGGCTTGGGGCAAGGAGTCAGATGAGTTTGTGTTTTATTATAGTCAATGACCAACTCGTTACAGATTCTCATACGTGGAAGTATGATTTCTTGGACCAGAATCTGGCCAGGTGGGTATGATTTTAATTTCTCTACTGTGGTTCTTGCAACCATGAAGAAACAAAGAACAAGATGAGAAAAGCCTATAGCCTGTTGTTCAGCAAAAAAACCAGGAAAAAGTGATTTAGAATTTTCACACATACCACGCTTTGAGCTGAATTATGGTTTTGTTTGGCATTAGAGAAGATATGTTTGACCTGTGCAGAACAATTAGTACCCGCTCAGACAATCTTCACATCCAGATTACTGACTTCTGCTAACTCTGGTGCCCAGCCTCTCTGAAAGCGCACATATAACAATACTTGATTACGTGCTCAGTGTCTCCTACGGTGAGTGGGTTCTGGGACCTGTGGTTCAAATCAGTCCATTAGACAAGGACAAGAACCACACCAAAACAGCTGGCTTTGGTTTTATATTTCTGATGACTTTATTTCATTGTCTGGAGGAAAGGTGCCTTGTTTTCCACAGGACGTCCTCGCTTTTGGATAGTGAATCAAATTACCTTCTCTGTAAGATTACAGTATGGTAATGTCAATGCCAATTGCCAGCTTAGAAAGAAATAACTGAGTACCTAGCTCAACGCTCTTCAGGAGCCACTGACCTAAAGGTCAGGTCTTTTGCTTTTAACCTTTTGCTTCTGGAGTGTACAGTAAACATGTTATAAACACGCTTTCTTGTCATCTTAGATGATATTCTTTCCTAGAGAGCTAGTTCTAGTGCTGTAGAGTGCATGAATCTTAATTCATTTTGGGCCTCATTCTTTATTTCTTTCTGAAGACCCCAGCTGAAGGTTCTAGTTGCCTGGAATCACATGAAATGTAGAAATAAATGTAACCTGGACCAGTGCCTAAGGCTCCTGCCTGACGATGGTTTGCTCCAGGTCAGAGACACAGTATATATAGAGAAATCCAGCACCTTGCAATGGCCTTGTAGACAGATCACTTGGGATGAAAGGCTGCCTAATACACTGTAAACTGTTAGAGGAACTTAATTGGTGGTTCCTTTTTTTGTTTGTTTGTTTGTGTTGTTATTAAATGAAACACAACATAGTAATTTTATTTAGGACACTGAATCAAGGCAGGTTGTAAGTGTTGTAGGTGCTTTCCTAAATCAGGTTTCATTTTCTTTTTTGGCTCATCATCATCCTTCTGAAGAAAGGAAGAAAGATGCAGAGAGTGGTTCAAATCATCTTGCAATGCCGTATCGCATTTCAGATCATTTACACTCACAGCCATGTCAAGCAAACAGACATTTCAGATTGATCAATGCAGTAATTGAAACAGCAAGAAGAACTGGAGGTTATTTTGTCAGCAATAGTGTTCTTTATGAGACTGAACAGTGATGGGATGTATCCAGGGAAAGCAAGCTTCCTGAAAATGTTGTAGCCATTACTTTAAAATAATATTATTTAGCCTTCACGCTTTATCCCTTGTGGGTTTTCAATTCCCTAGCAAACTTTCTTTCCAACACATCTTTGATCCTGGTCTCAAAAACCTGACATTTTCATTTTGCGAAGACTGGATATACAATGGACTAGTCAAGAATAAGGGCCAGATACCCCAAATTGGTGCAAATTGGTACTCCTCCACTGCCCTCCACACTGATTTACAGAAGACAAGGATCTGGCAAAAAGCCTTCCAAAGCCTTGGCTGCTTTACTTTGCTATTTTATGTAAGCACTTACTTCAATTTTAGTCCTACATCCTAAGGAAATGGAGATTATGCAGTTGTGTTCTCTGTATGTACACACATGCGTGTGTGAGTGTATGACTGAGTATTTGTCCTTTCCCTCAATTAAATTTGAACCTGGCAGTCCAACTCGATCAGACAGGAGAGGGGAGGAGGTTTAAAAGAGATAGAAGTCCTGCAGACACCACGCTAGTGTTCTTATTGAGCCCTTGTAGCCTTCAGAAAATTCACACTGGCATGGACTGCCTAGACCTGACTCCATCAGTTCTGGCCCTCTTGGAGCCACTTCCTCAACCAAACGGATTTCCTGCATCAAAACTTGAGCATCCAAAGTTCAGACTAACCCTCTTTAACTGGACTAGTGTTCCTGAAGATCCTGGTTAGCCTCGTTTTCCCTATTTGCTTCAGAGCATATGTACACTAATTGTCACATCTGGTTGAAACCCTTAATCCTTACCTGGCGTTAATAATCTTAGCACCACCACTGAAACTGCTGCCTTTCTTCCAGCAGTTGAGCAAAACAAAATCAGGGACAGCATTTCCCATGGTTTTGTATTCAGTTGTAGCAATTTTGTTCTGCTCTTGCCAAGGGTCTCAGGCAGAGCAACCAGGGGGTAAAGGGGAAATTATAGATGCTAATTCACAAACAACCTCATAAAACTATCCTTATTAGTCCTGTAAAAAAAGCAACAAAATAACTGCTTCACTGCTGAATCTTAGTGATAAATGAAGTGATCCTTGTGTGGGGGGTGTATAGAGGTAGCAGACCTTATTGCTTAAGGGAGCGATGTATTCAGCAAGAGTGAAAGGGAACTGCAAGGAAAATTATGTGAGAAAGAAGTCTTACCATTTGCCAAGCCAAATAAGTAAATAAATTAACTTTGTCATTGGCAGAAAACCACAACACACCAAACAAACAAAAAATGAGCTGTTAGTTAAGCTTTGTTTGATAAATATGGGACAGGGAAGTTATGACATCTAACATTGTTGTCTTAGACAAAAAAGGAAACCTAAAATATTCTTGAATAAAATATGACCTGGAACTGAAAAGTAATCTGGTATGCAAATGATGTATTTATGAGATTCAGAAAGCTGTGGGGAGAAAAGTTATTTTTTTCCCATTGCAAACAGAAAAGCAGGTGGTGTTCTTCAGCAATCCTTTTTATTTGCTGTGTGAGATAATTTATGTGAAAAAACCACTGAGCGCTTCCCAACCCACAGTAGTACAAAAGGCTCTTTTCCTGTGTGCAAGGTAGGTCCTTTCTGTACGAAGCAGCAGGCAATGACAAATGAAACCAGTGATACTTTCACATCCTTAAGTGTTTTGCTCAACTGGGAATCAGCATCTTATGGAAACAACCTCTGGATCACATGTATTTTTTTAACCTACGGACACCATTAAGTCAAGACTGAAGCACAGATTTGTCCACCACTTCTGGTGACTGCCTGATAAGGAAAGAGGTGGATGGTAGCCAGCTAGCCAGAGTGTGATCCCCTCGATTGTACCTACCCCTCTACGGAGCTAAGCAAAATGCGAACAGATCTTTCTCTTGCATAGCAGGACTTGCTGACTGCTCATGGTGACCTCATCCATGTGTACTTATTTTGGCAGACAGTTAAAACCTTTTAAAGAGCCAACAAGAATAGTTTTATGAGGCTGTTTGTGAATTAGTATCATTCTTTTGCCCTTTGCCCTCTGGTCTCCTATTTAGTTTGGGCCCCTTGTCAAGTGTTGGACAAAAGGAGCTCAAGTCAGCACAAAACGCTGGGAAGTGCTGTGCCTGCCTTTGCTCCTTGCTACAGCACATAGGTCTTCTGCTGGTTAATTGGTACAGCTTCATGGTCAGAGCTATGCCTGCTAACACCAGACGAAGATGTAGCCTGTCAAAGTACGACGTTAGTTTGTGAGTACTAATTGTCCTGTATCCTGTGACACAAACATGGACACAGAGAAAAACACATGCAATCCACACTGAGGTGCGTCAGCAGGTAAAATTCGACTGAACCACTCTTTCTGTCCATACGTACTCAATACATTTATAGAAGTTTCGTCATTCTCACTATACAGAAAGAGAAATTGAGATGGAGAGAGATGGAATGACTTGTTTAGCCTGATCCGTATGTGTGCAGCTCCTATTTCAGGAGGAGCATAATAGTTTCAAAATAAAACTGAATGCAAACACACTGCAGAACAATTACCCATATCTCTTTTAGAAATCAAGAAATGCAGGGGGAAGGTGTAGTCCTTCAGTCTCAGAGCATCTTTGACAGCTGGATGTCCTTGGGGTTTTCATGTGGAAGTTACAGCTGATGCAGGTGTTTGCCTCATGGGGGTGCTGAGGAACCCCAGGTCACTTCCTTATTTTGCTCCAGATTTTCCGAGTAACTTTCAGGATCTATTTGGTCCAGCTCCTCTCACATGGTTTGACATTAAGGGTCTTTGTACCAAAATACTCAAGGATGTGAGTTTTCATCCCCCAAACCATAATTGCCCCTTGGGTATAATGGACATAGTTACATAGCGGTACCTCACAGACGTGTCATGAGTTCAAGTCTGTCAAAATAAATTTTTTAGCTCATATTTGAGACCTACAAGGAATCTCAAATTGATATGACATTTGCAGGAGTGAAGGCACAAATTGCCACAGTTGGCCAACCATGGTGGGGTATCGAGGGATCTTTCATTAGCAAATACCTAAACGCCCACTAACAATGCAGGGTTGCTTTGATGTGATTAAGCCCCTTGGGAAATAATGAAGAATAATTCTCCAGATTATCCAAATGACTTGGGACACCAAAAGTGAACTATGAGATGTTGAAGTCTGGTGAACAAGCTTTCCTGCAAGATGCCCAATGCTCCCAGGAAGAGGAAGCAAACAGACTTTTCCCTGTTGCGGTGGTCCTTGCAAAGCAAATGCCATAGCAAAATGTATAGCTTGCATACCATGATGTGCTGTGTGGCAAAATGGACTCAATTCTGCAGCAAAACTCCTGGATTCTCTGAAAGGTCTGTTTAGATGAGAAAAGATAGGGCTTGAGTGAGTTAAAAATACACTGAAGAATGCAATCAGTGCAATGTTATTCATTTTGATATTAAACAAGATTTATTTGACAGTAACACCATATGCTCAGTGGTGCTGTCCACAAGATGACAATTCCATTTTGCAACAACTGTTGAAGTTCAAAAATTGCTTTCATTCGGCTTTGGAATAAAAACAAAAAAGCCTTTCAGTTCTTTATGGAATGGAATTGGACCAAAATGGCTGATTTCAGATAAAAACCTCAGCCTTTTCTTTTGCAGGGCTGTTTTGCTTCTAATGGCTTCCTTGGTTACCCAACAAGCAGGCCTTTGGGAGAAGGCAGAAAGACTGGGGTATGGCTAATCTGTGACTTTTCAGAGGCCCAGATACTATTCAACAGCATTGCTTGACGAAATGTCAACCTGCTGAAGACATTTCCATCAGCCTTACTGCCCAGTACTTGATGCTGTTAGGATTTTTTTGGTAACGATAAGGCATAATTATAGTATGCAAGCTTCATCAAGGATGAGACTGGAGCCTTTCTGCTGATGAGCAAATGAGAAGCTGAAGATTTTGGCAACAGGAGAGCTTTGGAAGCAGAAGTGAACATGGCAAAAGTTGGGTCCAGCACTGTGCAGCTCCCAGTGTCAGCGAGAGGTTTTACATTCAGTGGATTAGAGGGATGCAGTCTTTTACTCTCTCTGCCAGAAATTTTCTTTTACATTGACTGTAAGCTGAGAAACGTAGGCACAAAAATACCCAAATGCCAACAAATACAAAAATAATGTTTTTCCATAAAAAATTGCAGAAAAATGTTTTCTGTCTTGTAGATGTTTGAAAACCTGAGTTTTCATCCAAAATACCTCCCAAACTTCCAAATTTCTGGGCGAAAAAAAAGGAGGAACGTTTGGATTAGGAAATGCTGCTATGACACCTTGTGGGGATTAGTTGCCTCAGGTACCATTTGTGTGAACGGCTCTTTGAGCGCATTCCCGGTTGACCGATGTCGGCTGTCACGCACTCCTAACCTGCACGTGTTTCCTCTCTTGAAGGAAGGATGTCACAGTGCATCGTGGCAATCCTTCCTCAGATGCATCTTTTGGGTGCTGGTGTTTGGCTGGGGAGCCTAAATCCCGGAGAAGAATGAGGCTGCCAAATGACTATTGTGAGGTACCACAGTAGGATTTCTGAGTGTAATTGTTGCTCTTTTCAGCCAAAAGCTTTTGGTTTTGAGGATTTTCAGCTCTTCAATGAACAGTTAAAAAATTTGGCTGAAAGTACACGTTGTGGCAAAAAAAAAATAAATATTAACATACAATCTTCTATTGAAAAAAATGTTTTACAGGAATGTTTTTTGGTGGGTTTTCAACCAACACTAACAAAAGAGCTATGAACAACTCCTTAGAGAACTGCAAATAATTAGACATCAGTACTAGGGAGTTTGCTAATCCTTGTAGAAGTTACATGTCACCAACGAGACCTCAGCTCTTTGGGGTCTCAGTGCTGTCCTTTGTCTCCAGGATTGTGCTCTTCCCCCGGCTCTCTGCTGCACTGCTGTTGCATGTGGTCAGACACAGAGCGCCTTGTTTTCCACAGCATACACACGTGCACATGCACTGACAAGTTTGTAACCAGACCAGTTTGGCATTCTTGGTTCTAGCTCACTCAAAATTGGGGGCATATGGGCAGCACCAATGGAAGAGCTGTATTTGCTTTGAACTGGCAAGTGACAGGAGCAGAAGTATTTGGCAAGAAAGACCCTTCCGGTGGTCTTGTATGTGCATGTATGTGTGTTGCTACTGTTTGGAATTTCTCAGCAAAGCACACAGAAGAAGATGACTGCACAGCCACCACACTGTGCGCAATCCTGACACAGAGCTGGGATGACGCCTGGCCCAAGGGCATTAGACAGAGTATACTCTCGTCAGTACCCAGGGCAGTCCAGGCCTTGCAGGTGTGGAGAAGATGTGAAAACCCAGTTTGGCTGGTGGAGAATGTGTGTGCGTGTGTCCTCCCACTGCCTAATAATCATGTTCATCCAATTAAAAGGAACAATGATTCATTAACAGAAGAGGTACTAAAAAATACTCATTTGAGACAATCATTGCTACTTCCTCAGCTTTTCACTTCATTGCTGCTTGTGCGAGTAAAAACAACAAACTAAATGGAGACCTTATGGGCACCAGGGACCAATTAATGCCACGTGACTTCCTCCCAGGCTTCCATGAAAATAACTGTATTATAATGGTCTGTGATATTAATATCGGCTTTGGGAAAGTTAGGCAGCAGCTCCATAGGGAAGGATGTAGCATGAGCAAGCGCTCTGGAATGTGCAGTATTTGACAGAAGAGAAGTGGTGTCTCTCTAGAAGTTGCATCTCTTCTTGTTATTGAAACAGAAAAGTCAACCATGGAAATAGAAATGCCTGGGGGAATCTGAGAAGATTTTTATAAGGGGATACCTTTCCAGTATCTGACAGAATAAATTTCAAAGCCTCTCTGCTTTTAAGACAACAGTCATCAATCTACAGATTAAGTCTAGGGATTGAATTCTGAGGTGAGTTTGGGAACCTAAATTTATACAGCCTCAGAGTTCACTTTTCACGTTTTACTTCCTCACAGTTTAAATTATTCTGAGGATCTGCTTTTAATCTCATGGCTGTGTGGGACCCCAGCAGATTCTTGCTGCAGAGTATGTGGCTCAGGGCTGCGAAGAAGCAGCACCTCAGCAGATAAAACTGCTGCCTAAAGTCCCTATAGCTGACATGAGGGTTGCTTTGCAAGAACTTACTTTGCTTCTTAGGTTGGCCTGGCTGATTTGAAATACAGGTCTGCTATTTCAAACTGCATCTGCACTGATACATGCAAGAAAGAGAATTTATTGCTCTCCTTAGGCTGGTGATGTACAGATAATGCGGAAAAGCCCTAGGCAGGACCTACAGGTGTCAGTGGAGCCACTCTGATACAACAGCAGTGATCTCCCCACCCCAGTCTGCCCCTGGAACCTCACACTTCCTCCCATACTTAGACCCTGGCATGCTTACTGGGCACCATGCATGTACGCATGTACCACAGGGACACCATGGGCCGTAACTTTCTCATGCTGGACTTTTCTTGGAGTGGAGAAACCCGTCTCCCCCACAAGGCTGGGCAGTTAAATGGCAAAAGCACTGGGTAAGACCCACCAGCAAAGCAGGGAAGCACCACGGAGCAGCAAGATCGATGGTCTGGTGAGGAAAGCAGCAGCCTGGGTGGTTGCAGTCATCCAGCCCACATGTCCCCTGCTGAGCCACGTACCTGAGCGTAAAGCACAAATAAAATGGTTTAATGTGCATGCCAAGGCACCGAGTGGGAAGAGTACAAGGAAAGCAAGCAAGAGGAGGGCATGGTTTAGTGTCTTTTGCGAGTGCTTTAGCCTCAATTTCTGCAGCCCTACAGTAGGAATATTAACTCCACAGATGCACGCTAGCAAGCAAGAGCAGACAGGGAAAAGGCAGTCTAATAACTGAGCACAAAGTGGGTTAAATGAAAAAGTGGATCTAAATAGCATCACATTTGGAGGAGTGGTTTGGGTTAGAGGTTCAGCTCAGCACTGGAAAGTTCAGATACTGGTTAAACTTCGGATAAACTTTTGACCCCATTTTCTTGTAGAAATCAGACTAGAATCACACAAACACAGACTCTCTCATGAGTTTTCCAATACCGTTTGTTTTCGACTGAGCCAGTAATGGAAGAACAGATTTCCTCATGATACTCCTATATTTCTGCTTCCAAACTCACCCAGTTTTTCTTTTCCAAACCTGAAAACTTTTTCATTTTATTCCATATAAGGTTTGGATGATAGCTGAGGGCAGGTCCGGCTCTATCCTGACTGATTTTTGCATCTCTGGGGATAACTGTCATCTTTGCTGGCCTTTTTCCCATCCAGTGTTAAATATTTTCATTAATGACTGGAGAATTAGTCAGTCCAAAGACACAGAGGTTGTATTTTCCAAACATCTACTGTTGCTTGCCTCCCAACCAGAAATGCACGGCCCTGGTGGCCCTCACCCTGGGCAGCTCTGCACTAGCTGACCCTCTAATTTTTTATTCTCTTTCCCCTGATCTTCTTCACCAGGAGATGCAGCCAGCTTTGCTCACTCTTCGTGCCTCCTGCTCCTTTCTCTGTGCCCCTGAGCCCTCTCTCCTCGTGACTCACGAACAGCAGCTCCCACCAGTTATACATGCTTTCCCCTCTCCTCCCCACTGCTAGCTAAGAAAAGGGGAAGAGGGAAATATCTTCTGAAAATATCAGCACTTTCTTCAAGCCCACTCAGATCATCTGTTTGCTGATTCCTATCCTGTAGCCTGTGACCTCAGCAGTGCCGGAGTTTTAGTTCTGTTTTCTTCATCAGGCTGATTACATTGTCAGCACTTAAAATAAATAGGAATTAATAACAGTAAAATTAATCAACACTTGGGAGCGTAACCACCCTTAGGATTGATGGAATCAACTGGTAGGTGATAATTAGAACCAGCCAGAAGCTTTTTCTCAAAACCTAAATGTAAATTTCCTCCCCGTTAGAAACCACACGTTAAAACACCCTCCCACGGCTTGCAACTTTCCTTGTTCTTTTTTATATCCTCACAGTTTGGCAGGTCCTGTACTGGCCACAAAAACAAACAAGAGTATCCAACCCTCACCAAATATTGCTTTCACATATTTCTGGCTCATCCAAGCTTAGAAAGCACCAGAAATACATCTGAGCCTGAACTTTGGAAATTCTCAAGCCTGTTTTTCAGGCTCAAGAGGTGGAGGAAACATATCTGAGCTCTTGGATTCTTTTTCCAAATGGATGTTTCTGTGGCTTCTCTGCCAGAAAGTGCTGCAGTGATGGGGTCTGTGTAGAGACATGAGAATCCCTTGTGCTGCTGTGCCCACCTGGGTGGGGAATCTGGGGTCAGTGCCCAGCTGGGGGAACCAAGCCCAGCACTGTGTTACTGTGTTGCGCACCCATCCCTGCAACCAGAGGCCAAACTCGTCTGCGCTGTAGCAGTATTGCAGCTGTTCCAGGATTTCCATTGCATCCAAGCTGTGTTTGCTTTCAGAGTTGCGCAAGTTGTTCAACTGCACCGAGGACCGGATTTATCTAAGGGGATTCCCTCGACGGAGGTCAGGCATAACGACTAGAAATGACTGATTTTGTGCTTCCTCGCCATTTTCCTTCCCTCCCAATTCCTCTCTGTAGGTTACAAAGGGCAAGGCTCTGTGCTGCTGCTGTTGCCTGGCGCGAGGAGCATGTTCAAGTTCTGCAGGCAGGAGCAAGATGTGAGCACCCCGGCTCAGGAAACAAGTGTAGCAATTTCGCAGTTGTGCAGGGAACAACATCTTCAGAACGACTTGGTGTTGTGGCTTTGATGATTTCTTCAGACACTGTAAGTAGACTGACAAATTGACTTTCGAGTGAAAGGTCATTGAAAAGAATTGCGGATAAAAGCATCTGGATTTACAATTAAAAAGCTACAGAAGTTCAGTTTACAACTCTACTGGGTTCTGCGTGTAGGAGTTTCTATCATATAATTTGGCAGCTTCTTCTGCCTTCTGATTGGGGCTGTAGAAAATAAAAATTCCTTGTGGTTTCTTTATTTTTTTTTTTTCTTTTTAAACACAGTGGAGAGTTGGTGTTTTGGCAAGTCTGATACAAAGAAATATTGTGCTGGCATTGTCTCATATTGTAGGTGACCTCAGGCCTGAACTATACAAGGGGAAAAAAATAGGTCTCTGTTGAATAGAGCGCACATGTGCTTGAATCAGATTATAGAGAGTGTGAAAAGCAGAGCGCACACACGCACACAGTACACATCACGCTGATGCTGTAGGCTGAAATGCAACGCCTGATCCTCATCTCATCCCACTGGTGCAAATCAGGAGCTGTCTTGTGGTGACAAGGCTTGCCCTGCTCCGTTGTGTGAGGTTCCTCCTGGTATTCCCCTCCCTAAGCCCACGACCCATGCAGAAGGACATTTGGAAAGCAATTAGGTGGGAGAGATTACTTAACACGTCAGAACACACACACACTCCGCTCGACTCCAGTGGGTGGTTGCCTTACAGAGTGTTTGTGAGAAGATGTTCACGGATCACGTGTCTTTTTATTTTCTCCCCCTTTCAGGAACTGGGATGGGAACTTTAATCCTGGAAATCCTTACCCATAAAAGCAAACACTACATGCAGAAAGGCTCCCTCTCTCTCTGCGCCTGCCGGTCACTCCCTCCTCCCATCCCCTTCTTTGTGGGACATTAAACTAAACAGAGATTTGTCCCTATCAATATTGACTTGACTGATTTCCCTTTTCCTGACTTCTCTAATCCTGTGGTAGATTTTCTGTGACGTTTATTTCCGGTAACAGATTCATAACAGATTCATACAAATGTTCACTCTAGAAACAGGACATTTCCAAACATCTATTAAAAAGAAAAACAGTGTAGGCAAAGAAAATAATGGGGGATGTTTTTCTCCAGGGTCTGATTTCAGCAGCTTCCGGTATTTGCTTTCCACTTGAAAAAGTAGTTTTTCTCCAGTATTTAAGGGTTTCGTTTTATAAGAAAACAGGGTCAATAAAGCTATTATGTAAAACAGTGCACTAACCCTCCTTATGTTATCTTCTTTATAGGAATTAGTTGCCTAATATGGCCCAGAGATAAGATGCCATCCACAGCTACCCGAACGCCCAGACTGCAGTCATTAACAGAAGTCTGATGACCCTCTGGCTGTTACCTGTGGTGGAGCTGAACGCTGCACTGATTTCCTTCTGTCCATCAAAAGGTTGCTTTGTCTTCGAGGAAGAAGACAAGAAGCTGCCCTGGTTTTGCTTACAGGTGTTTCTCCTGGTCTTTATCTGACAGAAACAAGCCCTTGGGGCAGAACTCGTTGCAGGATGAGAACTGTGTTGGTCACATTGGAGATCTCATGCTGTTGCCGAAGGATGATGGGGTGAGGGGAATCACATTCTCAAAGTGCCTCTACTGATGGCAGAGGAAATCTGAGCAAGGTGCTTGACAGCCACTAGAGTTAGGGTGGAAGGAGCCTGTCTGCTTCCCCTCTGAAAAATGGGTGCAGTGACCATTGTCTCTCTTGCTCTCTCTCTCTTTGATGTATCTACATTGCACAATATGCATTGCATCCGTTCTAAACCCATACTAAGCGAGAGGGAAGAACTGGTGACAAATTTTGAAATGTCAGCAAAGAACTAAGCACGATTTATTATTTTTTTTTAAACAGTACATCCCCATTTTGTTAATGAAAAGTGTAAATATGCCCAGAAGTGGGACACTCCCTATTTCGAGGAGCTCGAGCTCCAGTGTGCAGTGACAAAAGCAGTAGGCAGAGCCCAGAAATGGGAACTCTTCGCATGGGCCTGGCTCCTACGTAAAGAAGAGGTCACTGGGTTGATGGTACTTGCGACAAATGCTGCACGTGGCTGCTGCTGCCCAGTTGCTACAGTAGACACCACACTGCACCCACAGCCAGTGTGAAGGAGGTTTTGGCTGGTGCCATATTGGCATGGTGGGGGAACATGCTCTCTGGTCCCCTGCGGAAGAGATCCCCACAGGGGAATAAAACGTCACCATGTGCCCAGCAGCCGATGGAGAATACCAACCCTCAGAGATGGAAAGCAAGTCAGTCTGGTGCTTATTGAGGGATGATGGCTTTGCTCCACGTCCTCCTCTCTGCCAACTTATTGTCCACAAACACTGGGCTGAGCCCAGTTTTCTAAGGAAGCTAATAACTAAACATTGCCGTTCTGCTCTAAACCAGCCTTGCTGGGAAAAGGATGCTGTCAGTCGCAGCACGTGTAAGCCTTCCTGCAGTCCTTGCCAATTGTAAACTGACCCTATCCTCAGCGTGATGTGTCCAGCTCTTAGCACTGGGATTGATTCTTCTAGGCATGAAGCTGCAAAGGTTGCTATATAGTGATAATGCTATAAGGCCACGGCCATGCTTTCATTGAAGACCCTAAATCTAAATAAAAATGGCAGTAACTTCAGCAAAAAGAATTCTGTGGGTTTAGGAATTGCCCCTGGAGAGGGAGGTGGCCCCTACCAGTTTGCTGTGGATCTGAGCAGGAGAGGAGTATATGCTAGCGGAGTGTCTGGGGGCCTGTCTCCTCTCCCAGCTGTCCTGTCATTCACGCTGAATTTCCCACCCTATCCTAGGGGTGGAGAGTCCAGGGAAACACACATCCCATTCGCAGGACAAGGGCCACTGAGTGGCTTTCCCACAGCTGGGTAAAGCAGAAGAAATTTGGTTGTTTGACTGACTTGCAAACTTAACACTTTTTCCATGCGGAAATAAATCGGAGTATCACTGAAGTGGACGATTGCTGAGCTTTCTATTTTAGTTCAACTTCTCCCCCTCCCCCCTTTTCCTAGTTTTCCTTCAACTCTGCTTTCCAGTGTCACCGAGTTATTATTATCCAGATCCAAATCTCACAGTTTCACTGAAGGAGAACGTGTATTAAAATACCAGATTTACCAGAAAACATCTGCAACTTGCAAGCCTATTGTATTACTATTATATGAGCAAGCCATTGTAAATTCTTTTAAGTCTGTAACTTATTTCACGTTAACACACTGTGTGTTTTACAACACCATTTCAAAGTTTATGGCCTTTTTTCTTTAGCCGCTTGTTCCAATTGCATCTTATATTTCATCAAATATGGTAAAGAAACCATGAGAATAAATTGATGCTCCATATGAACCCCCCTATAAATGAAGGTTGCCAAATTGCTGTAAAATGGTTTTCCTTTTTAGCCCTCCAGAATTGTTAGTAGGTTCCTGAGGCCAAATTCTACAGGGAAACGTTATGACCATTTAAGGCCTCGAAACTTTATGCTTCGGTACAAAGAGCCTAAGGGCGAGGATTTAAAATGGATGAAGTGGAGAAATTTGCACTTCCTTAAGAAAACACAGAGCATTTCCTTCCGCGTGTCAGAAATGAAAACAGAAAATACAAACTAATTTGTCAGGAAATTTTCCTTCTCTAATTCCCTCTCCAGCCTTTCCCTGCTCCCACCGCAGCCCTGCAAGCCTTATTTTTTCCCCTTGTTGTCAGCTTGATGGCGGCAGGTCCCAGCTCCAGGAATTGTGATGGACGACGCTCTGCTCTTCACCTCGCGCACAAGAGCTCTGCTGTAATGTCTCCTCGTGTTCACAGCTTGCTCCTGCCACCCTCTTCCCTGCTCACCTCCCCGCCCGGGCTCACGCCTGCAGACAATCCTTCAGGAGAAAAGTACCGCTCGGGGACACCGGCTCAGCCGCCAGTGACGGTTCGTCATTCGGCTCTAATTGGACGCTGGTGTAAAATGAAAAAAACACTTGTCATATTTATGAGTTACTGTGAGTTAATAATACGCTGGGATCCATTAGTTAAAGCACGTTTGCTCCAAACATGTGGCTTCAGCTTTTAGTTTTTCATTCAAGCAACATTTTTTCAGATGAAATGCTGTTGCCGTTTTTCTCCCAGGCGCTTAGTGAGCCTCAGGGAGTTACAGCATCAATTATTTTTTCTCCTCATATGAGGAACAAAAAGAAAAAAAAAAAAATTTGAGTGTCCTAGCCAGAAAAGTTGGAATTATTATCCAAAATAATAATAAAAGAAAAGCAAAACATCCAGAAATCAAAAGCTGCAGCCAGCTGAACAAATGTAGTCGAAATTGAAAACACAGAAGGTCTGCAGAAGATTCTCTTGCAAATAAGATGGGCTCTGCTCTCTCTGTATTTTTAGCAATCTCCTGTCCTGCTTGAGCCAATTCTTTTTTCTGTTGAAGTCTGTGTGTGCTTGAGTCAATTTTCTTTGACTCTATTTCGAATGATAAATTCATTAGTGCCTTGCAGGTGGATTTGTCTGAATTTAGAGACTCCAGAAAGGACTGAAATGACAAGCGAAAATAGAGCACGAACAGAAACTTGTTTTCATACTCCTGCTTCTGAAATGGTGCTGCCTTTATGTGCAATAAAACCCAAGATGTTCATCTTTCTTCCTTTCTCCCTCTGCAATATTTTTTCAGTGCTGAAGATGTCAAGAGCAGAATTTACCCTTCCCTTGATGCCATCTTTTTTTCCCCTCCATTTCATCACAGCTGCATGGATTCCAGCCAACTCAAACTGTACCTTCGCACGTCACTGCCTCGGACTTTGCCGCACGTTCAATTTGACAAGACTTTTTAATGCAGATAACTGACCAGGCAGACCGAAACTCCAAACTGGTAACTGCATTGACAAGGATGCCAGCACTTCACATCTCCCTACTTTTTCCTTACATAAGCTGATTTCTCTAAAATCGGGAGGTGGCGGCACAGCAAACTTTATGGAACTCCACTCGCTCTCATTACCCACGGCTTGATTTGCAACGCCTTGCTTAGAGAAACAGAGCAAGCTCCACCTGCTCTTCCGTTCAGCTTGTGTTTTGCCCACCATTCCTAGAAAACATTCATGGAACATTTCACATATTGTTGCTGCTAATATGTTTTATTTTATAAGGTTGAATTAAGCAAAAAGCTCCACTGCTGACTCAGCCTTCAAAGCTGCACTTTATATATGTCAAACAACATATATAAATTTATAAGGTGAACAATGGTTGTATTTAAGTACTGATGTAGTAATCATGAACTTCGCTGGCAGTATCCTTTGGAAACCAAATCCATAAATTTTATTAGTATTAAATGTTTCTAATGGGAGTTGACAAATACTTGAACTGAGTTGCTTTTTCTCCGCACTTGGCAAAAGGCAAGGGACAAAAATTCCTATTACACAATGAGAAATGCATTAATACTAAAACCCATTCATCTCAATTTTGTACAAATATAATTTAAGACCTTTTACAACCATTGGTGAAATTACAATGTGCTGTGGGGAAGTTGCAAAAATTTTATGAGAGTAATAAAATTGTCATTGTAATACCATTATAGGGTGCAGGGACAATATACATATTTGAATTACCTATTGTCCTTATGCCAGGTTGAAAAAGCTACACACAGGAATTATAGCATGTAATGGAGACAACTGTTGAAGCAAACCAGAGAAATGAAATCCAGGTCCACTTAGCTGGCCTAAGACAAATCCTCATTAGAAACCCGGACCCAGAATACCCTTCCCACTTGTGTCAACAACAATGAAATTTAAACAGGAGGACTGTTTTATATTTGTGTCAACGGTAGCACAGAGACCAACTAATTAAGCAGAGATTATGTGTCATAAAATAGCGTTGCATCCAAAAACCTGATGTTTTTAGCTTCTGTGACATATTTCCTGGGGTTTGTGGTCTAGCCTGGCTGAAGGTAATCACGGTGGTCCCCCTTGTTCATAGCCAAAAAACCTTCTCAGGTAGCTCATGGCAAACCCATGAAATCCTACCTGGGATTAAAATGGTGTTAACTTTCCAGAGGTGAAAATTCCTTTCACTGAAGAATAGTGCTGCTGGGCTAAATCCAGGGAAAGAGCATTGCTTACTCCCTGCCTGTCCAAGAGACGAACAAAAAGAAGAAAGATGGGAAAACAAGAGAGGCAACTGCGGCCTCATACGTTAGCAACGTTTCACTGGCTGAGTGCTAGAGAGTAATAAAAGAATTAGTTCAAGCATCTGCCCTTGGCTGAGGGAGTTGTAATTATACACTACAGACTCTGCTCTCTTGGAACAACAGTCTTTGATTCCTATCTCTTCTTTTATTACAGCTGAAACGCAAACCTCCTGATGAAACCATTATATTTCCACATGAAATTCACAACTATAAGGGGAAACCACCACAAAGTGGCCAGACATTTGAAGGAGGGCAGAAACAGATGGGCAAAAGTTGTGAAGTTCCCTTCCAAGTTGCAAAGGCCCGATGGCTTGGGGCAGCTGCTGGGGTTTACTCTCCTCCTTTTAGTAAATCCTTTGGAATGGGAGCCAGAAGGTTAATTTCTTTTCCTGTTTATTAAGAGTCACCATATTGTGAACTCCCATGGTTCAGCTAATGGCTCTCCTTCAAATTACTGACTGTTTAGTCCTCACTGGGACTATGAGAACCATGGCAAAATCTCTCAGTAGACCTTTCCAAACATCCAGAGTCTCAGTGAGACCTACTGGCCTTTTAATAACTCTTAAGGTTTTCACCCTGACTTCAGACAACACTGTTCTATGGGTGGGAAAGACTCATCAACCTTGCTAGGACCATCAAAGTGACAACTGGATCTTGCTCAGTCTGCCCAAGTCTTCTCCGGAGGAATTGGGCAGGGAGTGTGAATGAAGGGGCAGAGACACCAGCTGGTGCTTAGCCCCACTTTCTAAGAAGAAATCCACATTCAGGCATCTGCGCTGAAACCCCTAGCAAGGTGCATAGCAAGCCGGTCCCGGTTAATCGGCCTGCTATTCTGGGGACCTGGAGGACTTCACTAGTGGCTGCTGAAAACGTATCCCGAGATATGGACGTGGCAGTGCCAGGATCAGCACTCACAAGGGAAAGGTCTCAGGGAGTTCCCCTGCCCGTACACACACACTTGGTGTTTTATCGAAAGTGAATTTGGAGCACACCTTTCCTTACTCAGGCAGCGTAAGCCTGCTCCCTCAGCTAGGGAAGCTGTTCAGCAGCCTGAGCTCCCGTCACGCTTATTCCCATGTTTTGCACGTTGCCAAGAGGCAAGAAGGTATTTCCCTACACTGCAACCTTTTATTTTCTGTTCTTTTTACCCTGGCTAATATGTCTTCTTGGTAACCACAGTATAATAAATTTCATAGAGCATGACCAGCATACTTAGTTCATATTATTCATTTGCAGTCATTTATTTTTTCCAGCTCCTCTTCCCCTCCTGGTCCCCTCTTCCCTGCACTCACTCTGTGGAATGATAATAATACACACAGAGTGCCGGCTGGCTGAGAAGGGCTTAAAAACAACAAGTAAGAGTATCTTTCTGTGCTCACACCTGTTTTAAGATTTGTTATCCTTAAAAAGGAAAGCTGTAGGGATTCACTCTTTCTTCCTTGTAGACCCCAGTGGAATATACCATTAAACCACAGGGAGGAGGGAAAGCCTTCAGTGCACTTAAATATACTTATGTCAAATCCATCTCATTCTTCCTGCCTTCTTTCCTCAATCTAGCCACCGTTCCCAAGGGCTGGAGAACATTACAACCCATTCACTTTATATGAATGGGCACAGACAGACTTTTTCACCATTTCGATATGTCTACATTTGCAGGCATATCCTGTAGGCCAACTGAAACAGCCTTAATTTCAATTTACTGTCTCCCCGAGGAACATGCCATTCTCCTGAAAGTGGAAAAAACCCTCAATGGCCATTCCCTGCCCCCCTTCCCTCCACCTCAAGTCAAGATCTGAACTGGAGGGAAATTTTCTCCCAAGATTAATGGACTGCAGTTTTGATGCTTATAACAGGGCACATGATCTTTATTAAACAAGTAATGAACAACTTTCACCAAAGTACTGTGTTTGGAAAGTGCTCAGCATTGCCGTACATGACTCATCTAAATCCTTTTCCAAGTCCCTGTAGAATGGTGTTATATTAAGAAAAAGTTCCTCAGCGGTCATTTAACTCTGCTTTGTTTTTCAGCAGTCCTATCAGTAATGACAAAACCCACGCTAATAAGAAAGTAACCAAGATCTTGACTTACTGAGTTTGGATGCGTGCTAGGATCAACTCAGCAAAGCGTGAAGATGAGATGCTCCCACCTTCCTAAGCCAAGTGTTAGGGGTTAGCTATTTATTATTGCAACAAACCATAAACAAAACAGATAACAAGTGAAGATTCAATGAATAGTGGCAGGATGGAAAAACACCAGTACCGCTTGCCAGGCCTTTGTGGTCACAACTCTGATTTAGAGCAAACCAGCATGCAGAAATCTGGATTTAGGAGAGGGATATGTATTTCTTTGCAGAAACACCAATGCCATACAGTCATTCAGGCTCTCCTGGTACCTAGTATTGCAGGATTTCACCGGGCCTTTGGTAATTGTCTGGAAAAACTGCCAACATAGAAGTCAACGTGTAGTACTGCTGCAGTGCACAGCTCCGCAAGGTTATAGCTAACCATTTGTCATCTAAAGCCACAGTACAAACCCAGTTATATGTCCCAGTGCTGTAAATACTGTGCTATTCAAACAGGCTTCTTAGGAAAGTATCAGACACTGGAGTGTATGGCCAAAGAGTGATTCATGTTATTACACTGAAACAGTTTTAGCTTTGCTGATGTATTGCTGAATACTTAATGTTTTCTGTGCGGTCTCTTTTGGGAGGATGATAGTTCACAGATTGATGAGTCTGGTCTAAGTTATCCAAGTGGCCTGATGCTATAAAATTGCTCACAGAAGCACCGCGTTTAAGGCAGCTCTTTGTGGTGCGCTCGCATTTGAGATGTCCAGTTATGAGCAGGCATCGATAGGCAGAGACGGGGGATCTTCTGGTCAAAAGAACTCCAGAACTTTTGGGTTGGGCCAGAACCGTCATCTCAGCTTCCCACAGACCAGCAAATTATGATGACAATAGCCACGTCCGTTTTGGAGGTTGAAGCTGTTCTTCTTATTATTGTAGGGGAGCATTTTATTTATTTTAGCTACACTGCAATTAAAAATAACAGCAAACCAAGAAGTGGTTAGACTGAAGGCACAGGAGAATCGGCCTCAGTGGAGAAATGAGTTTGGCTGCCCACATTCACAAACAGCCTCCGGTTAGCAAACTGGATGTCTTTTCTCATTGCAAACAACTCCAGAAAAAGCAAAACCCCAACTTCAACTTGAAGTCCAGAGTTAACTCAGCTGTACATGGCCATCACTAAGTAAGGAAGACAGCAGTCTGAGATAGTATTTTCTCCTCTGAAAATGCCCATCTTTTGATCTATTTTTTTTTTTCTTTCAGTTCTGCCATTAACATGTAATGGGAATGGTAAATCTTTCCAGGGAGTATCCAGGGGAATCTTGGACGGTCAAATTCAGGATATGGCACAAGGCCATCTCAACCAAATTAATAAATACTTTACAGCAAGCCATGAAAAGTCTTTTGAGCTATTATTTTAAAGGTTTGTTCTGGTCATTGCTTCTGTCTTAGCATTACACCATAGTTCCCTTGCAATCAGACATCTGCGTAAAAGAAACATTATGCTGATACTAATGCTTTTCATATTTAGGAAATCTTTTTCTTATTAGTAGCCACCAATGGGAAGAGTACCCCTCTCTCCTTTTTCTGCTGACTGTACAAGTGTCCTACATCATGCCTTTTTTGAAGAGAACTAGAGTTAAAGAAAGGCAAAAACCTGACCTGAAGCCTAGTAGAGGCACCTTTCAATGCTGTGTGGGCTTAGTTTGGGTCTGTTGAGTGCTGAGAACAGCACAAGGAACAGTTTAATCTCATGGCTGCGTTTGGCAGCCTGGGTCAGAGCTGCCCTTTGCAGCTGTACCTGTTGGTACAGCTTGGTAACCTGCACAGTCAGGCTTTCCAACAGAGCCTACACATTTGCTATTATTAATCGACCCAGGTGTTATGTTAATTGGTTTGCTTCTTAACTGAGAGAAGCTTATTTTTCAAACATGCAGGACAAAACTTGTTAAACCTCAATTAGGCTGCAGACAGGGAAGGTGCAGATGAGTATGAAGTAATTACCAGGCAGAGGCTGACAGGCGAGTTCCTGTATTTTTGGCCAGAGCAGGTGATTTGGAAACCCGACCTCCCAGCAGCTGCCAGCGGGGCAGCACACTTGATCCGCAGAGGATGTCCAGGATGGCCTTTCCCTTGCTGACAGCTCTCTGCAGTTTGCTGCAGACGAACAGCTTAGCACGGAGCGGGCTAGAGAAGGTGGCAAATGGCAGGACCCAACCGCAGGGACTCCACTGCACGGAAGTGGTGGATCAGGGCTGCTTTGGAGCATCCTGCTGCTGTACCCACCCCCATCCTGAAAAAAACCCTGCAGGATAAGCAAGAATGATAACAAATTGTGCAACTTGTCTGTCTCTGCATCCGTGAGCAGGGTGCCTGCCCTGTCCTCAGGGATCTCCCTTCCCACACGTGCAAGGAGCTGGCATCTCTGTGCAACACAGTCTGCATGTTCAGGGATGGGAAGATGGGGCAATGGCCAAGCTTTTAAGATAGGCTTTCTCTATAACTGGGATTGAATCTCATTCTCTCCATACTCTCCTGCTTTGTGCCTGCATGTAAAGATAGACAAAATATGGGGCTTGTAGAGCTAGGCTACACCATTCAAGTAGCAAACATATACCTTGGAAAACCAGGTGAGTGTTCACGCGTATTGCATGGTAGCTCGTGACATAGCAGAGGACTGGGGTTAATGTGCACTCTAACACCCTGACCCAGCGCTTTCAGGTGTCTCTGTTAGGAGCTTGGATTCCTTTTTTTCTGTATTATCCCCATTTCACATTCAGAAAAATGAAGCCTAGGGTAAGCGATGAACTTGCTGAAGTTCACCTGGCAAAGTGAAGGGTACAGAATATGTCTTGCATACTGCCTGGTCTCTACAGCCAAGGCAAACATATTCACGTACATTTAAAGAGAAAGGATCCTGTGAGCTGGAGCTACAGTCTTTTCTTAGACACACACTCAAGAAATAATTTTCAGAGAGGAAACTATGCACCTGGAAAACATACTCAGTTTTAATGGATATTAATGTCTTGTAAAAACAAAACAAAGCCTGAAAGTTAATAATTTGCCTAAAAATAAAGACCATTTTGTTTTTAGTGTTAAACATGAATTAAATTATCCAGCACGTTTGATATTCCTGAGCCGAAGAGTTTTGAATCTGATGCACAAATAATAAATTAAGTAAGGCAATGTGGTGCAGTGGATGGAGGGGGCGAGGAGACTGGGGGTAAAGGTGAGCATGCAAAGCGTGCTGCGCCAGAACATCACCGACACTGGCTCCCAAATGAAAGCTGAAAGACCTGGCTATCGGAACGCAGACGGACAAAATGGGAATGCAGTTCCATCTGCAGATACTGTTTCTTTTCATGGTTCTCACCGCCTGACCTCTTTTTCCCACCAGTTCCTCAGTGACGAGATCAAGGTGAATTACTCTGGATGGGTGAGTCTCGACAGAGCAAACACAGCTGCTGGCAGGGAGCGCTGCTTTGAAAAACAACATGGAGAAAGCAGGAGGCAAAGGCCTTTATAAGCCAACCCCTCTAAAGGTACTTCTCCCTTTCCCTCTCCGAGGCTTAGCTTCTGTCCCACGGCAGTCAATGATAATTTCCCTCTTGACTTCAGTAGGAGGACTGAGCTTCTGGAGGGCAATGGCTCCTGACCCGGTTTCTCCTCCTGTTATTATGTTAGGCACTAAGCCTGAACAGCCTCTCTTCTGTAGGCTTAAATGTAGCTGACTTGTATTCCCTTCAGAACAATCTTCCCAGCCCTTATTTGTCTTCCCCATCAGATGGTTCAGACGAAGAAGCAGCTTGTGTTATGCTGTGGGCATTGTTGAGGTGAAAGGAATCTGCTTTATCCAAAGAGTAGGTTTGGAGCAGGGGCCCAGACTGAAAGCATGGTGGAGGTGGAAGACCCTTCTAGGAAACTGAGGCTGCGTGGCTTTGCCTTTTATGAGAATAAGGGTGCACTTCTGCTGTACGTGTAGCCAGCTAGAATGTACTTTGGCTTTTTTCGAGGCTCCCATGTTTGTTCCAGCAGTTAAGTTATATGCATATTTTTGCTATGCACATAATACATAGCTTGGCAAGCAAAAGATAGGAAGGGTAAATGATGATATGTTTACCTTAGTTCATGGGGATGTCTTAGTGGTTTAACCTTCAAATGTGGTGTGCCTAACTTTTCTCTAACCACAAGTCCAAGCCCCAGCTGGGCTGACTCAGCCTTTATCTTCCTCAAGATAAATTCAGTCTCGTTCACTTCACAGTGGGTGGGTGTTTCAGATGAAGCCTTAAAAACGAGAGTTTTGTCTAGTCTGCGTGGACCCTAATGATCCCTTAGCACTTTTCATGAGAAAAACATTGGTTGGGGGCCAGAATTCCTGTTCTTTGCTGCAGCAGCATGCTGGGAGCAAGAAGAAAAGTCTCTACAAGGCTTAAAGTGCAAAGGCACTAATGCTGGGGTGTGAATCCAACACGGTGGTGCTGTAAGCCCAGCCTACTGACCCCATGGACATACTGTGTATTCCCTGAAAGACCTGGGACTCATCTCTGGCTAGCTAGATGGTCCTGTACTGCCCACTAAAGTGGCATTAGGTAACAAGTGCTTTTCTTTATCTAAGAGATTTAATCCTACTGTGAAATAGGAAACACAACCATTCAAATCTTTGCATAAGAAGCAGAAGACTAGGAGTAGGAGATGTGAGTGGCTGACATGCTAGAGCAAACGCTGTGTGTACAGGAAATAAAAGGTTGTCTGTCATTTTGTGAGCGTCTCCAGATAAAAATTCCACCCTGCTCCTAAGAAATCTTTCCAGTGACACTTTTGTCAAGACCAGCATACTCCTGTGAAGTTCTGCTTTAGGCAAATCACTGTTTCTGACAACAACAAAACCAAACAAAAATCCCAATTAGCTCTACTTTTCTAACAGCATAGCTGCAGAAATGCTACCATTAACACAGCATCAGGTTTCTTCCATCAGCTATGAAGGTAGCAGTCCTTAGCCATATGCCACAGGCTCAGGCAAGCAGGTTAAACAATGAAATTATTCTGTGCAGTTTTGTCGGAGCTCAAATGTTTTCTGAAGCTAGTTGAAAAGAAAACAGGTTTTCAATTGCATTTTTCCCTCAGTACAAGGGAAAGGCTTGAATACCTCTGTTCTTCCAGGACTGGAGGCACTGCGATAGCACAAGAGAGACTAATGACTTTGTATTTCTGGCCAAAGCGGAAGGAATGGAAAGATCATGAAAGATGACCAGTTTGCCTGAGATCTCTATCCATTTTGCAGGCACAGGTGGTTTGGTTTAGCATCTGAAATGTTGGATCCTGAAGCAAACCAAAAGCAACTTCCAACCCCTAGGGAGGAGCCCATAATTAGTACAAAGAGTGGACAGTGCTGGCAGGTCATACAGGCCTTACGGAGCTATATTTCCAGAAGAAGGCATTTGTTAGCGTAGTCAGCACACTTTTGATAAAGCAAGTACATTTCAGGCATTTAGGCTTAAATAAACACACTGATTAATATGCTGTAGGTGGAACATAACTTTCCACTGTACTGAATCTCTTAAAATGTTTTCTAGTCTAGTAGGCAGATCTGTGCAAAATGTTAGAAAATAAAATACCGTGAAAATGTTGGAGATGGTTTGGAAGCATCGTAATAAAAGCTTTAAATTAATAGTGTTCAGTCAATGCCAGGGAATTTTCTCCTTGGCATCTTCACTGACTGTGTGGCCTATTATATGGGTGACTTGAATAAGGTTTCTTTCAGATCTCCCTGGTGTGGTGAGGAGGTTGAAAAGTTTATTACTTGCATGTGAATTGATTTGAGACCGTGCACAAAAGTGCTACAGAAGTGTTAACTAGTATTATCAGCTGTGAATAGATATCCTTATTATCAGCAGACACTCTTCAACAGTCCTACTCTAGTATGCATCTCCAGCCAACAGTGATCTCATTTTATTCAGCAGCAGCCAAAGAAATAGGTTGGGTTGCCTAATATAAAAACGCATTAGACGTTAGTAAGCAACTGCGTAACATTATTTTTTTAACTTAGAAGGGATGTAGCTCAGTACATGGTCGAGTAAATTTATAAACATGCAGTATTACTAGGTTCTGTTGTCCAAGTCCATTTTATACTCTGAAGAGCTTAGCAATATAACTGTTTCAATTAGAAAATATTTTTTGGGGGGTAAAAAGTAAGAATGAAACCAATAAACATTTTCTTAGTTTAACTTCACGGTCCAACTGAGCCACTCAGGTGCCCACCTGCACTATGAGCGCTGGCAGAAACCGGGTATAACTTTACAACAACTGTATTTATCTCACCCGTATCTGGCATAACAATTCTAAGACTGATGTATTCCAGACAGGAGAATTGCAAATAGAAGGTTACGTATGCCTACATAAAAAACCATAGGACTTGGAAGGCTTGACTTAAATCAGAGGACTGGGGTGAGGAGGAAGAGGAGGTGCTGGCAGCAGTGTGTATCTCGGCTCAGGAATGAAAATCGCCTTTGTGTTCTGCAGACGACACACCAGTATCGGCTGGCAGAGCGTCTTTAGTTAAGGAAAACAAAAAGACCTCCTTATGTTACAATGCTCTTGGAAACCCTGTGTAGACAGTAACATCAGTCCTCATTCCTTGGAGTCCCCGGTGTTTTGGTAAAAGCCTACAGCTCCAGAAAAAAAAAGGCCTAAAATTTGTCAGTAGCTCTGAAGAAAGAAGGAGATAAATAAAATCTCAGAACTGAATGCCCTCCAAACTTCAGGCTATTTGAAATTCAGAATCTAACACTGTAAGTTTGGACCCTTCTCTTAACCTGAGCTTTGCAGCAACACCTTGCTGAGCAAGAATCCTAAAGAGACCCCTCCCATTTGGTGATGTCCCTGTAACCTTAGACGGCTGGCTCTTGAAACATTCATTAAGCAGATTAAAACTGAATTTAGGATGAATATTTGAGAGGTCACAATAATCCAAAAAGGAGCTGAAGAGTGAGCACAGCACTTCTTTGGTGGTTTCTCTCTTAAATGCACGTGGCTTGAGCTGTGAATGCTGGTTCTCCTACAGTAACCTTCACAGAATGTTTCAACTCCAGTTTAAACTTTGAATTATAGGAAATACCATGTTATCTGACCTTTTATCTTTTCTCAGAGAAAAGCCAGGTTTTAAAACAAGCAGGTAAAAAACAAACAAACAAACAAATAAATCACCCAACAAAAGGCAGTTATAAGTGGAAAGGCTGCACTTGCACCTTGAGAAAGTGAGCAAAATCAAGTACATTCAGGAGTCTTCAAGACACATTGATATAATGTGAGCTGTTTTCCTCGAAATACATCCCTAGCTAGCAATGGTGGCTTCCAAGCCAACAGAGGCACCTTAAAATGGACACATTTCCCTCAGAGCAATCCTATAATTTGTAATACACCTTTTGCCTTCATCCTACAACACAAGAGGCTGGAGCCTTGTTCTCGTTTACTCTGGCAGGATCTTCAGCTGTTAGAAAAAAAAGCCAACAGAGCTGTGCTTCTTTACAGCAGGGAAAGCTCTGCCCTATTAACAGTAAAGATAAGGTGAAAATCCAGTCTAAATGCATGTAATGGAGTAAGTATGTGTGTAATGTAATGAAGTAACGATCAAAAAGAACAGAACTTCAGTTTGCCTTAATCACTGTACCTCTACTGACTCAATGTTTTTAAGTCCTTTCCCAGTGTCCTTCCACTGCACAATATCCAACTGTCCAAAGTCCTTCTGCCCAGTCACTGCTTCTCAGATGAGGCTTGTGTCCTGTCTGCAGGTAGGCAAACTGAGGCACAAACTGGTGGAGTAGGAGGCTTGTCACTGCCTTGATGATTGATGGCTGACTTGGGCAGAAAGCCAGACAAGCTGCCTGGATTGCTAACTTTTGGTCTTTTTAATACTGGGTAATATTAATGAAAAGGAAAACAGCAGCAAGCCTGGCTGAAATGAAGAGTTATTGATCTGGTCCCAGAGTATATTTAAATATTTTATTGCACAGATGGGGCCCCTACAACTTTCTTTTCCTTCATCCCATAAAGGCCTGGTTTTACAAGGATACTTGCTGCCCCTTGGGAGGGCTGGATCCTGTTTCCTCTCCATTTGTGTGTGTTTTTTGGGGGGAGGGTTGGGCTCAGGTAAGGAGAATCAATTACACAAGTGCAGGACAGAGAGGTTTTCCTTTACACAGGGGCCAAGACTGCTGCCTTTGCTGTTCTTCCACCTACTGCCTTTGGGGCATGGCTGTCTGAGGGGTGTTTGCTGCAGATCTCCCTCCTGACTGCATGATGCTGGCTGTATCCACAGGGAACCCACTGCCACCTTCCAGAGAGCTCTCATTTGAAAATAAACTCGTTAAAAACTCCACTCAAGACTCATCCTTCTTGGGCATTTTTACTTAGCGTGGCTACATTTCTGCCCAGCTAAGAGAAGGGTACAAGATTGCATAGGAAATTGCCATCGTATTTATCCTAAGGTTTCCTAATGCAATTTCTCAGTCTTTTGGAAGCTGACAGGTCTACTAAAAACCAGAGTGCAAAAGGTAGGTCCCTCTTTCCCACAATAAAAACCAGAATATTTTTTTTTTAGTCAAAAAAGAGAATTTTTAAATTGTTTCCATGAAAGAAGAGCTCAGAGCCTGAAATGGATGGAGTCCACAGACAGAGCAAGACGCATGGGGAGTGATAAGGTCTAGTTGGCTTACGTAAAACAGTGAATTTGGAAAGCTCTCCCCCTAGCTTCTTGATAAGAGGTTTCCTCTCAAAGGCAGTGACAAACACCAACCAGCCAAACTGTAACTTTCTGCCTAGCAGCACATCACTTATAATGACAAGCAGCAGACGGAAACTCTTCCAACAGGCATCACTACTGAACACACTGTGTCTCATGAACTGCAGGGAATGCAACGTCTGGACACCAGTCATTTAAAAAAAAAAAAAGGTAGAACCTATAAAAGGATTTCAAAACCCCACAAACCAACTAGTCTCCTTATGATTTACCTGATTTGTAAAAGCAGAGTTTCTGTGGCTCTGCAGCCCTGTAACAGAAGTTATGAAAGTACCAACAAGTGACTTACTAAGAGCACAGCCCAGCAGGAACAGAAAGACAACCCATATTTAAGAAACCTCACCAAAAAAAGCCATCTCAGCAGCTACCAGCAAATTCTGCTTGACAAGGATATAAATTATTAGCCTACGTTCTGCATTCCAGAGGGCAAGGATAGCTTTTCCTTACTCTCTAATTCTTCCCTCCTTTTTGGAAAATACATGAGGATGTGTACTGAAGAAAAGGAGTAGCTTTCTTCTGTGTTACTTCTTTGTATGTTTCTTGCATGTTATAGGATCATGATCTCATGATTATGTACATTTCATACTAACTTAATCCATTCTGGGTCTCCTTGCACATTGGGACTCCTCTATGGGGTCTGAGACATATCCTACCTGGGAGGGAATGGGTTAAGTGACAGAAGCAGTCTAGGTATGCCTGAGGTTTCTGTGTGCAGGAGAAAGACTCGATCTTTCCCACGAGTCCCTCATGCCATCATTTTATGTACTATGATATTTGTCAGAAAGCTCTGGCTAAAAACCTGAACATTTTTGTTGTCACTCCCATTCAGAACAACTAATCACAGTGGAATAAAGGGTAGAGTGGCCTCACACTGGCAGTACTAATTGTCTAGGTGTGCAGTGCTGCGAGGCATGGCGGAGGAAGAAGTGGATAAGCTTCCTCACTTTGTGGCCAGAGTAGGTGATGAGGAACAAGTGAGCCCAATTTACCTACACTTAAACATAACTGTATCACCATTCACTTTGATTAAACCCCTTCACCTGGAGAGCAAGACAGAGATACCTAGGCTATCTTATTTTTATTTTAGCCACCCAAATTATGCCCTTATTTCACACCAGCATAATTGCTTTTTTTTGTTTTGATGGTTGAGATCTGGACATCGGGTCCATATGCCCTGAGCAGAGCTCTGCCTCTGTGCATGGACAGGGTCTCTGGTGACAGGAACCATTCATGGTGGCTGTTCACGTGGACCGAGAAAACTTGGGGCTTTTACCTAGTGAGAATAACTGTTTTGGGTCCAGCATGAATCAGTGCGAACCTTCACTCATCCCTGACACTGCAGTGAGACACAGCCAGGCTAAATTCAGCGTTTCTGAGGGAGCTGAAGGTGGAGAAAGGCAGTGCCGGAGTGGTGCCTTGCGGAGGCAGGACCTGTGCAGTATGCTGGAACGGGGAACGTCACGAAACAAAACAAAACTGCTTCCCACTCAGACAGACAAGAAAAACAACAGTATTTGGAAATGCCTGGGCATTCCCAACAGACTTTACCCAGAAGTATATCAAAGTTTGGTTTGAAGTAACAGCTACATGTCATTGAAAAATTGCTTTCTGCCCCCAGATAATTTATAGAATATCCAGGAGTGACCTGTCGTCATGATCTCTGCCTTGAAAGCAAAACAAAAACAAACAATAAAGAGTTTTGCATGGATTTATGCTGAGTTCCAGCCCTTAATTAAGCTGTCCAGGGGCTGCTGAGTATCCAGTCTGCTCTCAGGGAAGATGGCATAAATCCAGCGCTAGCCTATTGAAGTGAAAAGTGCAAGTCCAAGCAGGACCAGGAGAGACTATTTGTTGAGCTACGAGTCCCAGTGTCCAAATCCATTGGAACTCAGAGTGCCTTGCTCATGAAGGGTGACAGTTTGGACTCAGCTGGGCTGAATCTAGACCAGCTATTTGTTTGCAGTGCTAATATTTTGTCTTCAGAAAATTTGCAAGCCGTCTATATGACTGTTTCCTCCTCCCATTTATCTTATGCAACACAAAGCAATCCAGCAGAGCAGAGTCACCTTAATAAAAAGTAAAATTATTAGGAGGAAGAGCTTTACACAATCTCTCAGTTCACCAGTATGAGGAGGATAAGCAAAGGCAAAACCCGGTATAGCCCAAGACCATTGGATGAATTCAACCCTCCCGATGGCTCTGCATGCTTCAGGTGGCAGCACAGAGCTGGGCAGAGGAACTGGCTAAAGCCACAATGTTATAATTGGTTTGAGAGATCTACCTTTCAGAGAGCTTGCACTCACTTGTGTGATGCCCTTTTCTTGCCCTAAAAAACCCCAGTTCTTTATATGCAACTTATCTTAAGCTCAAAGTATTTTTCTTTTTGTGGGGAAAATCCATCAGCCCTACATTTCCAGGACTGTGGTAGGATAGGCTGCATCCCAGGCATTGAGCTTGTCTCTAGCCTCATCCCATCAGCAAAAGAGTTAATAGTGCTTTCCCCTGTGCCCAGGCAGTGATTGACAATACTCAGACTGTCTCGCTGGGGCACCTGCAGATAACCACCTGAGATAGATCAGCACAGGAAACCATTTCCACACAGCGTGAACGTGCAGGTGGTGAGCAATGTAAGGAGCATGATTATTATCCCTTTTCTAGCTAACTGTTCTGGGCCCCCTGCATGACGTCTGCATAGCTGAGATGTCATCACTCAGCCAGATGTTGAAGTCACATCTATCTAAATCCAGTTGGATATATGGAAAGTATTGTCTATTTTGAAGGGCATAAATCAGGGGGCGTTCCTATGAATAAGGGATTATTACTAAATCGTGCACTTTCTATTAATAGATCCCTATTAATGCTGCAGGTGTTAGTAGTAACTGCTCTTTGAAGCATTACTTAATCACCCCCTTTGCAAATCCCCGTAATCCAGCTCTCATAAAAATACATGGATTATTGATTGAGAGGACCTCTGGGATCCCTAAAATGAGGTTCAGCTCAGATGCCTGCACAGTGCAGGAGACGCACTACAGATCGCTGCCTGGAATGTCTGCCAGGTGTTTGCAGTTTCATGCATAGCATGTTTTGGAAATAATAAAAGAGGTGGGGGTGGAGGGGAGGTCATTCCCATCCAGGAAGGCCAAGCTCAAGTAGAGGAAGGAGAAGGAGGACCATTAGTAATAGCTGGAGAGGTTGAAGGTGCAGAGGTTATAGGGTGGACTACTTCTTCCTCTCGGGAAAACTTGTATGAGTGAAAATAGGGAGGAAGCAGATCAAATATATGTCATATTCTCTTCAAAACTAGTGCACAGCATGCAGCCAGGTCTGTGGCATGCTTGTAAAGCACACTAGTGATCAAGACAAGCCTTTAGAAATGTGCTGGATACAAGGGTAGCTAGAAAGGTAAATTAATGTTTGAGAAACACACGAAGAGACAAAATAAAAGAAGATTCCCCCCCAGCCAGTTGATATTTCAGGATTACATCTGTAAAGCTTAATGCTGGTGAGAATTGAGCAGGTGAAGCTGAAGCACACCCATTCTCCCTACTTAGCAGACCTTCATGGTTGAGCTCTGCATGGCTCAGATTCACGGGCGGACTTCTGGGCTGCTTGAGTGGAGTTTGGGCAGAATGTGGTTGCTTAAAGGTGTGCTTAAGCCATACTCTGCAGGCTAGAGACCCTGAGATATTTCAGCTGCCGAGAGTAAAGCAATGTGATCCACAGAATAACAACAAAGCCAGCAAGAAACAGACCCTGCAGAGCCCCATGCCCACAAGCCTACGCTGTTTCCTGAGGGATGCATTAGCTAGGGGACCCCTCCACCATAAAAACACTAAGGAACTTAAGAAACATTGCAGAGAGGTCCTTGGAACTGCAACCCCATTTCACAGGCACCTTTGGCACGCCATAGTCCCAGGCACGTACATCTGTGAGTTCTGGTCAGCTCCTGTATAGGCACCAAATGCCCATGTCTTGCAAGGCTGAGCAGCATGGTGCCTTGCATCGTACTGGTGTTGGCTGGGGGCTCTGAACTGGGTGTTTGCAAATCCCCTGGCTGGAGCAAGGGGCAGAAGGGCCTGTGGCTCTGCAGCCTAGTAATCAGGAGTGGGAGAGAGAGACGATCCCCAGCTCTCTTCCAGGGAGGGCTGAAAAATGTAGCCACCGCTCCATGGAAAAGACATAAACAGGACCTTAATCAATCAAACCACACTCTTCAAAAAGTGCTGGAAGGTGAAGAAAATCTCTTAAGAAGAAGTAAGGATAAGAAGAAAAATTAATCCCTCACAGAACTGCTTGATAAAGCACCATTTTCCAGGGTGCCACCGTCTGTTCTCTGTTACAGGGAATAACCTTGATGTTATTACATTACAGGATTATTATTATACAGTAGTGTGTTAAATCTCAACCAAACGTAACAAGCGCGGGAGAGGGAGAGTCAAGGAATATCACCGATGGCTGGAACAATATACACAGTTGAGGAAAGCGCTTCTGTGAGAGTGGAGGGCTCGTTAAGCTGATTAAAGGTAAGCACATTCCCAGCGGCTCTACTGAATGGGCTCATTTTCTTCAACTATGGCTCCAAAGTCAAATTCTCCCACCCCAGTACTCCAGCCTTTCACAGGAAAGGGGTGTTAGGGCTTAACTCTTGTGCAGCAGTGGGTTCAGCAGGCTGGTGCCTTACTGACCACGTGAGGCACCTCACAGCTTTTCTCTTTCAGGAGGGGACCAGTGTGAGTAAATAAGTACTTTCCATGAGGCAAGGAGTATTGCTGCTCTGCTCATCTATCGGGTATCTGTATCTTCAGGGGAATGGAAAAGACATGAAAGCGCTTTCACGCTGTGCCCCAGTATAATGCTTAGGATCACAGCATGGTTTGGGTTGCAATGGACCCTAAAGATCATCTAGTTCCAACCCCTCTGCCATGGGCAGGGACGCCCTCCACTAGAATCGTTAGGAGAGTTCACTCCTTCATCTATATTACAGCACACAAAAAAATAAAGGGCCAACAGAGAAAGCGTGTCAGAGTGCGTAACTGTCATCCTAATGTTTCTGCTTTTCCTTTTCACTCCTGATGTAGGACTTTTTTCCTGTTCCCTTTCCACTTTTGCCATGAACCTTGGAAGATGAACAGCTAGGCTTTCTCAGCTAACTTTCCCAAGTCGTCTTGGAGCACTTGGAGGTTTTTCCCTTCACATCCTAATTAAGGGTATATCAGTGTCCCGTTGGGACCACAGCAGTTAACGAACACCATCCGGCAGGTCACTTATAAACTATTTGCCCTGAGATTGAGGGCAAACTCTGATGAATTCCCAAGGAAAGAATCAAATGAACCTGTTAATGAGCGGAGCATTAGGAGAAAGGAAAAAAAAAAGGCAGGATCTGAAGTCTTAAGGAAATGTAGGAAATAAAGGTTTGTTTATCTAATGTTTTTACTGGTGTCAATGCACAGAACTCCCCCTCCATTTTAAAGCAATTGCAAACAAAAGATTCAGTTGCAGATAAGCTTTGGGAGTTTGCTTTTGCCCGAGATGCTTGTAAACATTCCCCAAAGATGGAAAGGAAAAGGGACATATAGCCCGTTCACTTCAAATAAAACCTGGCAGCACGGTTTTCTTATAGCATCATCACTACCTAGAGCACCAAGATGAATTTTAGTCACATCTTCACTTGGTTAAACCCTCTATATAGAAATTGGATTCTTTGTCCCTGGAAACTTTAGTTTAAGGTGGTTACTGCAGTTTTCCCAAATCACCACCATAACCTGAGGACAATCTCTTGGGACATTGCCGGCCTATATGAAATCTCATAAGAGCCTGGGTTGGTGAAATGTTAATAGATGATCCAGAGAAGCTCTCCAGTGTGAGTTTGCCTGTTCAGTGAAATGACTCACAGAACAGGCACCCTCCCTCCCCCAAAAAATAAGAGAAATTCACTTGCTGTCTAATTCACCAGGCTTTTTTTGTGCCTATGTCTGTGAGCAGGCTTAGCCTTCACTCTCAGCAGGCCTAGAATGGGGTTGGTTTCTTGGACTTAGAATTCCCTGTATTTTCATTATTTGCATTAAGGTCTGACATACGGCACAAGTAAAAGCTGTACTGCGCTAACACAAAATGGCTTCAGAACTAGAAAATGTTTGACATGAATACAGCTGCATGATTAATGTTCATTCAGATTAAAATGAAAAAACAGCTTAAAAAAAAAATCAGTCAATTTCTAAAAGAAAGTAATGAAATTAAAAAATATATCTTATTAGAGCTTGTGCTGCAGGTAAAGGAAAACATCCTATACTGTCCTGATGTCCATTTCTGATTATCTGCAGAAAACATGTGACAGGACCTCCACGGGCACTCTGTGTCTGTTTTTGTTATAAGTAGACCAAAAGCACCACATAGCGCTTTTTTCAAGCCCAAAGCAGCAACGCAGATGGGAAGACAGGCTGGGGGTTAGAAGCTGTGCAGAGGGGCAGAAAGAAAGGATTTAAATGAGAATTTCTCCTTCATCTAAGTTCTTCTAGCACAGAACAAGGGATGAATTCTTCTATCCCTCACGTTTGTCACACGACACTGGTGCTAGAAAACACATCTTGACTTTTCTAAAGCTATAGCATGACCCATAAAAACCCTTGTTTATTATTTTTGCCAAAACCAGAAGGTCCCCAGAGAAAAGGTAACAAAGAAAGGCACAGAGACCCCTTCAATGGCTCCCTATGATTTGAAACAAGTGAGTATTTAAATTGTACAACTGGTGTTTCTGATAATGCTGGATGGGTAGCCTCTTAAGACTAAAGCACCCTGAAAGTTTTCAGTTTGGTTGCTACCCCCTCCTCCAAGTGGATGGCTTTCAGGTCCTTTGAATTTCATTGTTCATGTCCTGCTCCTCAAAACAGCTCCCCGCATCACTTGCGGTGTCCATTGGCTGAGGGCTGACAGACACTGAAGGTGTCTCATCACCTTCCAGCCATCCTGGGGGAATGTCACTGACAAGGAGGGAAATGTAAAACAGAGGAGGGCTCTGTAATTGCTGTTCCCTCCTAGGCAGTGAGGAATGGGTGCACTCCATATGGATCAAGCAGAAGGCTCTAAAACTTGGCATGCCTGCATTTGCTGTGAGGTATAAAGTCAGCCAGAAGTAGTAAAGGAGAAAGGTGAGGGACATCTGCCCCTGGGTTTTTGTACTGTCCCATGGGGAGTGAAATAAATGGAAGCTGGTTGGTATCCCTGCGTGATAAACCTGACTTCACACAAGATGGTTCTTGTGGAGTCCCATCTGCAACCCCCAGCTATGGCAACCTCCATGGACCGCAGGCAACTTCACTAATTGCCAGGGCCGCTTCACAAGGCAACATCTTTACAACCTGATAATTGACCAATTTATTTCCCTGTCCATTGCCATCAATAGGATATCTTCCCCTTGCTTCTCTGAAGCCAAAGCTTTTTTTTTCTTTTTCTTTTCCTTTTTTTTTTTTTTTTTTTTTAACAGAGAAGAGCTACTTTGGTCTTGTACACCTTAACAGAAACACTAAATGTATTGGTGGATGAGGACAGCCAGCAACCAAGAGAAGAGAAACTTTGATGAAAGGCAGGAAATTTTAATAAGCAGCACAGTAATGTCTGTTCCTAATGTCCTCTAGCTCCCCCTTTTCAAGGCCATACCTGAAATACACACAGTGCAGCACTGAGGTCCACATACTGACTTTAGAAGAAACGAGTGATCTTCACTGGAGTCTCCTATTCCATACCCTGGCTATTCTGTAGTCAGGGGATCTAAAACATCTATATATTTTTGGCCCTTTACCTCCCTGGATAACCCATGCCTCCAGTTTTTGAGCCAGAATACCATGTTCAGCTCAAACATAAGTCAACTGTCCTGTCAGGGAAGTCAGTAGATGTTTCTAGTTATTAATCCCAATGGAATTGCTCCATATCTTCTTACGACACTTGCAGGACTATGCGAGTTGTGACAGCAACATACAAGAATTAGCCACCTGGCCCCAGACAAGGTCAGTCTGGCTCCTTTGTCTCACAGTGACCAGACCCAGCTGCCTCTGAAGAAAACTGGTTTCTATCATAGGCATGGTGTCTACCATGGATAAGTTGCACACACACACACACACACACCCCCCCCAGTTTGATATGCTACAGTAGAGGTTCAAGAGGATTTTCACTTTTTCACATTGTCCTATTCCTATATTTTACAAAAAATTCAGAACATCAAGGGAACTTTCAAAGCACTTTTCTCTATTTCACAAGTCTTGGTAAATCAAACATGTAGACAGAAAATCTAATAAAAAAACCCCTATGAGGACTTTTAATCAGAAGAGTATATTGAAACGTAGATAGTAAAACTGCCGTAACTAACTGCAGATGCTAAAAAAACTATAAAGCCGCAGTCGGCATGGATTGCCACATTATGGTGGTAAAGCAGAGACTGACTATAGTTTTACTGTTTGACTTAATAAACTGGCATTTTTTATTATTATATAATGCACCAAGCTCCTGTAGTTTTACTATAGTAAATATAATTCAACCATAGTTTAAAGAGGGATGCTGATTTCATTTGCTTTAATACACACAGTGAAGCTGGGAAAAGTATTTTAGTAACTCTTTATCTGTGTCCTTCCTTTAACTTTCACATCACATATTTGTGTTTGAAGATGTGATTTCTGTCTTCAATCTTTTTTCACTGTGCTTTCCTTGGAATAGGAAATCATCTTCAGTGATTTTTGCAGCACAAGGGTTTGATACTTGAGACAGAGACAAGTGACATTTGGATTCCAGTTTCAGACAGGTATGGAAGTATCTGTATGTGAAACACAAGCTATTTTGCACAATCCTCATTCTGAAGTTTCTGCGTGAGAGCTTGCTGGGCAACGGTCATTTGGTCTTGTGGAAGTTGCTGTACTAAAGGATGGAAGGAAGGGCTGTAAGGAAAGGTGTGCCTGTTATTTTCCCTGATGGCGTTATACCTGTACCCTCAGCTTATCTCTTTCTCTCTGTGCTCACTTCCTTTGCCATTATATACTCAGCTGCACAGTGGCAGCATGATGTTCCCTGGGGACTGCGTACGGGTGCCTGAACAGCCATAGAAACTGTAGAAGCAGAAAAATATGTATAATTGCTTTCCTTCTCCCAAAGCCTGGGATGACACAACTCCAGCACAGATGAGGAGAAAGCAAGTTAAAACCCCCAAACATTCACATTAACCATCAAACTAATGCCAACCGACAGTGATTTTCTCTGCATGTCATTGTTAATTGTGTTCTTACTGCTTTACGTGCAAATATTCATCTCAATAGCCAGACTCTGCAGCCAAGGAATATTAAGGGAAAACCCTGGCCCGGGTGCTAACATAAGCATTTAAAGGATTCATTTCTATTGTATGCATGCACAAGCACACACACGTGTGCTAAAGCTGTAGGCTTTAGCATTGTGCAGGTGTGTTGGTCCTCCCTCTTCTCCAGCAGCAATTCACTGAGGCTGCCTGTGGCCCAGGAGGCATGCCCTCCATAGCATGGGAGATGGTCTGCTGGGCTTCTTGCTCACACAAAACACACTTCAGTGAGGAAATCCTGGCACAAACAGCCAGAAATCTAAAGCATGCCCTTAATTTGGACCTCATGCACTGCTCCAAAGGTATTTGGAGGCAAGCTGAGAGTTGACTTGCCTGCTTTCCTCATCACTTCTCCCAAAAGCTGTCACTGCCAGATTTTCTCACTGCTCAAAAAACTAAACGTGAAATGATTATTTTGTTTTAAATTAACAAGAACAGCTAGGAGTTTATGTTTAAAAATATAAATTTTAATTATTAATTTTTAATTTGAATTAATAATTTATTAGTTTAATAATCACTTTTTTTTTTTTTTTTAATTCCTTGCCAGTGCAAGGATAGTCAGAGGAGATTCAGTTAACTTTGGTTTGAACTAAGACAATTGACCTGAGCAGTCAGTGTCATTGTGGGAAAACGCTGGTCCAAACCTTATCTCTGCTACTGAAACCAGGTGTAATCCTTGACCACATGGAAGTAAAGAATCCGAAACATCTGAGTTTTGGATACAGGCAAATTCAATTCCAAGCATCAAGCTCCTGCAAGGAAGGAAACTTAAACACTGCAACAACCATTCCCTCCCCCATCAATGAAATGCTTGGTGGAAATTAATCTTTGGACCAAAATCCAAGAATTTAGCTTTGCATCATATCTAAACTGTGAGACCTGGACTTTAAATCTTCTCTACCATAAGCAAATGACTCCTGTGGCTTTGGATGTCATATTACCAAATCAGGCTGGCTACTGAGAAGCACACCACCACCAGCAGCAGAAGGAAAACAGGCATAGCAGAGCCACTAAACACTTAGCCATATTCAGTCCACCTTCGTCATTTTTGCTTCCTTCCTCAGCCATCCTCCCCTTACAGCCCAGGAAAAACAGGCAGCTATTTTAGGTGCCCCACCGTTATCACTGAGATGCAATCTCTGCTAAACAAACTACTTCCAACACATCGCCAAGCAAACCCTGGGCTGACCTTTGACTTCATCTTCTGAAATATGACCATAAAAATAATGAGCCTGTAAACTGCTTTTGGCAATTCTGCCGCTGCTGGGATGAAAGGACATTGTCATTAGCATGCAGCTTATGAACCCCAGCTTGCTGGTCCTGGCAGGCGGCCAGCCTGGGAAACCGAGCTGGCCTTAAAGCTGACACAGGTTCAATGGGATAATTAGGCAGCTTTTTTGTTCGAGTTTGTTGATATAAATGTGGTAGAGATTAGCCTTTTCCCCCTCAGCTCTGGGTAATGGTCAGGGCTAACAGGTGTCAGGCTAATGGTGGTGCGGAAAATTAATACTTGGTTTCCTGGCACCTTCCTTTGTTGTTTTTCCCCGCAGAGGAATTTCTCCAAATCTTCCAGCACTTTGCAAGCACCTTCCCTCCCTCTTTCCCCCTTATTTAGCATTGCCCAAAACATTTTATCAAGAGCACGCTGTCGAGTCGCATACAAAGAACGAGGAAGTGCTGACTGGAAAATAAATTACCATCAATCAAAGCAGTCAATCAGCCTTCCATTTATTAGGCTCAGGAATAAAACTTAAGTTTCAAAATAGCAACGGGTTAGATCTTTCTTTTTAAGCTAGGGTGAAAATCTCTGGGGAAATGAGCCAAAGCAGAATAAAGGACACCCAGAACGTCGCACAGCTCTGAACAAACTGCACCACCACTTATAAAAAGTGTTTAGGTCACTTAAACATCTGGTTATCTTAAGCAACTTGGGACAGGGTTCTTGGCACTCAGGAGGAATTAAAAATGCCAAATCAGCTAACAGCTCTCTATAAGTCCTCAAAGCAGAGCCTATCTGTGCTTAATGTCAAAGTAAGTGAGACAGCGAGAGAAATCATGCGCTTGCCTTTACACACACTGTAGCTAGCTGATAGCCTATGCAGAAAATGAGCTTTGATACTCATTTTATTCATGCATGCTGCCTTTTATCTCCAGGGCTGCCAAATCACTGTAAAAGGAAGGGTAGGCCTTATACTAAAATCACTTCACCCACCCCCAAAATGCAGCTACTTCTGAGGAGGGACCCACTTAATAGTGCATTAAATACACGTGGCAGCTTAGCTGGGATGGGAAAAACCCATGGGAAAGAATGTTCTTCTAGTAACGTGCCATTGCTTATCCAGGACATGGATGTAGGTAGCCTTTCAATTAAAATAAAATGAGGCAGGAAGGCTGAAACCCCTACTCTGCTTAGATGCGGGGCAGGAGAGGGGAGACCCCTCAGCACGTGCCGTGCTGCTGAGCCCAGCCACCCCCAAACTGCCTCCAGCCTGTGACACTGCGCCCCGACCCCACTGCAGAGGAGCAGGGGCAGCCCCCACCTGCCTGCAGAGCACCCAAAGGCTGCAGCACCATCTACTGAACCTCACAGTGGTCTCTGCAAGGATTTCCCTCCCCTTCTTTCCCATCAGTATTCCTCTTCTCCAAGACCTTTAGCCCTTGTCTTCCTGGTCTCCCACCCTGTCCTCCAGCTCCACACTCTGCAACCACTTTCTGGGATGCACAAGCCACTTACTTTCCTCCTTCCTTTCTCATCGCACCAATTTGATTCTCTCCTGACCCATGCTGTGCCTTGTCTCCACTATGTTTCAAAGAGCAGCCAGCCCACTAGTCACCTCCTAGGCACAGAGGTCCTATTCCTCTTTTCTCTGCTCCCCACAGAGAAGCTAAGACCAGGATATGGCTACTGAAGGTTCTCCTCTGCATTATTCCCTTGTTTTCACCCCAGCAAAGCTTAGCAAATATGCTGCAGGGACACCCTCCTTCCCAGCCCCTTCATTTAGTAGAGGAGGTTGCCTTTCCAACACTGCTGCTCCCTCGAAGGAGAACTGATACAAGAATCCCTCCTTTGGCAGTTGAAAGTGAAAAATCCAGGGGTTGGAATTTTGGAGTCAGAAAATGTTTCAATGGGAGATAAACTGGAAGCTTGTAACAGTGCAAATAAGTCACTTGGAATGGATTACTATAGGCTGTGGTAAATTCTCCATTTTCTGGAGCCTGACTGAAGAGCAAATGTATTTCTGAAGAGATATGCCCTGGTTTGAAAATAATTTGTTGGGATAAAGGCCAGAATCACTGGATTAAATCTGTGGCTTCTGCAACAAAATGGGTCAGACTAGATAATGACAAGGGTTTAATGCAGTCTGAAAGTTTATTAATCTACCTATTCTAGAAAACAACAACAAAAACATTCTTTCTATGAAGCCCTGTTGTTTGCAAGAGGTATATCTGAGTTTGTGTACCATAGCTATGTTTGGGTTACCTCAGCTCAAGGCGGGAGTTGCTCCTACACCTGAATATGACATTAGAAAAACCCAGAAGCAATAATTAACCTCCCCCTGGTAGAATGCCAAAGGCTGCAAAACAGAGGGAGCACTCATTTCACAGTGCTTGACACACCCTTTCCTTAGCTCTTCTTACTATGAATGGCCCAATAATTAATTTGCCCTAAAGGTCAAAGGGGAAAGGTGCTACTCAGCCATAGCAAAGACTGACACCAAGAGAAGATGAGATAGTCTGGCCTACAAGGGTAATACCACTAAAAAACTCCAAACCACCAAGACAAGCAATATTCATTCCATCAACAACTCTAATTAGACTAAAATCCCTGCTTGTGGGGTGGTTCAAAATTTTCAAGGAACAAACCTAATTTATCAGCTAAGAGGAATCAGATACCAAGACTTCTGTATGGCACATGTCTCCTTCAGATGGCTGCCTGTCACCAAAGTAGTGCTTCAGACTCCAGAGTGACCTACGTTGGTCCAAACTGTTCCCAGTTTTGTTTTGGGAAGGAGTGAGGAGAGCTGCAACAGCTTTGCTTTGGTGTGGAGGCATCAGAGCTGTTCTGCTTCATGGTCATCAGCATTTGCATGGAGACGAGGCAGTGAAGTGGCTGCCCAGTCACATTTGGAGTTAAGACGTGTTGTCAAATATTGGGGGTTTTTTTAAATCTATTTCGACTAGCCACTATTTATTTGCATGGCAGCAAATTGGATAAGAGGATATTTCCCTCTGTTTCCTAGAGGACAATGGCAGAAGAGCGTTGGCAGGGTGGTACCTCCCGAGGCAAGGCAGACAAGTGGATGAATTAAGTCGGTAGCCTGGCAATGGCACACAGACACTCCTTAACCCTGGGGGCTGTAATACGGAGGAGCCTGACAACCTGCCAGCACTGCAGGTGCAGGCTGAGAGTTTGCACCGTGACATTAGCACACGCGTAATCGCGAGTCACGTCATCTTCCCATAAAAGAACTATCTCTTGCCACAATTCACGGTGTATTCTTTATGTGCTGCACATATCCTTTTCTTAAGTCAGTGTCCTCACCCAAACAAGCCTGACCTTGCATTAATACCTTCAATAAGGCCCTTGGGTCCTTTAGTACCTAGCATATAATTTTAAAAGTCAGAGTCATCAGAGAGGCACACGCAATGCAGTCACTTACAGACACAGACAATCTAGGATCTCCATAAAATAAAGAGGAGAAATGAGAGAGAATAGCCAGAAGCCCAAAATAAAGATTTAAACTCTCGTTTCTACGGATTGAACATAGAAACAAATGCTAGGTCTGCATTAAAAAGTGGATTCTGAGAGGGAAAATAAAAACATTCAGATTCAAAACACCACTGAAATGTGGAGCCTGTAGATGGAAGAGGTCAAAGATAATCCTGGTCTTGCCCTGGAAAAGTTTGTTGTCACAGACAGGGAAGAAAATAAAACAAAATAAAAAAAGAAAAGGTGAATGTTTGCTGTTTCTCCTAAAACAGTGTCTTTAAGAGATCTTTTAGAAGCAGGGTATGGGGAAATGTGGGATAGGATTTCACAGCTTTTGGCAGCTGTCTTTTGCCTTCTTTCTCCATGCACAGTGACAGCGGATTTCTCTCAAAGTATTGGCTAATTCCACAGGGAACAAGGATGCCTCAGGAAGAAAACATTTCTGTTGAACTCTCATTTGCACCAGTTCTGAACTGATGTGTGTCCAGCTGGCTTTGTTGGCATCAAAACTCATCTGTACTGATCTTAAAACCCTCCCCAGCCCCCAAAAACGCAAAAAAACACACACCCAAAAAATCCCCACCAACACCAAAAAACCCACCCGAAACCCTTGCAAAATAATTTGTATCCTCCCTGACCTGATCCAGTGATGGGGGATTTTTTTTGTTCTCAGTGTGCAAAAAGAGGCACTTGAGTAAGGATCCAAGGCATCTTCTTACTGGGCCCTTATATCCCATAAAACTTGCTTCTCTGAGCTGCTACACCACCCACTGGATTTCTCCCTTTGCACTGTGCCAGAAAAGGTGATTTTCCGTGTTTCACAGAAAACTCTTTATAGCAGTCATAGAATGGTTTGGGTTGGAAGGGAACTTAAAGTTCATCTAGTTCCAATCCCCCTGCCATCGGCAGACTAGTCCACCCTCAAGGAAGGGTTAAAAATATTTCCAGATGAGCTCCCATGTGGGCAGCAGCTGAGAAAACCTGTTACAGGATTCTGAATACAGGATATGCAATATCAGTAAATTAACCATCCTGCAAAGAATTCAGTGGTATTGTAAGGGCTTTCAATGTGCATGTCAATTAGGAAAACACAAATACTTAAGAAAAGAAGCAATAATTGCTGCTGAGATCGAGGCGGGGCTAATGATGACTAATGCACTTGTTATGGAACATGCTTCAATTAATTCCCTTGGGGAAGGCAGTAAATCTTGTTATCTAATCTTACACACACAACCCTAACCTGCACTTTCTTTTGAAAAGTATGCTAGGCACTTTCTGTGCACAGAGGAAGCTGAAGCTGTATGGTTTTCTATGAAGAAGAGAGTTAAGCTATTTCTGTCAGAGGACAGCAGAAATGCTGAAAGGTGAGAGGGAAACTTAAATATAATTGTACTGCACACGCATGGCGAGAAGTCTAAACCAGGACTTCATCTCATCATCACATCAAGGCAGGTAGAGTTGCTTTTCTCCTTGAAGAAAAGCTGATGGAGCAGATTTTCAGATATACCAAGAATAAAGACTAAAATCATTTTCCATAGAAATGTCTAACAATGGTTTACAGCATGATCATAAAAAAGTGAAACACGTATTACAATTCTTTGAGAGGAAAGTGCTATTCATGCAGAATATTCTCTGAAGAGATCTTGGAAATCGTTACAGTTCATTTGATAATATATTGCCTAATAATAGTTTCCCTCTTCCCTTGTGCTTCCCTTCAGTTGTAGTGATTCATGATGAATTCATGCTACATGATGAAGTCATCCAACGATCTCTGAATAATGATTAAAAACGTTAGGGTTGTTTATTGTTCTGGCTCAAACGCAAGAAGGAGATTATAAGATAAACAAGAAAAATCCCAATATTTCATAAGTACATAATACATAAGTATTGTCTGCAGCAAAAATTACATACAGGTGAAAAATATGGAAACTGCAGGGGAGAAAGCCTGTAAATAATAAGACATAGTAGGTAACATATTTGCACTATGGAGAAATTACCATTTATTCCAGCTCATATAGTAACATTTGAAAGGTAATATGTATAATTTTAGGTGTTTAGCCTTTATCTTATATAAGATTTTAGTCAAACAATACCAGGAAACTCACTAAATGCTGCTACCAGTATGACAGGTTTGAGCAGACCTGGGAAAATCAAATACAAACTTCATATAATTCGTGAAAAATTATTGCCATTGCTTACATTATGGATAATGTGCAGCTGTTTAAAACTGGATGGATACTAAAGCCATACCTGCAATATTACCCAGAAGCCCAAATAGTTACTAGGTTTGAATTCTTATTCCTGCTGTGATTTTTCCTATGAGGAGGATTTTGGTTAGCTGGAAAACATCTACCCTGTATAGTTTTTCCCATGTGGAAATCCATCTGTAACATTCTTGGGCTCCTTAGATCTAGTTTAGAGTCCCACCCCAAGTAAATGTGCAATTGGCTTGACGTTGGCAAGAGATGAACGCTAGACAGACTCTAGTGCTGGCAGGTCCCATATTGTCAAGCTTCAGCCATCTGGTGATGAGATTTAGGCTCCTCTTGCTCATGTTTAGAGACTCAGGGAAACCTCCACACTGTTTCTTCTACCCCCCCTTCTTCAGTGAACTGCCAAGACAGAGTCAAGAAGGATGAAAGCAGCCTTGGAGGCCAGGTCTCCACCTGTGGCTCATCCTATATTTGGGATCCAGCTCTTCACCACGGAGCTTTTGCTCCCAATGGACCCCTCAACCATTCCTAACATTTGGAAAGGGCAGGTGTTCAGACTTATCTCTGCCACTCACTCTGTTCCTAATGGCTTTCACTTTACTAGTAACAAAGAGCTCAACCATTTACTCAAGCAAAAGCGGAGTATCTGTGTGTGAGACAAGGGGATCTAAACGTCCCCAGATTCCCAAGGATAAGAAGGTTTATAAAATAATGCATACAGACAGGAAGAACAAAGTTCAAATGCCCTCAAAAATAAAAAATAATCACAGACAAATTCAATTTCCACTTTTTCCCCAATCCACCATGAAGTATAGAGGAACCCCGTCCTTGCTTCTCTTCATTAAGATCAGTCAAAACCTGTGCTTAAAAGACCCTCATTTAATGCAGAAATGAGATACTCATTAAATGTTTGTTCTTTAAAAACTCTCACTCTGTAAAGGGAGTTCAATCTGGTTCTCTTTAGATCCCCATGTTAAAAGGCCTTATGGTGGGTTTCTCATAAGCAACCCCTAACTATTTCAGCTTGCTGAAAGTATAATGCGGAAAAAAGCGCAATTGTTTGAAAAACAAATCTTGAAAGCTTAGCCATTAGCCTCAATGCCAATAAAATCTTCTGGTTCGGTCTGGAGTCTCTCAGGGGTAAACGTACAGGTGCTAAGTGCTGAGCAGCTGCAGCAAGTGATGAATTTAGGGAATGGTCTGAAGTTTAAAAACCAAGATGACCAAATGAGATACATTTTACAATGAAAGCTCAAGCTTATGTTAAAAATTAGAATGCCTTTATAGATGCTTTTGTTTTTCCCTGGAGCCTTCTAAAATCAGTATGGCAGCTAATGCAGAGCTAACGGTGAAAGTATTGAGTACTTCTGGCAAGTTCTGGCTCAGTGAAAAGCTGAAGCATAAAACGTTTGTGGATTATTATTATTTTTAATGTGTGTGGTAGAATGAAAGGCAGAAGATCAATACTATATCCTACTCATTTACACAAAAGCCTCCTTATTCTACACAGCCTTAAGAAGCCACACAGCGAGCGTAAAAAACATTTGCACATCTTTAAGTCCTTTTGCCTTGCCAGAACAGTATAAAGGAATTTTCATGTTACTCACATTCTTATCCTGAGAATAAGAAATCATTGGACTCAAATAAGTGTGTCTATGTGGGTGCAGTACTATCCACAGAGATGAAGAAATGCCTGTTTCTTGGCCAGATTTGTGGCTGTAAACATTACATTATCACAATTCAGAGTCCAGCTAGCAAGTGAGACCATCCACCCATGCAGGAGACTTCCACGTGGGGCTTAGTGGGTGCCTGCATGGACACTCAGAGTCCCTCTCCCCATCTGCACTGACCTGCATGAGGTAGGCTGCTGCTCCTCAGCTTATGCTGCTGGAAATGCATAAAGGCTCCTGAGTAGTCCTCAGAGTCATGCAGGTTTTTAAAATAGAGCCATGATGCAGGCCACGGCTTTGTGCAGGACAGCACGGCGTGTGTGAGAGGGCAGGGAGCCCTGCCACAGCACCGGGTGGGGAAGAGAACAATCCTGTACTTGGACATGTTGTGAGAGTGGAAAGCAGCTGAAGGACTCCCGTGGTGTTTTGTTGTAAAGTCAAGCTGAGAAAGTCTTTCAGAGATGTCTTGAGTAGGCACAGCAACTTACATTTGTCTATTTCTTGAATAACTTCCTCACAGTAGCACAAATAGGAAACCTTATACCTTTTTCCCCTATTTAAACACCTCTCTCTGTTACCTACATGTCAGGCTTCACCCTGAAATTTTGTCCAAGTTGTGTGTGGCCTTTGACAATATCATGACCCAGTACAGTTGATGAAAAAGTTCCTACAGCCTTCCAGAGAAGCAAAAACCAGACCAGTCTTGAAGTAAAACACATGTATTAAAAACATCAGTCTTCCTTTAAAAATGATAAATCTAAATGTGCATATTGGACCAACCACTATTAATATGTTTTTCTTTTATTTTTCTTACAAGAAAAATTAAACAGCTTGTTTAATGAATTAGTGATTTTCTCCTCCATCATCAAGTCATTTCTAGAAAGAAAAATCCCCACTCAAAATCCAACCATATATTTATCATGTTTAGTGCAAAATAAATCCCATAACAGTTCTTCTATCCTAGGCTTCCCAAACTCTTGTACATGCTTTATAAACACTATTAACCATGCAGAACCTGTCAGCAGCGTTAACAGAGCACATAATGTATTTGGAACATTTGCAGCATAACAGCTTTGAATGTAAAGGTCACCATCTCCACATTAACTCCACCAAAATAATTGGGTAATTTTCCTTCTAAATGCACACAAAACCAGTTTCTCTTGGAGATCCCATGTGGCAGCTGAATCTGACATCTGTGAAAGAAAGCATGGACCCTCGTGTGTAGTACTGCAGAGCTGCATGGAAGATCAAAAGAACAGGTTTGCTTACGTTAGCTCGCAAACAGGGGAATGCCAAACCCAGGAACTACACCAATGCATCCAAGTGAAGCATTTTTTTGCAGGACTGAGATAGCCCTTGTCCATCAGCAAGTAGGATCCAGCTGGTCTCCTGAGCACCTGAGGAGTTACTGGGACTTACCTCTGAGCTGACAGGCAGCCACAGGCATGCAGCTGCTCTTATAAATCATAGAATGAATCACAGAGTGGTTTGGGTTGGAAGGGCCCTTACAGACCATCCAGTTCCAACCCCCTGCCATGGGCAGGGACACCCTCCACTAGACCAGGTTGCTCCAAGCCTCATCCAGCCTGGCCTTGAAATAAAATAGCAAGAGATGGATGGCACAGAGGAAGGATCAGCTGTCTCCTTCACCCTTGCTCACAGCCCAAGTAGTACATACACACAAGTGACAAGTCCTTGAGACTTAAAGAAACAAATCCAAACCATTAACATGCTGGGGATTTCCCTAGTTTAGGCAGTGGTACTAGTTCATAGCACAGCTACAATCAAACCTGGGTTGGCTGCAAATATTCTATGTTGGTGACCCTAGAAGGCAACTCTCAAAGGTTATCTTCAGGCTTTGAGTTTCATGTCAATCTGCCTCTAACACGCCATGGATCCAATCTGAAGGTAAGAGATTTAAATTTTAAACAAGCCCTTGAGCACAACATGCTCTTGTAGTAGCACAAATTCACTGCCTTTTCAGTGTCTTCCAGCCTCTGCTGCGCAGTCGAAAATTGCCAGGAGAAGCCACGGCACATGACATGACCCAATGTAGGGAAAATATCAGATTGAGGACAGAAAGAAATCAAAAATCCCTCCGAGTGTGGTGGTGTGCTGAGCATCCCCAGTCTGTCCTGGAGCAATCTGAACTCCAGGTCCCTGGATTTGGTGCTGCCTCAGCAAGGTGACACCTGTGTAGCACGCTCTTTTCAGCACTTGTGCTTCAGATGGTGTGCAGCAATGTTCTCTGACAGTCTGACTGATGACACCAGACTGATAGGCTCTGCCAGAACAGCTGGCGACTGTGGATGCCCTCAGCAAGGGGAAGCAAGCAAAGAGAAGTCTGCACACCCAATGTCCTTGCTAAACCTTCATAAATGACCTTACACACACATTACATGACCAGTTTTATGGAATGAGAAGTGGTCTGAGTCAGAATAAGATAAAATAAACTTTTGACAATTTAATGACTGGAATCCATTCCTTTTTTTGCATACCTGGTGGAAAGAAATTTTCTACAGCTTCATTATTAATGCTTTCATAAAAAAAGGCTGCTTGGGGACTTACTGCTTGACCATTCCCTACCATGATACACTGACACAGCCCTAGCCCATAGTTTTGTGGAATGGAAACTGGAAGTTCTTTGAATACCCACAGGCTTTACCCCCTTTGGTTCAAGATTCTTACATATGAGAAATACAGGATGAAATTATTGCATCATACATCCCCCATTTTTATTCTAAATCACTTCAGGAAACTAGTAGAAAACATAGTGGGGAGATTATTGGGCCTTACATTTAACTCCAAGAAGCAGACAGGTTTTCCTTCCCATGAATCAATAGAACATTATTAGTACTAAAAAATAATCTCAAAGCAGCCATAACAAAACAGAATCTAACTATTGCTTCTCCTTTACATATAATCACATTTCAAAACAGCATTTGCAGATGGAAAGTCACAAAAGATGGCCAGACAGAATGAGTGTTATCATGAGGAAAGAAACACATGGGCACTTGTATCTACCAGCTAAGACCATTGATGCAAACACCAGTGTTCCTCCAAATAAGATGAATTGGGAACCAATAGAGGCCTTTCTGTACCGCACAATTCTATTTTTCAGAGGGTAGAAGTGCTTTATGAAGTTATCTGTATAAGCTATGTTATTTCATGTGGTGGACAGTCAATGTAAGTGGATTCCAGCCAGTACGTCAGTTTTGACCTTTCCCAGGTTTGCTACCCTGGAGTCTGGAAAACAACTCTTGCCATCTTGGGCCTGCGCTAGTGAACAGCTTCCACGTGCTGGATGCTTCATGTGGTGGTGTGAACCCTGGGTATCACTTTCACAATCAGACAACCACCTTCCTCTAGCTTTAAAGTAACTCCTTTCACGATAACTTTTGAGACAACACGCCAACGTGCGAAGAGAACCCTTTGGAGCCAAGTTAGCATATGTATTACCATGGGTTAGAGCCATGGAGAAATATATCTTCCGCTATTTGTATTCTGAACTGAGAGTTTTATGGTGCAGGGAACATAAACCTGTCCAAATGAGCTGATGGTAGAGAGTCAAAACACCCAGCCCATCAGGACAACCAGCGCTACAGATAGAATCTTCATGGAAGTCTAAGTAATAAAATCACTTAAACCTGTCCAAATGGTGGACTGGAAAATTCATCATGTCTTTTGTACCCAAGGAAATAACCAGAAATAGATTCTTTCATCAGCACTGATTTCTCATCCAAAGGCAAGCTGGTGTTTCTGAATTTCCTAGTGTCCTCATCCCTAGATAAGGTCACCGTGTCCTCCTCAGCGTTGCAAATCTTTCCCTTCCTAGTAATGGGCTAGGCCAAGTTGCTCTCGTGCTGGCCTTACATGGTATGGTGGGAGGAAAAACTGCTTTAGTTCACAGCCATTTGATTCATTGCTGTGACTTTTAATGAGTGCCAATAGCTCAGATTTTGCAAAGGAAATAGCTGCCTAATATAACTGGCCTTTGGCCATCAGCTTGTTTTCAAACAAGCTCTGACCATTAGCCAAATCCAAATCCCAGACAAAGGGAGCGATGTGGCTCTGCATTTTACTGTTCATCCCTTGTACAGGCCAGACACCATGTTTAAGCCATAAAACTGCATCTACAAAGGGAATCAGGGAAACAAGCGCATGGTCCAACACATTGGGAAGGAGGTAGCAAGAGTGGCCTGTGCAGGAGACTTCTCTCGAAAGCGCAGATGGCAGCTGCTGCTTGAGCTGTCACTTGGCCTCCCTGTTAAGCTTTACTGAGCCCAAATGCAAAGCCAAGACACCGAGCGCTAAAGCCTGGCCCCACAAGAGAAAATGGCAACCATTCCCTCCCAACATCCACAACCTCAGGGACAGGGTTTCAGATTCAGCTTTAGGTCTGACATTAGCACAGCACATTACCCCAAAACCATGTGGTCCCATCACCCTTCCCAGCCTGCACAGAAGAGGCACAATTCCACCCATCTGGGCTGCTTGGAGGCGAAGGGCTGAAAAGCTTTACTGAACACCCATGGCTGCTGTTGCACTCCTCTCCCACGAAGCAGAAAGGAGGATGCTGAAGCTGGGACTACAGGACAGGCTAGCGCTTCTGATAAGTACAATAAAAGCCACCCCAGTAATCAGTAAACAGTGGTATAATTAGCAAATGTTTTTCTATTTACTTCCTTTAATATGCAATAGGGGGAAATGAAATAAAATGTCAAGGACTTCATCAAACAGATGGTTCTGCGCTTATTATTTTTCTCCGCTGTATTGTTTGCGTCAACCACAGAAGAAACTCCTTTACGAAGTGTGACTCATGGATTCCTGGGAAGCTGCATTCTCAGCAGGGGGAGGACAGCAGGGGAGGAGAGGAAAGGGGAGGGAAGAGGACTCAGCTCATGAGCTTTTATTAGGAGTATTATTATGTCTCATTAATTAATCTGACCATCGCTTTAGTGACGTCTCGGTCTCATTTAACAGGAAAAAATTACTCTGGATTGCCAAGTTAAATAGACAATTACAGGAAGACCAAATTATGCCTACATTGCATTCCCTCAGGGCACCAGGCCAAGTTCATGTCAAATCCATAATAACTAGACTACCCTCACTAAAAACAGCTCCCGTGGACATACGTCATGAACCATTTGTAATCTACACAGAGGATGTATTGATCTTCCTTGGGCTTCCTTTCTCATAAACTCATAATAGCAAAGACAGGATTTCTGAAGTATCTAACTCTCTGCAGCACATATGCAGAGCATAAGCTGTGTTAACTCCAATAAAGCCTAATTAAAGCATAACCATTAGCTGTTTAATTTCCTTTTCCTATCCCAAGGGGCAGCTGCCTAGAGAGCAGGAGAAGCTTAGTACATTTCAGAGGAGGAATGAAAAAACACCAAACCCAAGAGCAATTTGTATTTTCCCTGAAGACATACAGGTAAAAATCCAGGAAAGGTCTTTATCTGGTGAAGAACACAACTTTCCAGATCTGCTTGCACTACAGAAGAGCTAGGAGATCCCTAAAAGGAGCGGATGTGAATGAACGTGTCCAAGAGAATGCAATGCCTTTTAAAAACTGATTGACATCAGAACAGCTTACGCCTTCAAATCTTGCTGTTGTAATTCATTTTCCCACCTGCAGCCCCAAGCTCTTGATCTATTCTTTCTCTCTTCCTCTCACGTGCGGGCCTGCCCTTTTCTCCTTGCCCTCATCAGGCAGCTCCCAGCCGGACTGGCCACATTGTCCCCAGACCCAGCAGGTACCCCAACAGGCCCCCTCAGCTCTGGTGCTTGGAGCCCCCTTTCAAGCACAGGTTTCCTTCCTTGGGGCAATGAGCACCAGTGACTCAGGAGAAGTGGTGTGGATTGAACCAGAACACCAGGAGCCTGACACAACCGTGACAGCACAAACCCTCCTCCTTCCTCCCAGTCCTGATTGTGCTCAGCACTTCTCTCAGGCCAATAGTAATTTTCCTTTTTTGTTATTTCACAGCTTAATCTTCATGTATGAAGAAACTTTTTGGATGACACTGCACCCTCCTCACCTGCTCTGAGCACACACCTGGCCTATGGCCCACGCCCTGGGTCCCTCTCCCTCATCCGAGGATGCACAGCCTCTCATTCCCTTTCCCTCAAAGGTGGAAGCGAGTTGAGCTCAGTGCAGCTTGGTCACCACACAGACCTGGCAGGTCACCCCCACCACCAGCCACAGGTAGAGCCATCTGCAAGGCAAACCTCAGCGGTTTCCAACTCACATGCAGGAATAACGCTTTCTTCCTCTGTCAGCTACAACTACGTACCGCTATGCACGCCATGAGCTAGTCCCTTCTGCTCCACGCTCCTGTCACCTCCTTCCCCAACTGAAAAGGGTTTGGTTTTTTTTTTTTGTAAAATGGTGAGAACAACTTAACCGTGTGGACAGCATACGGATCAAGCCCCCAAGGAGCAGTCAGCTGGGTACAGACATGTCTGTCAGCCTGGTGTAAATTTTAACGTGGTGTTGCACATCCGTTCTGTTGTTCTTGGCAAACAGGGATGACATCCTCGCCGCATGGTTCACGCTGGTCAGGACCGGCACAGCTAGCCTTGTGGAAGTGCCTCCCAGGCTAGTGTTGGGATCCTGGAAGGCGCTTTGCTTTCTCTTTCTTGCCTTAATGCTGTACAAACAAGCAATGGCTGTTGTTAAATCTGTTCCTTTCCCAGGATGTAATGCTGTCTCCCTTTCTCTCTACTGCCTCAGTTTAGGATCTTTCATGATCCAAGCCAACCCATTCAAGTGACAAAGCAGATCACTTTGCAGTGTGGCCTCCAGCCAAAACTGTGACCTTTTTAACAGCAAGGTGGAATAGCAGCATTTTGATTATCATGGTGCTTTTGTTTTGGACCAGGGAAAATTGGTTTTCCTTCTTTAACAACCAAGCAGCTTTTTACCTTATGAGCAGCTGCTTGGCCTGGAGAAGAATAGCAATTTTGCAAATTGTCCAAACCTGGTGACATGATATTCTATGTTTTTCTCCGGCATTCAATAAATGCTTTGCCAATTCTTCATAATTCTTGCTAATACTTCCTTTAAAAACTACTGCTGGATCTTCAAAGTAACAGTGCTGAGCAGTGCAAACATGCCTAAAAACACCCTATGCCTTATTTGGAGATTCATAAAGCATTCTTCCTTATGAATTTTAAAAACTGAAAGTTTGAAAATTCATTAAAAAGTAAAAATTCTAATGACAAATGAAAACTCCAAGCACAGTCCTTGTGATGGAGGCAGATCTACAAAGGATTGCACTCTGATAAAGTCTTTCCTGTTCTGAAATAGCGATAGGAAGAGGTGGAACATCAGCTTCTTGTTTGAGTCTCAGCTCCAGCTTTAAGTGAAGGCAGCCTGAGCCATATTGCACTCTCTTTTATTTTGCTGGCTTTTGCCAATTTAATCTTGACAGTTTCTGCTCAGATTCCACCCATTTTGCAGTCACCATCCCTGCAAAATAACTGGTCATCAGCACAAAGGAAGATTTCCAACAGTGCAAGAGGAATTTTGAGCTAAGAAGGGAAACTGCACATAGCACAGAGAAAGTCCCTCGATTGCTAAAGCAAAGGTTATATCTATAATGATGCTTTGAAAAAATCTCACCTTATTTCACCTAATATTAACAGCCACAGAAGGTCCATCATACAAGTGCTTATAAGGGGTAACTTAGGCTGCAGTCAGAATTTTCTTTTGCTTAACCAAAAATAAACCTACATTTTGCACTTCAGCAGCAGCTTAGGTTACCCACCAAAGCATGTATGCACATATTTTGCAATAGCTTTACAGGCACTGAAAATCCTACAGGAGTTAAAGTAGCAAGAGTTTCTTAAGGCTTTGGGTCTTTTTCTGTTGGTGTTCCTCTCTGGAGAGATTTGGAAGCGAGAAACATTTGTGGGTTTGAGTAGGTGCACATTATCCTTCTCTTCAGGCATCTACATTATTTGCTAATGAAGGTACAGAGAAGTGCAACGAGCCCTAACTCTTGAGGCAGGTAAAGCCCACCTTGCACACTGCAACATGTAGTATCAGAGTTCTTTCTGCAGGTGCAGACATCTGTCTCATCTCTGGCCAAATCACCTTCAGTTCCTACATTATTTCCAATCCACTGCCTGATGGGGAAGATGTTTATAAGGGGGGTAGCTGCCAAGCTTTGCAAGTCAACGGCACAATCTTCTTGTGTGTCTTCTCTCCAAAGACTTCCCCCTCTTTATGATTTCCCTGCCCTCTTTATGATCTCCCTGCCAATCTGTGGTGCTACGGAGAAGGTGTTTACGTGCAGAGGTGCCGCAGCACTCCACCTCCTCTGGCAGCATCACACGGTTGTAAAAATCATCACATAACATTCTACTTCTCTGAAGCATAACGTGTCAGGCAGCATGATGAAGATGATGTTTGGCGCACACTCCTCCAGCATCTGTCACCACTATTTCTGCTTCGACTCCACCCTCACCTGGTTGTTCCTTCTGTAAATTCCTGTGTTATTTTTCTTCCATATACTCAGACACCCTGCAGTGCGTTTGTTGTCTTACATGGATTGCCACAGTAAAAACGTTTGTCCAACGACACAAGAGAGCATGAAGAAATTAGCACTCAGTAACAACACTTTTTCCAAAAGAGAAAGCACATGCTTCTTTTGTGTCTCACAAGATAGTCTGTGTATTGGATGTCTTGATGTTTTCTCTTTTACCAGGTTATAGCAGGAAGGACTCAACTTCTGGTCCATTAGAAAGAGCCATGGTAGCATGTTTCAGGGTGGCAGGACAGAATGAATAAGTATTTATTTGTTCCAAATGCTGTCAAATAAATCTTAGTACTGGGCACAGGAGTGAATCATGCTGCCAATAAGCTGAAAACAGGGAATGTACAAGAAGACACCAGAAACAGGATGAAATATCAGATAGGGTTTTGTGATGACTACCGCATAGGGGATTTGCCTTTCTTTCATCTTTCTGTTTCAGTATAAAATGTTTGAAAGAACACTGCTTTCCTTGAAAAGAAGGAATTACTAAGATGTTAGAGGAAGAAAGAGTATTGTGTTTTGTTTATTCAGTCCCTGCTTGTTTAACCCACAAGAGAAACTTGCACATAGTCCAGTTAATGCCTTATCATTCATGTCCCTTATCATGCACTGAGGGCACGTATTGTGCATGAGTCATAATTAGCTTGTTTGTATAATACTAAAAGGAAAACAAACAGCCCCATATCTCCCTGTCACACTAACAATAAGCTGACACATACTTAATCAAAATAGAGGATGCTGAATTAATTCAAAGAGGCTGACTTTCAAGAGGGACAATCAGAATGTTGTCCCAGAGCATTTAGTCACTCAGGCGGAGTTCAGCCAAACACAAGATGAAATTTGTCACATTTGTTCCAGAATTAATCATTTCTCAGAACTTACAGTTTGCTTTAACATATTTCCAGACTTTGCCACGAAGCAGATGACGAATGAGACTGATGCATCGAAATATTAAGAGGCTCAGACAAAAGAAAAAAAAAAATCCACAGGGAAACTTCCTTGCTCACACTTCTGACACAAAGCCAAGAGCACCTTCCCGCGCCCTGGCAAAGCCTGCACCAGTGGAAAAGTTTAGGGGGGGAAAAAAAAAAAAAAAAGAGACCTGCTTAGCCAGTTGGTGAGGAACAAAATGACAACTAGGACCATTTGTCAAAGATTCTCATTTCCACAGCCGGCCCTTTGTTAAAGCATTAGAGGCAGAGGTTGCTGGAGCAGGAAAACAAAGCAATTGCTGGCCCTTTAGCTGCTCTGCAAGTCCTCAGGGTGGGACTGGCTGTTCTGTACAGCTCTAGGTATTCCAGGACTCCTACACCATCCACTGACACAACACAGTACATTTGGGTAGACTCTACTGGCAGCACTGTCAGATATAAAACTAGGATGAACAGATCCAGACACCTTGTCAAAGGATGACCCAGCTCAGCAAAAGCCTACCTGATTTATCTGTATCAGACAGAGAAGAGGAAAGATCTTCTATTTACAAGGCAGAAAGAGAAGAAATGTGGTATGCTGCATACCTACATTATTCCGTTTTGACTACTTCTTTTGCACTTGAGCAGCTATGTGTCTTCCTCCCCTAGGTGTAACATTTGGGTCAACAGAAAGTAGCCAAGGCACAAAGACATTTACATCCAGAGGCTATATTGGCATCCTACATGTAGACATCTAAGTTCAGCATTAAATATGGCAAAGAGCAAACATGTCCTTGCTTTACATTCAGTATTGTGCCCTCTTTTCAGGCTTATACCTGTAGCTTGCTCGTCTGGCAAATAATACTTTTGTTACATGGCATCAGAGCAATGTAGGTTCCTAAAGAAATATACAGAAAAAGGATGAATACTTAGAAGCTTGCCTGATGGAAATACCCTTGATTTATTACATTAATAATATGCAAGTTCTGTTACAGGTAAAAGGAGAAAAAAAATAAAGTGCATTGGGTTTTTTTTATAACTTGGCTAGAGTCACTCACATCTCCTGATTTAGGCGAGTAATAAAAACATTACGAAATGCATTTGGAACCAGTCATCACTGCATGTGCCTGAGAGTCTCTTTTGCAGCTGGGTGCTTGTCCTCCTCGGTGTTGCTTCCTTTCAGACAGTCTGGCTTTTTCCTGCCAATTTGTTCAGAGCTTGTGTTTACAGCACCACAACTGAAAACTTGCATGGACTGAGTCAGAAACAATCTTCTCATCCATGCGATATTCCATAGCCAAGTCTTTAGGGGAAAAAAAGGTTCAGTGTCAGATGATTAGTCATGTTAACTTCATACCTCTGAGCAATGAATTACTCATTCTATATCTGCAGAAGTAGAAAGGAAAAAAAAAAAAACAACAAAGGAAGAATGCAATTCATGACTTAAATGTGTCCCTCAGAGTAGGCAAAGGTACAAATTACTTAGTGGAAGAAGCATGCAGTGTCATGAGTATTGGATGCTGCTGCTTTTGAGAGGCCAACACATTTTTGAGAGGATTAAATGTGATGACTAAGCAGTCTTTTCCAGCTCTGCTTGAAAAGACTTTTTTTATATGGCAGCTACAGAGTGTTAATTCGTGTTAGACTTCTTCAGCCTACTGGGGAGGCTTCCTGGGGAAGCCAGAAGCAGGCTTGTGGCAGCTTTCAGGCTGTCAGTCCAGCTTCCAGAGAATTAATTTCACCAAAAGTCGCCAAAAACACATGCTGACTTTTGGTCACTAGTTTGGAGGATGGCAATTTATGCTCAGAGGAGGACACTTTAAAATTTGTTGCTCAGAGAGCTCATCTCATTTTCTGGCCACCTGCTGACAAAACCGTGTATGCTGCTGCATGTCTGACCACCATTTGGAAAAAGTCAGGGTGTCCTCCTGTGTTATGGACTGTCACTGCGGAAGTTCAGATGTTTCCAAAAGTAACCTTTATTTACTCAAATGACAATGTGAAACAGTATTTGAAAGAAAACAATGAATTTTAAGCTAATGAAAATGAAAAACGTAAGCTAAATCTATTTATTAATTACTGTTAATAGTGCAAGTGGATTCAAGGAAGTTTAAGTATGTAACAACCACCCCCACCACAAATATGACAGCTGGAGTCTCACAGTCATTTGTCCCATGAGGATTACGGTTCAACTTTCATATTCAGCAGAGAAATGAGAGCAGCAGCCACTATGCCTCAGCAGCCCCAGCTGTTCCATTTGCAGCTTCCCTGCAAGCCACGCCCTCCCTGCCTGGCCCCTTGGGTGCTCGCAATGGCCACTTGGGTTTGATCATGGGCTGGCAGCACCAGGATGTCCTCCCATCCAGCATGGTTGGTCATCACCTGCAGCCTCCCTTGCAATAGGGCTGTACAGCTGGTGCTGTGCAGCTGCAGAGCTCACTCGCACACAGGATGCCTGACAGTGCCCCAGGTCTCAGCCCTGGGCTGTCTTTGCCCAAGATGACCATGAATCACCTGGTCTCTGCGGAAGACAGGGTCCTTTCATAGAACCATAGAACGATTTAGGTTGGAAGGGACCTTAAACAAGTTCTCTGTCATGTTCCTGGGGCTGTGCTGCCTTTTGGGATATCCCAGCACTGTGGCACAGCTGCCAAAGCAGCTCAGGGTATCCACAGGCAAATGGAGATGGTACAGAGGAGACTGCCTTGCCTCCACACGTGCCGCTGGCCAGTGGAGGCACTCTTGCCAGCATGCGAATCCAGGCAGGGATGCCCTGACCTGCTCCACAGCCCAAACAGGATTTCCAAGCCACTCACCGTCATCAGCAAGAAGCAGCACGTGAGCCAGGCATCCTCAGTTACACCTCCCCCTTGGTTTCATGTCTGCTTTGGCATCCTGTCCGACAGCTCTGGTCCTGAGGGTATCTCCCTGCTACCAAGGTAGTGTAAAGCAGAGCAAACAGTATTCATAGCCCCAGCCCAACACCAGAATTGCTTAGCACCGTGCTCTTGCAGCAGTAGATGCCATCAATTACACAGCAGCTAGGGAAGGTCATCCTCTCAGTGCAAATATTTATATGAGGAGCCTATGGCAAATGTCTCCATTCTTGACACTGCTCTGTATTTACATCTTTAAATAAAACTCCTCAATAACTCCCCAAAATGAGCTGTACCAAACACACTGTTGGACTCTCTGCTAATGTCACTCATAATCCTT